>JAPDOI010000107.1:0-1200000 GCA_029168955.1 Aplectana chamaeleonis | reverse complement strand
TTGTGCGGTTTGTCTGCGTGATTTCCATTTCCAATCCATCTTCCTTCAATACCGACCCTGAGCGATTCTGTAGACCATATTAAACTGATGAGTGATGAGCTAGAGAGGCCCATAAATCAACCGCGGACAGATTTCACGGTGTCAAAAACTCATAGACGCATATTGGAAAGGGAACAGGTCGCTGTCGCATCAACCCACATTCACGGATGATTTCCATGCTTCAGATGACGATGCCGCCGTAGCCGGGTGGTTTCGGTTATGGCGGATGATTGATGAATGATCCCTTCTCGAATCGAAAAAGGAACTGAAACCGAAACATTCTTTTTGGAAAAGCCGGTGAGAAGCACTCGTTGGCGTTGCTTGAAGGGATGGAGCTCACTCAGACCATTCACCTTTCCAGCGTAATGTCAACCACTCACATTTTTACATAGTTGGAAAGTTTTATCTACAAGTTTTCGATTCATCGTCCTCTGAAGCACACGCTATTCTCAATATTCCAGGGTTTCAAATTCAACTAGAAGATGCATAATCTATGAAAATACTGATCAAAGCAAACAACCCAAAAAATCGTCTCCAAGAAAAAAAAACAATACTCGAGGCTCAAGCCGAGGACTATGGGACATAGCCATAATCTTCTGATCATCGGTTGTTTTCTCAAAGTCTATTTTGCAATCGTTTGCTTCAATCATTGACCGTTGAGGGGACTGTATGGAGAACGCACTCTGCATTGAAGTTTAAGGTCGTATAGGGCTACTTCAGTGTCTTTTTTCTCACTTTTTCGACAATGTTGTTGCAGTGAGCCTCTGTCCTTTCGATTTCCCTTTGATAAGTCTGAGACGGTTTTTATCGTGAACACTGCCTTCGAGGTGACTCAAATACAGCCATTTCGGCTCGTTTTTGAGGCTTCAATTGAAGAGGGCATCCCGATACCGGCCGTAGAAGTGTGATAACATCGATATTTCAATCACATTTACGATCCTGTTGTCAGCTTCTAAATCAATACAAAAAACCATTATTTGCTCTGACATCTTGATATTAATATTATGACATTTCTGAATATTTGGTGCCTTATTATGGCATGGTATATAATATTATGGTACTTGGAATAATTGATCGAACCTAAAATCGAGTTCTCCCCAATTCATGAACGGTTCCGAGTATTGCGCACCGCTTCGTTCCCAAAAGGAGTTGCCTCTTCACGAAATTCCCCCTAATGTCGGAAACATCACGAATCCAATAAAACTGTGCGCAACAGACTTCTAGATTTGACACCAAAATTGATTGAGCCAGCCTTGATTAAAAAGGTTTTTCTAAAGATAGATAAAAGGCCTGTTGTCTTATTTGAGCTTGTTTTACACATAAAACGATGTTTCGGGGAACCGAACGGTGTAGGTATAGTCTTGGTTATCAACATTTAGTGCTCAAAATTTTCTAAATGCTTCAGAGTTTTTCAAAAAATGGCATTTTCATAGCTTTGCTAACAGAACTGGAGGGTCCTAGAGCTAGTTTGAAGGGTTTGAAGAAAAATTGTGTCGAATTTGGCCCAAAACTTTTATCAGAAGTTGTTTTAGCGGCTGGTCGCAAGTCTCGGGCGCATTTCTCATTTTTCCGAGGATTTCGGCCGATTTGGTGTAAAAATCCTCATAAGGAGACATTTCGCTGGCCAAAAGCGGTGTTCGACGATTTCCAGAATTCGACAATAGAATTGACACGAAACTTCTCCATAGGCGTTGATCTGACTGCTCATCACAAATCTCTGATCCGTTTAACGATTTTTCTTGGATAACGGTACGTTAAAGGCAGTGTTCACGGTAAGAATCGTTTTTCTGTTTTTTCGCCTATCTTGAAGACCCATGCTGATTCCAATGATGTTTTTGGAATCGTACAAGACCTTCTGAGAATGGAGTTATGGTCCCTCAAAGATAGAGCTAAGGAGACATAGTGGACGAGTTGTCCGAGGCTTGTAACTTCCGTCTTTTGCTCCCGATGTATGCGAGCTGACCTGAGTAGAGAGAGAAGTTGAGAATGAAGGGAAGAACGGGTGATTGATCGGAAACCATCGCTCATCTCACAATCTCGAGTATTCATTTGTTCACGTCGGTGGGCGTGGAAAGTGCATCTGGGTGTAACGAGCCGATGGGTATCCAACTTTGGGACCGTAGGGGACCGTTTCTTAGTTTTTTCAACGTTGGGGTTGCGCTAGGCCCCGCAGCTGCCGATTTCCATAAAAAAATCAGACATGGTTTTTATCGTGGACACTGCCTTGAAAGGTGAGTACGCGGTAGTTTGGTCAATGTCTCAGATTTGGCTTAGAGTTTCTCTGTGGGCGTTATTCGAGGCGCTGAACACGAAGTTGGGGTGCGTTTGTCAATTTGTGAAATAGTAAGGTAGGATACAACGTTTAGAGTCCATTATGTTTACAGTAATCTACAGTTCATCTTAGAATAACAACAAGTGGACCCCATAATCCTGTTTAGCACTCTAAGAAACCCAAAGGTAGAAATTTTGAGCCGAATTCGCAAATGTCCTGATTACATTTACCTTTCCCCGAAGTTATGTACAAAAACGCCTTTTTTTGTAATCCCCTAGGGAGAAATTTCGTCACGAACTATTTTTGTACTGTCACACTGACATACATACAACAACGAAAGCATAGTTTTTCAAATCATCAATTCGTGGACAAAACAGTTCCTAGTTAAATGTGAAACGGTTCGTCTGTTTTTAATGCTTTAAAATTTTATTTTTATTCCATATTTCTTTTCATTCTCTCCTTCTTCTTCTCTTATTTACCCGAATATTTCAATCCAAAGAAAGGTAGCTCATTCCCTTATGAAGTTCCGTAATCAAACTTCGAAATTAGTCTGGAGCACTCATAACAGATCCATTACATTGCAATCTATGCGGTCAGCTCGCCCTTGTGAAAGCGCGAGTTGTCCTTCCCACGAGGTGAGCCATGGCATTCAGCTGCCTCCGTGTGTGACGGCGTCCGTCTTCTGCTGTCACTTTGCCAACAATTACTGTAAAGACAGTCGGGGGTGTTTGATTGACGGCCGAATGGCGGCAGTTCAAACGCATCTTTTATCTGACACATGTAATCCATCACCACCTGTCAATCACTCTCCGCGCTCTCCCGCCCCTTCCCGCTCTCTCCATCCTACCCAATCTCCGTCTCGTGTTTATGTGCGCTCACTGTGTGACTGCCATGTCTCCCAGCCGGTGATTTGTAGATGGTAATTAATACCTGAAAGCTGTGTCCGATCAATCAACGGAGGCAATCTCCCCCCCCCCCTCAATGCCGGATCTGCGCTGTCATTTCCCAACTTTGATGGTCCTTTTCGGCAGCGATTGGCGGGCCCTCTTCAGTCCTTCTGGCGTTGCATAACGAGCATCGTTAAACCCCTGTTATCGGGTCTTTGTGTGCACGACGATTGCGCAACTGCCTCGTCACGGCAGTTTTTGAAGTTGACGAAGCGCATCGAGGTGTGCTTCACGATCTTCGGCATCAAATAACCCTCGGACATTCTGAATGCAAGGGGTACTAACATCTATGGAAAATCCTCAATGTATTTACTATGTGGGGGGGGGGGGTGATAGACTCTTTCTCTCCTAAACAGACGGTTAGGAATCATTCAACCGGCCCATCGATTAGATCAGAAAAATGGCTGACGAGACGAACTTCTCCATTATACTATACGTTAATAAATTACACTAATTTGTCCTGTCCCTTTCTGGCCGTACTTACTGTCATGGAAATATTGATATGCTGATAAAATCTGATTATTTTCCAAGTACCGTCGGCATGAATCCTTGTGATAATTAATTTGCGTTCCCTATTGAAGGTTGGTGCAAACTCTGTAACATAGGTGCACGGAGTTTGCGCCAACTTTCAATGGGGAACGCAAAGCATCATTAGGATCCATGCCGACAGTACCTCGACCGTACTTAGTTTGTTGTTCGAAAAAAATTTCGGCGAAATACGGAGTATTTCCATTGAGATACATTCTAATAGATGAATAAGAAGGAGGAAGGAGATTATCCCCAGAAAAGTAACACGGGTTGCAGAGCCCCTGAAATCCGCCCAGGATCTGGTGATAATCTAATTGAGTGCATATTTCCAGCGCAATCAAAAGATTCAAATGTAGTATAAAAACTCTACGTTACAGACTCTCCATATCATGAATAAATGTATAAACTGCTTGGAGGATTTCGTCAAAGGGCAAGCGGGAACACGTTTTCGCGTATTTGGCAATCTTTTTATTTATTAGTCTGATAATTTTTTTTCGGATATGAAAATTCATTTGAAATTCTTGTGAAAGGGGCCATCCAGCGTCGTAATGATTGCCAAGACAAGAGTTCAAACAAAAAAGTTTGGAGTATATATTTTTGGGTGCCCTGCAATTCAAGAATACTGCATGTGGCTCCTCACAGCGCTGCGTGTACTGCTTGAGTGTGTGTATAATGCGACCTGGGAACCACATTCCGATCATTTTCGTTTTGATCTAATCTATAGCAAGCAGAATATTATTGGATAGCCCTCCTCATCCGGGTGCGAAATCACTTTCCGGATCTGGATTTCGAAGAACGGTATTTAAAAAAGCGAAGAATTGCGTCTCCCGTGAGCCTTCTTACCAAATCCTGCGAGCGGTAGTGTGCTTGATTGTCCTGCTCAGGTTTTTCTGATAAAGTTGCAGGGGAATTATGGACGCTAAACATGTTGAGGGAACTTATCTTCATTGCTTTCAAGTTACATGTGACCTTCAACAAAGTAGGTATGTCGCACGGTGCAAGTTGACTTACACGTGACATAATGTACTGACGTGTAACTGAAATGTTTCATTTTATCGCACTTGTAACTTAACTTGGAGCGAGCTGTTTCCCAGAGAGGTGCACGACGCACTCTCGAAGCAGGACTCGTTAGTTCAGTTACCCAACATTGGGGTGCTTTGCTCCGCGGTTAGAGGCTCCGCCTAGCCGCTGGCGGTCCCCGGCATGCTCGGTGAGCACGTCGCATGTTGGTGTGCTGACCGCGTCCCATGTCGGTTCCGGCCGCGTTGCGTGTGGGTGCCAGGTAACGGGAACCAACGGTGCAAGTTACTCGCAATGTTGTGTATTATTGGAGCAACCCATTATTGGAGATATGTACATTAATCAAAAATCTGACCAAGTTACACGTAACATCGTTTCAAGTTACTTGTGGACTTAAAGCAAGTTGCGTGAAGCCCTCATGCAACTTGCGTTAGAATCTCAGGTAACTTGTTTAGAGTTTCCTGAGTGCCTGGGTTTTCGTATTTGTTATTGAACAGACAATAGCGTTCTACGAATTCATGGTTAAGTTGCTTCAACGAGTTTTCGGACGCCTAAAATCGCTGGCAGTCGAATTCAAAATGCAATTATGTAATTCAGTCCAGACCAAATTAGGGAGACCTGCAGGGAGGCTATACGTTCCGCCATTCACGCAGGACCAGATAAATCCTCTTTAGCTTTGGTGCTCGTACGATTATAAGATTCAAAAATAGCTGAGCGACATCGAATCAGCTGTTTCAATCTATTCATACGATCACTTACATACATATTATATAGACTGCGCGTTTTGACACGCTGACACCTGAGTCCAGAACAATTATGAGTGGGTGGAAGTCGACAAAAAACCGATTGGGGGACGTTTTAAAGTTCGATATTGTGCTCGAAACATACGAAAACGTACAGTGTAGAACGGAGGTTGGTAAAACGATGCCACGTAGGTGTTGAAACTAGTGTTCGTTTTGAATTCTCTACCATTCCAAGGCAAGTTCACGCTGAGGACACTCGCCTTTCTTTTCCTTCTAGGAAAAGTAAGCAAGAAAGAGCGAGGAAAAACGGCCAAGAGTTGGGCGAAAATCGCTTGGATCAGCCGACCAACCGCATCAACCCGCCCATTTCATGATTGTTAGTTGCCCATCCAAAGGAACAGTCGCAGAAGTCCTTCATTTCGAGTGATCCTGACAACCAAACATGCGCATCAGAACCTCCCGATCACCGAAGAATTCTGAGTGAAAGAAAGGCAAAAAGAAGACACTTATCCTAGAAGTTCAAAGCCATTTCCGAAGTTCTAAAGTTCGCTGCATCAAACACACAGAACAGGCACAATTGGTTGTTTTAGGGCATTCAAAAACAGTTCATTCTGTGGAAATTGAGTATTCTTTGGAGTTGTCAAAGAACTATCTTCTTCTTCGTAATCCTCTCTGAGAAAAATCATAGAGTCATTCGTAAACTCTTTCTTTTTTCCTTAATTTCTATACATAAAAGTGTTGCGATCAGCGACACTTCTCTGCAACCCTCCCCCTATATGAATGATGCACTTTGCGTCAAACAGTTCCATCGATGTGTACTGATGGACTGACAAAAGGGCAGTAACACATTGCTGATGGATGGTCCAGACAGGCATATTCATTCTTTTCCGGCTGCTGCTGCTGCTGGTGCCACTCCCTCCCCCCTATTCTACCCCCAGTCTTAGTCCGTCCGCAAGTGTCGCCGTTTTCCGAAGGCTGTTCAATCAATCGTCGTCGTGAGTGGAGTGGAGTGTCATCCATCATCTTCGTATGGATAGTTCATCATTTCTTCTCTTATCGACTGTTGACGGCCCGAAGCATTCCGATCATTGCTCCAACTGAACTGCTGCTGCTGACTGCTGACTCGCTGATTGCCTGTCTGATGAATTGCAACATCAAAACCCCAAACTGGCTCCAGTGCAGAAGCGTCTTAGTATAGTGCGCCGAACTGTGACACAAACTACTCAAACGTATCCATACACATCTCATCTTCGAGAATGACTTCCCTGTGGAACCAACATTCATGTATGGTAATTGTGAACTGTAAGGCTTACGAGACTTGCTACAGTGACTCGTGACTGTCACCACAAGCATGAAGAGGGCTATCGAAAACAAATTATCTGACTTTTATTATATCAAGTTTCAACATCAGCTTAATGAGCAAGCCAGGGATAAGTACATATGAGGATAACTGAGCAACGAATCGTAAAGTCGTGATCTGAAATTCTGAGGAAACAACTAAAAGCGGGTCAGAATCTGTACAAAACCAACTCAGAGTAGAAAATTCGTTCTTCATAGAAAGAGAAATATTTTTGCCTCAAAAAAATGGGGAACAGAACGGAACTGACCCAACATAAGATTATGTAATAGTGTCAAAGATGGAAAGTTGAACAACTTTCTCTCTGATTCACAGCAAAAGACTTTTGTTACATAAGCGCTTCAGAACGCTAATTCAGTTTTCTCCTTACAAAGTCGTTGTGTGTCAATCAACGTTAATCAGCCGAACAGTAGCAGGTGAGGATCCACTCATCCAATTTCGCTGCTCTCTCCAAGCTTTTTCTGGCTGAGATTGAATGAGGATGTTTTTCTGTGTGGAAAGGCTATTATGAGTGTGGAATTTACCCTATTGAAGCCACACCTGCGGGAGAAACAGCTGTAAACCTTACGCCAATCTGCTGGATCATAGTGTATCGGGTTCGCATTGGCGATAGCCCCCCGAAACTTTTCGAAATGACAACCTAATTTTTCACTTCTCCCTCTTACTCACTTTCACCATTTTCTCTCTCTTTTCTATTTCAGACAGAAAAATTGTTGCCGAGTTACCTAGTCAGCTACACAAACTCGGGTTAGTGACCGAACGGCGGACACACCAGATGTGTCAGATTCTTTCCCTGTATGTGTAATGCCGGCTATCTGGAGCGATCGACACCACGACACAGATTCGCGGCAGGATCCAGGCGCCGCAAACCTCAGAATTGAAGTTCGTTCAGTCAAGGTGACCGCGGTAGGTTCATGGTTCGCGGCAGATTCTCGGTGGATCTGCTTAGGCATAAGTTTCGCGGTATGCTAGCGGCTTGTCAGCGGCAAATTTCAGTAGAGTCAAAATTCAATGACGATGACGAGAAGTGTGAGGCTGGCATAACTGGTCATTTGTACTTACGTCGCGAGGTGGTGCAACACAGTGCGATCCTGTGTTACTGATGTAGCGGTGTGGTACAATTGATTATTTAGATATTCCACATCAACGCGCCGCTAGGTAGCCAAACCATAAACGAAGACCACTATGAATCACACCGTAACCGAAAGTACACAATTGTGCTTGCCGCTCAGATCGGCGTTGGTACTATAAATGAAAAAAAAACTGAAATAATCTCAATAGTAAGGCGCCTCCTCTAGTAAAATATGTCCAAGGAATAAAGAAAGAAAGCTCAGTTTGCGAAACCGCTTTCCTCCTAAACTTCCTCCCATCCTGGGGACCACGGGTTTCTCAGACGGAGAAAATCGAGAGAATGACACAAAGCCCACTGTCGAACCAGCTCGAATCAATCCAATGTCGGCAGAGCCCAGCAAGCTGGGCTGGGAGAACTGTTGCGATCACAGCTTCTTTTGCGGTCAATCCCCCTCCCCCTCTAGAAAGTCAGTTGAATTTAAATAGGACTCAACCTGGTTCAGAAAGACGGTTTTAATTTTTTTTTTGGGTTTTCAACATAAGTGTTATTAAGAGTACCAGACCTTATAGAATCTGATAAGAAACAGGAGGCTGAATAAGCGTGTATGCTACCTTAAAGACAACCTCAGCGAAAAGATTTGATATTATAGTCACCCCACCGTGAATAGCAACCCTGCCAAGCGCGAGATCTCAATTCACTCAAATGAATGAGAAGCTACAGGGAAAACTCGGCCCCGCCCACAATAGCCAAAAAGCCTAACCGCGTACGCCGCGCCGCAAAGGGAACCGAGAGCTCTGCTATTGTACAACCTGCCCTAGAGCATCGCCATTTTTTCCGTTTGCGAGGATTTTGGTTTCCTATTCGGGGGGAAACGCTTGACTATGTTTTTAGGGTGTTGGGGGGGGCTGACTTTTCCTTGTAGTTTCTCACTTACTCGATCGAATTCAGATTTCGCACTTGGCAGGGTTGCTATGAATGGTGGGCGGACTATACTATCAAGTTTCACTCCTGAGGTTGGACTGTGCCTTTTAGGGCAGCGTTCACGATGAGAAAGTTGCCCGTTTTTGGCAAAAACGTAAGCTTTGGGTCCCTCTAAGAAAAGTGAGAACGGAAGTGCGATGAAAAACGGCCGGGAAGTGGGTGAAAATCTAGTGGGCCAGCCAACCTATTGGGCCACCCCGCACACTTCCTGTAACAGTTTTCGGCGTCCGTTTTACCGTAGGAACAGGCGTCGAATTTTCAAATATTTTTTATCCCGAAAAGTTCTAACATCCCAGCATGTACAATAGCCCGTCATATTTTTTAAGAATTTTCAGTCCAGGAAACAGAAAGCAAAGCCACTTACTCAATGATTTTGAAGCGTGAAAGCATTTCACTGGCGTTAGGTTTGATGTGTTGCCAGCATTGTCCGAAACACGCAAACAGACACAGGCGAGTTTCTCAGGGATTTCTTTAAAGGCAGTGGTCGCGATGAAATGTGCTTGCCTTCTTTCCCTCTTTGAACCCTTTTTCTGAATTCGGAGTAGTAGGACCTATGGGGAAAGTTTGCGAAAAACCCCCGTTATGGGCCATGTTTTAAGCCTGAACTTCCAAGTCTTTTGATGATGGACGAGCCCACTCCACATCGTCCCCATCGATGATCTCATGTATCAACAACATCAGCTCACTCTAAATCGAAGTATAATCAATGGAAAATTTCCTTCAGACTGGCCTGCTGAAATACTTCTGTATTCATCAGGTCAAAACTTTGAATAAATTGCTTGTTTTCAATATTCAGCTGCTTTTATCAATTAAATTTGCATTAATTCTTGCATGTGAATGCCGATGAATTTGATTATGCACACATGAGACCCCGATCTTTTTGGGCGGGGCTGTGCACGTGTGCACAAATCATCAACTAAGGAGCTTAATAACTCTAATTGTAGCCTGTTTCCTGCACCGTAACCTTCTCGGTCTTTGAGCCGTTTGCGAACCTATCTCTTTTTTATGGTTTTTTCAAAAACTTTTTTCACCGCGACTACTGCCTTTAAACGATTTTCCCGGTATTGGAGTGTTCTGTGGGGACTTTTCCCTATCAACCCCTACTCAGTAGACTTAACTTCTCAAAAAAATCGAACACTAAAATACGGTTTTTCTTTATTGTGAACTCAGCCTTCAAAGAGCCACACGCTCTCGCAAAAGTAGCTGAGGTATAGACGGTAACGGGGTTGTACCGCTCCTGAAGAATGCTCACGTCGTTGGAAACGTCAAAAATGAGTCAAAGTGACCGTATCTGAGCTTTATGGAACCAGCCAAACATGCATACAGTTCCCGCCTATCAATAAAAACTCGTTCAAATCGAGCACGCTCTTTTGGCTTGACTTTACCGTCCAATGACTTGAACGTTTTAGGACAGGCCGCAAGAGTCTACTGGCCTCGCTGTCCTAGCCGTTTCGTCGCTAGCTTCCCCACCAGGGGTGTGCGGCAAAGGAATTCAAAATTTCGGCAAACGGCAACGGCAAACCCCAAAAACGACCGGCAAACGGCAAAATCTGTTTTGTGTTATAATACACCAACATTTGCTTAGTCATGTCGTATTCCATGCTATATCTGCCAGTTGCTACGTGCCTGGCGTTTCAATAGCCTACAGGAAGAAAAACCTCATATGTCAAAAACCACTTGATAGCCTCAGGTTATGAGGAGTCACCATCAGGATCAACAAGGCTTTAAGCTTTTCCATCGTCGGAGATAATTTTGTTAATTCCTCCCCACTATTTTAAGTTCTCGTATAAATCAATCGGCTTGCGGCGATTAGTAAACCGTAAGCAAGCTTGGAGCAATGGGAGTGTGCGCCGACCCAAAGACTGTGGCCGATACCGGTACGACATTCAGGTGAGATGATTGGTCCTTTGATGGCGAAAGACTGTCCACACCGCGATCAGCAGCGCGCGGTTTAGGCTGTGACCGGAGTCACTCACAGTTTTGTTAGTAGCGAGTAGTAGGCTCAAGGTTCTCAATTTCAAACTACGATTGAATGGTTTTCTTTGTGGTGCTACAGAAATGGAGTGAAACTAGTCTAGTTGAAATCAGAGCTCACGATAAAAACAGCCTTTGAACTTCCACCGGAAATCAACAGCTTCGAGGGGCATGCTGATCGAATTTACAGATTGAGAGGCACCTAAAGACATTTCGACTGGTAAATGCGAGAAAAGGCCGCTACGCTCACGCCGTCGCTGAAGCGCCGTGTGCACTGCGTTTAGGCACCCGGACTGCTCTTGGGCGCGTTCCTTTATGTGTATTCGGCCTACAAGCCGGCACGAGACCCACTACAACAACAATGTCACCGAAAAGCGTGCAAGAAATCGTTTTTCAGTTTCAGAACTTGAATGTGGTGTGCGCGCCCCACCCACTTCCTCTGTGGAGACCGAGGAAGTGGGTGGAGCGAGCACAACACATTCAAGTTTTGGGACCGTATAATGCTATTGTTTGCTCGTTTCAAGCCGGTTTACGACACTGTTGTTGCAATGAGCCTCAAACCCTACGATTTCTGGTGAAGTGTTGAAAACGGTTTTAATCGTGGTCTTCAAAGATTTTTCATTTTTTCATCTTTATACCATTTCTTAACAGCTCTGTCACAGAGTAAACCCTTCATATCAGCTAATGATCTCGAAACCGAGTATATTATTGAACACTGCCTTTACTGACCGCATACCTGGTCGGAGGGTTCTCGATTTACCGAGCAGCTGAGTGAGTGCGGTGCTGGGGCTTCGGTGGTGCAGTGCGATAAGGCGCTCCCCCGGAAAGGAAATATGCTGGTTCAATCTCGCCCGGAGACAAGCGTTTTGCGATCAACTCAACACCTTGTGTAAAGCTGTGAATATTGTTTACTTCTGAAAAAGCCAGACTAAGTATTTGCAGGTTTGGTCAACATCCTGTCCCAATAAATACCACCAGCCCACCATTCCAGGACTAGCGGACCGATTTACACGGGTTCTCAATTGGTTCACATGTCTAAAAAAAAGGCTGCATTTACGCTACAACTTTGATATCACTTGGTTTTGTTATATTAGAACTTGCAGTAATCGGTATGCTTCCCAATAAGGGATGTGGCATTTTTTAGGGGTTAAGAATTTGATTATAAAAAAAGACTTTTGAAGGCTCCCGAAGAAATCTAGAACTCGTAGGAACTCCTCTGATTACCCAGTGAAGATGTTTTCATCAGTTGCCGATTGAATGGGTGCAATTATACATTACATGAGCTGGAACTACTTAAATTAATTATTTGTAGCAGCATCGAATCGCTGTCCAACACAGAAACTGCGGTGAGGGCCAATACTGTTGTTTTAACGTATTTTCGCCGAAATTTTGCCGTTTTAGACGAAAATTTCGGCAAACGGCAACGGCAAACCCCAAAAATGGCCGACAAGCGGCAAACGGCAAACGACAAACGGCAATTGCCGCAAACCCCTGTTCCCCACGCGTGCTGCGGTGCAACTCGTCCACTACCATTTCAATACGATAACAAGCCATATTTCTCTATTTGAAATGCGTTTCAGCGATTTTTTCGTCTGTTTCTAATACAACTAGCTCCAAACCTCCTATTTGTGGCATATCATCTTTGAGGGTGAATGCTGCCTTCAAACCCCAGCAGATCACCGCCGTGGCATATTTAGGATTTTTAGATCGAGCTTCACTGACTGGAGGTAGTCACTCTTTCTCTTATTGCTTATGCTACTAAAATAGAGGTCATGCTCAACAAAAATTTCTTTTCAAGGTCGATAATCTATTGTGTCCTTTCATTTCAGACGCCTTTTTTCTAGACCCTATTTTTGTTTAGGCGTTAGTCAGAATAACTTCTATGGCAATTTCATAGCTAACTCGAGTAAAAAGAAACGATACAGCAACGATTTCGAAGCTCGCTCAGATTTCAGGAAATGTAATCGGAACTTCCGCACTAGTTCAAGTCCTGTGAGAGGTTTTTCAGCGGGGACCTCACTCCACAAAAGTGTCTTTTAATGTTTTGCTGGCGCAGGTCGTTGCGTTCAGCACAAAGGAGGCCGCGACTTGGAGGAGATAAGCGACGAGTATTTACTACGAGACATCAATCTTATGGCGAAAAGGTAGAGCGAGGAGCCCCATGGGTCAGAGATGACTGAAGATGAAGAGGGGGTGAAGAGACGAATGATGGACGACGGGACGGTGTCCAGATGGATGGTCGGCCCGAACAGATAACTGACTAATTGACTGCATTCGCTCACTTGACACTTCTCTACAAACAACTACCACCTATTGCATGAAGAAAGAGAACAAAAGGAGCACCCCTTCCCACTCCTTAGTCATCGTTGAAGTGCCTTGGATTACATTCTAATAAGATGATCTCATTCCAGACTGCTATGGTTCTACAGAAACTGTGAGAGAATTTCGGGGAAAAAAACTAATTTTACATAACATCGGCATGGATCCTAAAGAGACTTTGCGTTCACTATTGAAAGCTGGCGCGAACTCTGTGTCATATGCTATAACATAGGTGCACCGAGCTTGCGCCAACCTTCTATGGGAATGCAAAGTCTCAATAGGATCCATGCCGATGTTATGTAGGATAAATACACCTTTACGTACCGATTGGCTGATCAAACGGCATGGAAGCAACTGAAATTGATCACCAATCCGATAGCGCCAGAATCGAATTTGAAACTCTCAATTCATTGCTTTGTCGACAACACCCCGAAGAATCAAACTATTCTTACCTTCATCAGGACAGGAATGGGTTCTCTAACAAGGTAAAGTCACTTGGAGAAAGTGGCCATCCCTTGCGAAATGCAACTTTGTAGAGTCAATATCCTATGGAAATACCGAATTTGACCTTTATAGCTGCGCTTCTTCTTTTTGAAAAGAGTAGTAGAAGTCCGTCGATGAGTTACTATAGTTAAATGTCATTATGACCACCGTAATATACCTTGATTTTTTTTTATTGAAAATGAACTGCAAAATTCTGTTCAGCATCCCAAGCTATTCCATGGACAAGCTTCAGGCGAATAAAAAATTTTCTTTATCCGTCTCCTCAAACGTCGACAAGAATTCTACAAGTCGGAAATAATTCTCACTCAAACGTCGTACAAAGGGGTTATTTAGGGCGCTGGCCACGAGTATGAGGTCCTTTTTAGTTTTTAGGGTATGCTGTTGGGGTACGCCACGGTAAGGTCATTTACTCACTACAACCTATCGCTTATAACTCCATTCGGAGAGGCGGAGCGCAGCTGTAAAGGTCAAATTCCAATTTCTCGTCTAGAATTGATCCTAAACAGCTTCATTTTGCTCGGAATGGCTACTCTTCTTCAAGGAATCTTCTCTTATAAGAGGGATTCGACTCTCTGATTCCGTCACCCAGTGCTGTGCAACCTGTAATTTACTCGTCAAAATCAATCCCATTAGACAGACGATGGAAAAATTGTCATCTCCAGCGACGGAAGTTGCTCACCTCCAACACAAAGGCTGATGGGATTGATTTTGACGAGTAAAGCACAGGTTGCACAGCACTGGGTGACGGAACCAGAGAGTCAAATCCCTCTTATAAGAAAAGATTCATTGAAGAAAGTAGCCATTCCGAGCAAAATCCACCCAGAGTAGAGCTATTCCCTTTTTAAGCTGAAGAAATACCTAACAACAGCTTCCGATCGTTCTTTCTAATTTCTACTTGTCCCAATTCGCCAATGTGCTTCTCTGGGCCACATCCCGGTCCGCAATTACGTCTCGACACGCTTTGCGGTCGCACGCTCCCGAGTCGGAAGAGTTTTCTGCGCCGCAGCCGCCGATCTGTTGACTCTAGGTGGGTTTTGGAAACAGGAACTAAAAAAAATTGGAGAAAACTGTATAAAAAACCACATCGAGTCGGCTTTGGCGCTGAACAAAACTCAGAAGTTCACTGATCACAAAAATGTGAGCTATTGCTGCTGCTTGTAACGGATTAGAGAGCCCTGGATTCATTAGAGAATCAGAGGTGAAAAACTTCTCGAGTTTTTCGGCCTGCAGGAAGAACTGGCTGGTGTTCATAACAAGTGCGTAGAAAAGACGCTGTTAAAGGCAGTGGTCACGGTAAAAAACGTTCTCGAAAAAACTAAAAAAATCAGCTTACAAGGAAACCACAATAAGTCGTAGTGACCATCCCAAATGAAATGTACTTTTCTAGAACCATTTTCGAACGAAAAGTCCGAATATGCCCATCGCAGCTGCCTAGACCCACTCTGAAAAAAGTTATGAGCGTTTTTCAAAGCTTCGCGGCAAGGTAAGGGTACCCCCCCCCCAGTGGAATTTTTAAGGTGTTTTTAAATTTTCCTTCGGATTTTGCTAAAAACATGCATGTAGGGGTAATCTGAGGTGCTGAACACGAATCTAAGGTTCGCTTGTGGAAATTTTAAGGTTTACTGTAGGTTACGGTAGATAACATGCCATTTAGGAGGCAAAACCTACCTTAATAATTCGAGAATCGTGAAAATGACATCGAATTCGTATTCAGCACCCCAAATAACCCCCACATAGAGACTTTGAGACAAATCTGAGACTTTGACCAAACTACCGCATACCCACGGTAATCTACCGTATGCTGTCAAAAACCGATGAACCGACATCAGAATCGTGTTCAGCACTCCAAATAACCTCCAGAGAAATAACTTGAGCATATTCTATAGAAGCACTCCGGAAATCGTCAAAAGTCGCGATTTGCCATAAAATTCTACCCTTATGGGAATCTGTGAACGAATACAGTCGAAACTTCGGAAAATCGATAAATGAACCTTAGATTCGTGATCAGCACCCCCAATAACCCGCCAGAGCGAATTTTTAGTCAAATTTGAAATATTTTTCTAAAACGCTTCGAGAGCCCTCTAATTGGTATAAATAAACGCCCAACTGAAAATCCGTAAAAGTCCAAAACGCTTTTAGTCTGCGCAAAGTTTGGAAACTGTTCCTTCAACCAAATTTTGCTTAGTAGGATAGTTTTGGGCGCTGAACACGATTATGAGGTCCGTTTCCAGATGTTCGTAAAAATAATGCGCTTTTTGGAGGGCACAACAGGTACGAAAATCAGGAAAAAATGCCTATAACTTTTTTCAGAGTGGGTCTTGGCAGCTGCGATGGGCATATTCGGACTTTTCGTCCGAAAATGATTCTAGAAAAGTGCATTTCATTTGGAATGGTCACTATGACTTATTGTGGTTCCCTTGTTAGATTGAAAACAGCTGAAAATTATTAAGGTATGTAGCACTGTAAAAAAGGGCCAGAATCAGAGTTTCTAGGGCCCAAAGATATTAGTTCGTACACAAGTGCACAGCGCCGCCCAAAATGATCGCAATCCCATGCCGAGTAGTCTTCAGAGGAAGAAGTGAATGCAAATTCACCTACTAAAAACAGTTGAGCAATGAAGGCAAGCACTTCACTCGATGTTTTTGACTAGACAACTTCGAAGGATAATGTTCATTGATTGAAATTCAATTTCGATCCAGCTGATAATCTTGATAATACAGATCATAGATGCCGATGATGTGGAGTGGGCTCGTCCACCATCAAAAGACAGGTTATTTGAGGCTTCAAATTTGGCCCATTTTTTTCTCGCGATTTTTTCGCATAAGTCCTGCTATTCTAAACTCAGAAAAGGGTTTAGAGAGGAAATTAAGACAAGCATTAGAGGCAGTGTCCACGATAATGTTCGTCTTCGGTTTTTGGCCGGAAATCGAAAGTTCAGGGTCTCTTTGGAGCACTGGGGTCGAAAGAACGAACGAAAGCGAGCCTGAAAGAGCTCCATACGGCTCCAAAGTCCGCTCGCGCTAGCCCTTCCGCTCGCGTTCGAGTTCCCGAGGAACAGTTTGGTCCGCTTCTACATTAGCACTGGAGCGCGAGCGCGGCTGAGTTCTAGCGTTGGGGCGCATTTGCGCACGCTATCTACTTCAGGCCCGTGCTCGCGCAACTCGTCCACCGTTGAAATGTGGCTTTCAAGAAGAAGAGCTGATTTCTGATGTTACGCAGCGTTTTTCATGATTCTTTTTTCACTGATGAAACAGTCGGACTCTTGATCTTCGTTTTCTGGTGAAAACTCGAAAACGATTTTTATCGTGGACACTGCCTTTAAGACAGCTCTAAAGGCAGTGTTCACGATAAAAAATGTGTTTCAGTTTCCACTAGGAATGGGTAGTGGAGGGGCACGCTGTAACGTTGACGTCAAAAGAACACATGAAAACGAGCCAGGAAGAGCCCCAAAAGAGCCGGAAGTTGCCATTTTGAGCGCACGGCAAGCCCCAAAAGCGCAATGTCCGCCCTCGGACGTCAACAAATGAAAACGCGAGATCGTGAGATGAGCGATGGCTTCTAATAATTAGCCTCGTTCTTCCCTTCATTCTCAGCTTCTCTACCTACTCAGGTCAGCTCGCATACATCGGCTGCAAAAGGCGGAAGTTACAAGCCTCGGACAACTCGTCCACCATGCTTCCCTAGCTCAATTTTTGAGAGGCCATAACTCCGTCTTCAGATTGTACGATTCCAGAGACATCATTGGAATCAACATGGAATCGTTTTCAAGATAGGAGTAGAAACAAAGAAAACGATTTTTATCGTGAACACTGCTTTAAGACGAAGAGGCAAATCGAGGTAAGGTCACCTTCGGCTGGGAGAGCCTAATTCAAAACGTAATTGGCCCTATCCTCTACAAACCTATCACTCGTTTTTTCTATTCGAAAGAGAAGATCTCAATGAAGGAATGATCACGCAATTCTGATGAGGGATGTCAGCGAACGGTTATGAATTCTGGCTATGACAACAGGCTCTGAATGGTTGTCGAGCGTTCACGTGTAACTTCTTTCCGGTAAACTTAGGCACACTAGGGTACCGCTCAAGCAGAATAGTTGGAAGCGCCGAAATTATGGAGGCTACTTTTCCTGAATTCGCTAACGCCATATCGTCCACTCAGAGGGTGTCAGGTACCCATAGGGAACATAGGAAAGTGTCCGCTAAGTCTCAGTACTGATGATGTACACCCTGAGATCGACCACATCTTACCCAGGTAGGGTATACACGCTGTCATCTGAAGTTGCAGTTCACGGCAACGGAAGAAAGGCGGTTGTGAGACTGCGCATTTCCACCTAACTTACTGTAGGTTGAGCCATAAACGACGCAAAATTTGTATTTTTTCATAAATTTATAAGAAAAAAACATAGGAAACGTTGAAAAATGGCAAGTTCGCCTTCCACCACACATCATCAGTACACCTGAAGTCCTTATCATAAATACACGCAGGGATTACAGGAACAATTGTAAAATTGCAGAAAAAAGAGAATAGAGAAAAATTAATTTTTTCGTCATTCTTGGGTGTATCTATGGTAGAACCTTTAGGTATATTGATTGATTTGGGTTGTGCGTGCGGGAAAACTCATAGTTTCGCAACGTTTCTAGTGTTTTTTCTTCAAAATTTAGGAAAAATTACAAATTAACCGTCGTTTATGGTGCAACCTCCACTATGCTTACTGGAAACACGCAACGGCACAACCGCCTTTTTTTCCGCTGCCGTGGACTGTACAGACGCCTGCAACGTGCAGATAGCCGCACCGCTATCAACTAGGACCATAAAGGGCCATTGTGGTCACCGACGTACCCCAGTATCTCATCGATTACGGTAATTGCGTAAAGTGTACACGGAGTGTGTAACCTTCTTCTACGTCCCCCTGCGCGACACAGCCGCGACCGTGGGAGAGCGCAGAGAGCGAGGGTCACTTCTATTAAAATGTATTGAGCGGGTCGAATGGAAAGGCGCGGCACGTATTTGCGTGGTAAGCTATGTGTAAGCTTTTACGCCAGATTTTAGCCGCACACGAGTTCCTGGGAAGAATTGGGGGAATTTTCAAGCCTGGAGTCGAAATCCGTGGGTTGCAAATCAGATACAAAATTTGTAAAGAAGCACTGAGCAGGGTCCAGCAGCCCTGTAAGTCTCGGAGGAGTTACGGCCAGCCGAGGCCTTATTCGGAAAATTTTACAATCCCACTTCAATGTGTAGAAATTCGATTATCTTCCGACACAGGCGAAAATTGCTGAGTCAATTTTTCTGTTTTTTGGAACAAGGGCAAATCTTGCTGAATTGAAACTTTTCATTTTTCCGAAACTTTTTCTGTATTTATTTTCAATTTTAAGGTTTTTTGAAATGAAAAATCTTTAACCAATCACGAATTTCGGGAGAAACGCTTCCTGGCTCAGCATATTCCGCCTCATCCCCCTCACCTAATATTTACAGGCTATAAAACGGCGAAATTCACAGGGTTCCTACGCAAGCTGGTGCGGAGCGGAGGTTAGAGGCGGTGAGAGAGCGGAGGGCAGTCGGAGGCTGAGGCGTCGCGCGCGCCACTCGCGCCTTGAGTGATGTGAATTACGATTTTTTTTAGAGGGTAGTTACCAGAAAGAAACTTCTCAAAAAAATTTGCAGGCTCAAATATTTCACACACCATTCCAATTTTTTCATTTTTTTCCTCGTAAATTTTTACGACACTCCTGGATAGCTTGCCACTTTCCATTTGCTGGCTATCCAGTTCTGCTCGACCCTGCCACTGAACACAGAAGCGGTGTTTGCCAGGGCCAGAACTGTCTCCGAATTTGGAAAAAAAGTTAGATGTGGACGTTTGGTCTGATTTAGGAAACCTGGAATAAAGACGTAGTGGAAGCTAATTTTCCCAGCTACCACACAAAAAATGGCTATACTATACGAAGTTGGGCAGTGAATTTCCTCACCTCAACTGTGACAAAACATGCGAAACTGGAGCTGTTTTTAACTTTTCAGCGTTCATTAGTACGTGAGCAGTTTTCAATTTTTATTTGCTCTTCCTGCGCTATACCCTTCGAACTAAGGCTCCGTCCACACGTGGCGAGAGCGTGCGATTGCGCAGAATCGATGGTCATCGTGGGCACACGATTCGCTAGCCGCTCACATGCGCTCTTTCTCGTGCGCCCTCGCCCGCTCGCTCTCGCGCACTTACGCCAGCACCACGAAGCAAGCAGCAAATTTCAAGCTTGCTGCTCCATCACTAAAGCAGGTGGCACTAAACCTGTACCAAAACTATTGTTCTTGTTTCCCATAATTTCACCACGGAAGTCGAAAACCGTGGTAGATCATCAGCCGTTGCGCCGACTCGAGATCAAACGCTTTCAATCAAATCAACACGAGGTAGAGGGTGTTTGCCTGTGTTGGTTTGCGGGCACGGGCTGCTCCGGCGTCGAGGAGCGTCGAGAGGCGCACAACAGTGGGAACGCCTGCTCTCGCCACGTATGGACTTTAGGCAGCGTCCAAACGTTGCGAGAGCGTGCGATTACGCAAATTCGATGAATGTCATTAACACACGATTCGCCAGCCGCTGAAGGGCGCATACGTTCGCACTCGCGTGCTCACGCCCGCTGCCGCACGTTTCCGCCTCCTCTCGCTCGCTCACGCTTGATTCGGGAGAGATGCAGCCACTGTAGTGCGATTTCCTTTATCTTTCGAGCAATGAAAGCTAAACTTACCTCAAAACCAATGCCATCGTGTCTAATACGCCGACCAAGAACATCCAAAACCGTTATAAATGAGCAGCAAACGAGTCGATTCAAGTGAGTGATCACCAGGTCAAGCGTTTTCAATCGAATGAACACAAGGCAGGATGCATTTGCCGGTGTTTTCCTGCCTGTACGGGCGCCTATCAGCGTTGGAGAGCGCTGAGGAGCGCTTGAGAGCGAGAGCGGGCGTTCCCGCCACGCATGGACGGAGCCTAAGCGTCGCCCAACCCAAAAAATCCGAAGCTCATTTTGTTGATAATTGTTCCGTCCTTCCCATCCCAGTTTCTGGCGAAGTTATCTTCTATTGCTGGCGGCTATCCGTTCATCCTAGTTGTTCACAAATTTACTCGCATGAGCGTAAAAAATGTTGCAGAACTACTAAAACTTGAAACCTTTTTTTTTATTTCCGAAAAATCAACAGGAATGGCGCTAATACCTGAAAACTAAGGAGTTTGGTCAGATTGGACTCATCCAGCCCGGATAAACATGAACATTTACCATCTTAGAAAATTGTTTTCTACAAAAAAATTTCCTGTGTTCTAGCACAGGTGTATAGTCCACCGTCTAGCCCTAATAACAGTTCTCGGTTCAAGTCAATAACACTAACATTTCCTTCAAAGGGGTGTAGTGCAATTACACCATACGTCATGTATCCGCCGCCAAATAACTCTCCTTACAAATACTCTCATTGAACCTCTTCCATTTTCACGTCATCCGTACGTGCGAGCCATTTGTTCATTTTCTGTTTAAAGTAGGCTCCGTAGTTTCATCATGATTCAACTGGTTGTAAATGTTCACCAAGTTTCTCTACTGAATGTCCTCCTTCTTTCTTAAAGGCAGTGTTCACGATGATTTTCGTTCCCGAGATTTCTCCTCGAAAGAATGCGTTAGCTACCAAGTGTTACCAAAATTACGAAGATACGGCGAGAAACGCACTAAATCGTCTTATTTCAGTGCCATTTTTTTCTGGCCTGGACTAGTTGTCCGGTTGGATGAACATGTTCACGGTGGTTGTCACCGGTGAAAAATGGGGCTAATAAAAAATGGGAGAATATTTTAGGCAAAAAAGTATTAATTAGGGCCCGAAGGAATGAACGGAGCAAGACAATATGAAAAATTGCAAAAGACGACTCCACAAACGATTTCATTGTCACAACTCACAGTTCCACTGAGAATAAAGACGCGCGGTGAGAGCGAAGAATTTCGTGCCATTCTGAAGCGTTTTTCGCCGTTTCTTCGTCATTGCAGTTTTTACTCGGGGGCCAAACAATCGATTTAGCGATTAATCTCAAAATCGAAGATTATCGTGAACACTGCCTTTAACCTGGAGTTTAAATATCTCTGCAATGGTTTCACTTAGTATGCCATTATTTACAGACATTTATTTACCAACATTATTTATTACAAGAAACGAAATTCACTAAAACACTCATTAACATTTACCGTTAATTTTAGAAACCACAATTTAACAAACATGCCATGCATGTTCGCTTCACCTCCTCCTTTATTCGATTGACTCCTGAAAGATTTATAAAATGTCAACATTTCAACCTCAAAATATTTATTGAAGTTTTCATTACATAGCATTCAATTCTAATGATAATAATAGTTTCTCAATTTTTAATTTTCGACCTCTCAGCAACCCCCCCCCCATCTCCCCCATATCACCTGAGCTCTGACACCCCACTGTGAGGCCTCACACCTCGCGCCGTACCCTGTGATCAGAGCAAGGTATCTGAAGTCAAAAATTAAAACGTCTGCCGTGATATTTTTATACCCTCCCACCACAATCTACAGTGTCCAGATGAGGCCTGCGATGAGTTGAGTTTGTTTCCATTCAGGCAGCTCATCATGCCCGTCACGTCGAATTGAGACTAATATAGTATGTACGAGAGGAGCGTCTTATTCGGAATAGTCGTTTGATTGAGGGATAGGCAATTGTTCTGACACGCGGTGGATAGCTGTGGAACCCATTCACTATGCTCACGGCCAGACCATCCACGCCTGGGTTCGTCTATAGCACGAAGATCTCCTGTGAGGGTTCATCCGCATGTCTGCTGTTTTCAGCGCTCAAAATGTGTCGCAGGGTGGAATCCGCCATGCTCATCATTCACCTTTTGACAAGAAAACCTGCGACAAAGAGATGCGGCCGAGATAGATTGCGAGATGTATGTGCCTGCCGCCTCGCCCTCCCACATGCTATTCCATCGAATACAAGAACACATCATTCAACCAGAGACCCCTTCCACATAGACACACACTCAAACAAAACACAATGTATTGAGCAGGTGCTGAGAGCAGTCCACAGAAAGACGCGAGTGTCTCGATTTTCGCACTTCTTCCGTTTCACCCGCTGCCTGTTGTAGATGTTTCCGTGGAGGTTTTTCCTACTTCCGATAATCACTTGCATCCGCGCTATCGATATATCATCTAAGAATAACAATTCTCCATCTTAGCGCCGAAAACCGGTCTCGGTGACGATATGCCCACTCGCGGAAGCGATGATGCCACACGTCTCGAGGGGGTCGCGAACAACTCGAATTCAAACTCCACGATGGAATCGTCTCAAAGATTAACAGATCTTAAAAAGGGTGTTCACCATAGAGACTGTATCTTCTTTTCCAATGTTTTGTACAGGTGAGTTTACGAAATGGGCCAGAAGAGCGAATAGGCATCAAAGGCCCTCAAATTTCCCAAAAGAACACTTCTTGAAGCCATCATTTACGCCTGCTCCACGTGTTTGGAGCAGAAAATTTCAAATGTCGGGCCAGGATTGTTTATCCTTTATGATGATGGAGTTTTCGCTGGGGTGTGCTGCAAATTATTTTGGGTAAATATTGTTCTAGGATTTCTTCTGCTTAACGAGGTTTGTAGGTGGATTTCATTCGCAAGCTTGACGTTTATATGTCAGTCTTCACACTCATGGGCCTGGAAATGGTCTGAAGATAAAAAATGTACTCGTACGCGACTAAGTGAAGAGATAATTTGCAACTTCTAGGTAATTTTTTTTTCGAATTTTTTTAATGAGATTATTTGGTGAACCCGGTAAACGGGAGGAAAGTCAGTAAACATGTTGGTTAATGACTTAGCTGGGTAACTCATGCGATAGCACAAGATTTAAAACGGTCAAATGGAGGAATATTGATTTTACAGAAAAAAATGGCATTTCAAGTTGATAGGGCGCGAGAGCTTCTCAATGATCACTCAGCCTTAAGAACAGAATTCGCGATAGAGACGCATGTGAGGCTTTTTGGACAGAGAAACATCTTGATTAGACACTTCATGACAGCTGCGTTGAAAAAAAAACGGTAGGGAACGACTAAAACAATGCAGGCGCGCTCACATTGATCTTGGATGTGGTCCATTTCACAGCTTTCGACCAGACACGAACCGCTTTTGGGGTTTGGGCGGCGATGGCGTAGCGGACCGGGCTGCGCTACTCACGCCGCCTGTGGTTATTCCCATTCTTCGCCTCAAGAGGGGGCGATGAGAAGTATAATTGGGCAAGAAAAGAGCACTACAGGTTTCAACTAAACGTTCTGACGATTCCGCGCTGTCTGAGCTAGAGATGACGGTTTGCGGACGAACGCTCCAACTAAAATTTTTCTCAAGCGCGCGAGCAACGCGGAATTCACACAGCAGCGGTTACAGAATGTCGTATTAAAGCCAATGTTTGGAAAGCGGGCAAAGAATAGGTCGAATAGAGGAGAAGTTACGGCACTTTCATTGGTGAAAATTTCGGTGAGTTTCGAGATTAAGCCGGTAAATCGGTTAGGGAAAGTTAACCGAAAAAAGCAGGTTCATCGGAGAACGGAAAATGCACACACTGGTTCCGACCGGTGAATGATGGGATAAATCGAAAATGGACGACCTCCTACATATTTCGGAGTCAAATTTACTGTGTCACTTCTCGCACGCGTGCCGAGCGTGGGCGGGAGACAGCGGGGAAATGTGGGAGAGAAGGATAGGCAGCATACGCAAGCACACACAAGCGATCCATGAAATAAACTTCACTCCGAAAAAGAGGATATATTATGCGAAACAGTTTTAGTTAGGAACCAAAGGGAAGAGTGGAGCGACTGAGAGTAAAGAATCGCAGAGGACATGTTCACATAGGATTCTGACCACAAAAAGTTCCACTGAGAGTACTGCAGCTGTGTGGGCTTACATCATTTCGCGCACTTCTGTTGTATTTTATTAAATTTCTTTGCCATTTCAGTTATACTTAGAGACCAAGTAATTTATTAAGCCAGTGATCTTGAAATTGAAGATCATCGTTAACATCGCCTTTGAGCTTCCCTGGTGAGTGACTTCTTTAGGCCTTTCTTTTGCCGAAATGTGGGCCCATTTTTAATCTCCGCTCTAATTAAATTTTTTTTGGATCTGAAAAACAAGTTAAAGACAGTATACAAGCTGAAAATGATATTGATTTTATGACTAAAATCGAAAATTTGGAGTTGGCAGTAGTTCTGGCTCACGGGTATGCAACTGTTCGTTTAGATGGACAAATCTTCCATAGTATCGGCGGATGTTTCTGATTGGCCAGCCGACCCACTCGATTTTTACCCACTTTCTGAACGTTTTTCGTCATTCTTTCCTCCTTTCTTCTCCAGCAGTGTTCGAAGCATACGCTTCTGCGCTAGAAGAGAGAAAGTTTTCCATTGTGAACACCCTGAAGCTCGAATGTCGCGGATAAAAACAGCACTGCGCACCAAAAGTCAAGACGGAATCCATTGTCAACTCTTTCTCAAGTGTACTTGTTGGATCTCTCTGTTTCTACCACCGACTCTCCACATTTGCCGCTGTTCAGAAGCGCTTCCGTGAGGGGTGAAGGGGTATGAATCGTCGTTCGATCGTTTGGGGAGAATGCAAGGGTGGGGGGTAGAGATGGCTCGTAAGATCGCTCGTAAATGCATCGCGACGCCCCATAAACTAACCATCTCGTGGCTCATAAACCTCGGAATTGTACTACCAGCGGTATCCTTTGCCACCATCACCAACACACACAGGTAGCAAAACATCGCCAGCGACAACGGCCAACGGGGGACATTAGGGGACCACGTTGAGAGAAAGTTCGCGGCCACATGGCGCCAGCTTCGACACCTCGTCACGCTTCATTGAAGGCACTTTCTGGTCTCACGACAACGAAGATGAAAAATTTCAAACTCATTGCGAAACGCCTGTGGGGCTCTTGGACCAAACTTCAGATTCAAAGCGCATTGATTATGTAGTCCAGCGCCCACTGTAGGGAAACTTTGGTTGTTACTAAGGGCGGAAGGTAACACAGGGAAAAAATAATCTTAAGAATTTTTGAGTGGCAGGTCTCCATGCACCAACCTCATTTAGGAGCTGAGTTTACATTAGCGCGGATTCCCCCGTGTTCTGCCCATAACTGGTCTCAGAACGATTAAGTTTGTCCTGTGCGCCCGACCGCAGTTGAAGAAGACGATTTGAACACCCCCATGCAAGAGGAAGCCGACAATAGAGAGCGAAAAACGTCGCTATTTCGTTTTTCGCCGTCAGCTTCTCTTGTTTGGAGTGCTAAAATAGTATCCAACTCGCGTTAAGAGGATCGAGCGCAGGGGCACGTGCTCCGGTAAGTTGACATTTATTTAGTTTATTAGGTCACATAAGGTGAACGTCATGGAACGAACATGCAAACATAAATAACAACAAAAACAACACCCATGTATAGCCTGAGTCCCTCGTTTCAAGCCTGTGGAGATGATGCTTATCGGGCTTATCATGTCCAAGTCTCCTAATCAGTGCTATATTTTGCCATTACCCACCGTTTCGCTGCTTGCTTCGCCCGGACTCATGTGAGCGATACAGGCTTTAAAGGCAGCACACACGCTCGTAAATGTAATTGAGATAACTACGGAATTAGAATGGTATGGCACCGAACACAACGCCCACGTCGTTTGAAGCGTCAAAAACAACCCACAATGACGCTACACGAGTGAGAAGTTGGCCCCGCCCTGTATCTGCCCGCCCCCTGTATTTGCGTCCTCTTCCAAAACAGGAGTGCTAGGCCATTTCCAAAGTCGTCGATGTGTGTGGTTTACCTATTTTACCTATTCCACCACCCACAAACGTCGCCGACGGCGGGAAGGGTCCGGCACCCCTGTTTTGGAAAAGGACGCAAGTACAGGGGGCGGGCAGATACAGGGCGGGGCCTACTTCTCTCTCGTGTAGCGTCATTGGGGGTTGTTTTTGACACTTCAAAATGCGTGTGTTCTGTGCCAAACCATTCTAATTCCGTAGTTATCTCAATTACGTTAACGAGCGTGTATGCTGCCTTTAAGTACTCTGAAGACAGCTGTTACAACGAAATATGGTTGGTGAGATTTCCCTCAGTCTTTTCAGTTTTTTGTGGAATACTTCTGGTTTTAAGAATTTGCGGGAAAGATTGTCCTTACTTACATAACTGTTATGCACCCTAGACGTTCTTCATTTCACGCATCCAGAAACATCCAACATTTTCAATCAGGGCTGCTCGAATGGCAAATCGTTACCGTCGTAGGTGACGTGAAGACGCCGCCTTTGCTCTGAAGATGTCGCTGGGTCTTCTACGACAAGTCATTTGGTGATCACGGCGATCTGTCATTTTACACCCAGTTTTTCAGACGAGATGACTCTTAGTTTGTGAAACCTATTGATGTGGTTTAGGTTGTCCAACTGTACGAATGCAGATGGAACAAAGGGAGTTGCGAAGTTTGGCCCGATCTTGCTCTTGCAAAGGAAGTATACAAATCGTAGGCCGCATCTGTGAAAGAGAATTGGATGGCCAGTATTCTTCGGACACCTGTAGTTAGACTGTGCAGCATTTCATTTCGTCCCGAGCTGCTGGTTCCAAGAAGTTATAAGCTCTTAACATCGCGAAAAGGAAAGGGTACCCCTCAGAATTTTTTGGGGTGTTTCGAAAAAAAATCGGATTTTGATCAAAACTTGTACGTAGGGATAATCTAAGGAGCTGAAAACCAACAAGGGGTCCGTTTGTCGAATTTCTGAGGTTTCCTTCGGGTTGCGGTAGGTATCACACCATTTAGGCGGCAAAACCTACAATAAGGTTTCGAAAATCGGTAAATGGACATCGAAATCGTATTCACCACCCTGAATAACCGCTGCATACCAATTTCGGGTCAAAAGTGGGACTTTGATCAAGCTACCGTATACCCACCGTAATCTACTATAATCTGTCAAAAGTAGACACAAGGATTTCAGATTGGTTTTGAGCACTTCAAAGAACCTGTAGAGAAACATTATTAAGCCATATCCATCGTAGCAATCAGGGAATCTCGAAAGTCGCGTTTTGGCCTGAAAATTCTCCCCTGCTGGGATCCCTTGGATGAATTAAACCAAAAACTTTGAGAAATCGACAATTGAGCATCAAATTCGTAATCAGAACCCCAAAACACCACTTCTAGAGATTTTTAATTCAAATCTGAAACAATTTTTCTAAATGTTTTCAGAACTCCTATTTTATATAAAAAACAATTACAAGAGCCACTGTTTTGACCCTATAACTTCTCGAAACCAGCCGCTCGGGAAGGGATACTGCACAGTTTTCCTATAGATGCCCAAAAGATGTTTATAATACTATTTGTTTCCGCAGATGCGACCAACGCTTTGTATACTCTCCTTGCTAGAGCAACTTGAAAAATAAGAAAGGGGAGATGACAATATGTCGACCTGTTACGACTGTTACACCGAGCTATTATCTCTTCCATTCTCTTATGGTGCTTCAAGAGATTTCCTGACAGTTCTTGTTAATCTCTATCTCTATCTTAATAACCTTACTTATTAACCAGGCCTTTAAGCCAATTGCTCAGGTTTGAGAATGGCGCTAAGCGCCGAAAGTTCTTCTGTGAAGAAGAAGTCTCATAATTTTGGGAAGTTACTTTTTGGAGACTTTTGGAATGTGTGAAACTTTCAATAAATTTTGAGGCCTCCAGTGTACAAGCATTGTGGAAAAGCATGTCTCTGTCTGTTTCAGTGCAGTAGCAATTACACAGTGCAACCCATCCGTTTTCAAAACAGCAAATGATCCTCATAATCCATTTATCTCTCTGGAAAGAAGTACATATGTAAGCCATGGTTGGTTGACTCCCGTTCCTCCGGAAGTTTTCACGGGAAGAATGGATGAAGTCAATCTGAAAAATAAATGATGATCTCGACTGTTAGTTGTGATGTGGGAATGATGAATAACTGTTGGATGGGAAGAATGGGAGTGAGAGATGAGAAATGGGGGCTAGGGTGGCGGTAGATTTAGTGCTCGATTCCCATCACACTGTAAAGTTGGAGTAATTACTGCCGGGACGTCCTAACAACACTCATTCTCTCGGGTCTGCTGCCTTTCCTTTCGAGCCCTCTTTTGTGTGATTTAGTGCCACGAATCGGCGATTCCGCCTCTTCCTCTGCCGAGAATGGCTGGTTGACACGGCCTGGGATGGAAGTGGAGAGAACTTCGACGAAGGGACCTGCCTGTACGTGTACGAAAAGAGAGCATCTCGGGTCTGATATTGCTGAGTGTGTGATTTATTACTGGATGATTGATGCTCGTTCGTGCACTGCCAAATATTTACGAGTGATTATGATGAATCGCCTCGACGCGGCTGTGCCGCCGAGCAGTTCTGGATGAGCCGACAGACTTGGGGAGAGGAATCTTCGCTCACTCCGTCGGGGATTGAAATGCTAATTCCTTTCCAGACAACTTTCGAAGGAATCCATTTTTGCGAAAACAGGCACTTTTCGCACAACATGAGGCCACGAATTTTCACCCGCCTAATGCACCAATTCGCCTTAAAGGTACAGAACACCCTGGGGTTTATTTTTCGGATATCATGCTTATCTTAAAGTAAATCACACGCTGATCATAATGGTGTCCCTAGAATCGCTGGACGTTCCCTACGAATGGAGTTCTGGCTTCTTGAAGATGCCCGTATTCTGACGGAGAAAAATTGTTGGACGAGTTGTCTCAGGCCGATGGCCGGAATCATACTTCCAGCGAAGAGCGACGCGACGAAATGTTTACCATCAATATCGACCGGAAATCGATATGCCTGAGATGCACTATCGTTGTCGCTGGTCGCGGGAAGTATGATCCCGGCCTATATTTTGCTTGAATCGCTGTCGTTGCACGAAAGAGAGTTGAGATAAGGTGATGGACCGGTAATATGTAAACTGAATAACGTAGACGCAAGAAGGGGATCGGACCCGTGGTGGTCGCTTATATCTCGCCTAATTGGAGGATTTGAGATCTCGCGCTTGGCAAGTGTTATGCAGGAGGGGCCTTGTACACAATTACATGAAGATCACAAAATTCATGTCTGAGGATGTACTGTGCCTTGAAACCGTTGGTTATGTATCTCAAAAGATCGTAGAAAAGTAATAAACGGTTGACGTTGCTTAAGATGCACTGACTAACTCGTTGAAAGCGAAAAGTTAAAAAATATGTTAAGATTCGAATAACCGTTGGGCAGCAGTCGGCACAACTCGAGAGGTGACCAGCCAGATCAAAGATGACGACCTGAGTGCTTATTTGTTCGATTTCACGGTGCTCTCTGCTCTGTGCTATGGTACCGAGACGTGGGCCCACACTATGGGGACCTCTAATGTCCTGAGAACAGCGCGCAGAGCATTGGAAAGATGTCTTCTGGGGTCGAATCGGCAACCACAGTGGCGAGAATTACTGAGGCGGTATTCATACCCCTCAACACCCGCGCGTCACTCGCGTGACGCGCAGGCGTGGCGTTCAGTATGAAGGTATTGAGATAAGGCATTTATGTTCTGAAAAGCGATGGAAGAAATCCGTCCCTAACACAATGTCAAGAGGATGGCTCGAAATATTCTGCGAGGAGAATTGTAGACTATCAAAAACTACGAAATTCGAGTGGACGAGCTTGGTGGAGCGGTTGTCTCAGGCTCGTTTTTCTCGAAAATTCTAACCGTTTTACTAATACGAACCCGAATGAGTCAGAGAAAAGGGAATCGAGGCGGCCTACAGAATCCTCTGTTATGAGTGTCCCAGCCAGCGAATTTTCCTGTGTCCGTCAGATTACTTTCGATGAGGTGCGGCACGCTGGACCATCCTCTTATCTAATCCCGGAAAAGCTGAACCTGCTTCGGAATTTACCTGAAAATATGGAGGCACACCACTTCTATCATATCCTCACTACTTATTTATTTTATTTATTGTTACGCCACATAAGGCAGGCGTCGTAGACATTCGGAGCATAGAAGCACAGAATACACACACAAAGTGATACAGTTACCATGAGAGGAAACAATTCGAGTCTTTGCGCTTGCATGATAGGAAAGAATAGGGCACAGGTAGCACGTCTAGTTTCAAGGAAGAAAAATCAGAACCAGCCCTACAAGTGAAGCTATTAGGTCTGAGGTTGGATTTGGGAACTCCAAAAGAGATTTTTTCCGACATGCCCGGGAATGCATTATGCAACAACTTCAAAGCACCCGACTTCAGAGATAGAATGGATCGTGTCCTATCTTATGAACTCTATTTTGTCATTTATCGTATTTTTGCTGAGAATTCGATTTTCACATTTATTTGGTTTTCAAAAAAAATAGTTGATAATTGACAAAACAAGAATTGAAAAAACTGGTCGATAATTGGCTCAATATATCGCATGACACGTTATAAATACTCTACTATGAATTTGGGTACGGTAAAGTCGTTGGATAATAATGGATATTATGGTAAAAATCACCATTTTCGAAAAACTTCTAGGGAATGTGAAATTCGACCCATTGGAAAACTTCTGAGCCTGCTTTGGTGCTATAACCTGAACTTTATGAGCTTTAAATATTTCAATGAGCCAAAAACGCCCGGGTTGATAAAAAAAAACAAAACGAAAGACATCCAAAGGTCCCCCCCCCGCACTCCTCTCATTTTCATGTGTTTTTTGAAAAAGTTTTAGTTTTTCAGCTAGCGAGTGGTATTCAAACTAGGTCACAGGAGCACAGATGGACACGGTAAACTTGCTGACCAATTCTGGTGCACGACGTACTTACATACCAGCTTGACAAATCGCGCGCCTCTATTGAACTCAAAAGCTCATCCACGATATAAGCATACACGCCAAACAATGGTGTCGATTTATGACATAAAACGAAGCTTTGGAGCTAGTAGTATGGAGAAGTAACGGAAAAACGACGAAAACTGGATGCAAATGGAGACATAACATGTTGATGTGTTATGAGCGGAAAAAGGACGAGTTATACCGCAGCATGCCCACTCAGAGGTTTCAATACTAGTTAAATGTTTTCCTCAGTAACATACATTGAAGGGCACAAGTAACTTACTTAAAGGCAGAGTTCACGATAAATTGTGGTTGTTCAGTTTCTCACAGATTATGATGAATCAAGAGCTTACTTTGACAGCAGCGTCAGGAAAAACTGCAGAAAAAGACGAAAAGGCACTTTTTTTACCCTTGCTGAACGACTGTTTGCGTGCCCTTAAATGTACGTTACTGAGGAAAACATGTAACTTTGGTTGAAGCTTCTGAGCACTCGGTTTAAATAGATAGTGGAGCTTGCGATAAAGTGATTGTGATAGCAAAGCTAATAGAGTTTCAAGGCCTATACTAGGACGCATACGTCGTTGAAAGCTCAAAAACTGACCACATTCCAACAATCAATCTGGACGAGTTTGTATTGGTGGGGAAGCGGAGTCTTCTAAACTTTTCACCGCGTGTTGCTGAAATTTGATATTTTTGACTAGTTTTAGACGCTTCCAACAGCATAAGCAATCTAGTGGGAGCCGCACAACCCTAGTAATATCGTTATCTCAAAAATTTTTTTTCGAGCGCGTATGCTGTCCTCAACTGCGCTTACCCAGCTTACCCAAAACTCCTTTACAAGGCCGACAAAATTCCTTTACAAGGCCGACTTGCTCTTAACCCGTTACCTTTGCTTCCATTTGTCTGGTGCCTGCAGAACACACTCTTTCACTGTAAAAGTTTACCCACGATCTCAGCAAGCATTTGTGAAGGTCCGGACCTAAAAACCCAAAGTTTGAAATTATTGGCGGATCCTGATTTCAGAACTAAACTGACATCTCGATTGCTAATTCGACAGGATACGCTAGACAACCATGTAGAAACCAGAAATTGAAATTATGCATTGTGTCGGTGGAGATGTGGTCCATGGTTCACACGGCGTGTCGCCGCCATGTGGACCACATCTCCACCAGCTCGATCGATCCCGAGCAAGGGATATCCAGTGATGGCGATTTTCTGGAACGTCTTGACTCTGCCTGAAAATACAAAGTTTCATCCTGTGGGAGGACGGCCTACAGACCGACGGCGATCACGTGGTAACCAGACTGTTGTACGGAGGCTCCATCGGTCACTCGTGCGGCGCAGCACGTGTCCTGCCCATCGGTGTTTGGACTGGGCCGTGAACAAAAGAGGATCCATTAACTGCGACTGCTTTGAAAGATCAGCACTGCGTAGGCCTGCATCTCGCTGGGCATGACTATTAGTCGTCAGTGGTCTGCGGTCCAAGGCTCTGTGAGATGTCCTTATGGCATGTGTGAATCGCCTTCGTTTCTGCCCATGCCTCGGTTCCATATCACAACGCAGGTGACACCGTGATGTTGAACAAACGTGCTCGTGTCTTCACATCCCGCAATTGGTCTATCTTTTCCACTATCGATCCAAGTACAGACCAGGCGGCTCGTCGTCTCCGTCCGATCTCTGAAGACGAGTCGTTTTGCATGTCCACCTCTCTTCCGAGGTAGGCGTAGCTCGTCGTAATGATTAGGGGAACGCCAGGAAAACGAATGGGGCTATCGTCGCACCACTGGCTGACTTGAGTTTTTATCAGGTTCATTGTGAGGCCCATCGCCCTGCCTGCAGCGACCTGTTCGTTGAGCATTCTTTCGAGTTCTGCAGAAGACGAGCCTGGCAGCATAATGTCGTGAGCGAAGCGCAAGTCAGATAATCTGCACTCGTCTGTAAGGATACCCTTGCTAATACAGTCGATGTGACCCATCACGTCTTGTAAGACGGTCGTGAGCAGCTTGCGCGGGATGTTGTCGCCCTGTCTGACACCCTTTCCAATCGACACCTTCGGTTTCCGCTCGAATAATTGAATAATAGTGTTCCATCCGTTGCTATACTCTTCCAGTATTCTGATGTACTGGACGTGTACACCAGCGCGGCTAAGAGCGTTAGGAACAGCCGGAACTCCAACTAAATCGAATGCCTTGGTATAGTCTACGAAGACGAGCGCTAGGTGGTACTCCCTTGTCCGTTCAATGGCTTGCGATAGCGTCCGAATGTGATAAAGACAGCAGTAACACTTCCAAAAGCCGGCCTGTTCTCTGAGCTGGAATCAATCCAGAGCCTTCTCTATCCTGTTGAGCAGAATCTTTGTGAAGACCTTATACTGCACTGAGAGTAGGGCGATTGGCCTGTAGTTCTTGATGACAACACTTTTTGAATAGTATGAACGTTCTGGACGATTTCCACTGTGCGGCAACGGCTCCTTGCGCGAGGTATCTGGATAAATGTTCCGCCAGAACTTTCCATAAAGGTGGTCCACCTGCACTGAGAGAGTGTGTTCTTTTTCGTCCCTCACATCCCGGACTTAAAGGCACAGAACACCCAGAGAATTAATTTCTCAGATTTTATGCTTATCTTGGAGAGAGTCACACGCTGATCACAGTGGTATTTTTGAAATCGTCCAAGACCCCCTTTGAACAGAGTTATGGCTGTTCAAAACTGCCTAGATTTTGAGGGTGGAAAATTAGTGGACGAGTTGTCTCAGGCCTGTATTTCTCTTCATTTGCAATCGTTGCCTGAGAGAAAGCTAGGATAAGGAGACAGTCTGGTAATGGACTGAAGAACGACGACTTGTTGGATTTCATTCATCCATCGAGCCGCTATCGAGTTCGGAAGTCTGCTAGGTGGTCGGGCCTGTGGTGGTGAGCGAAGGGGGTCGGGCCTGTGGTGGTCGCTTATATCTCGCTCATTTGAAGGAAATAAGATCTGGCATTTGGCACGTGTTATACAGGAGGGGTCTTCTACACAATTACATGAAAATCTCAAAATTCGTATCTGAGGGTGTACTGTGCCTTTAAGATCAAAACTGAGAATGACCACGTTTTAGTTTGAGCGAAACCTGAGTCATCGATTCCATTGCGGTGTACTGTGCTTATCTGGGTCAAATTCCGGTCCGCAATTGCGTCTCGACACGCTTTGCGGCCGCACGCGCTCGGGTCAATCGAGTTTCCAGCTCCAACGCCGAGTCGATATGGCTTTTTTATGCAGTTTTCTTCAATTTTGTTTAGTTTCTAGTTTCTAAAACCCACCTAGAGTCAACAGATCGGCAGCTGCGGCGCTTGAAACTCTTCCGACTCGAAAGCGCGCGGCCGCGCAGAAAGTTTTTTTTCGAATGATCTTGCTCAGACAAGCACTCGAGGTACAGGATAAAAGTGAAAAGCCCATAAAACCCAGAACTTTTAGAAAAAAAACTTTTTTAAAATAAATTTGTTCATATTTGTGTGCTTGGGGTAGAATTATTGAGATCTAGCACTTTATTCTTCTTGCGAGTGATTTTTTGTTGGCGAATCGCCATCGTACGAGAGGGATTTACTCTGTAAATGAAAGAAAATGTCATTTCTGAGCTTGAACCATGACTGCAACCTACGATTTTTGTTGTCCACCATTGTGCATACTTTGAAACCGTATCCGAATATTCGAACAAAAAATCGATTTCTTAAATTAGTTTTGGATAAGTTATGAATATTCTGAACGAATTGAACGTTTGAAAAAGCGGAAACAATTTCAATCCAGTATTAGAAAAGTCGGAGATCGGAATTTTCGATTAAATCGATTATTAAGATATTCAAACCTTCAAATTTTTTGAATGTATATCACTCAGACGCTACTCAGCCGTATCGGAAAACTCGCAGCGCCTCCGCTCACTCCTTACCCAAACCAGCCGGTGTGGCCCACGGAATTCCTGACAGAGAGTAGGTCAGCGAGTTTTCGCTTGTATGTACTTACATATGTATCTTTCAAGCAACTGTGGTATACCATTTTTGAGCGCAACACTTCCTTTATCTAATAGCACTCCTCTGAAAGCCCGACCTATCTGTGTTTCATATCAAAAAGTCTGGAGAAATTTTGGAATTTTAAAACATTTGAATACTTCTCGTTCTCTTCTTTCAACGCACCAACGCTGTTTGAGAACCGAGAACATTCAAACTATGTGGGGACCGAACCGTAGTACCAAATCAAGTTTGAGGAACTTTTCCTCGATTCAACGAAACTCGTATGTCTTGAAATTTCTAGATGATACATTTCTCATAATTTCTTCTTTATTCAACGACTTAAAGGCACTGTTCGCGATGAAAATCGCTTTTCTGTTTTTTTGCCTATCTCGAAAACGGTCCCATTCTGATTCCAATGACGCTTCTGGAATCGTACAAGACCTTCTGGGAATGGAGTTATGGTCGCTCAAAAATTGAGCTAGGGAAAATGGTGGACGAGTTGTCCGAGGCTTGTAACTTTCGTCCTTTGCAGCCAATGTATGCGAGCTGACCTGAGTAAAGAGAGATGTTGAGAATGAAGGGAATAACGGGGCTTTTGATCGCAAACCATCGCTCAACTCATGATTTCGAGTGTTCCTTTGTTCACGTCGAGGGGCGGAAAGGGGCGAGACTTGCCCACAGCGGCGGGGTTTGCCCACTTTTCTAAGCCGTTTTGCGGCTCCTGGGCAGCTTTTCGTCCCGTTTTTTCGACGCTGTTCTGCTTCTGAGAGCCACGATAAGCGTTTGTCATAGAAAATCCGAGGACGAAGTTCATCGCGAACAGTGCCTTTAAAGGCAGTGTTCACTATAAGCAGCCGTATTATAGTTTTCGATGTTGTTGGGTAGGTAAGTTCATCAAGAAGAGGTCAATAGGGAAAAGTGCCCACAGAACACTCAGATAGAGGAGCAAAACTATTTAAATAAATTTTTGAAGAAATTAATTATTCCTGTTTGTGTGTGTCTCCGCGGTCAGGTTCGATGCGTTGTCCGCAGTCTTCATCGAACCTGACGTCTGTTAAATAGGTTCGCGCTTCAAAATTCTTAGGTAAGTGGCTTTGTTTTCTGTTTCCTGTATCAAACAATGTTTAAAAATAAGAGGGGCCAATGTACATGCTGGGATGTTAGAACCTTTCGCAATGAAGAATATTCGAAAATTCTGTGTATAGCCTAGCTCTCACATTTTGAGCCGGTCGAAATGAGGCTAATCGGGCTTATCATGTCAGAATGTCCTTATCATTATTATGTTTTGCCATGACCGACCGCCCCGCTGCTTGCTCCGCCAAGATTCATCCGAGCAAGCGAGGCGTTATGTTCCTACGGTTATATGACGTGGGCGGGGTGGCTCAATGGGTTGGCTGGCCCACGAGATTTGTACCCATTTCCCCACCGTTTTTCTTCGCACTTCCGTTCTTAATCTTCTCAGTGGGACAAAATGCTTACGTTTTAGCCAAAAACAGGCAACTTTTTTATCGCGAACACCCGAGAAATAGCCGAGAAGTAGTTCACCAGGAACCGTTGCGGAGCCTGGTGGGCTATTTCTCGGCTCTTTCGCCGCAAGAACTCTCAGAGTAGACGCTTGCTCCGTGGCGTGTTTAGAGTATTGGCGTCAGGCAAAACATCACACCCAAGGGCAAGTATATTTCGATAACGTTTGAGTTCGCGACTCTCTCACCCCCTTAAACTTGTGAGAAATCTTCGAGGCAATTGAGCTACGGATGGTCCTACGTTCGTTCGGCTTTATTTACACTCCTCCAGGATGAAAACTACACGCGTGCGCATTTGGAACGAACAAAAATTAGACGATTTGAGAGTCCAAGGAGACCATCAAGCATGGTTTGAAATGCATTATCAGCGTATTTCCAACTATGGGTTGCAGATCGTCCCAATGACCACTTTGTCCTGTGATTCTCCAACATGGTTTTCTAGTTCGCGTCCATCAACCACAAGAAAGTCGTGCTGTGGTTAGTTGCCGAGGAGTGCGTGCTTTTTTGAAGAATAGTTCCTCATTCTTCAGATGATGAATGGTGTGTTTAGATTTGTGCATGTCACGAGAAGAAAGAAACCGCTGAAGAATGACAAGGCGTTTCCGGTTTGGAAGATATTTTCTCTTCCCATTCCATGGCTATGCGTCTTTTTCTCTCAAATTTCTTCGATGACATTGCGCTCTCGAACTGCATCTCTTGGTTCTTCCCTTTGTTCGGCGGATACTTGAGGAAGGGTTGATGTATGGCGACGATTTCCTTCATATTCGCAAATACATAAATCACTGACAGGAGACGCTAAATAGCGGCGAGCAGTTTTGCACGCGGCTTCGAAGATTAATGGCCGACATCACGAGTGGGGTTGGAGAGAAAGACGTGGTGGAGATGCTGCTGCTGCTGAGAACAGAACGACCCCGTCGAGACCCATCTCTCACTTGTTACTTAGGGCAGGGGGACCTGTCTACAGCAGTCTTAACCCTGTTCGATGGTCAGGTCCCTGTCTGGCCCGCCATCACTCATCCCCGGGGACGATTCGGTGCGTCGTAAATCATTCGACACATAGGTGATTATTACACTGCCTCGTATTTCATCGCATAATTTGATCCGTTTGACAGAATTGGTCAATAAATTTGCGCGGCGGAGCCCTCTGCTGTTTGAATTACTACCATTCGTCTCACGGTTGCTGCTCCTGCCGTCTTTCTTTCAAAACCAATCTCAGAAATAAAGTCGCAGAACCAAAAGAGGGACTGGGCGGACCAAATCAGTAGTTGCTTAGGAGTCAGCAATTCAAGAGCTGAGTCTTCCAACTGACATGGAAACCTTGGGTTCGCAAATACTGGAAAAGAACAGTCCATTCAGTTAATCTGGGATAAAAATCACGATAGTAAAAACTAGCTGACTCGGGGGTTTGCACGGATGTAGTACAGCCTTGTCAAGAGTAGAGTAAAGCATGGACGGGACGCGATCGCTGTGCGGCGCTCACGACACTATCGACCAACAGGGTTTTCGCGTGAAATGATCTACCTCCGCAGCTTCCTGACCGTTCACTACACTAAATTTTACGAGGGACTGTACACACCGCTGAGCAAGCATTTGTCTTCATCCCGCATTTGTCATAGTCTTCGCCGCAAGCGCGACGTGCGCGTGGCAAGCGGTGGACTATGACTGCGAGGCAAGCTCAGAACGGGCTTGCCGCCCCTCTAGCAAAGCCATGGCGCCACAGCCCAAAACGCTGTGGCGATTAAACCATTTGTGTGAATACTTTATCACCTGTGTGAGTATAAGTAAAACCTGAGCGACATGGAAGTTTGCACAGATGTTTGGAACTCTGAAATCACTTCATCACAAAATAATTCAAGGATGATCCTACGCTACCATTTGCACAAATGCAAGTGTAGAACTTCTGTGTGTGGCACAGATGAGGCCCAATTTCACACAGTATTGCCACGGCGTTGTATAGAGCGGCCATTTCGAAGGCATTATTTCGTATGAGCCTTGAAATGGTAACGAAGAGCTGGTTGGTATATTATCCACCGTTCATCAAATAGTCCTGCTAATCGAATTTCAAGTCAGAAAAATGCCTTCGGCACAGCCGCTCCACACGCACTCCGACCGCGAGGGCGGACAGTTTCTATCGAAAGAACTAGGTATAAGAAAGAACGACGAAAATCATTAAAGGCAGCATACACGCTCGCAACCATAGTCGAGATAACAGCATAGATAGGTCCGCGCGGCCCGTACTATGTCGTCAACGACGTTTGAAGCGCTGAAAACTGTCCAGGATGACAATATTTGACAATGTTTGAGCAATCTTGCCTTCCACGCCCGTATTTTCACACCTCTTCGAGTAACAGAATGAGAATCGATACGTAAGAAAACATGTGATAACTTAGAATGATAGCACTATAACAAGGGAGTGCAGTAGAGAAAAAACTCGATCTACCTCAATATAACATGTTTGTGCACTGATAAAATCCTCCATTTCAAGAGGTCAGCCAAAGTAGAGCGGCATTCTCGAAAGTGGACGAGAGTCAATAGGTATGCAGACATGTTATACTCAAATAAACCAAGCTATTTCTCTCGTGCACTCCCATTTGATAGTGCTATCACTCTCAATTATCACACGTTTTCACAAGTATCGATTCTCATTCTGTTACTCGAAGGGGTGTGAAAATACGGGCGTGGAAGGCAAGATTGCTCAAACATTGTCAAATATTGTCATCCTGGACAGTTTTCAGCGCTTCAAACGTCGTTGACGACATAGTACGGGCCGTGCGGACCTATCTATGCTGTTATCTCGACTATGCTTGCGAGCGTGTATGCTGCCTTTAAGCAAGGAGCCAACAACTACGGTGCCCAGTTCTCCATTCTAATCAGCCCACCAACTTCATAGACGACTTATCCATTTGAAGGAGCAGTTGCCGACGCGTTGAATACTCTTTACCCTAAGGGGTCATAACGTCCAAACATGCTCATCAAAATCTTCTCATTCTTTGAAGAGTTTCTGATTTATAGAGGACAAGTAAAGTCACTCGCCCACCTAGGACTATGAAAAGTTCGAAAACCATTTTCAAATTTTCAAATTCGGCCGCACCAAACGCACCGAAGGAGGAGTTGTCCAGTGTTTTGCAGTTCGGAATATCAGTCCGTCACAATTGAGCCAAAGATCCTGAGAGGAATTCGAACTACTGAAACTTCGCGATCTTCGGCTCCGAGTTCCACGACGCTTGGATTCTGCCGCGAATATGCTAGATGTGTTGAATGCCCTGAGGCACTGTATACGATACAAGAATTCGGCGCCTGTGATTCTCCCTGCCTCAACCCCTGTCGAAGGGGGTTGACGACGCTCAACGAGTTGAAAAATAGAGATAAAAGTATTAGATCAGAAGGCAGAATTTAGAAGAGACCAGTTGATGCTTCAGGCAAGGCATCTTTGACAGTTCTCACCGCGAGGCCGGTTAGCGCGTGACGCGCCAGATGAGCAATGGACTATGAAACTTTTCGACAAGCAGCGGCGGGACCGCCATGGCGGTGCGACCCAGACTTCGGCCTCATTGTGAAATGCGCAGAAAACCCACGCTTCCATTAGCGTACACGGTAGCGTAGGATAATCCCAAAATTGTTGATGTTGGAGTGGGCTTGGACTGAGAAGCCAATAGTGATAAAAATGGTGAAACCGCCATGGCGGTTTGTGCGGCACCGCTATGGCGGTGCTGCATGGGCGGCACGCGCGTCCCGCGCGGTGAGAAGTATCATAGTCCACTGCGCGTCCCGCGTTTGCGGTGAGGAATATGAAAGATGCCTACGGTACCCAGAGCGGCGCAGTGAACCTGTTGTGATCCTGTCATGAACCATTCACAAGTAGATTGGCGGCGCCGAGAATGGGTTTCGCAGAAAATTTGCGAAGCAGTGAACCTGACTCGAACCTGTCGGGGTGGTGGTTCAAGTCTGCCGGGCTTTAGCCTGAGGGGCCACGGGCCGGCAAGTTCGTGGCGAATTTCTTCAGAGATTTTTTTTTGTAAAAACGGGTCTGTTTAACAAAAAGATATCTGGTCGACACATTATTGTTCGACGGAGCTGTGTTTTCTGCCGAAGACATGAAGAATGCGCGCCACATACATAGACACGCAGACGCCGACTACTTGGTCATACACCGATCCAAAGAACGATTCCGCGTCAATAACACTATCCGGGATTTCGGTACCGCATAAAAAGCATGTGGCCTAAAGGCACAGTACACCCTCAGATATGAATTTTGAGAGTTTCGTGTAATTGTGTAGAAGACCATTTCTATGTAACACGTGCCAGATGCGAGATCTCATTTCCTCCGATAAGCGAGATATAAGCGACCACCATGGGCCCGACCCCCTTCGCTCACCACCACAAGCCCGACCCCCAACCAGATTTTCGAACTCGATAGCGGCTTGATAGATGGATGAATTCCAACAAGTCGTCGTTCTTCAGTCCATTGCTGGTCTATCTCATCATCCTGTTTTGCTCTCGTGCAGCGCTTGCGAATGAAGAGCAATACAGGCCTGAGACAAGTCGTCCACCAAATTTTCGCCCTAAAAATGCAGGCGTTTTCAAAAAGCCATATCTCCGTTCGTAGGGGGTCTTGAACGTTTTCAAAGATACCTTTGTGATCGGAGACTGGCTTTCTCCAAGATGAGCATAAAATCTGGAAAATAATTTCGTGGATGTCCTGTGCTTTTAAGCGCTGTTAGGCCTCGGTCATAGTTGGTCGGAAAAATCGCCATAACGAGCCGTGGCCGACCCGGTCTATACTTATGAAAAACATGGAAGAGGAAGATTTGAAAAAATAAATACCCGGTGTGGCCGACGCGGTCAATATTTATGGAATGTGTGGAATGAAATCATAGGTATCATTCATTTCTTACCTTATATTATGTGGATTTCGGTCTGGTCGGCCACACCGGGTGTTTCTTTTCATCCCTCCTCCTTCATGTCTTTTATGATTATCGACCGTGCTGGTAATGTCCGATATTCCAACTATGACAGGGGCCTTAACACCCTGTTATGGAGGGAATCAAAATTCCTATTGGGAGCTGCAAATTTGGGGTGTGCCCTTCACTTTGCCATAGAGAAAATCGAGCATACCTCAACGATCCGGTATATTTCATATTGTTGCAGTTCGGCGATGCTGGGTTTCCACTCATGGTGGAGGGCAGAAAGGAAGCGCAAGCTTCCCAAGTCAGGGCATGTGTTGGGTGGGGATCGGGGGTGTGCGGAAATTTCTGTTCTATGATTTCTGTTTTCTGGCCGTTTTGGCCTTTCTGTTTTCTGATTTCTGTTATCTGAAAAACTTGCAGAACTCAGAAAAAAATCAGCAAAAATCAACGAAAACCAGGTCTGTTGGACTGTGCAGCTTTTTAGTCGTCTACGTGGTTTTGCTCTTATTTGGGTTCAATTGTGCGATCGCTGCTAAAGGTAAGGTTCGCCATAAGTTACGGTTGTTGTGGCATCCTCATGAGAAGGTAGACATGATCATCACAAAAGTTAAAATAGGTGAAAACTCAAGAGGAAAACGCTCAGGAACAAAATATTTCTGGTTTTCACCTTGCCCACAATTAACTAAATTTCTATGTATGTTTGTTTTGCCGTCTTCCACCTTGCTGTCACATCCTATTCATACTTTTGCGAAGCGGCAAAGGCCGCGGATCATCAGTAGAAAAATGAGAAATCAGCTGCTCGGTAACGGTGTCAAACATCTGATCTCTCATTTTCTACTGATATTGCGCTGCATTTGCCGCTTCCGCAATAAGTTGCCAAACGAAAAGACCAGCACTTATATGAATCGTGTTAGTTGGGGCGAGGATCAGGGGTGTGCGTAAATGAAATTTCAAATTTCGTAAATCGTTAAACGTAATTACGACAAAACCACCGTAAATCGTAAAATCGTAGATCGTAAACCGTAATTACGCACACCCCTGGCGAGGATACTTGCTACCGCGCCGTAGCACGCTTCCGCAATCGGCGTGCATTTTGCGGACTGAACGGCAATGCGGAGTTGAACTGTACACGACGCATTCCTGAGACATGATTTGGATGCCAACACCGCGATCGGTTGAACTACCCAAGTTTGCGGTACTCGGACCCCGCCTAGCGCCAGGGGCCAGATTCATCAATGCGTGCCGTTTGGTAGGGGTAAAGGAGTCGGCACTTTTGATGATTACCCCGTGAGAGTCTATGGTATCCTACCAGAGCAGTGTATCAACTTCCCCAGCCTATTAGTTGGGTAGGCCAAGGGCGCTTTTGGTTAGCGATCTTCCGCTTTTGCAGGGTAACCATCAAACGTGCCGACGCCTTTTCCCCTACCTAACACTGCCGGCCCCAGGGGCCGGATTCATCAACGCGGCAGTGCTGGTAACCCTATCCAGTGGTAGCGCTACCCACGGTAGATTGCTACCTAACCATCACATTGTGATTCACAAGTGCAATGCTACCGTGGGTAGCGCTACCAGGCAGTTACGCCTGAAAGCGTTTTGTGTGTGGTGACGCCGCCGTGTTTTACAAGCGACGGCTATTGCACATCACTCTTTCCAGCCTAAACTTTCGAAAACTCACAAAACCCAAAGCATAAAAAAGCAGAAAAACTATAAAAAAGTAAATCTATGTTTGAATCACATGAAGAATCCACTAGTATGGGTAACGTAGCGATGGTTTTCAGTTTTTTTTTCGGTAGATTTTATTAATATGTTCTTTAATCTATACCAGTACGAATATTGAGAACGAGAATGATGTGTTTATTATTCGGGATATTTTTTGGGACGCTTGAATGATTTCGCGTCTTATAGTTGGGTTGCGGCGTTCTATGAAAGCTCCCAAGGGGAGATATTTGTATTGAAAATGTAAGTGTAACTATAAACAAACAAAACAGAAAATTAACAGTATCAGAAACGCATGGGCCTAACTGTGTAATGATTGATTTGCCTTAATACTTATGCGAGTGTTTTATGCCTCATATTTTCCTAGTTTCCATATACTGTTTAGGTTGGAAGAAAAAACCGATAGTAGATCACGGCTCTTCATTTTTAAGAGTGTTTTGGACCCGTATTTTTTTCAAATCTCCTCATCATCAATGCTTCGCACCCTCGTCTTTTGGGTAAATTAAAAGAGGATTTTGTTCGAAAATTAAAAGCTGTGAGAACCCAATTTTCGCGTAAAAGGAAAATCATAGATATACCATATATCAGGAATAAATATTGTGGATTAGGGGATTTTGTGTAGTTTTCAACTATGAAGTTTGGTGTCTCAAAGTCTTTGCGTGAAATAGAAACTGAAGGCTGCGAGAATATTCAGTACTTATAGTTAGAACGCACATGAAATTTCAATTCACAAAAGATCGAGTTCTTCGAGAAGAGACAAAAAGTATGTATCAGATAGAGAAGCACCGAAATCCACAAAGAACTCAACCGGACGAAAAAGAGTTACTTCCCAAAACCAACATTTATTTCTGCACCAACCTAATCATTCCGAATTAAACTAGCCTTGACGATAAATAATGAGTACTGAGAAGAGAGTGGCTGAAATCGAAGATGAAAACACAAAATTTTCCCAATAAAGATAAAAATGCCGGAAATCCGTTATACAAGGGGTTTGAAAACATCTGTTCAAAGGACGAGCGCGTTAATCTAGCATCGAAGCGCGAAATCTCACCAGGTAGGGCCCCGCTGGTAGGACCCTACCCGAGATTCGCGCTGGGTAGGCTTTGGTAGGTTGTTACCGTGGGTAGCAAGTCTCGTGAATCGCGTCATTCGCGCAAATTTTGGTAGAAAGCTACCCTTACCCAGCCTACCAGCGCTAAATTTCGTTGATGAATCCGGCCCCAGGAGGCCCGCCGAGCCGCAGGAGGCCAAGGCGGTAGCTCGGCAAGCCGGGAAAGGCCTCGTCGCGTGTTGGTGTGCCTGTCACGTCTTGGTTATTTCTCGGTTATTGCTCGGCTACTTCTAGGCTTTTTCGTGAACAACATGATCTTAGCCGCCAAATAATCGAGAAATGATCAAGAAAAATTCGAGAAATAGCACATCAAGAATCGCTGTGGAGCCTGTTGGGCTATTTCTCGGCTAAAACTCTCAGAATGAGTTCCTTCCAATGATGATCTACCTGTCTTTGACGTGCCATCGCTACTATCAATGTCTTATTAGTTATTTGTTCAGTCTCTTAGATATTGTATTACAGGTATGTTAAAGATGTTCAGAATTACACTCTTTTTCCTCTTAAAGAAAAGTTAAATTGCAATGAATTTTTTCTCCGACAATTTTCTGTTTTCTGACTTCTGTTTTCTGGCCGTTTTGGCCTTTCTGTTTTCTGTTTTCTGAATTTTTTTTCAAAAATTTCCGTTCACCCCTGGTGGGGATGTATGAGGAGAACTGCTCATTTGACAGATGCCATATTGTTGATTCGAATAATGCGTTGTTGAGCGTTTTGACGCTGGTACCTGGTTGCCAGTGAAAGATCTTCAAAGGCACAGTTCAACCTCAAGGACAAAATCCGAAATTTCCACATAATTGTGAAGTAGACCCAACCTATATAACACCTGCCAAGTGCGAACTCTCAATTCCTCCGAATGAGCGAGATCTAGGAGGAAGCCACCCTGGGGCGCCCAGATCGGGAAGCCACTTTGGCACGCCCCTTTTACGATCTTTGGAGCTCAACAGCGGCGAGATGAGCGGTGTTTTTCGAGAAGTAACCCCGTTCTTCCCTTCACTCTCAGCTTCTCTCTTTGTTCAGGTCGGTTCTCATGCATAGGTTGCAAATGACGGAAGTTACAAGCCTCGGACAACTCGTCCACCATGCTTCCGTTGCTCAATTTTTGAGGGGCCATAAATTAGTTCCTAGGAGGTCTTGTACGATTTCGAAGACATCATTGGAATCGGCGTGGGACCGCTTCCAAGATAGGCAGGAGAACAGAAAAGCGATTCTGAGGTTGGACTGTGCCTTTAGAGGCACTGCACACCGGCCCTCTTCATTCACCACCACAGGCCGCACCCCCTTCCTGATTTTCGAACTCAGTAGCGGCTAGTTGGGAGGATGAATTTCAACCGCGTCGTTGTTCTTAAAGGCAGGGTTCTCGATCAAATCGGTTGTTGTGCTATCACCGTAGAATGGTAGATCTGTGGTCATCTCAAAAGTGAAAATAAGTAAAAAAAATTGGAGAAAAAACGCTCAGGAGAAGGAAGGTTATGGCTTGGTGTTCTCCCGCCCCAATTATCGAGATTTGAGTAAAAACCTGTTTTACCAACTTTTATTTTGCTTCTGAAGTAATTTCTGAACATTTCTTAAAACTACTGATTACTTCAACAGCAAAATAAATGTCAGATAAGCAAGCATTAAGGAAAATCGCGTTAATTAGGGGGCCGGCTGACACTGGTAATTAGCCGTTATACTTTGTTTTTGAGCGTTTTTCCCGCGAATTTTCGGTTTTTTTCACTTACTTTTACTTTTGTGATGGCCAAATCTACATTCCTATGAAGACAGCTTATAAGTCATTTTTATTGCGAACCCTGCCTTTAACTTCCTTGCCGGTCTGTCTCCTCATTCTGGCTCGGTCGAATGCAGAGAAACACAGAACTCAAACAACTCCTCCACTAGTTTTTTTTTGCCATCAAAATATAGGCATTTTTGAGGAGCCATAGCTCCGTATATTGGAGGTACAGAGATACCATTGTGATCAGTGTGTGATTTCCTGCAAGATAGGCATAAAATCTAGAAAACAATTTCGGGATGTACTTTGGGATGTGCCCTTAACTGATGGATAATTTAGTGGAACGAACATTGATGCACCCACCGACTGGCACTCGGACGGGCTATACACATAAGAAAAGCGTGGAAGCACGCAAAAAATGCGGAACTCAGCTGAACCTAACATTAGTCACCTATTTTTAGGTTTGATAACCTAGAAATCCATCATGAAAAATCTGGAGTTTGACACGCAGCGCTGGCGAAATGCATTAATCTTCAGTCGAGAGATCAGAAATGCACAGGAGAGATCAGAAAACAGACGATTCAGAAATAGCAAACGTTCCGGCGCAAAAAAAAAGAATTTCTTGAGAAAGATGTCACAAATCACAATTTTTCCTCAAAAAATCTTAAATGGATGCAACGGGGAAACGAGCAGAAAATGAAAGGATTATGGCGAGAGGATCTTCTGCTCAAAACTTGTCAGTCCAACTTCGGAATCGTTTTTTTGTTTTCTTACCTATCTTGAGAACGGTCCCACGCTGATTCCAATGATGCCTCTGGAATCTTACAGGATCCCCTGGAAACGCAGTTATGGCCCCTCCGAAATTGAGCGTCGAAAGTGCGGTGGACGAGTTGTCCGAGGCTTATAACTTTCGTCATTTGCAACCGATGTGAACGAGCGGACCTGCTTGGCTAGATAGGCTGAGAATGAAGGGGAAAACGGGAAGACTGATTCAAAATCTTCGTTATTCTCGCCATTGATCAGATCGTAAAAGGGGTGTGCCGAAGTGGCTTCTCGAGGTGGGCGACTCAGAGTGGCTTTCCCCTATATTTCGCTTATCCGCAAGAATCAAAAGCTCGCACTTCGCAGGTGTTATAAAGTTTGGGTATACTTCACAGCTATTTGGAAATCTCAGATTTCCTTCCTCAGGTTGGACTGTGCCTTTAAAGGCACCGGGCACACAGTTAAAGGCAGTGGTCACGATGAAAGACGTTGTAGAAAAAACTACAAAAATCAGCTTAGATAAAAAACAGCTGAAAAACTATAAAGGTAGAGCGCTGAAAAACGGGCTAGAATTAGAGTTTCTAAGGCCCAAAGCAGCCAGTTCGTGCGCACGTGCACAGCGATGACGAATTAGATCGCAGTCTCATGCCGAGCAGTCGAAAATCATCGACATTCAGAGGAAGAAATAAATGCAAATTTACGTAATAAAACAGTTGAACAATGAAAGCAAGCACTTCAGTCAATGTTTTTGACTAGATGTGTACATAAATCCGAAGCTGCATTGATTGAAATTCAATTTCAAGCCAGCTTATGTTCTTGATATAAGAGGTCATCGACGCCGATGATATGGAGTGAGCTCGTCCACCGTCAAAAGACAAGAAAGTTCAGGCTTCAAATTTTGCCCAAAACAATGGTTTTTTCGCGATTTTTTCTTATAGGTCCTACTACTCAAGACCCAGAAAAGGGTTTAGAGAGACAAAGACGACAAGCATATTTGATCGCGACCACTGCCTTTAAATATTTTTCAGTTTTCATGCTTGTCTTGGAGAGAGTCGCTTGCTGATCACAGTGATATCTCTGAAATCTTCCAAGACCCCCGATGAACAAAGTTATGGCTCCTCAAATATGCTTATATTTTGAGCGTTGAAATATAATGGACGAGTTGTCTCAGACCTGTATTTCTGTTCATTCGCAATCGTTGCGATAGAGCGAGCCAGGATAAGGAAACAGTCCGTCAATGGACTTTTAAAAGCACAGTACACCTTCAGACATGAATGTGGTGATTTTTATTTAATTGTGTAAAGGAACCCTCCTGTATAACACGTGCCCAATGCGAGATCTCAATTCCTCCAAATAAACTAGATATAAGCGACCACCACAGGCCCGACCTCATTCGCTCACCTCCACGGGCCACACCCCCTAACAGATTTTCGAGCTCGATAGCGGCTAGATGGATGGATGAATTAAGAAGAGTCTCACTTCTTCACCCCATTGCCGGACTGGCTCCTTACCCTGGGTCGCACTCGTGAAACGATTGCGAATGAAGAAAAATACAGGCCTGAGACAACTCGTCCACAAATTTTTTACCCTAAGATCATAGGCATCTTTGGGGAGCCATAACTTTATTAGTAGGGGGCCTTGGACGATTCCAGAGACACGATTGTGATTTTACACCTTCCGCGTTCCGAAAACCGCGCAAGGTGCTGTGGAAAAGTTTTGAGTCTATTGATACAGAAGCAGGTAATCAATATTTTCGACAAAATTTCCCCGTTTCGCCTTACAACAACCGAGTTTCCGCACATTTTCGGACGTCTGGCACCTGATTTCTAAGACTCAAAAGAGAAATTTCGGGACGGAAACTAGAACCTGACCTCTGAAATTTCGCAATTTTATTCCGCTCATTTCTGTTCTAAATGTTCTGTTTTTAGTCTTCAAATAAATCATCTTTGTAGACATACAACCATTCATACCATGTACGAACAAAAAAATTTAAAGATCATCGAAAGGACCATTCTTTCCCAGAACTGTGAATTTTGGTTCGGTGACAACGGAAATTGCTGGATGATTTCTAATGATGCCCTTGGGGCGGAATTCGTCAACGCGTGACGTTGGAAAGGGGCAAAGGGGTCTGCGCGTTCGGTGCTTGCTTGGAAAAAGCGGATGATCGTCTAACGACCGTGCCACTCACTAATCCAGCTGATAGGCTGGGGCAACTGACTATGAGACAATACTCGAGTGAGAGACCTTCCACCCTCATGGGGTAATCATCAGACGCGTCGACGCCTTTACCCCTACCCAACAGCACGCATTGATGAACTCCGCACATGAATGGTTGTCACAAAACTGCACTCTTTTGCCTTTTGGTAATGCCTCCGTTGGAAGAACCGCAATCCTACGCTTTCTTATCAGTTGAGCAGGGCTATCGCTAGTTAGACGGCCTTCAACAAATAGGCCTCCAAAAAGGGTAAGCTGGATATCTCCAGCCACAAAGAAATCGCATGATTCGAACACACAGAAAGGAAGGAGCCTCTGACGAGTTAACTCTTTCGACACGATTCACCCGGCGGCTAATGCGGCAGCTTTAAGGTGCCATTCAGAGTTCCGCTGCCGAGTGGCGCGGCAAAAGTCTATCCCATAATATCGATCGTGTCTCTCGGCAGCGGGTGTGTGAACGGCCTCTAACGCGGCGGCGATCCACCGCGCGCGCCGCACATACCGGACTAACTCGTCGGAACCGTTTTCGCATATTTGGTCAGGAAACCGAAGAAGTGCATGCACGAAATTTTAGTGGAGGAGAAGAACCTGAAAGAAACGGTATTAGGAAGGCCGAGAGCCTGAAAAACCGAACCTTACAAAACTATGAAAAAAAAGATGATTGAGGGTTAAAGGCAGTGTTCACGATAAAAATCGTTTTTCTGTTTTCCCACCTATCTTGAAAACGGCCCCATGCTGATTCCAATGATAACTCTGAAATCGTACAAGACCTTCTGGGAACGGAGTTATTGTCCCTCAAACATCGAGCTAAGGAAACATGGTGGACGAGTTGTCCGGGGCTTGTAACTTCCGTCTTTTGCAGCCGATGTAAGCGAGCTGACCTGAATAAAGAGAGAAGTTGAGAATGAAGGGAAGAACGGGGCTAATGATTGGAAAACATCGCTCATCTCTCGATCTGAAGCATTCATTTGTTCACGTCGGTGGGCGTGTGTTGCGCTTTTGAGGTTTGCAATGCGCTCGAAGTGGCAACCTCGGGCTCTTGTGGAGCTTTTCCTGGCTCGTTTTCATGCGTTCTTTCGACGTCAACGTTACTGTGTGCCCTTCCACTACCCATTCCTAGTGGAAACTGAAACACATTTTTTATCGTGAACACTGCCTTTAATCTGTAGAAGATGCGCCGCACAATATGTGAGGTTTTCAGCAATTGCACTATGCGCTCTGCAAATTAGGCATCTTTCGTAGTCTCAGGGTGCGTGCGGGGCAGTTGCAAGAGGCACAACTGTTGCTAACACGGTCGAGTGATCGATCTTCGCCCAAGGCCAAACGGTCCTGCTACTCCTCAGGGGTTGGTGAATTGGTACCGGACTTGTCTGGGAGGATAAGAACATTGGTTTCAACAACGGCCAGCCCACGCGGTAACTCAGAAAAATCAAAACAAGTTACTTGTAATATAAATGTAACTTAGTTGAATGTCTCAAGTAACTTACATTTATATTACATGTAACATATATGTATGTTACATATGTTACATATGTCATGTATGTTACATTATATGTAAGCTACACTTATGTTACATGTAACCTACATTCGAATTTTTACTATGGGTGACCATCACTTGACGCAGACGACACGCGATGCAGAGGGCGTGTCCCAGACCAGACACTACGCAACAAAATGCTGTGCTGGGCCTTCCCTGCAGGTGTGGCGTCAAGTACCTCAAACTTGGGTAATTAAACCAACAGTAACGCAAGTCGTAAGCCTGACCCCGCGAGTGCTTCGTACATCAACCTTGGAAATATCTTCTTGGTCAATTTAAGTTTCTTGCGACTTAGATTGTGCCATTTAAGTTACATATAACATATCGGAGGCGCACTGCACGCAGGATCCTCTCAGAAACCCGAAACAAGTGACTTGTGACATATCTGAGCTGATGCAAGTTACTTGCGACTTATCTCAAGTCATTTAAGTTACATGTAACATATCGGAGGCGCACTGCACGCAGTATCCCGCCGATATGATACATGTAACTTAAATGACCTGAGATAAGTCGCAAGTAACTTACATCGGCTCAGATATGTTACAAGTAGCTTGTTTTCGGCCTTTTATGTTACAAGTAACTTGTTTTCATTTTTCTGAGAAAGGGCCTCTCTACACACTGAGGGAGGAGTTACTCCGTTTTCGAGATTTGAAACGTCTCACTACTCAATGCAAGCTAAGTGGTCTCGAACGGGACTAGAGCCGCAAAACGCGAGACAGCTTTCCCTCGGTGCTATACTTGGGCAAATTAGAATTTTTTCGAATGATCGACTTTTCGAATAAGTCAAAAATTGGACTTTTTCGAATGATCTACCTTCCGATTTAGCCGAAATTTCAACTTTTCGAATGATCGGCTTTTTCGAATAAGTCGAAAAACACATTTTTTCGAATGATGGAGTTTTCGATTTAGCTGGAATTTCCACTTTTCGAATGACCGACTTTTCCGGATAAGTCGAAAATACCACTTTTTCAAATGATCGACTTTTCGAATAAAAAGTCGACTTTTTTAATCGACTCAAAAAATTATCTACCTTTTCATTCAGCCATTCGGACGGTACATGAAGACGTGACAGCCTAATTGACTTTTTCGTTCCCGCAACAGCTCCATTACACAGTTTTCCGCATATCTATGAAATCGGAATGCGAAAAAAGAATAGCTCAAGCACAAAAAAAGTTGATAGGATTCACTAGGAAATATTTGCGACTTAGGGAAGTCTTTGAATAAAAATGAAAGAAACGATCATTTTGGAAGCTGGCTCCAGGGTCTAACGGCTATTGTCCGGGGGAACAAGGGCGGGGAAGTAACACTTGGGAACTAAAGCGAGTCTTCTAAATTTACCGAGGTATGGGGCAACGAGTGTACAGTCTGCTCGGATCGTGCTAATACCTGGCGGTTCCTATCGACGGTTAGTGTAAACTAGGTGCCACGTGTTATAACATGCAGGCACCGAGCTTGCGCCTCCGCACAACAGGGAACGCAAAGTATCAGTGCGATCTGCGCTGACTGTATGAACAGAGCTTTGATAAGAATGGCCCCTTTCCTCGTGCGCGCGCGGATGCGTCGCGACATTCTCAATGTAGCGCACAAGCTGACACCCCATACCTAGCTCAGATATCAGCCGAGGCCTATTTCAGCTTCTAAAAGCAGTGTTCACGATGAATCTCGCTTTTGAGTTTATAGTGTGAAATACTAGTCTGGCAGATGCTAGAGGGGTAAGGGTCAAAGAAAAAGCAGCGAAAATGGGCCAGAAATCGATAAAAACGACGGCAAAAAGATTCGGTTAGCCAAGTACGCCTGCTCTTAGCCCGCCCGACCCGTTCTGACGAGCTTGTGGCGCAGAGGACGTTTTCGATGGCAAATTGCCAAGGAACTCCGCCACGTTCAGTTCGATCGATTCGCGCACATTTCGCTAGTAGCGCGCACTTGCGGAAACTAGCAGGGCCCGTAAGCTCGCCCAAGCCCAGAACGTTACAAACAGCTATTTTGGCTTATTCTGAGCGCTTTTCTCCGCTGTTTAATCACTATTGGATAGCTCACGACCGAACAACCCCATTTTTGAGTCAAACTCAAATATAGGAATTTATCGTAATCACTGTCTTTGAAAGCTACGGCCAGCTGAAAATTGCTATTAAGTGGATCATCTAGCCTTTCTGGTCCATCGTCTACCACTTTCTCATCGAATGTTGATGGGACTGTCAAACAAAACTAAAACAACTATGACCCAAACTCCACATGCAGGAAAACTTCAAAAGCGATTTTGGCGCGAAATTCAAGTCATTTTTAGAGTGTATTCAAACTGATTTTTCTTTACAAATGAAGATTTTTAGGGACTTGTCCGACATTTTCTTTCACTAAAATGGCCACGCTATACAGAATATGAAAAAACCTATGGTTTTCTACGCGTACGATCCCTCTAATATGACATATTTCCTCTTCGATGATCACCATAATTCGCTCACAGTTTCCCCATTTACATTTCCATTCAGACACCCTCATTTATAATCTTATGAGCTCTTAATTCAGTATAAAATTCATTAAACGTTGCGCACATGTAGAAATGACTTTGACTTACTTGACTTAATCGGTTGGCTTTCGCCTGACGCGGTCATTCCGCATCTTCACCGAGGTGTGCCGTCCTAGTAGTCAGCCGTGTCCATTTTTCACGGTCTTCAGCCACAATTTGAACACATTCCATCCAGCTGTCACTATTCCATTTCCTGCGAAACGAAACATCGCGCCTGAACTGTCTTTCGATGCCGAGTGACTTTAAATCCTCTTTTAACCACATCCGTCCAGAACTTTCGCCTACGCCCAGGTGGCCGTTTCCAGACAGGATTTGGAAGCATTTTTAAAGCGTGTTGTACGAGACGATCCGGCGTTCTTCTTAGTATATGCCCGAGCAGTCGAAGTCGACTTTCCATTGCTGCTTGAGATGGCGTTAGGAGATGCTGGCACCTCCTCGTGTCAAGCGTTGATGTACTGCGTCGATTTGTAAAGGTCTTCGTTATGGCATACACGCGGCCAGAAATATCCAAGCAAACGCCTAAAAGCCCTCTCCGTGCAATCCAACCTTTCCATCTGCGTTTTCGGTGCTGCCCACGTCTCCGATCCGTACATCATGATAGGGCGAATAGCGGATAGGTAGACGCGCAACTTGACTTCCTTCGCGATGGTGGTAGACCACAAACACTTGGTTAGAGAATTGAATGCAGACGTAGCTTTCGCACATCGTTGTCGAATATCCGCTGCATAACTACCATCGTTCTTCAGCAAACAGCCCAAATAACAGAAATCGTCCACCAGTTCGATACGTTGTCCGTCCACACAAACTCCAGTTGAAGGCCTCTGAGAGACCCACATCTGCTTGCATTTGTCGGGACGAAGACGAAGTCCATAGGCTGCGGCATACTTCGAAACGGGAGTTCACAATCCTTTGCAGTTTTGCGTTGTTTTCAGCGAATAACACAATGTCGTCGGCGTACTCCAGGTCGACAAGGAGCGTCCTGATGGTGTTAGGATCACATCCGCAGGAAACTGTTCTGCAACTCTACGCATGATGTCATCAACGGCGAAGTTGAAAGAAAGATCCTGCACCGGCACCTTGCCTTACTCCTGTTTTCACCTCGAAAGCTGACGTAAATCCGACAGGTGTACGAACTGCTGCTGTTGTTCCTTTGTTCATGTCCTCGATTAACGGAACATACTTTTCCGGGACTCCATCTGCTCGCAGAGCATTGAGCAATCGATCACGATGAGGGAGAGTCGAACGCGGCTTCAAAGTCCAAAAAGCAAGCTGTAATGGCTTCGAAAACCGCTGCCACGATTCAATTACTCTTCACGACGAACACTTGGTCGATGGTCGATCTTCCAGGAGTCGAAAACCGGCTTGCTCCTCTCTGGTCGTTCCTTCACGATGTTTGATAAGTCGCTCGAGAATGATACGTTCTAAAACCTTGTACATGACACGAAGTAGAGAGATTCCTCTGTAGTTCTTAGGATCCGTGACGGATAGCTTCTTGTGAAGAGGTACGATGATCGCATGTCTCCACGAATCGGGTATCCTTTCGCTCATCCATATGGCACGGATGGTGTTGGTTATTTCACGAATCCCAGACGGAGGAAGAGCTTTCAGCATTTCAGCAGTGATGTTGTCATCCTTTCCATTCTTCATTTTCCGGGCACAATCCAAAACTTCAGACTCAGTCGGCGGTTCCTCACTGACATCGTAATGTGCTCTCTGAACATGCGGGAGCTCAGGTACTGATGGCGCTGGACGATCCAGTAGTGAACTGAAGTAATGCTTCCATATTGGCAGCGTCGGATCACCAACTGCAACTCCATTGGTAGTGTTCAAGACAGGAGAACATCTCTTCATCTTCCCGCTATACTGTCGCAGCAACGTGTAGGCTTTCTCGGATTCTTCTCCTCCCAAGCCTTCTCAAACTCCTTAGCTCTACACGTCCACCTCGTTCGCGGTCACTTTGAAGCTGCCGACGCAACTTCCTCCTCAGACGCTTCTCCTCCACGAAGTTTCCTGCAGTTCGGAGAGCACATACTCTGTTGTAGGTAGATGTTGTTTCTTCTGAGACGTAGGCGAACTTCTTCTTAGGCTGTACAACCGGGAGTGCTCTCTTTTCGAAGCGTCCTGGATGCATTTGACAAAAGAATCCGCGTCGCAAAAGTTTCTTCTTAGTCCGTACTCCGATGTGAATAGAAACGCGTTGTCGGAAATTCCTTCTGCACTCTTCATCTCTGAGACTTGTCATGTCAATCCTCTGGAGAGGCTGGAGCCCTCGCTTCCTCTTATGAATCCTCGCAGTGAAGTTCAACAGAACAGGACGGTGATCCGAATCGAATGCGACATCCCACACAGCTCTAGATCTTCGAATGTCCGATACTGGAATATTCCTCGTCAGGACATAGTCAAGCTGTAGTTTCAAAGTTGTCATCTTCCGCTTCCGCTGCTCTTCTGGAGATAGCCGGGTTGGTCCCTGCCACGTAAGCTGATGGCGGCGATGATTCCTCTTGAATGTCGATGCAATAATCAGACCACTGCGTTCACAAAGTCGACAAGGCGGTAGCCATTGTCCGATGTTTGCTCCACTGGGTAGAACCATTTACCGAGTACTTCGGATTCCTGATCAAGTCCCATCTTCGCATTTGCGTCAATCCCCACGACAACAGCATGTTGACAAGGTATCCTGGCCAGCAACGTATTGAGTTCCTCATAAAACGCATCCTTCGAATTGTCTTCGGCGGTTTCAGTGGGCGCATGAGCACTCACTATCCACAGATTGAATCCTCTATGATCCCGCAGTCGTACGAATGCATTCCGACACGACGTTGAGCCGAACTCCTTGACCATACCATTGAAATCCTTCCTTACAGCTATTGCACAGCCTCCCACTCTCCTATCGTCAGCGTTACCGCAGTAGATGGTGTACTCTCCGACGCTGATGACGGGTCTATCTGCCAGAGCGGGTTTCCTGCAAAGCAGCAAACGGTGCATGGAAATAGCTCAGAAGTCTGGATAGCGCAGTTTTTGGATATCACTCGACAGCGATCGACAGTTCAGGGTGACGAAATTGTGGCTTGTGGCCAAAGACTCCATGACTCCCTAGGTACGGATCCTAAGGTGTTTATGGACCAGAGGCCTTAGTGTGCCGGACGGCGACACCTTTATGCAATGTGTGGATACTTTCGCGATATAGTTGTGCACGCTATATCGCTCGAACGTTCCCTGTGTACACTCAAACGTCTGCTGGGTTCAGTAGAAGCAGGGGCACCAACGAGCAGGTACCAACAGACTTGTATACACACCCCCATGTAGAAATAAGAAAAGAAAACTAATTAGATTGTAGAAAGAAGGCATCTATTATGTTTGTCTGCGGCTACAAAAATTCTGCATTGATTACGCGCAAGTATGAAAAATGTGTCCAGATGGACTAGCTGACATTTCCAACATCTTTCTCAGTAACCAGGTACTATACTTAGTATCCGAATCACAACTGTTTGAATATCCGACCGGATATCCGAATCGAGCCAATATCCGCTGAAATTAAAATCGGCAATATCTGAATCGAACCATTATCCGAAGGGTAAAAAATTCGGACGAAATTCGGGTAAAATTTCGGATAAAATCGGATAATTTTCGGATAAAATTGGATAAATTGGGATAAAAGTGCAGTCGGCCACGCCCATTTTCCCGTACCGCCTTCTGTTTAGTGCCTCAACCCAAGGTTTTCCTCCTCCTTCCAAAATCGGAAGAGTCGATGCGGTGCGGAAAAATGGGCGTAGCTAAATGAAATGACCATGCGGCTAGTCATTCAGTGTAGAAGTTTTTTCTATAGTCGCTTTGCATATTGTTTACAAGCTAGTTGTTCTGAAAAACCTACGTATGGATAATACTGTGCCTCCCAACGACGATAGAGCAATTGAAGATTTGTTTTCATATTTTTATTAATATGCATTTCTGAACATTGATTTTCGTAGGTGAACATGCTGCAAATGCAATGAAGTACTTCTGTTTCTTCAATTATGGATGCTTTCAGAGGCTTGCTTTGAGTACCTGGTTCATTTTTTACCGTTTTGCCTCAATTGAACTTGGTTCCGAAAATAGCCGAAGTTATAGTCTACAGCAATGAAAGTAGGACCTGGTGAGGTTGCGGACTCGTGCTAACATACGGTAGTTTGTCAGTGGTATCACTCATTTTTCCGGAACAGTTTTGATAGTTCGGTGAGTCTGTATGTTCACCGATACGACCACATCTGTGGAAGCAATGAAAACAGGGGTGCGTTCCAAGAACGTTCCCACGACGCCGTGGGAGGAAAAACGACCTTCCCATGGACAACTTTGCTTACCATGGATGCGATTTATAACTGAAAATTGCTCCCACGTGGCCGTGACTTCGTTTCCATGGACGCGTTTTGCCATGGGAATGTTCTTGGAACGCACCCCAGGTGAACTGTGAGAGTGGAAGCCTGAACTCACCGACCAATTTTAGTTATTTTGGAAAAATTAGTGATAACACTATCAGGCTACAGTATGTTAAGAAGAATCCGCAACCTCACCAGGTCCTACTTCCATTGCTGTAGACTATATCCGAAATTATCCGACCGGATATCTGTATCCGAATCATGGGAAAATGACGTTATTTGAATCGATCCATCATCCGAAAATTTGAAAAAACGCAATATCTGAATTCAACCAATCAATATCCGGAAAATTTAAAATCGGCGATATCTGAATCGATCCATTATCCGAAGAATTATCTTTGGATAACAAGTATATCAGGTACTCTTGAGAGCGGCGAAAATTTCGAATAAGTCGGATATTGCTATTTTCGAATGATCGACTACTCGACTTATCCGAAAATCGCCCTTTTTCCAGTGATCGACTTCTCGAATCATCCGAAAATCGCCCTTTTTCGAATGATCGACTGCTCGACTTATCCGAAAATTGCCCTTTTTCAATAGTCGACTTAGTCGATTTAATCGAAGTCGACTTTTTTCAATCGGATGATGATTCGATCATTCGATTCGGCCCAAGTATACTCGGTGCGTTGCGAGCCCCTATCCCGGCCCCCACAGGCGATCACTATGAATGATTTTCGCAACTTCAGAACGGGCGGCAAGTGCCGATCCTCCCGCTCAGCTATAGCGGCGCTGGTGAAGACCACGAATGAAGCAGCCGCGTGGCGACAGCAGAGCGAAAGGAGTGGCAGGCGATGGCCCTTGATGCAATGCCGGCGCCATTTCATATTTCCAACTTCTCGACAGAAAAGAAGCTTAATCGTGGTAGGCTCGCTCATTTTCGCCGCCCGCCGCGCTAGTGTGGGCTGTTTAGGACGCTTGGCAAGCTTTATCCTTTTTACGTTTTGGCTCCTTTTAGGCACTCCAATCAGCCTATCTACTGCGCTCAGCAATATACTTTACGTTAGGCGTTTCTTAGACGCTTCACAAATAAACTCCAAGCACAATGTATTTCTTAATGTTTCGAATTGATAATAAAATATTAATCGAATGACTAGCCCCATAAAATGAATTTACGGTCGCTTGTCTCATAAACTCATAATGGCCCTTCAGATCAAACAATTCTGACGACCTAATGAGTGTCTCTGCGCTGATAACAAAGACCATAAATGCTGGTTTTATTCGCCCTTATATTTCCCTATGACAGAGATTATCGCAGATTTGCACTGCTTTAATGGCACACGAAAAAAGAAGATGTGATTATGGTTGTTCACCCATTATCTGCACAACAACTGACTTAGAAAGGCTTTTTAGTTTTTAGCCTTGTCGTAATGACAACTGATTGATGCTATGGTACAAGGAAAAACCGATTATTTATTGATCAGCTCGCAAACTGGCGGACCTTCCCCGATCTCGGGGAGCAGCGAAACTCTCATTGAGAGCATTTTAGTCAGAGCAGAAAACTGAATTCCATTTCCAGAAGATAAGCGGTTCCCTGAAAGGCGTCGAGCCTTACCACGGCTGCAAGCATCTGAGAGGTATATTATTCACTGTTGGTCTAGCGTTCCTGCTGATTGATTCACAAGTCTGGAAATCGCCTTCGCTCTCCACACGCACTTCGACCGGATGGGCGGACAGCTTCATTCGGACCGAATTTAAATGGAACGCGGACAAAACAGTACGTTTCCATTCATCGAGCTTCATACAAAGCGCCACAACTTGAATATACTCGCTTTGAGATGATGGCGCCTCGCTTCGTATTAGCCCTGATCATTCCTTCTTAGAACTCAATACCAATAGAACAATGATGAAAACACGGAGTTGAGAAACCCAAAAAGAGAACCCAAAAAATTATATTAGGAAAAATTTAAGCATCGAAAACCCCCATGACGTACCGGCTAAGTCATCCACCAAAAAAATTTTTGGTTTTGCTTCGGCGTTGTGAGCAATTAGATTTTTATAAATTATAGGTTGAAACTAGCAACAATGAATATTAAAGGATTTACTTCTGCATTTTTGAGGAAATAGAATGGTCCCACCTAGTGACGAAATTTTGCTCGAAATGGCCCACGCAACAAAGTCACTGACCAAAAACCTTTTTTGGTCAATGACTTTGTTGCGGAAATTTTCATGACATTCGCCATTAGGCGTGGTCCCGTGGGCAGTAGGTCGTGGGTTGAGAGCATTCACGCTTTTCATTTTTCACAGTGATTGTTCACCGCTTATACTTACTGGTGATCAATGGGACGATACTACACATTGGCAGGAGATGTCTTGAAGCGCATTCTGCTCCTCAAATGGAGTATTCAATGTGCTAGACAACTCCGAGAGAGCAAAGAAGGCCATTAGTAAAAGTGTTCAGAAAAATTTGAAGAGCGTTCAGACGTCTATGCGACTCATTGGAAAGTGTGCGAAACACTCAGAGGAGTACGCAGAAGATCGGAAGTGTCGTGCAGGACATTTAAAAGTGTTCAGGACATAACGAGGAATCTGCAGGGAACTAGGAGTGCCGTTGGGCACATCTTGGAGAGTGTGCAGAATAACTCGATAAATGTGAGGAGTGTAGGAAGGTCGTGCGAGGTCTCTGGGAAAGTGAGTAGAACACTTTAGGTGGTGTACCAGATATCTGGCAAGCAATTGGGTCCGGCATGGACACTTTAAGGGATACCTTGGACGGCATCCCGGAAAATTTGACGACTGTGGAGAACATTTTGGGTAGCGTACACAACATTTGCCAAAAGGTACCATTTGGCATGAAGAGTGCGCACGACACCTTGAATGTTTTTTAGAGTCTACAAGGCATTTTCGCTGAAGAATGATTGCTGTGATAGCCGATGACTGTTCAGGAATGTGAGCGAGCACCTTGGGGTGTGCTGCAGGAATTGGCCTGTATCACGGCAGGAAACCCTACAAACAGTCGTGTAGGGTTTCCTGCCGTGATACAGGCCAATTCCGTGACTGAGCAGTTACCTTGTCCCTTTTCAGAGATCACCTCGATCGACTCCTTACTCTTTTCCACGAACCTATTAAGCCCGTCTTAAGAAAGCGAGTAGCATATGTTTAGTAACACCTTCCACACCGAGAACACGTCTCTAGAATCACATCTTTTCCTGTGTTTTGCTAAATTTTTTATCACATTACTTTGTGGCAATAGATCAGAACTTTTAGCTTTCGTGGTTTTTCTTCTTGCGTTCTGACCCTACAGTGTGTGGAAAAATATGAAGGCGTTCTGGTTTCCGCTAATATAAGCAAAACTTTGAAATTCGCTATGGCACTGCAACCATAGTGTTCAGCAGCGAAGCCCCGAAGATCCCTGTAACTAAAGGCAGGGTGTGCAATAAAAACGACTTTCGAGCTCTTTTAATGAGAATGTAGATTTGGTCATCACAAAAGTAAAAATAAGTGAAAAAACCCGGAAGTTCGCTCGAAAAACGCTCAAAAACTATGTATAACGGCTAATTCCTGGTGTCGGCCGGCCCCTAGTCAACGAGATTTTAAAAAATGCCTGCTTACCCGCCTTTTATTTTGCTGTTAAAGTAGTCAGTAGTCTCCAGAGATGCTTAAAAGTTACTTTAGAAGCAAAATAAAAGTTGACAAAACAGGCTTTTGCACGAATATCGATAGTTGGAGGTGGGAGGACACCAATCAATAACTTGTTCCTGAGCGCTTTTTCTCCAATTTTTTACTTATTTTCACTTTTGTGATGGCCAGATCTAGCATTCCATGGGGATAGCGCAACATCCGATTATATCGAGAACCATGCCTTTAATTCAACGTTTATGCTACATAGCTGACAGATTGCATAAATTTAACACCCTTAATAAGAAACTGCCCTTTCGAATGATTCAGAATTATAAAGACAGCCCAGTTTGTTTTTCTGCTTTAACTGTTTTTCTTCTTGAGTCGAATGAAAATAGATTACAATCTCAGTGGAAAAAGTCATGTTCGTGCTCTCGGTAAAAAAACTCTACAAATAGGAAGACCTCGACGAATCTAGGACGATTCTCCACATGTATGGGGATCTGTTCGAACGATCTGGAAGCTTGTGCCCTGAGAAGAACCCTAGCTAGCCTTCTAGCCGTGATGAGCATCGAATATGGTTCATCGCCTACAGAGGCGTAGGGTGTCGCAACACTGTTCGGCAAAGTGTGTACATTTCTACGTCGAAATGAGTGTTGTTATCGACATGAGTGGTGTCGATGCTGCTAACCGTATTTACTCTAATAGAAGTACACCTCTATTTGAAGTACACCTCTAACAGAAGTACACCTAAAAGGGAAGGCTGAGTATTAGAAAAACACCCTCTATTTAAAGTACACCTCTATTAGAAGAACATATAAAATAGAGGTCTGAGTATTAGAAGTACACCCTCTATTTGAAGTGCCCCTCTTTTAGAAGTACACCTCTTCCCGAAGGGGACCCCCGGTACTTGGGTGATTGGCAAAACGAATGTGGCATTTGAGAGAGACCAGTTTGCCCGAGATTTTTTCAATAATGCGAGGTTTGAATATTCACAAAAAAAATGCTATCGTCCAACCCTTTTTTGGTCAAAGATTGCTTGTATGGGACAACTTACGATAAAACCCCAGCGAACGTCAAATGATCAGGAAAAAACGCAGAGCTAATGTTCGACAATGGTGTTATTTGCGGCGAATGCACGGAGTTTATTTAGGTTCTTTACAAATATTTTTGGTTGATTGGGTTTTAGTCGATCAAAGTCGACTTGTTTGGCCCTAGATGTTGACTTCAGCGGTGCTTGAAAAACCAAGGTACCCCAGCGTTACGAAGATTGGATCGTTTATGTATAGAAATCGCTCATACGACGAGGAAATCGGAAACCACCAATGGTAGACTTAACCTATAGTGGATGGTGGACGCAAAAAAACTCGCTTTTGGAAAAGCTGTTGTCAGGTCGTTCAAGAACCGCGCTTTTCAATCGCTCTGGGCGGCTCGAAAGGCGATTGGTTAAAGGCAGTGTTCACGATAAATTTCACTTCCGATATCTTCTCGGTTTACGGAAGGTCTGATGCCCTGTATGCTTAAAACCACACGAAAAACGCGTTTTTGAGCCAAAATATCCCTTTTTTAGGCTGATTTTTCAGCGTCGAGAAATTGACCGCTATGACCCCTTTCAGTGCAATCAAGCGATCAGCTCACTTATCAGCACTTCCTTCAGTTGATTATTCCTGTAATCTGAGTCTTCATTTGTTCACATCGCGGGGCGGAAGTGGAGCACCGGGCAGTTATGGGACACCAAAACGCTTGTTTGCAGCTGTTATTTTGCCACTCCTGGCTCGTTTTTTATCGTTTTTTCGACACCGGGAGCCTAGAATCCTTCTCGCCTATCATTTCACTGTGGAAAGTCACCGATGATGTTCATCGTGAACGCTGCCTTTAAATTGTTTTTGAGCCTAACAAGTCGATGAAGCACGTGTTGACAAAATCGAAAACGAACTTATACATTTTTGGAAGAAACTAACTTGGGAAAGGTGTGAATATATGATATCAGAGATTTTGGAAGCATCATTTCAATTGAGCCTAGTCTGAAATTTCATTAAATACAAGTTTTTGGTGTTATACTGGAAATCAAGAAATGAGAAGAGTCTACCATTGGAAACTCAAAAAATTGCGCCGAATAATAGAAGTACACCCTCTATTAGAAGTACACCTCTAATAGAAGTACAGCAAAAAGAGAGGGCTGAGAATTAGAAGTACAGCCTCTATTTGAAGTACACCTCGAATAGAAGTACATATAAAATAGGGGTCTGAGCATAAAAAGTACATGTACTTCTAAAAGAGAAAATACGGTAATTGTAAGGGAAGCAATGAGCACCTATCCCACCTTTGACCGGTTGACAGAAATCGTCTAGGCCAGACTTTGTTGGAGCGAACATGGACACAGAGTTGAAGAATGCTAGTGTACTGCTAGAAGGTGAACGAACGGTATTCATTGGTAATGGATGGCCATCTGGAATATCGGGTTCCTCTTTTTTTTAATCAGAGGGGATATTCCAGACCATTTTATACCGTTCGTTTACCTTCTAGCGGTACCCCAGCATTCTTCAACTCCATGCTCATGCTCTTAAACTCTAACAAAGCCTTTCCTGGATGATTTCTGTCGGTCGCTCAAATGTGGAGCAGGTGCTCATTGTTTCTGCCACAAGTGAAGAACATCGATTCCAACTGCAAACACCAGCCATGCCGACACAGAAAAGTCCAGACCACGTCAAACGGTGTTACGACAACCTATGCCTCTGGAGGCTACGCACCATATTCGGTGCACATCACGGCTTGAAGGCTAGCTAGGGCAACCAGAGATCTCCTCGGGTTGCAAGTTTGCGGATCCTTCAAAAAGACCCCCACATTTTGGAAAAATCGTCTCAGCTTCGTCGCAATCTTCGTATTTGTAGAGCCACTCGCACCGAAAGCATGAACGTGACTCTGCTCGGTGATGGAGAGCCAGAATGCCAACGACATTTTCTCAAACAAAACTGAAAATCCTTCTTTTCTCGATTCTGATCTATATTGATTCAACTCAAGATGAAAAAAATCTGTTTATTAGAAAAAAAACAGTGGTGCCTTTATAAGTTTGCACCACACTGTACGTATGTACTGTAACAAAATTAATCTTACCCGTACTGCACATTTGATTGAAAACGGGGATGCGATATCCCAAACAAAAACAATGATATCCTTCCACGATCATGATAATTCCAAAGCAACTCTGTCCTCTGAGAAGGTTCAAGATTGATCCATGATTCCCGACGTCTAAACATCACCAGGTGAGCAGAGCCTTGCCAATGGTTGCAACCGCTATGCCACGGGTCACAAGAAATCGAATATGGTCCTTCTTCTATTTTATTTTCTACAAAAAACACGTCTCCTCATCCGTCTGAACCATACTTTATTAGACATAAACAGATATGCAGACATAATACTACCTATAAAAGCAGCCGTTTCGACATCATTTCGACAGATGTTTATTCCTCAACGGAAATAAAGAAACCGCTCTCGGCCCAGCAAGTCGGTGAGTCAACATTTTGTGGTGAGAACAAAGGATTCAGCTCAACGTGTTGTGTTAGCCTTAGTGGACCCACATGTCTGCGAAAATTCTCACTTCTGGTGTGATGTGTTGCTATTAGTGAGGGAGGCAACAGCAGTTGATCGTCGACACGAGATTTATTGTTACAAATCACATAAATCTGCTGAAAAACGATAGATTTTATGAGGAGAAGGGGCGGTCACTTGAAAGACGCTCATACGTCATTAATCTTAGAGTAATATGGGGGGCAACATCATAAATTACTCCCCGATAGTAGTCGTAAAGAACGCGCGGCGCGGCGGAAGATGCGGAGGTCATCATTCCTTGCCTCACAGATGCGCGCGCCAGCTAGCGCCCTAATCACACGTTTCCACGGGGACCATTCTATCGGGCAGGGGCAAAACAGACAGGTTCAAAAGGAGAGTTTGGCTGTGTATTAGGATATATTATTCATCAAAGTAATGCAGGATGAATGGATTCGATGAGCTAATGAAGCCTGATTTCTTGCCAGAGAAAGGAACTTCGAACATCGCAGACAGTGTGACGCAATTTTTCAAAACGTTTAAAATCGTAGAACGGGAATCATATCATTCATATAAAAAGAGCGAATGGAAATCTCAAAGAATTGAGATGAAATCTGCAACCGAAAGAGTGGAGTCTGTCCGAATGAGAGTGTCCAACCAAGCGGTCGGTCAGCATGCGTGTGGAGCGATGGTGGCTAAGGTTTTTTTTCGGACGAACCTCTCCACGGCTGCAGACAACTGACTAGAATATCTTTCTCCATTCGTCTAGTACTCCTGTTAACCGAATAAGAATTCTAAAAAATGACTTCCTGACTGCCTATCGACACGAACGCAAATGGCGTGATCTGACAGTCGCATTCCAACCGACTTTATATAGTTTTTCCAGCGAACGGCTTTGTTCCCATTGAAGTCTTGAATCTCCTAGTAGCTCCTATGTCAGATAAAGTATATAAGGAACGTCTTGATGCTTTTATTTCTTTTGCCCTGCTGCTGCCCTCTGGCCGAGCCGGATTGCTCTCCAGCTTTTTTGGGAATATTTTAAAATCATCTGTGGTGAGCTAGCCAATTACAGCCTTCGCGAGCGATGGGCCTGTCTTCAGAAGGCAAGAAAAGGCTAATCTTCTCATTGACGAATGAAGTTCTCCGATTCTCTGTAATTGGTCAGAACCTCGATTGAGCGAAACGTTCCTCAGTCCAGTGGTTTTAGGGGATAAAAATATTCTCCACAGACGCCAGGGCCAGTAGCAATCCCCCAAAAGGTGGCAGCTACCGGCTGTCACTGCGTGGTGACTGGGTCAATCACGTCTCGGCTATCAATATGGACGGGCCGGCATAGAAATGCACAGGCGGCGCTCATGTTGATGACCATTGCAGTCGGCCACCTGGGAGCAGTGAGCGTTCTTTTGTGAGGTGGCTGACTGCAAGAAACGGGTGGTGACTTCGCTCACCGCCGCAGAGTAAAGTGAAATAGCGCGCGGAGCGAAGAGGAGCTGGGTCGATACCGCGGTCATAGGGTCGAGCACGTCCAATGGTGATGACTTTTTGAGGCAAGTGCGCTCCAAGAAAGGGCAGTGCAGCGCTTTCGAACCGACCAGTCCGCTGTCCACTCATCACCCCATCACAGCACGGCGGCCTATCTCGTTGTTTAGGTGGGCAAGGAAAAATTGGACCCGCCGGCTGGCGGCCATCCAGCTCCGCTGCCAGCTGATAGGAATGACAGGCGAAACGTTCGAAGGTTTTATTGATGTTGAAATGATTCCTGGCGAAGATTAGTGGGAGATTAACGTCAAATTGTACGTAACTGTCATGAATACGTCTCCTTTATAGATTTCACGTGCTTTAGTCCTATGCTAAGCTCAACTTCCAATTCCTAAAAGTTGCTGTGGCCATATTCAACCATTTTCAGATTTTTTTTCCAATAATCGCTCACCACAAATAAAATCAGATTTGCTTAGAAAGCCATCTAAAAAAGATGGCTGCAAAACGGTTTCGTCTTTCAGAAAATGCATGAAACTTACGTGATCCTCGTGTACTACTTACTAAATGCTGTATAATAGATAATCTAAGTGCGGCTTTTATCTAAACATCGTTTCCCTCTTTCGCTCAAAGTTCACTTCTTTCTGTGTTGACTGGGGAGCGTGAAACAGACTAAGGAGAAAAATAGTTCATAATTCAAAAAAAATCCTTTGAATTTTTCGGTACATTGTGACAAAAACACGAGGTTCGCTTCTCGAAAATTATACTACAAAGTATTGTGTATCGTGGTTCAGTTGCATGAGGTCATCCAACAAAAAAAATTCTAAATCGTTTTTTGAATCTAACTCCGAAGTCCCATCATCCAAGGTTGGAAACTTATTAAATCTGAAAGATAGACACGTTTGCACGCTCCCGAAACCCATATCTACTACTGCTAGTTTGATCAAAGTTACAATGAATACGAAGAACTGTGAAGGGAGTGTATGTAGGAAAACAGAAAGAATCCCTCACACATGAACACGTTGCCTAGTGGTCTAAGGCGCTGTGTTGGGCATCCGTCTCGTAGGTTGGTGGGGTTCTGGTTCAAATACGTCGACTATTAAGAGTTTTGCATTCAACGCTACTCTTCAAGAATGATTCCCGCTCTCTCTCTAGCAGAAGGCATCTAGGCGTCACCGACCTCAGGTTGGCTGCCTCTTTAAAGTCACCACATTGGGGGATTGCTACTGGCCCAGACTTTGACTTACGTATCTATTTGTTTGAGTACGAGCAAGACTTCTTAATCCAGTCCGCAGATTTGGCAAACACATGAAAATTCACGCAGTGGACATTCATGGGTTCTGTTGCGATCGGCTTTATTGGCCTTCGATGTTGGACCGGAAACATACTGCAGTGCACAGCGATGCGATTCAGACATCAACTCGTTAAACTTGGTAATTTTCAATTTTTCTAAGCGATTGCGTCTGAATGTGCTGTGACCTGATCGCACGACGCGATGGTAGAGATTTCCACTCAGATGCGTCGCACAGCGATCACACTGACCACATCAGCCGAACAAGTCCTGTAGGCGATAAGGAGAACGAATAGAGGTAAAGCACTTCGATGATGAGCTAAAAATGGGAAGAGGTGGCGCTTGTTATTTGTGTCGTATCCCAAATATAGGGATGGACAAAGGTATTGAGGCATGAAAGAGCAAGGAACGGCCTAAGCTTCAGTGGCTGGGGAAAAACTAGTGTTTAAATAAATTGATAGCAGATAAATTGAGAAGTTCAAAGCGAAATGAGACTAATTACCGTGGTTTGATCGCGAGGTAACCCACTATCATACCCTGCCACTCTAACAGTTACTCACTCATCCAATAGTATACTTACTATAATAGCATTACGCAGTGCCGTCAAATTTGTGCTGGGCCGCCGACACAACAAGGTCTCGGTATAATTATCTTTGACAAAGGACGACCCCCGGGGGAGACGTCCTGAAAAAAGTTTTTCTGAGAGTGGTTTTCCCTACGGACTTTCTGATATTTCAGAAAAAAGAAAAATCTAATTGAAATTACCTGTAACCTAATCGGAGCAGGTAAAGTGAGTTCATATGCTCGGCTCACATTTAGTCACCATAAATTTGCCCTATACAAGGTTTGACGGTTTGATTCTCGCCCATCCTTGAGATATATGTAAGCCGTTTCCGCCCACACTGAGCACTCCACTCCTCGTATCATTTGACTGAAGCTGACATTTCCAGCGCGCAGGGATGGTCGAGAGGAGAACGATGGGGAATGCTAAACTACGAAGAGATGCTGGGTTTGCGGTTTCGATTCCCACAATGCTTCTTCTGCAAAAAAATTGTTTTGCATTTATTCGATTGTTTATCCACGTGGTTTCTCATTCACATTTTAACTTGCTTTTTCCAATCTTACTGGATTTACATTTTCTATCGCGTGAATCCCTGTAGTACATATGTATATGAGCATTTTCACACCTTTTTCAAAAAAAATATTCTTCTCACCTTCTTGTGCTAGCTTTTCGGGTTTCATTGAGAAATATTGTAATGCGAGCATCTTGTAACTTTCTATTACTTTGCTTGAGTAAGGAAGAACACCTTTCTTGAACACATAAAAGTCGTTTGCAAATCATCGCAGAAAAAAGCACTGCCGCTGTAATGAGCAAAGCGATGATTCCTTTCGTAAGGGTTATAATCATGGCCTCAGTTTTTTGATTTAGAAGGCGACAATCGGTTCCCCGAAACATCTGCAAACCCTTCATCGAAAACTACTAAATTTCGCTCGATCACGCAGAGATTTTTTTCCATTATCTGGAGTTCGAGGGTGAGTGAGTGAGTATAAGGAAAAACAAAGTCGGAAAAAAAATTCCCCATAGTAGCCAGCGAATTTTCGCTTCTTACTCTGGGAGTTTTGGCCGAGAAATAGCCGCGAAATAGCCGTGAAATAGCCGCGCAATAGCCGCCAAATATTTGGTCTGCTTACATCTAGTTTAGTTTAGCTTACTTGAGCTTATTTGATTTATGAACGGTCTATACGATGATGAACTTACTAGTGCTGCTGAACGGTGCCCTAATCCGAAATGCTACGGGTAAAGTCGAGTTTCTTAAAGGCACAGTACACCCTCAGATATGAATTTTGAGATTTTCATGTAATTGTGTAGAAGGCCCCTCCTGTATAACACGTGCCAGATGCCAGATCTTATTTCCTCCAAATAAGCGAGATATAAGCGACCACCACAGGCCCGACCCCCTTCTCTCACCACCACAGGCCCGACCCCCTAACCAAATTCCGAACTCGATAGCGGCTCGATGGATGGATGAATTCCAACAAGTCCTCGTTCTTCAGTCCATTACCGGACTGTCTCCTTATCCTGGCTTTCTCTCACGCAACGATTGCGAATGAGGAGAAATACAGGCCTGAGACAACTCGTCCACCAATTTTTCACCTTCAAAATCTAGGCATCTTTGAAGAGCCATAACTCTGTTCAAAGGGGGTTCTGGACGATTTCAGAGATACCACTGTGATCAGCGTGTGACTCTCTCCAAGATGAGCATGAAATCTGAAAATTAATTTTTTGGGTGTCCTGTGCTTTCAAAGGCATCGTTCGCGCTGAAAATCAACTTTTATTTTCAGGCGCAATTTCATGAATTAGCCCAGTACACCACACCGATGGGCTTTGGCTCGTCAAAAACGTACTGTTATTACATTGGAAGAGGTTAAAGATGAGGATCCGCCACCAGTTCTCACCGGTCATCTAGCACTTTTCCATAGAATGTTGATGCGGCCGTCAAACAACGTATAAAATAAATACGGAAGAAACTTCACATGCACAAAAACTTTGAAAATGGCAGTGACGAGGCCTCCAAACGAGGAAAAACTCCAAAAACGATATTGGCGCAAAATTCAAATTCATATTTACAAAGTGTTCCAATTGAATTTTCTTTACAAATGAAGGTTTTTCATGAGCATTCCGACATTATCGTTCACTAGAGAGGCGAAGCTACGCAAAAACATGAAAAAATAATATACGGTTTTCTGCGCGTACGACGCCTTTAATCGCCCGTTAAAACTGAATCCTCTTACATGAACAAATTCTTGTACGCAGAACGGCGCTTTGTAGTCACATACGACGTACTGAGTCGGCTGAAAGGACTGCTCGATACTCAGTTTGATGTGATTTTAAAGCATCACGAATCTATTCACAATGGCACGCTCATAAGCTAGGATGATAGCATGATATCGGCGTATGTTATGGTATGTACGTCTCACAATTTTTTTATTCTCTCCTCTGAATACCTGAATGTTTCTTCTCAGCGGAACATGGAGTCATCTGTAGAATTCGGCATGGGTATAGTGAAGACTGAGCCATTATCAATATTGGCTTCACATTCAATTCCCTGTCAAGATACGGAATGGCTAATTCTTTACGACTATTTCCTACATCTTTATCATGTTCAGAGGTAATCTTTGGACCGAAACAATACTCAGATCAAAATAGCCCACTTCCCGTTGACCAAGTCGGGCTACTCGATTTCGCGCGGCCTCGATTTTGTGGGTGTGGCACAGCGCCCCACTTACCGCGGAGAGTGAGGTTTCCCCGTCTTCCCGCGGAGTGTCGGCGGGCAGTCGGCTATTCCTGGGAGGTCATCGAACACTCACTCATCGATTCCCACTTTGATATCATATTTGCACCACCCACTAGACTGGAGCCAGTGAACGATTGCTGAGGAGAGAACGCTGTGTTGAGACTCTTTTCAAAACCTTCGCTGTGAACGACGCTGGTTTTGGCCAGGTGAGCCACTATCCGGCGATGGCATCCGCTAATGAAAAGATTGCAAGAGCCAGTGAGTGTAGCAAACATCCCCGTGTAAGCTTACTCCTTACTAGTCAAGAGCAATTTAAGATGAAGCGATCAGGAGCGGATTTGTGAAATTTTGTTTCAATACCTCCGCTGAAAGGTTGTTTTTTTTTCTAATTCGCCGCAAACTGCTTTTGAGTTGTCTTTTGTGATTCATTAGATTAGCCGTAAGGCGGTTGCAGAAGAGTCGTAGAGTGTTTTTCCACCGTGTACGGACAGTCAACGAAACGGCGCTGCCGCCTGCCCGCGACCGATCTATTGGCCTTCCTTGAGGGGTATCGGCACGTCGGCTAAGGGTACCGCGGGAAGAGTGCTGTATGTATCTGAGTACCCTTGATGTACATGAGCCCTGCGCTGCGGTTCTACCAGAAAAGTATTCTGATGTTTGGCTTTATTCGTGGATTTGGAAACCGATGCGAAGAGACCTCAAAATTGTCTTTAGACGTCTTCATATAGAACACATCGCAATATGTAGTAATGATTAGCGGTAACGTTGTCTGCAATTGTGAATAAAGATCCCATTTCCAGATTCGTGTCGGTGTGAGGACCACCATTTTCCGGGAAATAGCCCGGAAATAGCCCACTAGGCTCCGCAGCGGCTCCTGGTGGGCTAATTCTCGGCTATTTCGCGAACAACGTGCTTTCGGCCGAGCATTGGCCGCGAAATAGCCGAGAAATGGCCCACCAGGAGCCGCTGCAGAGCCTGGTGGGCTATTTCTCTGCTAAACCTCTGCCGAGACTCAGAGTAAAAACCGAAAGCACATCCATGGTGGACGGTTTAAGAGAAAGCGCCCGCTAAAGTTTCATGTTTTTCCCATTCTTCGCCCTACCGGAAGGTCTATAGTGAAAACCGAGCATACAGTAATGTTACTCTATCCATCCCGACAACTCTGGAAAGAACTTTTTTCGGTTCTATCCTAGACGGGGAGGGCACCCAAGAGTTACTCAACAAAAAACCTGGTGAAAAAATATTTATATTGCTGTCAAGATTTGTTGCCATTGAAATTCTATAGAAATACTTCGATTAGTAGCGTTACCAATCGGTGGATCACTTCATTTCTGACTTGAATCCCGAGTGCCCCCCCCCCCGTCTAGAATAGTGCCCTTTTTTCATGAAAAGACCCTACCCCGGAGGGGTTGTCCCTTATGAGTTGAGTGCGGCAAGAGTAGATGTCCCCAACTGCGAACCGGAGTTTAGTTTCGAAAACGACACTATGTAATCTCTATTCGTGTTATATTTATTTCCGTCGATCGCGTGCATGTGGACGTGTATTCTGCGTCTCTATCTCTTTCCACTTTCTCGCTGTTTCTCCCCTCGCTCTGCACATTCACGCAAAGAAACCATGTGAACTTGGCTCCGAACTCGAAGTTATACAAATACGGTCACAAACTTCTCCAAGCTCAATACCCACGAACTCTGCTTTGTGGGGATGACGTGCTGTCAGCTTCAGCCCTTCGGGATAAATTCAAAGGAGCTTGACAATCGTAGATTGGAGCGCTACAGGATAAGGATGAGTATCAGGAAGGCTGAGTATTTGGAATGTGACGAGCAACACAATCGATCTGCACGGGTTGGTGGCGTCCACTTCACAAAAGTTCTGCTCTCCACATACCAAGCCGCAAGTGACTGGAGCGTCAATCGAGAGGTACTGCAATGCATAAGCAGAGTCTGGATGAAATAGAGGCAGTTCAGTAGAATTCTCTGCTACAAGACGTTCTCGTTTTATTTTAAGAGCAACTCGGAAGATCAGCTCTTAATTGGCGATCATTTTATGCCTTGTTCGGCAACCTACTTAAAGGCACTGTTCGCGATAAACTTCATCCTTTAATTTCCCATGACAAACGCTTTTCGTGGCTCTCAGAAGCAGAACAGCGTCGAAAAAACGGGACGAAAGCTACTCAGGAGCCGCAAAACGGCTTCAAAAAGTGGGCAAACCCCGCCGCTGTGGGCAAGTCCCGCCCCTTTCCGCCCCTCGACGTGAACAAAGGAACACTCGAAATCGTGAGTTGAACGATGGTTTCCGATCAAAAGCCCCGTTCTTCCCTTCATTCTCAACTTCTCTCTTTACTCAGGTCAGCTCGAACACATTGGCTGCAAAAGACGGAAGTTACAAGCCTTGGACAACTCGTTCACCATTTTCCTTAGCTCAATTTTTGAGGGACCATAACTCCATTCCCAGAAGGTCTTGTACGATTCCAGAAGCATCATTGGAATCAGAATGGGACCGGTTTCAAGCTAGGCAAAAAAAAGCAAAAAAAACAGAAAAGCGATTTTTATCGCAAACAGTGCCTTTAATGCCTAGTCTGCTCAGAAGAGTCCGGGCGGAGCAGGCAGCGGAGCGGTCGATCATGGCAAAATACAACAAGGTTAAAGAGATTTTGACATGTTAAACCCGAAAAGCCCTACTTCACCCGGATCAGAATGAGGGAGATAGGAATCGAAATCAAAATGATATTCTTCAGCTCACATAGGTGCTCGTCAACTGCTGACATGTACTGATGGCAAGCAAGAGCTCTGCGGGAGTAGCTGGTAGGGAATGCACAGAGCGAAAAGTGGCTGGCTCGGTGCGAATGGATTCCACGCTATCGATATCAATATCAGTTAAGACGTACGGACGGTCAGACTTCATAGTATTAGGACTCAACCTCCACAAGGGTTCACTCGGCTATTTGGTGCCGATATTCAGGCAGCTTCGAGTCAGTTTTCCAGAGATACTTCAATTTCTGACCCTTGGGGGTGATCTTACCCGTGGTCCCCGACGAGGTAAGCTACATTACGATGAGGACCGGTGGGAAGACGACCTATTGTCTCACTGACACTGATCTCGGTGACACTTTGGTAAGTAACTGTTGTGTGCATTTGTGCAACACATGTGATAAGGGTAACGTACTGAACATGTCCACCAATTCTTTCCGAGTATTCCTTGGCCGTCATGAAGGATCTGAAATCCTCTTCTCTAGGTTCAGTTTTGTACTCTTATCCCTTTTTTAGCTTAAAGGCAGCGTCAGCGATGAATTTCGTCCTAGGTTTTCTGCCAGAAATCGAAAGTTCAGGGTCTCATCGGAGCACTGGGGTCGAAAGAACGAAAGAAAACGAGCCCGAAATAGCTCCATACGGCTCCGGAGTCCGCTCGCGCTAGCCCTTCCGCTCGCGGTCGAGTTTTAAGAGGAACAGTTTGGTCCGCTTCTACATTAGCATTGGAGCGCGAGCGCGGCTGAGTTTTAGCATTGGAGCGCATTTTCGCACGCTGTCTACTTCGGGCCCATGCCATCGCAACTGATCCACCGTTGAAATGTGGCTTTCAAGAAGAAGAGCTGATCTTGGATGTTTCGCAGCGTTTTTCATGATTCTCTCTTCACTGATGAAACCGTCAGACTCTAAACCTTCGTTTTTTGGTGGAAACTCGAAAATGATATTTACCGTGAACACTGCCTTTAACAATTGTCTCCTTCTTCATCACTGTTGTTATGCAAGGCCTTTTTTGCATCTAGTTGTTTTCATCAACACTTCGCTTCCACTCCATTCATTTTCAGCTCTCTCTTCATATGTCAATTGTGTTTGTTCTATGGGAAATCTCTTTCGTAATAATGTTTTCCATCCTCTTCTCTTTTTTCTTTTTTTGGAGCTGTTACCGATATTGTTGGGTCGAACATTTTGTACACGCGTCAAAATTACGCCTACCCTTGTGAAAAATCAAAGAACGTTTCTCACCCAAATTAGAATTTGCAAAAATCGAAGATATCCAATTCTTGGCCAAACATCGAAAATCTGTGTCCTCTATTACTCAGACAATAGCAGGCCCCGGGCGCAACCGGCTCCGCCTCTCTCCGCCCACTGCAACCGAAACGCAGAGCAGTTGATATTCGATCTTGCGGAGCGTTTCGGTTGTGATTGCAACGTGCAGTGCGTTCAGGTTGCTCTCCGGGCCACATGCGTTGACTGAAGCGCCCATTTCGAAATAGGATGAATCAATGGAAACAAGGAAGAATATCTGGGCTTCCTGCGATTTTTGAGCGGGATTCTGACCGTTTCTCGTGCGGGGCTTGTAATTGATTTCCTCTGCTTCATTTGTGCTCAATATTCGACCATCCTATAATTCACAATATTCTTCGTATTTGTGCAATATTCAGACTGTATTCAAAAAATTAAACGTTAACATGACTTTCCGAACGCATTTTGCAAATATTCATGGAGGGAATATTTCGGATTTTTTCAACAATTTGGAAAAAAATGAGAAAAACGAATCGCTCGGATATTTAAATTTCATCATCCACTCCGAAAAATTAAAAGGTCCGAAATCGAAAAAACATTTGATTCGGGAGGGGCAATTGGATTTAATACACATTTTGAGTGTTCTAAAATACGATATTCAGCTTATCATCTGTTTCCAAGTGAAATTTATTGCCATTCATCGCTTGCATCTGCTCCCGGGGTGGTGCCCATCGTGTATCAACACTCCTGAGGAGGCAGGAGAAACGGGGGAGGAGCGAGGCTCCTTATTGGACGCAACACGGGCTAGCCCCGGCTGTTGCGTCCAATCAGGAACCTCGCTCCTCCCCCGTTTGTACCGCCTCCTCCTCATACACTGGAGGGAGCTAGCGCAGCTCTTCAGGGGGCAACCCTCCGGGCACCGGCGCTTGCCCCCCCAATCGGGGGGCTACCGCCGGAGTGACAATTTGGCTTGATCAGGAGCCCCGTCACTGCCCTGAAGCCCCCTGTGACTGCCCTGAAGCCCCCTGTGACTGCCCTGAAGCCCCCTGTGACTGCCCTGAAGCCCCCTGTGACTGCCCTGAAGCTCCCCTGTGACTGCCCTGAAGCCCCCTGTGACTGCCCTGAAGCCCCCTGTGACTGCCCTGAAGCCCCCTGTCACTGCTTTGAAGCCCCCCCATCACTGCCCCGGAGCCATGACGTCACGGCTCCGGAGCAGTGACGTCACGACACCGGAGCAGTGACGTCACCTCTCCCCGGAAAGCGTCTCCGCTTCCCTCCAAAAATATCCCTCTCTGACAGTGACTCGAAGTCGCCGTCCAGGGCCGGCCCTGTTGGGCCGAATGCGGCTCTCCATGAGGTGAGGCGCCTTTTATACCGCTCGAGCACGTGATAGATGCCTTCTCTGGCCTCTATTGTCGTAAACTACCTTCTACGACTTCTTCCCATCTTTTTCCTCTCTTCCTCTCGGGGGGGCAAGCGCCGGAGGAGAGCAGGGGGCTCCCCTGAAGCCCCCCTGGGGGAAGGCCTGCCCTGTCGAAGGTCGAAAACGGGCTCTATTGTCCGGCGCTTGCCCCCCCGCAGAGTCTGAGTCAGGAGTGTTGATACACGATGGCCACCACCCCTGCTCCCGTACGCTGCGTCTCCTTCTCCCCACACCTTCTCTCTGACTCTATCTCGCTCCGCATTATTCATATTACCGGTACATGATTTGCACGGTTGCCTTGAAGATGTTCAAAACAAATATGTGTCATGCGTACTTTTCATTGTTATCTTTGAATCGTTCAACGAGATTATTAGAAGGACTGAGAAAGGGCGGATGTTATGAATACCTAATAATTTTAGGAATTCCTGGAGAATACCTAATAATTTCAGGGAAATTTAACTAATAGTTGGAGAAAATCAGGTGAAATCAGAAGACTAATGGGTGAAGTTGTAAGGGAAATTGTGACGGAATCAAAATTCTAAGCAGGGGAAAGTGTATCAAGCTTGAAGGTATTTCATAATCAGCACTAGCCCAAAAAAAGGACAACTAAGGGTCACATAAATCCAAGGAAATGCAGTAGAGGGGGGTAATTCGGTAAATGCGTGGAAATCGTTGCAGTCTTCCTTGAAAAATCGATTAGCTAAAATGGGTGCGATAATCGATCAGCAAAGCGTCTGAACCACTTCGAGGTATTGATTTTTGCAACTGTGTCGCTTAAAGGCAGCAAACACGCTCAAAAATGATATCAATTTTATGGATTAAACTGAAGGTCTGAAGCTGTTAGTATTCAGAAATAACGAAAAATACGAAAACAAATCGACGGAAATTAAGATATAACGGTACGTTCTATATTGGCCCAGAATTGGACGAGTTGTACGGCACTGGCTGAAATAGCGGAGCTAGCGACAAATTTGTTGGGAAAACGACGCTAATGTACTCGTACGGCCCTTTCTGGAACACTTACGCCGTTAGAAGCCTAAAAAGTAATCTAAAGTGGCCGCAATCGAGCATTGAATACCTGTATGGAGGGGCGGAGCCCGTATCGATGGGCGGAGCAAGGATGATTTCGTGACTGACTACGGCTCAAATACGGCCATTTGGACTCGTTTTTAACGCTTGCAACTTCGTAAGGGCTCTTCTAGTGCCTGCACAACCCCACTAATGTAGTTATCTCAACAACTTTTTCGAGCGTGTCTGCTGCCTTTAAATCGGTTTATAGTAAGCGCCAGGGCGCTGCGTGAAACAATCTCGTCGGTAGCACCCGAAGCGCAACGTATGCGGCCTGGATCGCAACATATGTGGCCCGTAAATTGCCAAATTTGTCACCCTGAGCGCAACATGGACGCGGCTCGGGGTGGGCTCAGGGCCTGCTATTGCCTGAGTACTACATAATCAAATAGAATTCCTCTTTTTCCCACAACTCATTAAATAAAAGCGTTCCTCGCCAGACGTGTGCGGCCGGGCAGTAGTCAGCCATGGAATTCTCACCCCTGCACAGACAGTACCCCGCTTCATACTTGCGCAAGTTTTCTGAACACTGAAATTCCGAACCGTGAACATAATAAGCAATTTATTCCATATGCAATAAGCTGAATGAGACCCGACAGATAATATCGAAGTTATGTGTACATACAAGGGAAAGGCAGTATGAGGGAGGAAAATGCGCGGAATGACAATCAAACGGCTACGTTCCTGCCGCTGCTTCTGATAGCGTCATTTCCTAGTGAGATTCCATACAATTCTTAGAATAAGAACATATTCATAGACTAAACCACATGGTACCCTTTGGATGCGGGTCGTGTCTCCTTCTTTTCACCGCTCTTCAGCCGAGATAGTCGGCGACGAAGTCGAGTACGCTTCTGAAACATCTGCAAGTACTTCCACGCTCGTAAGAGATCTGTGGAAGAAAACTCACCGCCATCCTACCAACCGGTTGATATTTGGGAGAGTTCGAGCTCCAGTAGTGGCAAATCATAACTGCCGTTAGAATGAAGCACACTCCTGGAAGAATTTCTAGTCAATACATATGGTTTGCCTATCAAATTTAGTTTGGTGAATGGACTAGGCGCGATGATTACAGCTGGTCGTGTGGCGTTGATGACATCACCGGCCAACGAGGTTTTGATGGCGCGCGGCCATCTACAGTCGGAACTCCGTCCATGCTTCAGGCGGCGTTCAGAGTTCATTTGCGACGCGATGTTATAATTAGCCTACGTAGTGATCAAGCGATTTCGCGTCATCGCTAGGTATTCACAGTGAAGTGAAGTGAAACATCGAATTTGAAGCGCAAATGATTATGGCTCCGCGTCGATCACGCGATGGTCGTCGAGCGAAAGCAAGCTCGTTTTCTCCAGAGTTGCTTAATTTTGTGTCTAAATCTCACAATAAAAACAACTAAATGAACATATTTAGGACCACGTGCACTCAAACAAACACGAAAGAATTGTTGCCATCTTTAGTCAAAAAAAATGCCGTTGCATGTTCACACGACATTGGGTATGTACGCAATTGCGCGTAATCGCGCATCGTTCGCGCAGCGTTCACACCTAACTTCCTTGGCGACGCGATGTTCGCGTCGCTCTGACATGGGCCGTCGCGTCGCCGCGGGAAAACTCGAAACGTTGCCTCAGACTAAATTGAATGTGAGGATTCTACAGTCCACCGCACCAAAGTGTCAGTGTTGTTGCGGCCGAAGCACTACATATGCATTAGATTACGACAGAATAAGCTGTGATTTATTGCTTGACAGCTGTTTTGCTTGCTCTTTTGAATGGTTGACGTTAAATAACCTCTGGGAAATCTCTAGTGAACCTTCGATTTCGATTATCACCAGCAGCGGAGCAGTGGGTCTCGGTGCAACGTAACTGGTGATAAGAATATTTCGACGAAAAAGTGACGGCTCCTTGCTGTAATAATCGAAATCAAGAGCTTACTTGAGATGCCCCAGAGCTTAGATGCCTCACTAGGAAACCTCGCATTTTGTTCCCCAGAAGAAAAGGTGATGAATGTTCTCGGGCTATTTCTGGCCCGCTATCTCCGATTTTGAAATCAGATTTTCTTAGGGACACCTCTGCACAATGGCATATGCATTTCTGGAGCTTCATGGAAGGGTAAGGGAAGTTTTAAACTGGCAATTTTCAGCATTTTCAGATTTTTCGGATTCGACTCAACACTTCTGTGTGGGGGTTATTGGGGTTGCTGAGGACAACTTTGGGATCCTTGTGTTGACATTTTGAGGATTACGGTGGGCTGCGCTAGATATAACGCCAGCGTAATCTACCTACATGAATTTGAAAAGCGACAAAAAACACCTCGAATAAGAGAAAAGAAGAAAAAGACCACAATATAGCCCCTACAGCGAAGTTTTTAGTCAAATCTGAGAAATCGGCCGAGCTACCGTATACCAACCGTAGCCCACCGTATTCTATCAAAACATTTCTTAAACATGGCATTTCTTGTACAATCCTAGAAATTGCGAAAAGTCTCTTTTGGTCTCCAAAATCTCTCACCAGTGGAAAGCTTTGGGCCTAATCCGCCGACATCCTCCGAACTATCACCAATGGACTGCACATTCCTAATCAGCTCCCAAAACAACCTACATAGCGACATTTTAAGTCGGATCAGGGATGTTTCCTGGAGTGCTCCAAGATACAATAACCGCGCTCAGTTTTGTAAAGACGGGGAGCGTCTGACAAACTTGGCAAAAGAAGCGTCCGATGCATGTAACTTTTTTGAATAAAGACTTTTTTGAATTCTGAAAATCATATTCACAGACCAAATTGCCACCTAATTATAAGGCTGAAGTTCCCTCAAATCGCTTTGTTTTTTAATGAAATAACTTTTGCAATGGTTATTCAAAAACGTCGCGAGCGGCGAAGTGTGGCGAAACATTGAGCAGTATTTGTACAAGTAAAGGAAAAGCAATGCGTACGCTTTCTTCACAAATTAGGAACAGGTGAGCGAATCCCAAGGTTTGTGTTGGTTGAATTTTCGAAATCCTTCATTTTAGGGTCCGAGGTTTTTGCAACAAAACTCCGACTTTTCAGGTAGTTCTCAATCGTGTTTGATGAAGGATTTCGAAAATTCAACCAACACAAACTTGAAATTTTCTCACCCGCACCTAATTTATGAAGAAAGCTTACAGATTGCTCTTCCATTACTTGTACAAATACTGCTCAAAGTTTCGCCGCGCACGACATTTCTGAAAAACGGTTGCAAAAACTATTTCGTTCAAAAACAAAGCGATTTGAGGGAACTTCGGCGCAAAAGTCACATATTTAGGTAGCAATTTGATCTTTGATCTGTGAATGTGATAGCGTTTTTAGGATCCAGAACTGTTCTCGTTCATAAAAGTAGCATGCATCGGACGCATTTTTGCCAAGTTTGCCAGATGCTCCCCGTTTTTACAAAACTTAGCGCGGGTATTGTACTTCTGATAGGATAGGCTAGAGTTTGGGGTCCTGGACTCTTTGAGCCTGCAATTCACCGAGCCCTTGCGTTAATTTTTTGAAATGCAACAAGCTGATCTCATACTTTAAGGCATCGTTTGCGCTGAAAACTAATTCCCATTTTTCAGGCTCAATTTCATGAATGAACCCGGTACACCACACCAGTGAGCTTCGGCGCGTCAAAAACCTTGGGTTATGAGGTTGGAAGGGGTCAAAGATGAGGATCCGCCACCAAATCTCACTAATCATCTAGCACTTTTTCTTAGAATGTTGATGCGGCCGTCAAACAACATGAAAAACAGTTAGGGCACAAAGTCCACATGAAGAAAAACTACGAAAATGACAGTGACGAGGCCTCCAAAGGCAGAAAAACGTCAAAAACCATTCTGGTGCGAAATTCAAATTCATATTTACAATGTGTTCCGATTGAAATTTCACCACAAATTAAGGTTTTCCATGGGCCTCTTCGACATTTTCGGTCACTAGAGAGGCCAAGCTACACAAAAACATGAAAAAATTATATACGGTTTTCTGCGCGTACGATGCCTTTAAGTTCAGCATGTCAAATAGACCTTGCAAGCAACTATTAGCCGAATCTATCAAAGATGAGCAAACTTGGCGTTCAGCTCAGCTTCAGAAAGTAAAAGTTTCGAAGGACTGCAGCTTGTTCCTCAAACGTTCTCAGCAAATTTTGATTTTAACTTCGGAGGCAGTGTGGAAGAATTAACCAAAAGCCGTCTTTCGCTACATATTTGCGTATGGTTTCCGTTTTCGATTTAGTCTGACGCATGGACCACGCGGCTGGCCGTGCGGGGTTGGCGGCTTCACTGGAGAACGGGGTTTCGATTCCCGCGGGGTGATCTACCGTCGTAGCGCCGTCCATTCATCAGACTAGAGTTATTAGGGGCTGAGCAGAGTGCCATAAGAGCGCGGCGCGGCCTGTTGGTGGGCTGCCGTATTGATAGATCGCGGCGATATATCAGTATGGCAGCCCGCCATCAGGTCGTGCCGCGCCCTGATGGCACTCTGCTCAGCCCCTTACGCGAACCCTACTGTGTTTTTCTGGGCCAAATTCCGATCCGCAAAAGCGGCTCGACACGCTTTGTGGCCGCACGCTCCCGAGCCGGAAGAGTTTCCAGCGCCGCACCCGCCGATCGATCTATTGACTCTAGGTGGGTTTTGGAAACTGGAAACTAAAAAAAATGAAGAAAACTGTAAAAACGTTGTCGAGAAAGAGACATCGAGTCGACTACGGCGCTGGAAACTCGACCGACTCGAGGGCGTGTGGCCGCAAAGCGTGTCGAGACGCAATAGCGGACCAGAATGTGGCCCAGAGAAGCACAGTATGTCGTTACGCTCCATGGCCTCTAGTCTACTCAATAAAATTTAGATGGGTAATCCCCGCGACTCCTCACGACGTCGCAGTGGTCTGCAATAGCTAACATGATCTGATGCGCACTGGGCGCAGCCGAAATCACACGCGTGCAGTTACATGATTAGACTAAAATTAACGAGTCGAATAAATACTCTCTATTTCAGAGAAGTTCACTATGGATCCTTGCGTGCGTGTGCGGAGCGAAGGGAGAGACAGCGAAAGAGTAAGGGGAGAAAGAGACGCAGCACCCACGCGCGCGATGGAACCGAATAAACTTTGCTCCAAAATAGAGGGCATGCTACCGGATTCATCACTGCGTTAGCACTGCGCTGGTCGACAATGGGTTGGGCAAAGCGCTCATACTAAGGCGGCTGTGCTCGCGTTATCCCAAGCCAAATGAATAAATCCAGGGCTATCGCAATGATGAATCCGGCCCATGCATGCGAATTCCGGAATGAGCATGCGTTGGTGGATTTTTCAGATGTTCCGCATCGATCACTAGATTGGTATACTCTGTTTTTACAGGAGTGTACAAACTCGTGCTGCAACACTGATCCTCTACTGGCCCTTTACTACAATAGCCGACGGGTTCTCGGCCGACCCCGGCCTGCGTCAGCGACCCTGTAAGCGATCGATACGTCACTGCCGCCGCTCATTCACCAACCAAGCCACACCGCCGTCCTGCAGGTGTGTTTTAGTGGCGGCAGTGACTTATGCATCTCATACGGGGTGATAGATGCATACCGGGGTCGACCGAGAACGCGTCGGTTACCGTAGGAGAGGGCCAGTGAAGGACCAGTGACGGACCATTAGTATGTTCTCTCCGGTATAAACAAAAAATAACTTAACAAAAATTTATCAGATGACTATACAGGCACGTTAATTTTAGTAGGAGTGTTCTTGGGTGTTTCGGATGTGCCGCATCGATCATTCGGAGGGCACAAAAATAAATATCATTGTCATGAATTTGGGTTGAAGCGTTACAGCGGGGTACAATAAGGTGAGAATCAGTTCAATTAAGGCAGTGTTCACTTCGATTTTGAGTTTAGTCACTGAATCGATTGTTTGGCTCCCAGGGAGAACTAAAATGACGAAGAAACCGAGAAAAACGGACCAGAAAGGCACGAAATCCTTTACTCTCACCCCGCGTCTTTACTCTCAGAGGAACTGTTCATTGTGGCAATGAAATCTTTTGTGGACCCGTCTTTTGAAATTTTCAACTACTGTACTTATCTGGGCCAAATTCCGGTCCGCAATTGCGTCTCGACACGCTTTGCGCCCCCACGCTCCCGACTCAGAAAAGCTTCAAGCGCCGCAGCCGCCGATCTGCTGACTCTAGGTGGGTTTTGGAAACTAGAAACTAAGAAAAATTGGAGAAAATTGTGTAAAAAAGCCACATCGAGTCGGCTTTAGCGCTGGAAACCCGGCTGACTCGAGCGCGTGCGGCTGCAAAGCGTGTCGAGACGCAATTGCGGACCGGAATTTGGCTGGCCCAGATAAGCACAGTACAAGTTGCTCCGTTCCTTCTTTCGGACCCTAACTAATACTGTTTTGCCTAAAATATCCTTCCATTTTCGATTAGCCCCATTTTTTACCGGTGACAACCACCATGAAAATGTTCATCCAATCGGACAACTAGTCCGGGCCAGAGAATAATGTCACTGAAATAAGACGCTTTAGTGCGTCTCTCGCCGTTTCTTCGTGATTTTGGTAACACTTGGTTGCCAACGCATTGTTTTGAGTAGAAAACTGGGGAAGGAAAATCATCGTGAACACTGCCTTTAAGTTAAAGGGGTAAGCATTAAAAGAAATGATGAGCTCAATGTGGTTTTAGGTGATCATTTTCCAACGAGCTTGGCAGCCACGCCGGTTCTCTGGTAGGAATTGCCGCTGCTGCTGCTGCTGATAAAGCCACATCGGCTCCTACAGGCACCACTGCGGCTCCGCGAAATTGCTGCTGCGGCTCCGCCATCGGTGGCTGCGGATTCACAAAAATAGGATTCCATTCAAAATAGGATTCCAAACGCAGAGCTTTATTTCTGCGTCACTCTTTCTGTTCATAAAAAAGGAGTGTTTGGACTCTGAGCAGATCTTAGTTGTTGTTGTTTTTTTGTGTGCGTTGTCCCACTTTTTTGTTTAGCACCTCTAACTCACCCACAGCGACCGAAGAAAGCAACATAAAACCGGAGAGCCCGTTCACCAGTCCAGTGCGATCTTTCATTTTTGAGAGGTGGTCGAGCCAGATTCCGGTCGTAATCACGGCCAGAAGATTGCCTACCGCTGAGATGATGCAACAAACAAGCCACATCATCAGCATTGTACGCCAACGATACCTGAACATATTCTCATTACGCCATATTTGACCTCTACTTATATTTGTTTAAAATGCAAAGCTGTTAATCATACAGGATTAGTGCTCGGCCACGATATATCAGGGATATTAGGGGGATCAAGAAAGCAAGCATGATCGAAGCCATCTTGGGATTGTGAGAATTGAGTTAAAGGCACAGTCTAGCCCCAAAAGTGATTTTCGATATCATAGTTCGGTCGCCGTGTATAGCAATAGAGTGAGGACTTTTAAGAAAGAGACCGAACGAACGAATTTCGATTAAATTCGTTCATTTTTTGATTCGAACGAACGAATTCCGAATAAATTCGTTCATTTTTCATTCCGAACGAACGAATTTCGAATAAATTCGTTCATTTTTTATTCCAAACGAACGAATTTGGAATAAATTCGTTCATTTTTTATTCCAAACGAACGAATTTGGAATAAATTCGTTCATTTTTTATTTCGAACGAACGAATTCCGAATAAATTCGTTCATTTTTTATTTCGAACGAACGAATTTCGAATAAATTCGTTCATTTTTATTCCGAACGAACGAATTTCGAATAAATTCGTTCATTTTTTATTTCGAACGAACGAAATAATCGAAATTCGAATATTCTAATGACGAATAATATAAGCATCCTTAGCATTATCGCGCAACTGCGAAGTGAGCGGCACTAACAAGTTGAATTCTTCTTCTAGAGCTTTATTTCCACTTACAATTGGAATTAATAAGGCACGACTCATCTCTAGACCTGTACGGGCTACAATGCAAAGAATGCTACAAAATCAACTTTTTCTCTGTAGCTTAGCCTAAGGAGCTTATTCGAGGACCTTACTAACTTTGCCTGCCCCATAAGCCAGCGAGATTGGTGGAGCCGAGCTCCATAGTTATCTCCAGAGGGTGCTTTCGCCTCTATGGTTTAAAAGCAGTGTTCACGACAATCTTTAATTTTGAGATTATTCGCTATATCGATTAACTGGCCCCCGGGTGGATCTAAAATGACGTAGAGATTGAGAAAAACGCAACATAAGTACGCGAAATCCTTAAGTATCACCCCGCCTCTTAAGTATCACAGGAACTGTTTGTTGTGACAATGAAATCTTTTGTGGACGCGTCCTTTGCCATTCTTTACTCTCTATTGCTCCGTTCCTTCCTTAGAGCCCTAACTGACTCTGCTTTGCATGAAATATTCTTCTATTTTCGATTGACACAGTTTTCCAACGGTGACAACCATCATTAACATATTTATCCGACTGGACAACTGGCCCATGTTAAAGAATAATGTCACTCAAATACGACGTTTTAATGCGTTTCTCGCCATTTCTTCGTAATTTAGGTAACACTTGGAGGCTAGCGCATTGTTTTATGACAAAAACTCGCGGATGAAAATCATCGTGAACACTGCCTTCGAATGAGAGGCGCAGAGTTCTGCTGGAGCCAACAACGGGGTTAGGCTCCACCGACCTGGCTGGCTTACTCTGAGAGAATCTTTTGCGCTAGTACCGTGATGCTCCCGGGATGTGCGTTCGTTCCGCGATAGTTACCCAATCGACTCATCCGTTACCATTCTCGTTCTCATACCGTGATAATCCCGCGATCGTTGAGAGGTTTATGGTGCTAATACCGTGGCGCACTCGCGATCCGCGATGGTACCGTGATCGTTTCCCCCCGCTCCCGCGTTCTCATGTTGTGCAGATTTGTAAGCAGCGGGAAATGCGACGAGGGCAATACCTTATAGCTTCGTGTTGATCTGATAGGCAACACTCGCTCGGGTGAAACATCGAGAAGGCATGGATGCGGTACGATCAGGGGTGGAGGATGGCAGGATCTCGCGACCGTCCCGCGATAGTTCCGGGCTCGATTCGTCGCGGATCCGCGATGTAACGCCCCGAATACGTCAATGTATAGACGCGATTTGCCCTCAGGTTGAATCTGGTAGGATCTCGCAATTGTTCCGTGATAGGCCCAGGCTCGACTCTTCGCGGTTTTGCTATAGAGCATCGTGGGAGCATCGATGAACGAACGCGGTACACTCTCGGTTTGAGACTGGCAGAATTTCGCGATCGTTGCGCGATAGCCCCATGCTAGAATCCTCTCGGCTCCTACCAAAACCGGAGATTCTATCCGTGAACGATCGCGGGGGATCCTCTCAGAGTATGGAGCGAGCAAAGTTAGGAATCCGAAATATCATTCGACGCAGAATTTTACGTAGATTTCAAAAACAACCCTCACCAGTTTAAAGAGTTATAGGCGAAAAACCAGAGTTTCGTAAAATGAATTAGGCTGAAGGATCGATAATAGTTTTTCAAACTGGAAGCACAAGTTGACGCAGAATTCTATCTCCAAGCACAAAAAAGTTATGGACGAAAAACCCGCAGTGACACCCACAGAATGTTGAACATGACTTGCATGACTGTTGGGTGACTTTCATTCTTTTTCGAGGCGTGTACGGGGCGGAGTTTATTGCTCCGTCGGCAAATCGACAGACGTCTCTCCTTCACTTAAGACGTGGGTGATTGGTCAACGGAGGGATAAACCCCACCCTCACGTATTCCCATCTCCTCCTGTGCCTCGGGGCGTTTCAACGGTTGTCACCGGTTTTCCCAATTTTCCCAATGATGGAGGTTCCCCCTTCACCTGCGCGGAGGTGAGGGTTGGTGGAGTACATGGCTCCACCCAACGAAGCTATGGTTGGTGTTATCATTGCCTAGCGGCATGGACAAATGGGAGTGGCCAAGTGCGATTGCCATATGGCTCCCCCTCTGTTAGAACCGCCCTAGTAGCCTCATTAGACGGTGTGGGGAAAAAATTTAATTCTTGCGTTCGGAAAAATGGAACAATGGAGTAATGAAGAGACTGACATCAGTCTTGAAAGGTATGTCGATTCCTTCATACATTGGAGCTAATTTTCATATTTTTTGTTAAACCAGCTCGGGTATTCAAATTGGAATAACGTTCGAATATTCACCTCTGCGAATAATCGAATTCGAATAATATTCGAATACTCACCTTTCCGAATAGTCGAATTCGAATAATATTCGAATATCCACCTTCCCGAATAGTCGAATTCGAATAATGTTCGAATTTTCACCTTTGCGAATAGTCGAATTCGAATAATGTTCGAATTCTCACCTTTATGAATAGTCGAATTCGAATAATGTTCGAATTTTCACCTTTGCGAATAGTCGAATTCGAATAATGTTCGAATATTCACACTTTTCGAATATTCGAATGTTCGAATAAAAATTCGTTCGAAAAATTCGAATATTTATTCGAACTCGAATATTCGGTCCTCACTCTATATAGCAATCCTGTGAAACGCAAAACCTCAATTTGCTCAAATAAGTGAGGAAAAAGTCGACCACGACCCCGTGTAAAAAAAGTGGATGACGCCTTTCGATATCAATAGAGAAGAGAGCCGCGATTGATTTTATTCAAGACTTACGTTTTTACATTTCTTTTCGGTCTGGCTTTACATTGTGGCCTTGTTAGGAACGATGGCCGCCAATAACGAGAAAAACAGGCCCGCGACAAAAGGTCCGCGAACTTTCAAATTCAAAAACTTTGAGGAGCCACAACTCCGTTCGCAGTGAGTTCTGAGCGACTCTGTAGACACCATTGTGGTCAGCGTGACATTTTCTTAAAGTTAGACAGGAAAACAAAAAATGTTCATAAGGTTCGGCTGTGCTTTCAAGGGGTGAGAGTGCCTGGTTCGAGTACTTTTTTGGATTAAGGGCAGCCACTGCAATTGAAAAGTTCGAAGCAATACAAGAAAAATCACCCGAGTAAATAAACTCTTCCAAACTGTCTATCGACATTCGACTTTTGATGTATTTCTCACAAAGTAGGGGTCACCTGTGCACAGCTCCAAGTCCGAGTGCTCCGGTTAGTAGACCGACTAGTGCGGCCACCGTATTCATATGGCAGGTGCTCTGGTACTCGGCCTCGTCGGGATAGCCAGGGCAACTGAGGCCATGAGCGAGGAAAGCGAACGAAATCGCCAATTCAGCTCGACACAAATGAGCCATGATCTTCACGTATCTGCAAAAAGATGGAGCCTCATCTCGTCATTGGGAAGACGTTGGGGGAACATACTCAGTGTGCTGGAATCCCGAACGCTGCATTACAGTGTAGGCCTTGTACCGCCGTCGCTCCGATGCACTCATCTCCTCGTCCGTCTCCGAACTCTGAATCGACACAAATCAGTACCAAAGGTTTTGAATATCTTGAAGTTATGAAGTTCATTGATGAAGTTCAGCTTGAATCTGATTCATGTCTGGCATTTGTTTGCGAAAAAAATGTACGCCACCGACACCTCCTGGGTGCAAAATAATCAGTGGACGGGTTGAAGGTTTCGGGTTTGCAGGTAGCAGCGTTTTCTGCATATTCTGTAGTATTGAAAACTGAGGGGAAGATTCTGGAAGTGAACGATTTACACCGCATTGGATGGGAATGCGTAGCTAGCGACAAATTTGTTGGTGTAGCGACGCTAATATGTACACTCGTACGGCCTTTACTAGAACGCTTACACCCTCGGAAGCGTAAAAACTGAGTCAAAATGACCGTAATCGACCATTGAATTTTTGTTTTGAGGGATCGAGTCCGTATCGATGGGCAGAGAAAGGATGGCTTTGTGACTCAGTACGGCCCAAATACGGTAACTTTAAAGGCAGCATACACGCTCGCAAAATTGGATGAGAAAGCTACGTTAATGGGGTCGCACGGCTACTATGTAGTAGAACGCTTTTTTTAGACTCCCACATAACCATGGCTGCTGCTGCTGATCTGTGCTGTACCGTTTTTCCCTAAATTAATGACCACAAATGTCCTGTTTAGTTACATTACCGAAACCTCGGACCTCAAAAAGAGGCACTATCTTTTTGCAGGCGTGCATCTTAGCTAACTTTCAGAATTCCTTTTTAGTCAATCTGAATGTGTATTGATTCTTCTTTGTTTTTTGTTCATTGTCTGTGATTGACCAACGAATTATTATAACGCTCACGCAGTTGCAAGTGCCAACAACGAGTTCAAATCACCGTATTTGAGCCGTATCGAGCAGGGGTGTGCGGCAAAGTAATTTAAAATTACGGCAAACGGCAACGGCAAACCCCAGAAACGACCGGCAAACGGCAAAACGGCAAACGACAAAATCTGTTTTGTGTTATAATACACCAACATTTGCTTAGTCATGTCGTATTCCATGCTATATCTGCCAGTTGCTACGTGCCTGGCGTTTCAATAGCCTACAGGAAGAAAAACCTCATATGTCAAAAACCACTTGATAGCCTCAGGTTATGAGGAGTCACCATCAGGATCAACAAGGCTTTAAGCTTTTCCATCGTCGGAGATAATTTTGTTAATTCCTCCCCACTATTTTAAGTTCTCGTATAAATCAATCGGCTTGCGGCGATCAGCAAACCGTAAGCAAGCTTGGAGCAATGGGAGTGTGCGCCGACCCAATGACTGTGGCCGATACCGGTACGACATTCAGGTGAGAATACGCAATGATTGGTCCTTTTATGGCGAAAGACAGTCCACACCGCGATCAGCAGCGCGCGGTTTAGGCTGTGACCGGAGTCACTCACAGTTTTGTTAGTAGCGAGTAGTAGGCTTAAGGTTCTCAATTTCAAACTACGATTGAATGGTTTTCTTTGTGGTGCTACAGAAATGGAGTGAAACTAGTCTAGTTGAAATCAGAGCTCACGATAAAAACAGCCTTTGAACTTCCACCGGAAATCAACAGCTTCGAGGGGCATGCTGATCGAATTTACAGATTGAGAGGCACCTAAAGACATTTCGACTGGTAAATGCGAGAAAAGGCCGCTACGCTCACGCCGTCGCTGAAGCGCCGTGTGCAGTGCGTTTAGGCACCCGGACTGCTCTTGGGCGCGTTCCTTTATGTGTATTCGGCCTACAAGCCGGCACGAGGCCCACTACAACAACAATGTCACCTAAAAGCGAGCAAGAAATCGTTTTTTCAGTTCCAGAACTTGAATGTGGTGTGCCAGCCCCACCCACTTCCTCTGTGAAGACCGAGGAAGTGGGTGGAGCGAGCACAACACATTCAAGTTCCGGGACCATATAATGCTATTGTTTGCTCGTTTCAAGCCGGTTTTCGACACTGTTGTTGCAATGCCGAAAAACCCTACGATTTCTGGTGAAGAGTTGAAAACGGTTTCAATCGTTGTCTTCAAAGATTTTTAATTTTTTCATCTTTATACCAGTTCTTAACAGCTCTGTCACAGAGTAAACCCTTCATATCAGCTAATGATCTCGAAACCGAGTATATTATTGAACACTGCCTTTACTGACCGCATACCTGGTCGGAGGGTTCTCGATTTACCGAGCAGTTGAATGAAAGCAGTGCTGGGGCTTCGGTGGTGCAGTGCGATAAGGCGCTCCCCCGGATAGGGAATATGCTGGTTCAATCTCACCCGGAGACAAGCGTTTTGCGATCAACTCAACACCTTGTGCAAAGCTGTAAATATTGTTTACTTCTAAAAAAGGCAGACTAAGTATTCGCAGATTTGGCCAATATCCTTTCCCAATTAGCACCACCAGCCCACCATTCCAGGACTAGCGGACCGATTTACACGGGTTCTCAACTGGTTCACATGTCTAAAAAAAGCTGCATTTACGCTACAACTTTGATATCACTTGGTTTTGTAATCTTAGAACTTGCAGTAATCGGTATGCTTCCCAATAAGGGATGTGGCATTTTTCAAGGGGTTAAGAGTTTGATTATAAAAAAAGACTTTTGAAGGCTCCCGAAAAAATCTAGAACTCGTAGGAACTCCTCTGATTACCCAGTGAAGATGTTTTCACCAGTTACCGATTGAATGGGTGCAATTATACATTACATGAGCTGGAACTACTTAAATTAATTATTTGTAGCAACATCGAATCGCTGTCCAACACAGAAACTGCGGTGAGGGCCAATACTGTTGTTTTCACGTATTTTTGCCGAAATTTTGCCGTTTTAGACAAAATTTCGACAAACGGCAACGGCAAACCCCAAAAATGGCCGGCAAACGGCAAACGGCAAACGGCAATAGCCGAACACCCCTGGTATTGAGTCATCAAATCATCCTTCCTCCACCCATCCGATATTGGCTCGTAGAGTGAGGACCGAATATTCGAGTTCGAATAAATATTCGATTTTTTCGAACGAATTTTTATTCGAACATTCGAATATTCGAAAAGTGTGAATATTCGAACATTATTCGAATTCGACTATTCGCAAAAGGTGAAAATTCGAACATTATTCGAATTCGACTATTCGCAAAAGGTGAATATTCGAATATTATTCGAATTCGACTATTCGGGAAAGGTGAATATTCGAATATCATTCGAATTCGACTATTCGGGAAAGGTGAATATTTGAATATTATTCGAATTCGACTATTCGGGAATGGTGAATATTCGAATATTATTCGAATTCGATTATTCGCAGGGGTGAATATTCGAACGTTATTCCAATTTGAATACCCGAGCTGGTTTAACAAAAAATACGAAAATCAGCTCTAATGTATGAAGGAATCGACATACCTTTCAAGACTGATGTCAGTCTCTACATTACTCCATTATTCCATTTTCCCGAACGCAAGAACTAAATTTTTCCCCACACCGTCTGATGAGGCTACTAGGGCGGTTCTAACAGGGGGAGCCATATGGCAATCGCACTTGGCCACTCCCATTTTTCCATGCCGCTGGGCAATGATAACACCAACCACAGCTTCGTTGGGTGGAGCCATGTACTCCACCAACCCTCACCTCTGGGCAGGTGAAGGGGGAACCTCCATCATTGGGAAAACCGGTCACAACCGGTGAAACGCCCCGAGGCACAGGAGGAGATGCGAATACGTGGGGGTGGGGTTTATCCCTCCGTTGACCAATCACCCACGTCTTAAGGGGTGGAGAGACGTCTGTCGATTGGCCGACGGAGCAATAAACTCCGCCCCGTACTCCGATCTCCCCCCAGTACGCGCCTCGAAAAAGAATGAAAGTCACCCAACATTCATGCAAGTCATTTTCAAGATTGTGTGGGTGTCACTGCCGGTTTTTCGTCCATAACTTTTTTGTGCTTTGAGATAGAATTCTGCGTCAACTTGTGCTTCCAGTTTGGAAAACTTATCTAGATCCTTCAGCCTAATTCATTTTACGAAACACCGGTTTTTCGCCTATAACTCTTTAACCTGGTGAGGGTTGTTTTTGAAATATACGTAAAATTCTGCGTTGAATGATCCTAACTTTGCTCGCTCCATACTCTGAGAGGATCCCCCGCGATCTTTCACGGATAGAATCTCCGGTTTCTGGTAGGGGCCGAGAGGATTCTAGCATGGGGCTATCGCGCAACGATCGCGAAATTCTGCCAGTCTCAAACCGAGAGTGTACCGCGTTCGTTCATCGATGCTCCCACGATGCTCTATAGCAAAACCGCGAAGAGTCGAGCCTGGGGCTATCACGGAACGATTGCGAGATCCTACCAGTTTCAACCTGAGGGCGAATCGCGTCTATACATTGTAGGTATTCGGGGCATTACATCGCGGATCCGCGACGAACCGAGCTTGGAACTATCGCGGGACGATCGCGAGATTCTTCCAGCCTTCTGATGGTACCGCATCCAGGCCCTCCCGATGTTTCACCCGAGCGAGCGTTGCCTATCAGATCAACACGAAGCTATAAGGCATTGCCCTCGCCGCATTTCGCGCTGCTTTACAAATCTGCACAGCATGAGAACGCGGGAGCGGGGGGAGACGATCACGGTACCATCGCGGATCGCGAGTGCATCACGGTATTAGCGCGGTAAACCTTTCAACGATCGCGGTATTATCACGGTATGAGAACGAGAATGTCAACGGATGAGTCGATTGGGTAACTATCGCGGAACGAACGCGAATCACGGGAGCATCACGGTACTAGCGCAAAAGATTCTCTCAGAGTAAGCCAGCCAGGTCGGTGGAGCCGCACCCCGTTGTTGGCTCCAGCAGAACTCTGCACCTCTCATTCAAAGGCAGTGTTCACGATGATTTTCGTCTCGAGTTTTTCACATAAAACAATGCGCTGGCCTCCAAGTGTTACCAAAATTACGAAGAAATGGCGAGAAACGCATTAAAACGTCGTATTTCAGTGACATTATTCTTTAACATGGGCCAGTTGTCCGGTCGGATAAACATGTTAATGGTGGTTGTCACCGTTGGAAAACTGTGTCAATCGAAAATAGAAGAATATTTCATGCAAAGCAGAATCAGTTAGGGCTCTAAGGAAGGAACGGAGCAATAGAGAGTAAAGAATTGCAAAGGACGCGTCCACAAAAGATTCCATTATCACAACAAACAATTCCTGTGATACTTAAGAGGCGGGGTGATACTTAAGGATTTCGCGTACTTCTGTTGCGTTTTTCTCAATTTCTACGTCATTTTAGATCTACCCGGGGGCCAGTTAATCAATATAGCGAATAATCTCAAAATTAAAGATTATCGTGAACACTGCCTTTAAACCATAGAGGCGAAAGCACCTTATGGAGATAACTATGAAGCTCGGCTCCACCAATCTAGCTGGCTTATGGGGCACGCAAAGTTAGTAAGGTCCTCGAATAAGCTCCTTAGGCTAAGCTACAGAGGAAAAGTTGATTTTAAAGCATTCTTTGCGTTGTAGCCCGTACAGGTCTAAAGCTCTAGAAGAAGAATTCAACTTGTTAGTGCCGCTCACTTCGCAGCTGCGCGATAATGATGCTTGAATTATGCTTAAATGCTTAAAGATGCTTAAATTATTCGTCATTCGAATATTCGAATATTCGTTCGTTCGAAATAAAAAATGAACGAATTTATTCGAAATTCGTTCGTTCGGAATAAAAAATGAACGAATTTATTCGAAATTCGTTCGTTCGGAATAAAAAAATGAACGAATTTATTCAAAATTCGTTCGTTCGGAATAAAAATCAACGAATTTATTCGAAATTCGTTCGTTCGGAATAAAAAATGAACGAATTTATTCGAAATTCGTTCGTTCGAAATAAAAAATGAACGAATTTATTCGAAATTCGTTCGTTCGGTCTCTTTTTAAAAAGTCCTCACTCTATTGGCTCGGCCCCTCAATGCAAACCCCTCTCAATATTTAATGCTCGAGTACGGTCATTTTGGCTCATTTTTGCGCTTCTAACGGCGAAAGCATACCAGTGAAGACCGTATGAGTGCATCAGCATCGTTAGCCCAACCTAGCTTCTCTATTTCAACCATTGCTGAGTAACTCGCCCACTTTCAACAGAATCGTTATTTCTTAATTTCAATCGAATTTTTTCGATCAGCTCTAGGCCTTCAACTCATACCAGAAAGTTGATGAAATTTTTTGTGGTTAGAGGAGTTGAACTTTACTTTTTTTGCCTTGATCAGCGCTCAACCCACATGTGAATTCCACAAATAACGTGCGGAGTACAATCGCTCGAGAAAATCACGCAAATGGAAAGATGTGCAGCAACGTAAGAAGGCTCAAATTGGTTATTGTGAATACGTATGTAGGGCCTTCTCAATCAAAATATGCTCGAAAATCTTTCCCAAAGCATGCCTCACAGAACACTCAACGTCACTCCATTCAAGAATTGTATTGAAATGAATTTCGCGAGAGCTTCGTGATGCCACAAGCCTGATAAGCGAACCTCATGGTCCCGGCACGATTATCACTGAGCTGTGTGCTGCAATAGCGGACCGTAATTATATAAACAGCATTCGTAAAACTGTGCTCCGGTTTTCGAACGCTGCTTTGTTTTTTTTTCCACTGATCTCTTTTTTGTTTCAGATCCTTCTTCTTGTAATGGAATAATCTTTCTCTCATTCGCTCGATAATTTCTAGATTTCTTCACGTGAAAGTAAAATAAATAAATAAATAATAAACAGAAAAAAATTAAACAAACGAATGAAAAAATAAACGTTATTAAAACAGTAGGTAATCAAATGCATGAACGGCTAATAATTAGATAAATAAATGAGCAAATAAAGGAAAGTAAACGAGAAAAGAGCTAGATTTCAGCGGCAGCCATGAGCAATAAGGCGAATAAGTCGTTGAAAATTTGTTCAAAAACTTTGTAACCATGAAAGCCTTCAAAAGCTATACCTATGAGTCATTAAAAAAAAAGGGAAGGTAGGGAGCACATTAATGATACTTTTTAGCTAGCTTTATTATCCGTATTCCGAACAAAAAATAACAATTTACCAGAATTCGTAGCATTGACATGGTCGATTCGAATGGAAGAGCCACTGAAACCAGTTCCACCCGAATCGATGGACACGTCACCATCGAATCGCTCGTCTTATTTGTACTTTCCCTAAGTTCTAATAATCCGAGTTCGTTGTCGGACTAATTGGAAGTGATCTAATCAAGGAATCCGAAATACGTTTAAAAAAATAAACTCACTGGATGAGGCATAATTATTCGCAAGTCGGGCTCGTCGAAAGGACGCAGTAGATCCATACGCAAGTTTCGTTGAAACTGAAAAGGCAACTTATACTTCTGAGTTAAGAAGGTGAAATTCTTGAACTGAAATACGCACAAATGCATAGATTCAGGATTCGATGTTCATGTAAGACCTGCGCAGGCGACAAATGAATCGTTTTTCCCATTCTCAAGTACATTGGGTGAACAGTCGCAACAGCCGCAAACATGAATTCAATTTTTGTGATTTCTGAGGGCGAAATTCAGCAAGTATCTATGGCTACAGGTTTTGTGCAGCGTGGTTAGCGCCTTGTTCCAACATTCATTTCAAAACACGGCTCTCAACAATATCTGCAAAACCTCGTTAACCGAAAACTACTCGCGGAACCTAACTTCGGAACATAACATGGTTTAAAAACAAAACGATACTCTGAGGCTGGAAATCCTAAATTTTCCATATCAAGGTCCTGCGTGGCCAGCCCAAACAAATTTGGATGACGCATTTTCTGTTCTGGTGAAATGTCCGCAGCAAACTTAGCCGAAAAAAAAACAGAGTTTACTCATTGATTGCTCCCCTTGCCAAGCAATTCTGGAAGATTGATAATCGATCGTTGTTATCGATTTCTGCTTCGTCCCTGTAGATATGTAGGCCCGCGGTAGAAAAAGTTTTCCGGAAACCTAGTGATAGTGCGTTTTCATGCAGTGACACGCGGTCCCAGAGGCGAAACAGTCAATCGATGTGCAGTGAGGACGCGCGGTCTCTTAAGTCTCAATCAAGAAAAAATCGATATGAACTTTTGTCGTATACTACAGATTGCCTTCTAAATATGGTGTAAAAGCTTACATGTGTGCGTCGCCAATCACACTGCATAGTCTGTTCTCTCCGCCGATCCTCTCTCCATCTGCACAAAGCTGCGGAGAGCGAATGGCTTTTTTTAACAAATGGTGAGCGAAGTCTGCAGAGTTGCAGAGACCGGCGAGTGGCCGCCGAGCGTCAGCCTTAACGCGACGACAAAAATCTCTACGAACATTATCGTCGCGGCGTCGGTCGCCGCTCGCTGGCAGTGATGTAGGGCCGTCTCGGCGTCAATACACTCTGCGGTGACCCCTCGTCGCCCTTCACGCCCCGTCGGTCGCCATAGTCGCCGTATGCAATCGATATTGCGTCACCCAGTGTTGTTCGTCGCTGCGAGCAACGCCGAGACTTCAACTCTGTGGACCCCTGATGGGGTCTGCAGAGTTGCACCGACCGGCAACTGATCGCCGAGCGTCAGCCCTGACGCGGCGACAAAAATGTTTACGAACATTATCGTCGCGCCGTCGGTCGCTGCTCGCTGGCAGTGATGTAGGGCCGTCGCGGCGTCAATACACTCTGCGGTGACCCCTCGTCGCCCTTCACGCCCCGTCGGTCGCCATCAGGGGTGAGCGGAAATTTCTGATTTCTGTTTTCTGGCCGTTTTGGCCTTTCTGTTTTCTGATTTCTGAAAAACCTGCAAAAATCAGAAAAAAATCAGCAAAAATTAACGAAAACCATGTCTGTTGGACAGTGCAGCTTGTTTAGTCGTTTATGTGGTTTTGCTCTTATTTGTGTTTAATTGTGCGTTTGCTGCTAAAGGTAGGGTTCGCCATAAGGAGCGGTTGTTATGGTATCCTCATGAGAAGGTAGACATGATCAACACAAAAGTGAAAATAGGGGAAAACTCAGAGGAAAAACGCTCAGGAAAAAAATATTGCTGGTTGTCACCTCGCCCACAATTAATTGAATTTCTATGTATGTTTGTTTTGCAGTCTTCCGCCTTGCTGTTACACTCTATTCATACTTTTGCGAAGCGGCAATTGCCGCGGATTATCAAGCGAAAATGGGAAATCAAATGGTCGGTAACGGTATCAAACATCTCATTTTTCATTTTTCCACTGATATTGCGCGGCATTTGCCGCTCCCGCAAAGCATGAATAGGTAGCTAAACGAAAAAAAAACAGCACTTATCCTCTGTTTCAAAGTGTGATTTATTTCCGTTTGTCGTGTGCGTCTGCGTGCGTGCGCTGCGTCTCCTTCTCCCCACAATTTCTCGCTGTCTCTACCCTCGCTCCGCACAAGCGCGCGAGGGAACAGAGTAAATCTGGCTCGGAACCAGAGGGTATATGTAGTTGGGGCGTGCGCACACCCACCAATTAGCTGTTCTAAGCTGTTTTTGTGCGTTTCTCCTGCAACTTTTCATTTTCTCACTTTTGTGTTGGTGAAACCTGCATTCTCATGAAGAGAACTCAGCAACTGATTTCATCGCGAACTCTGCTCACCTACTCAGTACTTCGGCACAATAGGGGTTGCATCCCAGGGCAAAGATCGAGTGCAAACCTTCGCTGTCAGCAGCAGCAGCTGCTGATAGCGGTGTATGATTCCAACACTTGTTGGGGTTGAAACCCTCGATATCAATAGCAACTTTTGCTGTTAGCTGTCAGCAGCAGCTACAGACAACGAGGGATGCAACCCCTACTGTGCTGACGTGCTGACGTTCTCTGAGAAATTCACCCGATAACTAGACGATCAATAGCCAAGAAATAGCCAAGAAATGCCTGCTTTCTGCGTGATCCCCGCAAAATGGTCGGGCAGAAGCTGGTCGCCGCTTAATAGCCTAGAAATAACCGCCAAAAAATGTTCGCCGCGAAATGGACGCCAAACAATGCTATTCAAGGGGTGTACAGTTGAACTCCGCATTGCCGTTCAGTCCGCAGAGTGCACGCCGATTGCGAAAGCGTGCTGCGGCGCGGTTGCGAGTATCTTCAGACAGGGATGTGGCATCACATGGGCACCAAATGCAAAACCGCCCGAGTGACCCTAAATCCCTGTCTGAGGATACTCGCAACCGCGCCGCAGCACGCTTTCGCAATCGGCGTGCATTTTGCGGACTGAACGGCAATGCGGAGTTGGACTGTACACGACGCATTCCTGAGGCATGATTTGGATGTCGACACCGCGGTCGGTTCATCTACCCAACTTTGCGGTACCTGCACCCCGCCTAGCACCAGGAGGCCCCGCCGAGCTGCTCGGCGAGCCGGGAAAGGTCGCGTCGCGTGTTGGTGTGCCTGGCACGTCTTGGTTATTTCTCGGTTATTGCTAGGCTACTTCAAGGCTATTTCGTCGACAACATGATCTGAGCCGCCTAATAATCGAGGAACAATAGAGAATTATTCGAGAAACAGCACATCAGGAACCGTTGTGGAGGGCTATTTCTCGGCCAAAACTCTCAGAGTGAGTGCTTTCAATGATGATCTACCTGTCATGGACGTGCCATTGCTACTATCAATGTCTTATTAGTTATTTGTCCAGTGTCGTAGATATTGTATTACAGGTATAGCAAAGATGTTCAAAATTACACTCTCTTTCCTTTTGAAAAAAAAGTTAAATTGCAAAGAGTATTTTTTTCTGGAAATTTTCTGTTTTCTGGCCGTTTTAGCCTTTCTGTTTTCTGATTTCTATTTTCTGATAAACTCGATTTTCCGTTTTCTGTTTTCTGAAATTTCCGCACACCCCTGGTCGCCATCGTCGCCGTATGTAATCGATATTGCGTCACCCAGTGTTGTTCGTCGTTGCGAGCAACGCCGCGACTTCAACTCTGCGGACCCCTGAAGCCTGGAAAACCCTGATTTTCCACAATAGAACTCGTCATTGAGTCGGCTTCCGTAATAGTTGCTCGTTGACCCTACGTGACCGTGAAGAACTGATCCAATAGAGTCATTCTGAAACAGAAAGTGTCTGCTTGAGAACGTGTCATAGCTCAAGCCCTTTGACACTCTACTGAAAGAACGCGGGGGCAAATTGCAGAAATCCATTTTTGGACCAGGTCAATGTTAAAGGTGGCTGAATTCGTGTCACTTTTTTCGTTTCCCTGATGACGTACAGGCGTCAAACTTAAAGAAAATAAGTGCACGAAAGGTTTTCTATCGATCTGCACACATATTACCAACTTTTCCCAAAAATAGATCGATTATCGACTCTCTTGAAAATCAGCGAGAAACGCAAAATTTGGTGAAGTTCTTCCGTACTTGACCACGAAGCTAGCCGCCGCCTGTATGTCTTCAGGGAAGGCAAAGACAATGAAAATGTGGGTGCGCTGAAATTGACAGAGCTCACGCTTGGAATTCAGCAACTTTCCCTCACGTTCTCTTAGTAGAGGGTCTCAAAACTTCAGCTACAGTACGCTTTCAAGCTGACGCTTTCTGCTTTAGAATTACCCCCTTGGAGCAGTTCTCGGAGTCCGCATACATGAAGTAGGAAAGACCATCGAAGATGACTACGAGCCGATTTGTTTCTTACAAATTGTGGACCCCTCTGGCTTTTGCCCACCATTGGTTTCAAAAATGATTTAACGCTACGAAGTTTTATACGTTTTGAAAGAGAGATCCACAGAAAAGAAAAGATCACAGAAGCCGATTAAGCACCCACATATGCAGAAGGGATGAGATTTGAAACCTTGTCGCCATATTTTAAGAGCTCCCTGTACATGCATTATCTTGCGATTGCATTGAGTAACAACTCAAATAGGTGAATAACCGAGAGAACATTAGAAAACAAATAACACTGGCCAATCGAAACCACGAACATACATATTTAGATGACTTCAAAGACGAAATGTTCGGGAATTGACAGCGACGTGAATCTGCAGCTCTTCACTTCACCCTCAAATGGGAGTTTTCAGTCTCATAAAGGTAAAATCTGCATACCTTTTGACTGCGTCGGTTAAAAAAAGTTGGCTACCAATGCAGAAAGGCCTTGACTGCGGGAAACCTTTCACAGATTTGATTACACTTCTGACTGGTTTTGGGCTGTTCCTTACAGGTTCCGAAAGCTCAAAAATACTTTTTCTGCTACTAGGATAGGAAATTTAATGTAAATATGTTTGGCTATCTCAATGGGCTCTGTTGGTGCCTCTGTTTGACTCAACCAAGCCGGAGATTGGGTATACACAAGGTAACGTACGAGCCGCATACCAGGTTGTTCAATAAGTTTTGTCGTTCGGTAAGAAAAACCCAATTTATGGTTCAAAATACACTTTTTATTCAGTATAACCATCAATACACTTTAAGAAAACCAAAAAAAATCTAAAAAATTTTAAAAAATTCAAGTCCCATCCATAGTGATGAATCGACGCACAAAATACACTTTATCCTATTTTAAACGACCCTTTGGTTGTGAACCTAGGGATAACATGGAGTCTTCGATCACAAGCGTCAATTGCTGGCGAGTGATATTCAACAAATTGCGCTGTTCAGGCTTCTGGGCCAGTTCAATGCACCGTTTGCTGCTCTGCAGGAAACCCGCCTCTGGGATAGACACATCAATCCCATCCGGAGAGTATACCATCTATGTACTGCGGTAGCGCTGATGATAGGAAAGTGATGCGATAGCTTCGAAAAAGCACTCGGTCTTGGGACTCGACCCATTCGCGAAAAGGGGACTTCATGAGGAATGCAAAGTACTCGGTAAATAGTAATAGTAAACATCGAAAATGGTAACCGCCTTCTCCATCCGACATTTGATAAGAATCCCGTCGCCACCAGCTTACATAAAAAGGAGGGACCAAGCTACCTCTAAAAGATTCACGGATGTGGAAGATGGCAAGTTTGAAGCAAAGCTCGAGAAATGTTCTGACTAGGTATATTCCAGTGTCGACCATTCAAAATTCGAAAATCCAGAGCTGTGTGGGATGTCCTACTTAATTCAGGTCACCGTCTTGTTCTGTTGATCTTCACTGCGAGGAGTCATAAGAGGAAACGAGAAGCCCTGCCTCTTCGGAGAATAAAATTGGCAGAATTGAAGAATGCAGAAGGAAATCCCAACTTGGAGTACGAACAAAGAAGGAATTTTCCCACGAGGATTCTTCCGTAAACTGCATCCAGAAAGCTTTGAACGAAGCCCTGTCGTAGGTACATTTTAAAGGGAAGTATGTCTACGCCTCATCGGAAACAACGTCTATTTATAACAAGGTACATACATGCGCAGCTATTGAAGAAAAAACAGGAGTGAGGCAAGGAGTTGCAGCAAAGCCTTTTCTAACTTCAACTTCGTATGCGATAGCTCACAGTCTTCCCGAGCTCCTGAAGGCTTTTCTGAGTTATTAGGGAGTTTCAAGAGCTTTCAGGCAAAAGCTAATAATGTGTTGCCTATAAATGTCACAATTTCTTGAGTTACAGCAGAACAGAGCTGGGTTGGAAACATGTTTCGTTTTCAATAGCGCGGCTTTACAGGCGCATGTATTAGATGTGAAGATCACTGACCTATTCATGGTTCAGCCGCTTTCCGCTCGGAATTCACTACTGAGGCCCCGCAACCCGAAAATTCTCAAGAAGCACTAGTTCTACTCGGATAAACCGAAATCACACAGGACTGAGCGTTATCAGCTTCTTTTGTTAAACAATAAAAGAGAGCAGAGGGGTCATTTTGAGGGTATGAACAATACGAAAAAGGCTCTCAACAGCGAAAAGCGGAAGCGACAGAGAGTTCTGTGAGCTATTTTTCCTTTTGGGTAACAATCTCCGCTGTGACGGGACAAGGTCCAAACAGCCCACGCAATGGATGTCAGGCACCAAATATAGAAAAGACCCCTGAATGTCTCATCATTTCGTGTTCATTAAGAGAATCGCGATGACGATGACAAGAGGACGAAGGTGTGCTGAGGAGAAAACATTTGCTATCAGTCGTCTCCATCTCCCCCTCCTCTCTGTACATTGCCACCCGGTTGGTGCAGTGCATCGAACGGCCAACTCATCTTGTTTCCCTGATCAGTGGGAAATGCAACTGCATCAATACTTTGAAATCCCTGACATTCAACCGTGCACGAAAAGAACTTCTCAAAAAGATTGTTTCTGTCAGGGTGATTGGTGCTCAGGGTTTCGCACCTGTGTGGTAACCGATTACCCTGGATCATCATCGCCTGGCCTCATACGCGTCCACGCTCCGGCACTTCTTCGTCATTAGGTTAAAGCACTGGTAAAACATCACTGCGGAACAAAAAAGAACATCTTTTGAACCGTACAATGGCAGAGTCTAGCTAAAGTTGTATACGAGGCCAATCTCGGAAGAATCGAAATGTGTTGAAACACCAATTCTGCGGATTTTCCTTTATAGATCGACAGAGCATGCAAATCAGCCAGGTTCTCACTCTTAGATCTTTCAAAAAAGATCTCTGTGAAAATAATAAGCCTCCGAGGTAAAGCCTTCCTAGAAGAAATTTCAGAACAGATTTTGTTCGGAAACAGATTTTCTTGACATTGGAAAGCTATTATGTATGTACAGTCCTTCTCGAAGCAAAATTCCGCTCCGCAGCTGCGGACAGTCGTTGTTTCAGCACGCAACACGGTGGTAATCGTATTTGGGCCAACGGGTCCCAACGCGACTACCCCTTGTCCAAGCCTGATTATCATAGTGCTGCGTACTGCAACAACGGTTGTCCGCAACTGCGGAGCGGAATTTCTATTCGATAAGGACAGTATGCAAGCTACAAGCTCAAACGAATCGATTGGCGTTTTCCCAAGTGAGAATCATTGTACCGTACGGCACTACAAATGTTGTTGAGTGGTCGAAAAACATAGTTCATCTGAAATGATGCAATTATCCCATCCGAATCTTTAAACTATGCAACAATTTCGTTTTACTATTCGACAAAACATGCCCTTCCGTCGATCGTACCCTGGTACATACAATTCATCTCCGCAATGCCGTTCAGTCCGCGAAGTACACGCTGATTGCGAAAGCGTGCTGCGGCGCGATTGCGAGTATCCTCAGACAGGGATGTGGGATCACCCGGGCGGTGGGATCACCCGAGAGGTGGGATCACCTGGGCACCAAAGGCGAAAACCGCCCGGTTGATCTCACATCCCTGCCTGACAGGGCTGTGCGTAACTGAATTTTGTATTTTCGTAAATCGTCGAATCGTAATTTTCAAAATTCCTCGTAATTCGTAATTGATAATGAGTAATAATCCCACACAAATCCCGAACCTCACTCGATGTAGGAACGTCTCAGAAGTTTAGTGATGAAGTGTTTCTATATATGTAGAAAGAGGTTTGAGGTTGAGGTGCAAAATGAAACTGTCCCAAACAGTGCTTGAAGAAATTCCCAGTGTACATAAGTGGGATAAATACCAATTATATAGACAAAACTGAAACTCTACGCGTATTCAAGTGCCAAACCTGCGTCACGTCTGCCCAAGTTTTGAAATAAAGAGAAGCACAAAAACATAAAGAATCATCGTCTCACTAAACACAGTTCAATCCAGGCTAAGGAGGTCAACACTGTGATGAGGAAAAAAATCGCGGTTCAATAGTTTTAGACACGATCGATCAAGGGAAGGAGACTTGGACAAGGTGGTTATTTTAAAGGGGATTTATGCACGTTTTCAAAACCACTTTCTGAACCATTCGAGTCTACCCTCTACATTTGTGAAGTGTTACTCCGAATGAATTTATTAGCTTCCTTCCCATAAACATAAGTTTGTTGTGGTAGAGATAGCGATTCGCGATGTTTAGGTTGCTTAGGAATCTGAAATGCGAAAAGGTGAAGGTTCCCTTAAATCTCTGATTCCAAATATGACAAAATTTTTACTCTTCTTTTTTCTTTGCATTTGCTTTGAATTTGCATGAATCCCCAACTTTAAAAAAATGTAATAACCTTTTCGAAAATATGATAGACTCCAGTCATAGCTTTTCTTGAAACTCTCTTCATCAAGTCAAGAAATTATCACTTTTCCTCTAGCAGCTGACTTGCCTCCGTGCATAGTGATCTATCAAATCTTATTTCAGGGCTCTCCTAAAACTCTTCGTCAAATAATGTTTTCAGGTTAGAAAAATATTTCCCTGATCCTTCAGCAGATTTCAATTCACGAAAAAACAGTTTTCACCCGTAACTTTAGAACCGCTGAACATTCACTGTGAAGGTTGTGGCTTCCGAACTTTGTTTCTCCATAAGCCAGCTAGGCCTTCAGAACCGAGCCCCATATTTAATTTCTATAGCGGGATAGAGCTCTAGTCCGCAGTTGCAAACGATAGCTTTTGCGGACGATAAACGTGCTGGGACAAAGACTAATCGTGGCAGGACCTCGTAGTCCCAGCATGCCCCTGTTTGCAATGAGTGTTGCAACAGCGGTTGTCTGCAACTCCGGACCGGAATTTTGCTCCGATATAGGCGGTAGCTCTACCATATGTCTGCGTCTCTCGTGTTCATGATTGCGGACGAGAGCATTCCATGGAGATAAACAACTGTGGAGCACGGCTTAGCCGACCTGGCTCGCATGTTAAACAAGTAAAGGTTGGAACCCTCCAATACTTTTGAGTCGGCCGGCGTGAGAAGCAGAGCGGTCGGTCATACCTGAATCTCATTATCAACTATTATATTACGCCATGTCATGTTGTCTACGATCGGCTGGGAATAACAAGATTTAACCGAAAATAGATATTGAAAAGGATAATCAAACATCAGGAATGTGAAAGAAGTGCTACATTTATCTATGATCTGGAAAGCAAACTTATATTGTTCTTTCGACCGCATTTTCACAATTTGTTACGATTTGTTACGATTTTGGGCCGAAATTTCGTAAATCGGAAACCGTTAAAAAATTGCCAAAAACACCCCTAATTCGTAAATCGTAATTCGTAATTACGCACAGCCCTGCTGTCTGAGGATACTTCCAGCCGCGCCGCGGCACGCTTTCGCGATCAGCGTGCACTTTGCGCACTGAACGGCATTGCAGAGATGAACTGTACCAGGTTGTTCAATACAAATTTTTTTTTGCTTCGTTGGTGCACTCTTCATATGAACGTATGTGAACTTTCATTTCAATCTGTCAATTCATTTTTTGTTTACGAGCCATTTAGTGTCGCAGTGTCACAGCAATGGAAAAAGTTGAATATCGTGCAGTGATAAAATTCTTATTTTCATAAGGTGTAGCACCGAAAAAAACTCACGAGCGAATGTAAAAGTGTATAATGATTGTTCACCTAGACTCAGAACAGAAGAAAGATGGGTTGCTGAATTTAAACGTGGTCGTACAAGCCTTGAAGGCAATCCACGTGAAGGACGTCCAAAAAGCGCATCAACACCAGAAATTATAGCCAAAATACAGGGTATGGTTTTGGAAAATCGTCGATTGACTGAGAAAGATTAAGTAGAGGCTCTACACATCTCATTAGGCAGTGTGAGCTATATTTTAAGGGAAATTTCGGGTTTTAGAAAGCTGTGTGCACAACGGGTGCCGCATTCGCTAACAATGGAACAAAAACACACTCGAATGCGACTTTCTCAGCAACATTTGGAGAGTTTGAAAAAGGATAAAGTGTATTTTCTGCGTCGATTCTTCACTATGGATGGGACCTGGGTCTATCACCATGATCCTGAATCAAAACAAGAGGCTAAAGAGTGGTGTGAACCTGGTTGTTCGGCTTCGAAACAAGTTCGTGTCCTGAAATGACCAAGAAGGTTATGGCATCAGTTTTTTGGGATACGAAAGGAATTTTGTTTGTGGATTACTTGCCAACTGGTGAAACAATCAATTCTGAATATTATTGCAATCTTTTGGACCAGTTGAAGGGAAAAATTCGTCAAGAAAGACCCGGTTTGCAGAAGAAAAATCCTTTTTCATCAGGACAATGCACCGTGTCACAAGAGTATTTTGAAAATGGTCAAAATCCATGAATTAAAGTTCGAATTGTTGGGGCATCCACCGTATTCACCAGATTTGGCCCCCAGCGACTTCCATTTGTTTCCAGAACTCAAAAAATTTATGCGTGGCAAGAGTTCTTCATCAAATGAAGAGGTCATAATGGCTGTTGAAGGGTATTCTGCAGACCTTCCGGATTCTCACTTCAGGGATGAGATCCACAGATTGGAGGATCGTTGGAGCAAGTGTATTAATCTTCAGGGAGATTATACTGAATCATAAAATGTATTTTGTACCATAAAACTGTGTTTTTGTTATCGAACGACAAAACTTATTGAACAGCCTGGTATACGCAAAAATGAGCGGCCTGGATTCATATAAGGCTAGAAAGCACGATTCTGAGGTTATCCAACAAACTTTGGATGAAATGCATAGTATGTAGCATGCATCGATTCTGCATTAACTGAAAATCTTTAAACTTAAACCAACGTTTCTGACAAGTTCTATGAATTTCCGATGAAGCGTTCACATGAATGCAATTTCTGAAATACGTACGACCTCTCAGCCAACCCCACCACATCCCCATTATAAAATTACGCCAACTTCCCGAATGAGACGATTGACCATGAGGTGCTTTACATGAAGTCTAACAATCCGACCCTCTCATCTCATAACTCCGCCCAATAACACGTGCATCCATTCCGCGTTCGCTCAAAAAACTTTCAAACAAAGCGCGTGTATCTAAGCTGTTTTTTTTATTTTACAAAAGGTCGGGGAGTTGTTCAACTGACTACCTGCAACGGTGACGCTTTTCTGTGTGTTTTTTTTCGAAATTATGAGAGAAGGAATCATTATTTTAGCTACAAATCTGCCAAGGTTTTCACTCTTTCATTACTATGTAGGGATGCAACACAGAATTCCTTGAGCGGCTCTAGTTCTGGCTTCTCAAATAGCGCTCCCTAATCGGAAAGTTTGCAACAGACTGCATTCCTGCGAGCGTTTAATAGAAACAAAGGCGACTGTAATTTAATGGCTATGTCGGTCTGTGTATTCATTGTCCTTTGATGGCTGTCGCAATGATATGTTCTAAGAAATAGAAAACCATCCCAGCTACTTTCTTCACTGAACGGCTCCAGGGTAGCTTGAGATACGTTCATATATGTATATGAATAAGACAGAGGCGGAGCAATTCATAATCTATTTCTGTTACGAATACTGAAACTCTCAACTAATTCCTTCTACATACTTTATTCATGTTGTTAAAATCTCCGTTGAAAAAAGGAGCACTCAAATGGAAAAAAAAAGTATTGAGAGTGAAATACTTCTTCTTCAATTGACCGGACATTCACTTCTAAGGGCATTGTGTGATCACTAAATCACATACAACTATTTGTAATATGCGTCACCACCATCACAACATAGCCTGGCTGATAGAATCCACTCAATTTCGCATTTCGAAGTTCCGCCCCCCTCAAGTTATGACCGCAAATAATAGCTGTGGGTTTTTTTAAAGGTAGAGCACTGTGTCAGCCATTTATCACTTTAGAAAGGGATGCAATGTGCGACTGTTCAAAAATTCCACAAGAGTATGGCCTAAAGTCCATACGCTTTTTCTTGACTATCTTCAACTTAAATTTTTACAACTTCTGTGGGCTTTTTCATTTATACCGAGGTCTCCATATGTATAAGAACAGAACATATGGCATGGTAATCAGCGCTTTCAGGCAAAATCCTTATACATGGCAGCAGCTGACCAAAGTGTGACAACTATATTGTTTTAAAGGATGAGATCTATAGGAAACGAGTTCTGAGCAAACAAAAACTCCTCAAAACTGAGTACATTAGACGACTTCTCCGTCAATTCCTTGCAAGAACAATAATGAAGACATTAAGGGACTAAATATCAGGCTAAGAATAGGACTAGAATTTGCAGAGCATGAGCAATGCTTACAGTTAGTCTGACCCGGAAAGTGGAATTTGGAGAAAAACTGCTGAACAATACCGCTCGTTTCTCCTGATCAAACGGTGCCTGTGGCTATTTTCAGAGTCCTAAGAATCCGGCTTGTTATAGCTTGCCTCACTAGAGAGACTATTCTAGTGTAGCCCGAGTTGAGCAAAATGAAGTACTATCTTGCAAGGATGCCCATGACGTGAGTAGTGAAAGCTGTGCGTTTTCCCCGCCTAAACTTAGACCTCAAAAGTTACAACCTCAAAACCGTAGGTGGTTCACAAAAATTTAATTTTTCTTCTTCACCCAAACTTTGTACAGGGGTTGTCTGGCATGCTGAACACAAATATGTCGTTCGCTTTTGGTTTTTCGAACGACTACGATAGTTTACTTTAGTGAAATGGCACCAATAGTAGCCGTTCGAAGATCAAAAAACGGATTTCATATTCGTGTTAAGCACCCCAAAAACGCCCTGTACAAAGCTTGAGCAACAAAGATTTTTTTGCTTCTCTGTACCGCCTACCTTTTTGAGCTTGTAATGTTTCGAGATCTATGTTTGAGCAGGAGAAAGTCACAGTGTTTACTGCTCATAGCATCTGTATTCCCACTTCATTTTCCTTAACTCGGACTGTGCTAAAACGGTCATCCTTGTCAGAGTGGTCCGCTAGGGTAGTGAGAGGCATTTTTGAAATCAAAATCAAAAGCTCTTCATTTTGGATGCGAAACGCTCACGCCTGGCGTAATCGCGTGTGCGTATGCTCGCGATGCTACCCCCTCCGTCTCCCTTCCGCTTTCCTGCTGTCTCTAGCCTCTCGCGTCTGGAGGAATATGGTGAATTTCGTTTTTGGACAGCCTATAGATGCCACCTGATACGTAGGCATGCGTGCACACTTTTTCGGCGAATACAAAGGATGAGGGGAGCCTGGCATCAGATCGGTTGGCTGAATTCGCCTTGAACGACGCTTAGGCGACTACGTAAACGCAGGAGTTTTCGCCGCGCGGTATCTTATGTGCTAGCCAAACCACCATTAGGCAACTCCCATTTTGTACATTCGATCAACAAGCCACGCTTGCGCGGCGTCGCGCTGCAGCGCCTTTTCTCGCCGCTACAGTACAGTACCTCGCCTGTACACAATACAAGCTAAGCTAGAGAATAAGTTGTGGGTGAGCCCCTAAAAAAGCTCTCGAGGCGGACTTCAAGTATACCTTGACCTACTCAAACGGACCAGTTCAAGACAAGATATAAAAAACGGTGCAAGAAAGGCGCCGCCAACGCGCTGTATCTATGGTCTCCGTACTATATTGTATTTAGCCCGACGCATGGACCAGCCGGCTGGCCGTGCGGTGTTGGCGGCACCGCCTGCCAACGGGGTGTCGATCGCGCGCGGCGATCTACCGTCGCAGCCCCGTCCATTCACCAGACTACTTTGCCAACTCGTAGCTAGATGCCTCCGGGGCGCGGCCTTCCACGTCCTCTCATTCCCTTTAGCGAGAATTTACGGGTTTCAGCTACGATAGCTAAAACCCGCATATTCTTGGGTCGACGGTACAAGAGTGCAAATTCTACGCATGTTCTTCGTGAATACGAGGACTAAATTTACTGTATTGATCTCGCTCTCGCTAAACCCGCACATGTATTCTCGGTATACATTTGTAGCGAGAATCTACGGGTTCACCGATATCCTGTGTTCAACAGCAATCTCAACTAGTGCTGGCTACGCAGAACGCAGGGATTCTTTTTGCCCAGGGTTGTACCAGTCATCTCACGAAGTGATTACTCGACACTCTGTGACTGGTCGTGGAGGTTGACCCCGTGTCGCTCTTTGGGATACCTTGACAGGGATAATTTTGACCGCTGGCATGCTGTAGGCGGTAGGGAGGAAGCGTCGATGCGGTCCGTCGCAGCTGGGATCGACTTTCTAGTGTGGATCAGGACAGGGTGGATCCATTGGTAGAGTGCTGTGGGGAGATTTTAAAGGCAGTGTTCACGGTAGGAATCGTTTTTCTGTTTTTTCGCCTATCTTGAAGACGGTCCCATGCTGATTCCAATGATGTTTTTGGAATCGTACAAGACCTTCTGAGAATGGAGTTATGGTCCCTCAAAAATTGAGCTAAGGAAACATGGTGGACGAGTTGTCCGAGGCTTGTAACTTCCGTCTTTTGCAGCCGATGTATGCGAGCTGACCTGAGTATAGAGAGAAGTTAAGAATGAAGGGAAGAACGGGGCTATTAATCGGAATCCATCGCTCATCTCACAATCTCGAGCATTCATTTCTTCACGTCGGTGGGCGTGGAAAGCGCATCTGGGTGTGAGGAGCTGACGGGTGTCCAACTTTGGGGCCGTAGGGGACCGTTCTAAGCTCAATTTTCCTAGTTTTTTCAACGTTAGGGTTACGCTAAGTCCCGCATCTGCCGGTCTCCACAGAAAAATCAGACATGGATTTTATCGTGGACACTGCCTTTAAGTAGTTTACGTAAATATTCGCGACAAATTTAGACCAGATGCTTGCGAAACCCTGGTACCTGTGTGAGGCATCTAGCTACGCGTTGGCAGAGTAAATTGATTACGTGGACTCTAAAGTTATGCGAAGCAATGAGAATTCATTTGATCAGTCGGCACGGATCGCACTGAAACTTTTAGTTGCCTATTGACGGTTGGCGCGAATCCGGTGTACATGCGCTATACAAGCAGTATAACACATGTGCACCGAGTTTGCGCCAGCCCTCTATAGAGAGCCAAAAGTGTAAGCGCGATCCGTGCCTACTATATTTGCTCTTCAGGTACTCATCATTATATACCACATAAGACTGCTGCATTCGTTCCCGGACCCAACGTTCATTCAAATGAACTTTTCGAATACATACATACAACGAATACTTTTTCGACAGTTCGTCAATATGACGCACGGCCCTCCACCCAAGGCACCACTGTGCAACTACACCAAGTTAGGCTGTTTACGGTTAAAATTTCCTTATCACACTACACTGTTCTCATTCTACCGCACGTTATTCAGTGCGATTCCACAGAACTGTTCTTGTATGTTGTCCTTTCTTCATATTCAGACTTTTATTTCCTTACGTGTGAACTAACCTTCTACTAAACGCCTCCACCATGAAGACTATATCAAAGGCTTGGTTATGAGAATCGATTATGTAAGAAAAACTATGTTGTGGTTTGGTTAACACATACGAGGCGCATACACTCAAACTTCGAGAAAAGCAAAAACATTATTTGTTCGCACTTTGCCGCCCTTATGATTCTCTCAACATTATGTTTTAAAGAAGGAATACTATAAAAATCATCCTGTCATGATCTACAAGTTGCTATGTATCAACATTCTGTTGTTAGCATCAACTTTCCGTAAACTATTGATATGTTGCTACTTTCGAAACACGTGCGATGGCAGATTGCTACAATGCCCGTAAGAATGCGAAATGTCCCCGCTCTAAAAACTCGACCATATCTGCTATATTCGTAATTGGAATCGGGGCGGCAGAATACCTTGAATAACTTTTTCAGGGCATAACAATGCATTCAGTAGATTTAATAGTGATTTTTTTTCTATTGAAAGACGTTAAAATTGTTAGAAACTCGGCTAGAGTTTGACCGTACATGCCTGACTCACTCACTCGAGGGGTTGAACAACAGCACAATAGCGCTTGTACTCAAGAGCTAACATCGAGTTGAACCCCTTATTGTCAGCAGCAAGTGCTGCTAACGCATACTGAGTTTCAATCCCTCCTCATTGTCAGCTCGCGCTGCTGTTATCAGCGCCTGTTGCTGACAACGAGGGATTGGACGCAACGTCGGCTCTAGAGTGCAACCTCTCATTACCAGAAGCATGTACTTCTAACAGTGCATTGTGCTGATGAAGAGAATTTGGGATATCAACCCCTCAACGGGAAGAACTATTCCTGCTACGGTTAGCAGCAAGCAGGCAAACCAAGTCAAGATTCACAACGAGGAAGTTTTCCTCACAATGGACACGAGGACGTTCCCCCAGCGTCTGAAACTAAATTCAAGAAATAGGACAGACCTCAAACGGTCAACTGCCCTCTCAGTTGGAGTGCCCGCCTCATAATCCAGCAGCCGCCATAAAAAAAGATGCCCCCTCATTCACTCGAACCAGAAAAAATAATGGAGGGGCCGAAACCAACAGCAAAGGGTTCAGCAGCACGCCAGGGAAGAAGAGTTGCCGAACTCATTCGTGCCTGAAAATTAAATGGAGGGGATGTGCTCAACAAGAAAGGGATCAACAGCACACCCAACATTAGAGCCTAATTTCCAGCACAAGCTGATGTGGCAGCAAGTGTTGCAAGTGTTCTACAACCCACTTTGGCCGCGGGTTCACTTGCTTTTATGCCGACGTATAACTCGAGTGCGAAAGGACATTCGATTTCTGTGGTCTGTCCAAGGGAAGCGATTGTCCATTTTTTGATCGCTTAGGGTGATACGTCGAGGTCCGCCCATTTCTCTAACAAGGGAAGTGTTTAGAGTGGTAAACGCATCTGCCAAAACGACTAGTATGGTTAGTATCTCTAGTGGTTCAATAGTAAAACTGCGCAGTATCCAGCCCCGAGCTGCAGGTTCCAAGAAGTCACAAGCTTATAAAGGTCGTTTTTTGTGATTTTTGTACCCTAAAAAAGGGCATTAATCATTCGAAAATTTGGAAACGGACCCCGTAAATGTGTTCAGCGCCCAAAACTACCACCCTGAGCAGAATTTGGGTGAAGGCGCATTTTCCGTAATTTGTTCAGACTAACTGCGTTTTGGACTTGTACGGATTTTCGGTTGAGCGACTATTTATACCGAATATTTATATTTATACCGGCTCTGGAAGCATTTTAGAAAAATGCTCCAGATTTGACTTTAAATTCTCCCAGGGGGAATTTTAGTGCGCTGATTACGAATCTGTAGTTTATTACTCGATTTTCCAAAGTTTTCGGCTAATTTCGTTCAAAGCTTCCCAACAGGGGAAAATTCCGAGGGAAAAACGCCACTTTCGAGATTTTCGGAGTGCTACGGTAGATATTGCTCAAATTGTTCCTCTGTGGGTTATCTGGAGTGGTGAACACGGATCTGGAGTCCGTTTATCGATTCTTTGCAATTTACGGTAGATTACGGTGGGTATACGATATTTTGGTTTAAATCTCAGATTTTACTCAAAAATTGTATACGGGGTTATTCGGGGTGGAGAAAACGAATTTAATGTCCGTTTGTCGATTTTCAAAATACTGAGGTGGCTTTTGCCCCTAAATGACATGTTACCTACCGTAACCTACAGTAAACCTCGGAACTTCGACAAATGGACTCCAGACTCGTGTTCACCACCCTAAATTACCCCTGCATACAAGTTTTGGGCTAAATCCGAGAAATTTTTTTGAAACTCGCAAAAAAATGCCTGATGGATATACCCTTGCCTTTTTGCGAGGCTTGAACAATGCTCATAACTTGCTCGAACCTGCAGCTCTGGGCGGGATACTGCGCATTTTTACTATTGAGCCAGAAGAGATACTAACCATACTGCCCCGGGAAAATTTGCATTGACCGTGGGGGGACGGCACCGCAACCCGAGACCGTCCCGGGCCGATGTAGCAACGGCACAGTGGTCCGAGCCCGTGCCGCGACACTGTAGCAAGGGCTCCGGAATCTTGGAAGATTCCTTCTTGTCCGCAACAGTACAGCAATGGCACCGCAATCATGAACGGTACCGCGATAGCGAAGCGTGGGCCTCGCAACAGTTTCGCGCCGGCTTCGCGATATCACCGCGACGCCACCGCTACACTAGTCAGCAGGCTGATGAGTCAGAGAGGGCTGCGGAACCACTTGACCGCAGGCACGGCTGCAGTGGCAGACATGAAAAAACATGGTAAAGCGAATGATCACGTGTTAATGTGTTTACCATGAGCACAGCCGGTATAAAAGGTGCCTCATCTCACTCGAGTTCTCATTCGGTATTCTGATGCCGGCCCTGGAAGGTGACTTCGAGTCCCTCTCCGGAGGCGAGCTTAATTTTGACCGCTGGGGGATATGGGATTCTCGCGGCTGTGGAGGGGGGGGGGTGGGGCGGTTTTTGCCGCAGTCTGCAGGGAGGGTGGTTCCTCACCGCAGACCTCTGCGAAGGTTACGTCCTTTTAGTGAACCGAGTCGGGGCAGCCAGTTTCAGGCACCGTCGCGGCCGGAACCGGGCAACGTCGCAGCCAGATTGAGGCAACGTCGCGGTAGGGTTGAGGTACCTCCGGACCGGGTTTGGGAGCCGTCACGTCCTGGTTGAGACACCGCAGCGGGGAGGTTGATGCAGTGGCATAGCTGGTGGAGGGACTCTGGAGAGACACTACTCTGCAGGCACCGATTAGGAGCCTTCAAGGCAGGGCTGGTCTGCCGCCGAGGCAAATTTTCTCAGAGTGGTCGTCTTCGCACATGCGTTTACCACTCTAAATACTTCCCTTGTAAGAACATTGCTGTCCATGGGCGCAAGAAAAACGGAAACATAAGTTTCTGAGAAACCCAGAGAAGCTCAAACAACGTAAATCCCATAGAATTTACAAAGCCGTATTTAACAAGATCATCCCTGCAAGGACTGCTTCCTCTATTGGGCTACAAATGGACGTAGCAACGGTTCTGCATGGAACTCATCGTGGTGAACGACTTATCTATGCCTCAACCAAACCACCTCCGGCACTCAAAGCGGCTCGTTAGGCAACTTGAATGGATTTCGCTTAGTCTCTGCTCTGGAGTGTGATTACTTTACCAACTCCCAGGCGCTGTTTTCCCATGAGAAGAAACAGCTCAAGTGTGCGTATGATTCAGCTTACTGCTGAAGGGATCTGAGAAAGGATCCGTTACCTTATCGCGACTCAACTCATGAGTTCATTCTGTGTTATGTAGTATGAGAATGCAATAGCATTCATGGCGATCAGCAGCTCTAAAATGCACCCACTCAGGCTCCGTCCATACGTGGCGAGAGCGTGCGATTACGCAGAATCGATGGTTATCGTGGGCACACGATTCGATAGCCGCTCACAGGCGCTCCTTCTCGCGCGCCCTCGCCCGCTCGCTCTCGCACGCTTATGCCAGCGCCACCAAGCAAGCAGCAAGTTTCAAGCCTACTGCTCCATCACTAAAGCAGGTGGCACCTAACCTGTAGCAAAACTACTGCCCTTGTTTTTCATAATCCCACCACGGAGGTCGAAATCATTAGCCGTGGCGCCGACTCGAGCGGTTGATCACCCGATCAAAAGTTTTCAATCGAATCAACACGAGGTAGGGGGTGTTTTCCCGTGTTCTTTCGCGAACACGGGCCGCTCCAGCGTTGAGGAGCGTCGAGAGGCGAACAACAGCGGGAACGCCCGCTCTCGCCACGTATGGACGCTGCCTCAAACGGACTAGGTCAACGCCTATCGAAAACCTATGAGGAATACTCGCTCGTCGCGTCTGTGCAACCAACCTGCGATTTAACCCCATTTCGGGATGAATCATGAGATACTCCAGGGATGGGTATCAACTGACATTCGAACGATCAAGAGCCTTTATGATAGCATTCCACAGCGTTCGTTAGATCATGGTAAGCTGCAGGGCTACTCTGTTCACTAAGCGGACACCAAGCGGACGCGCCACTGTACACTATGTCTATTTTACTGAAGTCATGTATTTCTCAATGAAAATCGAGCTTTTCTTTTCAATTAGTAGGAACTTGAATTGATTTTAGAACTGAAGATGAGCACAGCTACGAAGTGGACCATCTTAGCTGATTCATTATTAAACGTTAGTTGAGTGGCCCTGTACGCAGTACATAAACGCAGGACGCCGCTTCGTATAGCCGGCAGCCGTTCATAGTATTTAAAGAGCGGCAGTGACGAGAATTCCTAAACAGCGCAGAACGGCTGCTCCTTTTTTAGCCGCGCCGTTCAAGTTGGTCGTGCGCTTTCGTCACCTACGCACTTTGCGGCGACACTGTTAAGCCTAGTTTTGACTGCAGGTGGTCGCTGCGGCCATGCGAGGGACAACTGTTCCTTTTTCGTCGCACGTAATGGAAAGCCGATCCAATTGTGATCGCTTCGTTGAAACGTCCTACATCGCTTAGTCGTGGCGAAGAAATCCTATGTTTTACTGCATCGCTGCTTTAAGAGCGATTCTCAATGGTCGCTGATCATCGCTCCATGCCATTATGGCAGCGATGGAGCGATTGCTAGCGAATGACACGTTTCGTCTAGTGAATATTGACCCTTTCACATGACAATATGAGTGTTTGCGAGTCGAGACGTGTTATTGATCACTACCAGCCTTTAGCTTCACTGATTGATTGGAATTCTTCCCTTATCCATGAGGCTATGTACTATGAACAGAATCGCTGCCGCTGCTACATCGCTGCAGCAGTGGGTGTGAAATCGCTGCGATGAACAACAGCAGCGATGCAGTCAAAACTAGGATTTAATGTTGTCCTTTGCGGAGCGATCATCTTCAGACACGACAGCAGACGCCTCTCGCCAAATTCCAACGAATGAACAAAACGTGATCATTGCATCGGGCCGTGCGGGATTCGCGACATCACCGTTCGGTGAGGTTATGATCGCGAGCGACGATTTACCGCTGAAGCTCCATGCATTCACTGAACTAATTTCTATGACGACACCATACATAAACCCTTCCTTCAAGAGCAATTCACTTAATTTCGCTGAGAGTGGAGAGAGAGACATCGAGAAAGAATAACAGAACGTCAGGAAGAATCATTGATGCAGTCACGGAGTGAGGAAGAAATCGTACAATAGAAAGATTTTATGCTCATTTTGTAAAGAATTACACGCTGGTCACAATGGTGTCTCTGAAATCATTTAAGGGCTCTCTAAGAACGAAGTCATGGCTCCTTACACACGTCCTGATTTTTCAACCAAAAGTTTGGTGGACAAGTTGTCTAAGGCCTTTATAGCTGTTCATTCGCAGTCGCTGCACGAGAGCGAACCAGGGTAAAGAGTCAGACCGGTAAGGAACTGAAAATCGAAGACGCCGTTGAAATTCATCCGTTTATCTAACCGCTCCGGTTTTCAAAGCGTAGCCCGAGGTGGTGACTGACTCTGAGAAACATTGCCGCGTCAGTGCCGGAAAGTACCGCGACCCTCGACTGTGCCGCGATAGTACCGCGATAGTACCGCAGCGGCTCCGCGTTAGAACAGCGCCGGCTCCGCGAGGATGCAGCAGCGAACACGCGTGGAGTACGATGCGCTGTCCTGTGTTGTAAAACGAAGTTGTTGCCGGTTAAAACTACTCAACTTGACTAGTTTTGAGTTACATTCCGTACCTCCTTGGGCGCAAAAACGGCGGTAACCTCTGTCCTTATAAGACAGAGGACGAAACAACCGCAGGTGCATATTTTTGTTCTTAAGCCCTCTAAGTTGTATTATAATTCTTAATTACCTTCACATGAGATTCTCTTTCGGAGCCGCGGCGGCACTATCGCGGAGCCGTTTAGGCACTGTCGCGTCATCGCTACGGCTCCGCGGTAGTGCCGCCGCGGCTCCACGATAGTGTCGCTTCGGTGCCTGTAGGCGCCGAAGCGGCACTATCGCGTTGCCGCAGCGGCAATTTCTCTCAGAGGATGGCATCGGGTCCGTGGTTGTTGCTTATACATATCTCCCTTCTTTGGAGGATTGCACTTCAAAAAAAAGTATTTATGCCAAAGCTTCGGATGAATGATGGGTACACAGCAGGTGATGAGTTTTGTGTTTCACTAGTAAAGAACACATGTAAGTGCTGCTAAACGCGCAAAAGGATTCCTAGAAAGGCGAAAACTGAAATGATTCTTTTCGCAACCCAAAAATCGATTTTCGCGAAGAGGATGTCCGTTTGAGAGAGCTCATTAAGACTACTATTTTAGTCAACCAAACCATACACGACCAACAAAATTTTCTATCCCTCCGGGGTCGGTAGTACCAAATTCACTGGAGAAGATAAAAGCATTGATTTGGTAGTCGGCTGGCTCCGCAAGTCACGGTATAGGCACAAACGCATTGTGTGATTACGAATTCGAATGTGCGGCGCATTTCTGGAGACAAAGCCTTAATCCTTATCCATACTTTTACTCCGCTCACTCCTCATGGACAGCTATGCGACCCATACTAAAAGAAAATACCCTCTATCCATCAAGAAACTTACTCAGATCCACCGCGTGCATGTACGCGTGTGCTGCCCTCCTTTTTCCCATGCACTCTGACTGTCTCTTCCATCGCCTGCATACGCATGCACAGGATTACAGTAAATTTCGCTTTAACATAGGGGGTACTTTCTAAGCCCTCACAGGAACACGGACAAAAGTGCGGAAGGCACAAATGAGCAATCAGAACATACCGCGATTAGAAATCTTTCAACTGAGCACAAAAACCCACTAAGCACTGAAAGCTAACGAACTTCGTTGCTCGGTTTCTTCGCGCCGTATGTGGGACAAAGTGCGGGCTTAGCGCGCGCCCTATTAGCAATTTGAATCCACCGCGCGCATAAATCGTTTCAACCGCACACAGCAATTTAATTAGGGCGAATTGCAAAGAGGCTGCTACGTAATCCGGTTGATCGCGTGCAGACACACATATCGGACTGACCGCGTTATGTAAGCTGTATGCCTGGTCTGCAGGTATTATAAGGAGTGTAATATAATTGAATTGAGTTGCTCGCGATAATTCCTACTTTTGTCTGGGCGTACCGAACGCGGGCCCGTTTCGAGCTGACCGCACACAAAAAAGAGGACTGGTCGTCCTCGGTTCCGCATTCGTTCCTGTGTCGCGTCGCGACTACGTAGCCTCTAAGTTTACCTGGGAAGCTTGATCAAATCGATGCTACACGCTTAAACTGAGCACAGAAAAGGCAAAAACGGGCGCGTTGGTCTAGTCTTCGCATGATTCATGATATTTTTCACGAAGTTGCGATGCAGTTACGTGAATCATTTGATCAACAGTCATCACCGCCTCATTGTCACGCGTGTCGAGTATGCCAAGTCGGAAGCTTCCCTAAAATGTCGTGGGCGATATGTTCATCTCCTTGAGAAAGATCAGCCACTCATGGCGAACACTCTAACTGGACTTACCTTTTCTTTGCCGAGGACTTTTATGAAAAAACATTTTCGAGAGATGTAGGTATGGGGTACAGAATTAATAGCCCTTTTTACAAATCCCCTCAATGCCTCAGTGTTTTATAGGAGATTTGCAGAATTGTGTATTTTCATAGCCTTGCGAAGAAAAAAGGGGTACACAAATGGCAATTTTCAGGATGTTAAAAAATTGTCTCAGATTGAGCTTGAAATAAATTTCCAGTGTTGTTTTGGGTGCTGATTACGAATCTGAGGCTCATTTGTGAATATTTGGAAAATTCCGTCGATTTGGTCCGAAGCTTCAAAATGGGGGAAATTTCGCTGGCCAAACGCGACTTTTGACGATTTCGAGAATGCTACGAAGAAATCTCCTTAAAATTTTGACATAGGCGTTATTTGTTCCATTTAACACAAATCCACGGTAGGTTTATCAATTTTCCCTGGATTACGGTATGTAACGGTGGGTATACGGTAGCTTGGTCAAAGTCTCAGATTTGACTCAAAAATTTTCTGTGAGTGTTAATTGGGACGCTGACCACGAACTTGAGGTCCTTTTTTCGATTTTTTTTAAATATTAAGGTAACCAACCCCAGTCAAAAGGCATTATGTCTATCGTAACCTACAGTAACCCTAACTCTGGCGACAACTAACCCGGATTCGCGTTCAGCGTCCTAAATAACTCCCAGTTGAGAATTTTCGGCCGAATCCAGGAAAGTATTTATGAAAACCCCAATAATTCCCGGAGGGTACCCTTACCTTTTCGTGAAACAGTGCAAATGCCCTTTTTTGGACTCCCCGTAGGCATTTAGGGAATTGAACGCACGGGACATTTCTTCCCTGTTTCCGAGCCAAATTTACTCTATTCCCTCGCGCGCTTGTGCGAGAAAGTGTGGGGAGAAGGAGACGCAGCGTACGCGCGCGGACGCACGCGATGAACGGAAATGAATCTTACTCGGAAACAGAGGATAGATATCGTCACAGTCCTACAGCAACGAAAACATAGTCTTTCCAATCGTCGCGGTACGGGTAAATAAGCCTCAAGTAAGGGTTCGCTTTGCTGGGTCTCATTAAGAGACCATTGAACAGGTTGCTAGAAGCCTTCACGCAACATATTGTGCTTGTCTCGCTAGTAACTTATTTCGGAGACTACAATAGGCCACATGTGAGTTTTATGTTTAAATTTCACACGAAATAATGGCAAAAAGTAAGTCTCTCGTAAAAGTCGAAGCCTCCAGGTAACTTGACTCTAGGCGACAGGTAACTTGTTCGAACGTTGCTGAGCAATACTTTCCATTTAACGCAGCTGCTGAACGCAGCATAACATCAATTGGTGAACTTTAGTTAATGACAAATGAATCAATGTTAACCCCAATAGTTATTCGCAAATAAGTGCGTACTAATTGTGTAGTGAAACTGTATATTTTCGATTACTTATTTCTTCTATCAGAGGAGAAAACCTCACCAAATTGCATAGTGGCATATGGAATGTGGGCAGTGGTGTGTAGAAGCGGGCTTCGGATCGGAAATGGAAACTGGGTTGATGCTGGGTGTGGGTTCAGGTGGTGGGTAGTGCAGTTTGGGGGCGGACGGGGGGCAGATGGAGGACGATCTCGGCCGAGGAGATCGTCCGTCGTCTCTCTCTGATGGGCTGGCAATGACCGTGACAGCCTCCACCCGATCACAGAGAAAGTGAGCCGGAATGAGAGACATTGAAGTTTTCATCTTCTCCCTCGTTCCTCATTAGAATCATATTCGTCACCACTAGTGCTGTATTGCCGAGAACTCTTTCGAGTATGTACCCTCCACTGTACGGCTCTTTACAAAAGTGCAGTTCTCCATTTAACCCTATGCCGACTCATTGGCTAACTTTACGGCATCCCTACGCTTCAATGTTTCCCACGCCCCTCATTTCTCCCCATTCATTCCTACATCCCACTCTGTTCTCATCATTTTTACTTCGAATTTTTAGCAAACTAACTAGCACAATGTCCATCCCATTTTTGACGAAAAGGCGAAAAAAAAACGCGCAAAATCGCAACCTTGTCTTCCGGCCATAACTCGCTTCAAAGTGAACTTCTTTGAAATCTGTAGACCTCTCAGAAATCAGCATCGAGTATTTGTTCTTTGAACTACACATCGCTTATTCTCAAACAAGGCATATAGAGTTGACACAATCATTCGGATAATCGAGCGGGTGAGAGGTGGGACAATATGAGATGCTGAAATATGCGGCCTGGTCTTCTTTGAACTATTTAATTTTGAAAGATATTCGGAACTATGATTTCACTGTCTCAGTTCAATTATAACTTTTTTAGTTTAACTTCACTTCGCCTTCGGATATTACTCATTTACTGTCGGTATAATAGCAAATAGTCTTCTGTAGCTTGCCAACCGAGATAGCACGTCCATCTGAGGGTGACTAGTTGAGCGTCTCGGCGAACAGTCTAAGGTTGGTCTATTTTTCCCTTGCATATGTTGCTTAGTGAGTGATCTGGTTACATACTGAATGAAACTCTGTAAAATGAAATAGCGCTTGATCGGGTAGTTTCCTGAATGTATTTCCGATCTCCAGGCTCCGAAGAAGGCGATAAGCCGAAACGTTAGCCGAAGAAATCTGTACTATCTCGGTTGGCAAGCTACAGAAGACTATTTTCTATTATACCGACAGTTGCGATGGCGAGATTCATCGAAAGACGTGCATGGATATTCATTTACTATTTATATGATATTTGATATTTTTGTTTTATGTATATTTCTTATGTTATTGAGCGTTTACTGTGATGCCTCAGTTTTTTCAAGCACAATGTTTCCGAAAATTTGACGTCTCCAGTAAGATCTTTCCAGGGCAATGGTACTTTTGCCTCATCTCAGCAAGTTCACTGCTAGAATTTTGTTCAAATATTCTTGCTACAGTATTTTTAGCCTCTCATCCTAATTCTTAGGTGCATGAAGTGAGGTATATCGGGCTAACTCTGTCGGAAACTCCATATCAATGTTGTATTTTACCATGACCGACGGCTCAGCTGCTTGCCCCGCCCGGAATCATATGAGCGAGAGAGACAGTATCAAAGCGTACATAGTATACACATGCATTGCTACTATAAGGGAAGAACAACTGATCGATCTGAGCGTTCGTAACGGAATCTATGACAATTATGTAGTTCACTTGTATAGGCATATTCAAATCTGAGCTTATTGCCACTGAAGACTTCTCCAAAATCAGACATGCGCGAAAAATTTTGAAACCGAAAAACGAAAAAATTTCGGTTTTGAATTCGAAAAATTCCGAAAAAAAATTTGTCTTTCGAAACTTCTTCTTTTCTTAATTACACATTTTTGACTGGAAAAACAAGACAACGTAGTCGAAATGCTTTGAATAATGACAGAATTATGTTTTTTTAGTGGAGCAAAAGCACACGCAATCAACGTATCAATGTAAGGAATTTTACTCTTGTTGCAATGGCAAATCCTGACAAAATAGCAGCGCTTCTTTTTGTGAACTTTTATCTCAAAACTGCGGTAGTTTTCTGAACATTCATGCCCACGTTTTTTTCGAGTTTTTGACCCAAACTGTGAGCTCAAAGGTCGCCTCTAACTTTATGAAAAAAATTCGCAGAAGTTGTAAATAGTGGGCAATTGGAAAGGAGTAAAAAATAAGTAATAGTATTGGTCCTTAATTGAGAAAATATCTTTCAACCTTATATCATATACAATTATCATTCATTTCTTTTCTGAAATTTTTCTAGAGTCATACATCTAAACGGAACAAAAGTTTTATGGAGAGGATCTTCAATAGTTCCTGATGCATAGCGCACTCCTCTGAGAGAATCCCCCGCGATCGTTCAATGATAGAATCCACTCGGTTTCTGGTAGGGGCCGAGAGGATACCAGCATGGGGCAATCGCGGAACGATCGCGAGATTCTGCCAGTCTCGAACCGAGAGCGTACCGCGTTCGTTCATCGATGCTCCAGCCATGCTTTATCGCGGAAGCACAAGGAATCGAGCCCGGGGCTGACGCGGAACGATCGCGTGATTCTGCCAGTCTCAAACCGAGAGCGCACCGCGTTCGTTCATCGATGCTCCAGCCATGCTTTATCGCGGAAGCACAAGGAATCGAGCCCGGGGCTGACGCGGAACGATCGCGAAATTCCACCAGTTCCGACCTAAGGGTGAATCGCGTCAACACATCCACGGATTTGGGGAGACAAATCGCGGAACAGCGATGAACTGAGGCCGGAACTATCGCGGGATGATCGCGAGATTCTGCCAGCCTCCACCCCTGATCGTACCGCATCCATGCCCTCTCGGTGTTTCACCCGAGCGGGTGTTGCCAATCAGATCAACGGGAAGCTATAAGGTATTGCCCGTGCCGTATTTCGCGCTGCTTTACAAATCCGCACAGCATGAGAGCGCGGAACGCGGGGAAACGATCACGGTACTAGCGCGGTAAGCTTGGTCTCGATCGCGGTACCATCACGGTACAAGCAAGAAAATGTCAATGGAATGGTCGATTTGGTAACTATCGCTAAACGGACGCGGATTGCGGGACGTGAGGGAGACGAACACGGTACCATCGCGGATCGCGGAAGCATCACGGTACTAGCGAGAACGATTCTCTCAGAGTCTTGCGTGAATTTCTTGCGCTGTCATGTTGAATTTCAGTACGATCGGCCGCGTCATGGTCACCACTGACCAGTAGCTCAATCTCTCGCTGCTATTGGACGGTAATGGCCGCGACGCCATCAAAACGCATTGAGTCGTAGTGTCTACGCAGAGGTTCAGTTCAACCATTTTTGCTGGATGGAAGTATACATGATGCCGTTTGCCTAAGAACATTTTTATTCGCAGTTAATTTGTTGTGGATCGATAAAGGGTGCAAAAAAAAGCTGCTCTAAGAATTTTCGGAAAAGCTGCCGTTTGAAAATTATGAGCCTCCAAATAGCAATTTTCGACGTCTTTTTCATAAACATCTCAAAAGAAAACGAGTTTTCCTAACCTTAAAAGACAGTGTTCACGATAGATTACACTTTTGATATCTACACCGTTTACTGAAGGTCTGGTGCCCTATACAGAAAGGCATGCTTGAAGAGGACGCGAAAGCTAAAAGAGGGCCACATTTGCTTACGTTGGCTTTCGAGTATGATACCTAAGGCCCCGGTCATAGTTGGTGCTATTTGCATCTGCATGCCCCCGCACCCCGCACCCCCAACACCCCCCGCACCCCCAACACCCCGCACCCCCAACACCCCCCAACACCACCCCGGTCGATACGTATGTTTAAAATGATGGAGTGAGGTTGAGAAAATCACTCGATGCATCCAACTAGATATGACGATGATTACGTGGCCAACAGGATTGCACCTGTTCAGAGAAATAGTGAAGGCGAGTATGGTGAAGTCACGGAGGTAGCAGTAAGGTTAGCTTTCTAGTGATACGCAATGTTTTATCATCGACCCGCCCACCCGGTGATTTTCTCATCCACGTATTGCATGGATATCGACCGCGTCGGATACATCGAGTGATTTTCTCAACCTCACTCCATCATTTTAAACATACGTATCGACCGGGGGGGGGGGTGTTGGGGGTGCGGGGAGCGGGGGATACACCGAGTGATTTTCTCAGCTTCACCTCACCATGTTGTTCATACGTATCGACCGGGTGGGTGTTGGGGGGTGCGGGGGGGATACACCGAGTGATTTTTGCATCCCATTTCCAATGCATTCTGTGTGTATCGACCGGGCTGGAGGCGTCGGCTCATCCAACTATGACCGGGGCCTAACAATGCAATCAAGCGGTTCAGCTCGCTTATCAGCATGATCGATCACTGGATGGGGGGTAGCCGCGTCGAACACACGTGGCACGCACGTAAGCGAGGAGATAATGATAGTCATGAACATCGATCAAGTGATGTCACGTTAGGGGTCGTTAATACTTCAACCGCCGAGCGGCGCGGCGAAGTGCAATCCAACAATATCGATTGTGCTACGCCGCGTAATCAATATTACAGAAATGGGCTGCGCCGCACCGCTCGGCGGCGGAAGTATAAACGGTCCCTTAGATCGCTGCGTCGCGGCTACCCTCCCCCTATTTAGTGATCGACGATACTTCCTCGTCTTGATAACTTCATGCTATCACGACCTCGAGTGTCCATTTCTTCACGCCGAAGGGGTGGGAGGCGTTTCGGTAACCTCAGAACGCTTGTTTGATTTCGTTATTTTGCCATTCCTAGCTCTTTTTGAACCGCTTTTCCTGTATAGAGAGCTTAGAATTTTTCTCGCCTATCATTTTACGGTGAAAAGTCTTTGAGAATGAATATCGTGAACGCTGCCTTTAGATTGCTGATGCAGGTGCCGTATTCATGAAACTACGGGAGCCTCCCGGGAGGATCCAAAGTTCGCCTGCCACATACATCGACTGGTTCTAAAAACCTTCCCGGGAGGCTCCCGTGGTTTTAAAAACACGGCCACAGGTTATCAGCTATGCGGAGTCGATTAGCGTTATTAGATTGGAAATGTCGAATTATATATTGTTTGTTCTTCGGAGGATTATTCGAGAAAATTATGACCATGTTCAAAAGATGCGCCGTAGTCGTTTCAGTCATTTTAAAAAAAGGAAATCCAAGAAATTTTGACCCAATCAATCTAATTTTTTAGCGAGAGTGATGTAGACTTTGTTTCATTCCAAGTAAGCTTCTGTTTTTCATTATCAAACGCGGAGCGGTGGCTTTTTCGTCGGAAACTCCTTATCCCTACATAATTAAATTTCACCGAGACCCACGCTCCGCTGCTTGTAATAATCGAATTCCACAGATCACTAGCGGTTTGCCACAGTCTAGTTGAAGGAACTGTGGTGCAAGGGGCAGATCATACATTTGCTTTTGCGCGAAATGATCCTGAAATCAAATGAAAGACGGGTGCAAGCTTGGTGCAGACGTCTGTAGGCAGCGAAGGATCGACTACAAGTCGCATCAGAACCGCAAGTTTCAGACCGATAAAAACCGAAAAAAAAATTAAAGTTTTTCGTTTTTTTTTTCGTTATTGATATTTTTCGTCAAAAAGGGCGAAAAACGAAAAAACCGAAAAATCAAAAAACGCACACCCCTGTGCGGAATGCAGAGAGGTTTCCTCAAGAGAGTCAACTTAGCATATGGGAATTCGTATTGTTTATGGGTTTATTCGTAGTCGCGGTCTAGCCACAGACTACGACAAACCAGGTCTGAAGATGGTGCAAGGCATCAAAAGCTTATCAGAAGCGAACTTTCGAGAAGGAGTTTATTACGAATTTCGAGCACATTTTCGCGATAAACCTTTTTGGAAATTTCGCAGATTGTTTGAAGCCTCACAATAAACATTTCAATATGGGATGTTGTTAAAATAGTAACCCACTGCGACGAATTAACTAGAGTCAATCTACTTCGATTATTGATCTACCCAGAATCATTACAAACTTTCAGACACTATCCCATATTTCCCGCTCGATAAGGCCATTGTTATACCAAAAGTTTGCGACCGCGACAGGTGCGGTCAACTGTTACGAATCGTGCCGGGACCAGGCCCACACAGGTGAAAAATGCTGTCGAAAGAACGGTTTGCAGCACCTGGCGCGGTCGCTGGCTCGAAAGGAGATGTCATGCCTGAAATATGGAAACTGTGCGGTAATCGGCCGCTGTCGCGGCTGTCCGTCGCAGTGCATTGCACTACGACGGGTGTCAGCGACAGCGACCCAGCCAAATCCGGCAACGTGCCGGGTGTTTCTTGGCCCTGAGCGACAGCGACGGCTGGCCCTCAGCGACAGCGACGCAGCAGTGCTCTGCGACCGCGACAGGCTTGTCGTGGGGTATAACAATGGCCTAAGTTGTTCAAATGTCAGTCAGAACAGGTAGCGTCTTACACATTTATCATAAAAAAAAACTTCGTGTAGATCCAGAGTCAGGTGGAGGGGTTCTGTGTATAAGCAGTACACAGATTGTCCATTTAAGCATTCGAGTTTCATGTTCTTCATTCGGGTAGTCGTAGGTTTAGTAGTGAAGTGAGCTACATATGTATGTATGTGGGCACAATATTATTCCGGCCCGCGTTTTACCTAGCATGCTTTCGAAACCAACCGCTTAAGCACGTATTCGAGCTCACACTCACGCACTCGTGGGAGAGTATGACAGCACAAAAAGGGTTGCATCGCAGGTTTGGCATCCAGTAGAACCCCTCGTTGTCAGCAGCAGCTTTTGTTGACAGCAGCATATGGACGATAAAGGAATCAGAAGCCCACTAGGAAGATGGGATGGCGAACACACCTGTACCGAGAAAATCAATGTAGGGGTCTCAGCTCGGCAATAAAGGATTCAGCAGCACCCGAAAACCGTAGCGAGATCGTTCTTAGTCACTTTTTCATCGTCTACAATACCGGCCACAACTTCTGTCCCAAAGCGCGTCGGCGACGCGGAATCGCGTCGAAAACGCCGTTTTTGTTCGGAGTGGACTTTTTGAGAACCTGAAAAAATCATTCGATTCCTCTCGACGAGGAGATTCCGTTTGTATGTTCAGACTTTGGAAAAACTCAAGTCTTCACCTAGTTATGGCCTATTTTCCCTAAAAGGAGTCAAAATCTTTGTGAATGGTTACTTTTTGAATCTGAGAACACTAACCGCTTCCTCTCATCGTCCTGATTCCAAAAATCTTTTCGAATTTGGGAAATTGTTACTTCTTGACATAGTTATGGCATATTTCGCCCACCCAAAGAGTAGGAATGCTCTATCAACGGCGAAACTTGAATGTGAGCATCACCAGTATATTTGTGTAGTAATTCTGACTTCAAAGCTGTCTCTGTCCCTGGAAAAGTGTGAGATTTGACTCTCAATCTTTCTTAGTTCTATATGAATTCCGTTTTGGCGATGGTTTCCCTTCACTTTCTCGGTTCTCCGCGCTCTCCACGCTACTACTCTCCTCTCTCTGACGCACTCCTCGCTGTCTGTACTGCCTCGCTCGAAGACTGTCCCCCAAACCGAATAGAATTCGATGAGCGTAGGGCCGGGATCACACTTCCAGCGACGAGCGACGCGACGCAATGTTTAACATCCATATCGACTGAAAATCGATATGCCTAATGTGCACTGTCGCTGTCGCTGGTCGCGGGAAGTATGGTCCCGGCCTAGACGGACTGGAGAGTCAGCGTTATGAAAGCCCGGTATCTAAAAGATCTAAGGTCGAAATGGGAGAGGAGTAAAGATCTAGGGTGTTCTCTGAGATATTTATATAACGAGACGAACGTTGGTCGACTCAGAAAAGAAAGCAGTTATCTGAACAGGTGGTCCGTACTGAATCAACATCCAGAGACAATCGGAACAGGAGTTACCGTTATGGGTAGTTTGTTCCTGGCTTACTAAATCCTCTCTAACACTACGCCATCGGTGAGTGATCCTGCGGATGCGGACCATCCAGTCTGCGCGCGCGGTCGCGGCGCGCACAGCATTTATTCGTTTCCCTGCGACGAGTGTAACTCATCATTGAGCCATCTTCCGGGAATGCATACAAGGAAAGAATCAAATCCTCGTGTTAAGAGACAAATGCATTTTCACCTAGTTGAGAAAAATCCTCCGTATTAGCTCAACTTAAAAAGAAATATCCAACAGAACCATTCTGGAAATTCTCTGTTGTCGGTGAGTGATTCTGCAGATGCAGACCACAGACAATGATGAGTTACACTCGTCGCAGGGAAACGAATAAATGCTGTGCGCGCCGCGACCGCGCGCGCAGACTGGGTGGTCCGCATCCGCAGGATCACTCACCGATGGCGTAGTGTTAGAGAGGATTTAGTAAACCAGGAACAAACCACCCATAACGGTAACTTCTGTTCCGATTGTCTCTTGATGTTGATTCAGTACGGACCACCTGTTCAGATAACTGCTTTCTTTTCTGAGTCGACCAACGTTCGTCTCGCTATATAAATATCTCAGAGAACACCCATGCTCTTTACTCCTCTCCCATTTCGACCTTAGATCTTTCAGATACCGGGCTTGCATAACGCTGACTCTCCAGTCCGTCTCCGCTCATCGAATTCTATTCGGTTTGGGGGACAGACTTCGAGCGAGGCAGTACAGGCAGCGAGAAGTGCGTCAGAGAGAGGAGAGCAATAGCGTGGAGAGCGCGGAGAACCGAGAAAGTGAAGGGAGACCATCGCCAAAACGGAATTCATATAGAACTAAGAAAGATTGAGAGTCAAATCTCACACTTTTCCAGGGACAGAGACAGCTTTGAAGTCAGAATTACTACACAAATATACTGGTGATGCTCACATTCAAGTTTCGTCGTTGATAGAGCATTCCTACTCTTTGGGTGGGCGAAATATGCCATAACTACGTCAAGAAGTAACAATTTTCTCAACCTGAAAAGATTTTTCGGAATCAGGACGATGAGAGGAAGCGGTAAGTGTTCTCAGATTCAAAAAGTAACCATTCACAAAGATTTTGACTCCTTTTAGGGAAAATAGGCCATAACTAGATGAAGACTTGAGTTTTTCTAAAGTCTGAACATACAATCGGAATCTCCTCGTCGAGTGGAATCGAATGATTTTTTCAGGTTCTCAAAAAGTCCACTGCGAACGAAAACGGCGTTTTCGACGCGATTTCGCGTCGCCGACGCGCTTTGGGACAGAAGTTGTGGCCGGTATTGTACCTCCTGAACTCGGAGTCCTTCAGCATTGGTTTCCTCACTTTGAATTAGATGGGTCCGTAGAAAGTCAAAATCTTCATGTTTGACTTTTATTTCTTTTCTGGTTTTTTTGAGTGAAATGGCAACTGTATTGTGTATGAAGGAAGACTGCTACTGCTACTTCATGTGGTTTCGCTAATAGTGGCCAATTTGAGGCGACGAGAAGATACAGCGATTCGCATGCAGCCACTACTGTACTCATAGCGCATCGCTATTCGAAGGCGAGTTTGAGGATCGTCTCCGATTCGGGCACGTGTGGGAATATAAACGGGGACAGCACTACAAACCGGTACAATTTCTAAGAATACTAACACTTAGAACGGAATACACGAAGTATGTACAGTCCATGACCACGGAAAAGGCGGTGGTGCGGTCGCGTATTTTCAATAAGTAAACTGTAGCGATAGCCGGCCAAGTTCGCCAGCAATCGATAAGAGGTACAGCTGATAATTTTTCTGGTTTGTCTCCGTTATATCAAGCCTACAGTTCACCTCCGCACTGCCGTTCAGTCCGCAAAGTGCAGCCTGATTGCGAAATCTTGCTGCGACGCGGTTGCGAACATCTTCAGACAAGGATGTGGGACCACCCGGGCGCTTTTGGCCTTTGGTGCCCGGGTGATCCCACCGCCCGGGTGATCCCACATCCCTGTCTGAGGATACTCGCAACCGCGCCGCAGCACGATTTCGCAATCAAGCGCACTTTGCGGACTGAACGGCAGTGCGGAAGTGAAGAATACGCTCTGCCTACTTGAGCGCAAGCCAGTACTCTGCAGCACAGAGCGCGACGGGTCTGATCAGTTTGGTACGTCTTCGATCGGACGTTTTCTTGTCATAGAGCACTCAAGTAATAGAGTCACGCTTATTTCCATCCGTGTTCAAGTATTCAGCCCTTTTAGACTCAAGTCATGTCCGAGTTGACCCAACCGGTGACTAGGCTTGCATCTGTCGCTCCAAGATCCAACTTATCTTTAGAAGCAAGCGTCACATCATCAGCATACAACAGCGACAATGGCGCCGGTTTCTGCAGCCCTCCAGTAATGGTATTTATCTCGATGACAAGGAGTAGGGTAGACTAAGCACCAGGGGTGTGCGTTAATGAAAAATATTTTTTTCGTTAAGCGTTAATCGTTAATTTTAGGAAAAAAACCGCGTTAACTCCCTAATGCGTTAACACGTCAATTTTGCATTTCGTTAAAATATAAAAAGAAAAACATTACCACGTCAAAAATCAATAATTTATCAGATGTACTACATCAATCAGTGCCATACTGGGCTCGCCGCGGGATAGGTCCCCACAGGGGGTTCTCAGTTCCGGAGGGGTCAAAAGGCTCCGGAGATGTCTGGCCTCCGGAGGAAGACCCATAGACAATCGTGTATGTGAGTGAAAACCGCCCGGAGCAGTTTTTCACATGGAATTCAATTAATTCAACTATTCATTGCGGTTTGACTGAAATGCTGTTTGAACTGAGTTGATAGTGACGGTGTTCAATTAGGAAGTTCAGGGTAAAGTCATAGTGAAGGTGTTCCCAAATGATGGGCAAGACATATGAATCCTCAATGTGAAGTGTCTAAAGCAGTTTGCCTATTAAATGCTGAATGATTTCTGCGAAAGATTTCTATGAGTTAGTAGAGTTGATATTTGAGTTGAGCGTGGTAGATTTACCCTCCACAAAAACGTTCCTCGTTTGAGATTGACGCCGAACACCGCTACAATATAAGGGCTAACACCTCTCTCATTGGTGGTCCCGCCGGAAGTCAGCAATTCTGAGAAGTAGGAGTCACGGGAGTATATTTGAGTCCAGCGTGGTAGATTTACTCTATGCCGTGTTTCAGCGTCTCAAATGAACGTTGAAGAGCGCTACACTGATAGAGAGAAAAGGCAAAAAACATCCAAGTTGACGAATCTATGTAACCTAGGGTTTTAAAACTGCTGTAACTCAAGTTCTGAATGAGGTACCTGGAAAAAATTCTAGCTATAGGAAACTACACTCTGTAACCTACTGTTTGGAGCCTACCGCACCTCTGGAGTGAACCGTTCGCGAAAATCTTCCTGGTGTGGGTTCTGCGTCAACATTTGCGTTTTCTCAGTACTTACTTCGTTAGATGTGGGCCCACAGTGCATTTTAGAGAAGAGCCCACAACAGGTAATTGAAAGCCTAGTTTCTCAAAGCCAGGATTTTTTAAGACAGCTCATTTACTACTTAACTTATAACCTTTCAAAAACCTACTTCTTTCGAGGACTTGCACGTTTATTTCTTCGATGTTTACGAGTACAATGTAGCGCCCTACAGCTTCGATCTCAGACGGTGAAATTTCGTATGCAGGGTAAATCAACCACGCTTGACTCAAATACCGTATTTTCTCTATTAGAAGTACACCCTCTATTTGAAGTACACCCCTATTAGTAGTACACTACTAAATAAGATAAGGAATAAAACTTCAGACTCTACAACAGTGTTACGGCTTAGAAAAGGACGATAATATCAATGAGTGTGCAAGCCATGACTCACCCGGAATTGACTACAATCCATAAAACGGCCAATGTCTCACCGTCGACTGCGTACCACGCGCTGCGCGACCGCACGTGCGTCGGAAGCAGACGAGTTTTGGCCGCCGCGCGCCGAGTTTCGGCAGCCGCGCGGCGGCCGAAACGTCGCGCGGCGGCCAAAACTCGTCGCGCGGCGGCCAAAACCCGTCTGCTTCCGACGCGCGTCGCGCAGCGCGTGGTACGCAGTCGACGGTGAGACATTGGCCGTTCTATGGCCTGTAGCTGACTTCTCATGGTTGTTGATGGCGAAAATTGTCACCAGATTTGGTTTTGAATCGGCCTCGCGCGCAACCCCTTTTTCGAAATCTTAGTTGAGAGTGAACGTAGAAATTAGAGCTAAATTGCATTAAGAAGAGCGCAAAAAGTTGGTATAACTACCCAAAAATGGCTTAGAACGGTTCACTGGTTTTTGAGTAAAAAATGAAAGACCGCGCGATCCTGTTGTTAATCTCCTTTTTTTCAGACGGCGTACACGATCTTGTTGGTACACTTAAAATTGAGCTAGGGAGCTCCTTTTTGGACAGGAGGCTGGAAATGGATGCAGGTCGCTCCTATTCCAATTTGAACTTGATACCTTAACCTTGAAGGGTACCTCAAAATCTTGGGTTTATATACTAAATTAGCCGTGGAGCACGAAAACTGTTTTTTTTCTGCTACGGCTATGGAGACCTAGGTGTGTGGGTGAATCTGCAGCCAATCAACACATGTCATCGGAGATATGTACTGAAATTGTCCGAATCCGTACTTTTGACACGTCACCGATCGATAATCAATATTATCGATTTTGGCGTTTTTTGCACAAAATGCGGCTGGGAGTGGTGATTGATGATGAGATTGGTTTTCTTGGTTGGAGAATTTTGCTCATCAGTCATTATCGATAAATATCGATCAATAACATTGATTTTTTTCGCCTGTTGCACAAAATGCCGCAATGATTTTTGATTGTTGATGGCTCTAAATCATTTGATTGGAAAATTCTTCTCATCATGCAAGATCAAATACTAATGATCAATAATATCGATTTTTCACATTTTGCACCAAATGCGGCAGTGAGTTTTATTTTTTATGGTTGTAAGCCATAGGTTTCAACAAATTTTACTCATACGACAATATCGTCTGTTAGATGTTTCATCAATCCGAAATGGAAATCGTTGAGCAAAATTGAAGTCAGAAAGGGAACCTTCGGGAAAAATATGTGAAATTTCTGAAAATTTAGCTTCCTGGCAAAAGTAACGATTTGGTAATGATTAAAAAAGTTTCAAAAATGTCTTGAAATATCTTTGAAAAATGATTTGGCGTAAAATAGCCTGGAAAAAATAAAAAAGTTAGGATAAGAAGTGAAATAACTAAAAATGCGATTTGGTGGTCGATCATTTCACAAGCAGGTTAAATCGACCCCGCTTGACTCAAATATCCCTCTCCCATGATTCGTACTTCGCATAAATACGAACTTCATTTCATTTCATTTATTACGCTGTAAAAGACAGACATGTGATTAAAAACTACAATAATGGTGTGAAACTAGAACTAAAACACATCTAGAAAGCCAATAATTTTGCACCAGCCATACGCTTGAACGAACCGTATGTAAATATGTTTGGTGAGGCGGTGTACTCTAGGCTTGAAAAGTTCAAGCCTGCCCTGCATGTAAACATATACCTCCTCAAGTTGGTCTAAGGCATTGAAAGATATCTTGATCTGTCCTCCCCTGGTTTTCGATTGTATCAAACTGTAGAATCGGGGCACCCTAACACTAAGCTGGCCCGATAGCAGTTTGAAAACCATACACGCGTCTCTTAGCTTTCGACGAGGTTCCAACGAGTTCAGATTGAGAATCGTGATCGAACTACCCCCCTCCTCCCCTCAAACATCCGCATTTTATTACACAGCACAGACTGTTAGCAGTTATACCGTAGTCCACCAATAAATTGCACATCTAATTACCAATAAGGAGCGGTTGGCCGAAGATCAATGTGTTTGAAACTCACGGCAGCACAACCGCTCCCGCTCAAAAGGTGGTGAGCGTTTTGCATACGAATTCATGCACATTGACCTTCTGTCGACCGCTTCTCATTGATAGGTGGATGTGTAAAATTTGGTGGACTGCACTATACATACACTTTTGAACTTTCAGCCCCTCTCTACATAAATGCGATAGGCGCTGTTCTGTGCTCTCGTCCTCGCAAACATCCGCATTTTTTTCGCATAGCACTGGCTTCATGATTTCAGTACGACAAGAGTAATTTTACTGTAAACGAACATCAGAGGCAAACCTGCTGGATAAACGCTGTTTGAACAGATCAGCTCTAGGCGAGGAGGGGGAGGGGTGGAACACGGTCAAAAATCGACCTACTCACGCTACTGGGGTGGGGGGTTCTTAGCGAAATCGGCACTGGAGTGGGGGTCTGGACAGAACTGGCCGACCCGCCCTTTGTGCAGTACCCTGTCCCACAACACTTAACGAACTATAAATTAACGTGATTTCAAGATTTTTTCGTTAAGCGCTAATCGTTAATTTTCGAGAAAAAAACCGCGTTAACCCGTTAATGCGTTAACACGTTAACGTTATAACGCACAGCCCTGCTAAGCACATCCTAGGCAGTGGCCCTAGCCACGGCGCGCTCAACAAACTTCTTCGCACCGTAAGGCCGTTTTCCGGCTGTCTTGCCAGCAATGAGGCCGTGGCACAGATTTTTTTCTCTCGAACCCTTATCCGCACTTCATCTGTCTAGAGTCGCAAGTGCACATGTCCTTAAAAATTGCACATGATATTTTCCTAGGGCGATTACTCGCTCGTCAGTGGCCTCAGGCATCTTCCAGTCCTCATACCAAACATGTCTCTCACAGGTAGTGTGAGCTGGAGCTCTCGCTCCATCATGAAAACTCCAGTGCCCGACTCCAGTGAACGCGTCAGTTCTCTCGACAACCTTTTCTAATTTTCTTTTGCACCGAACATTTTTAAAAAACCTACAGATCCCCAAATCACGCATAGATAAGGTTGGAAGATCCACGTTTCCGTCAGGTCATGGCACCGTGCACGCTAAACTTCAGTAAGAAATCCCGCGCCTACTATATACAAGCTGTTTAGGCTGCCGCCGCGGCGAAGTTTGATCCCAACAAGATCGGTCCCGCCGCGTCGCGCGACCGGCAAGCTGGAAATTCATTTCGACGGGCCAATCTGTTGCGGGAAGGATGAACGGCGCCTAAGGAAGAGAGAACACCTCTGCATTATCAGTCAAATGGAAAGACACTGAAGATTGTCGGTGGGTATGCAGTCGATTGTCACCTATGTGTGCAGTGGACAAGAAGAGTAGTTAATTCTCATGGTGATACAGAAGAACTTCTGTCTTAGGCTAAGGCTTAGAGTACCACAGTGTGGGTTTCCCTCAAAACGGGAAGTATCAGTAATGACGTGAGAAAAATTGGTAGTCAGTGCTCGTAATTCCCTCAATCACGTGCAAGCAAACACTTGAAAACCTGTAATTTATGTGATGAGGGAAACCACGACCAGGAGTATTTCGCATCAATTTTTTCCGGAACTAGCGTTACTGATTACCAATAAGGACATTTACAACAACAAAAAAACTAATTTCTGAGGCATTTTCGAAAACCTCGCAATTTCGATCAATGCCTGCTGCGGGCGGTCAATGATGGCGAAATATAGGTGCTCACATAAGGTGCGTCCGAATGAGAATGGCGGCCCATGCGGCCGTCGTGCTTGGCAGGCGGCCGTCGCGTTCGCCGCTTTCGGACTAGCATGCGAAACTTCCCCACCGCCATCGACTACGAACGGGGCCGGCACCGGCTGGCAGCAAGCCCTGCGCCGATCAATCAGCTCTGCAGACGGTGGAAAAGAGGACGGCCGTCGTTGAAATCCAACACTTGCCCGAGGGCGGCACATGCGACGGCGGCCTGCCAAGCACGCCGGCCGCGTGGGCCGCCATTCTCATTCGGGCACACTTTAGCTGTTAAAGGCATCGTACGCGCCAAAAACCTTATCTTATTTTTTTCACGTTTTTTGCGACGGCAATTCTCTGACATACAGAATAGAACGAAAAGGCTCCCTAAAATCATCAACTTTCGCAAAAAAACCGTTTTAAAACGTCTCCAATTATTCACTTTCCACCCCTCCGTCAATTTCGGTGTGTCGCGTGCAATACGTCGAAAGTCTTTTTTTTTACAAACGTCGGATGTGTTTTTTGCTTTAAGCTTATTAGGTAGGTGAATCTCTCTTGCCTTTCGTTCACTGGAACTTATTCTTAAAAAGTAGTATGCATTGGGCAAATTTGGATGTTAGAATTTCCCGAATAAAAATTTCAAATGCTGAATCACTACCAGGGATGTGCGTAATTACGACTAACGACTAACGAATTTAACGACTAACGGGCTTTTTGGGTGTTACGACTAACGATTAACGACTAACGAAATTAAAATTATTTTCGTAAGCAATCCCAAAATTCGTTAGAAAGCCAATAGTCACTCAAATCGCGCTCCAACCCAAGGCTTACACCAGGATTGATACATATTGCCCTGTTGGTTGTTCCAGGTGAATGGTACAAAATAACTATAGCCTTCAGTATTGATTATTTCCACCGGCACTGCACATTAAAACCCCAACCGAACTTTGCGCTAGGTTAGGCGCAGCATTTATGCGACTTCGTGCCGGTCGCGCGACTTTATGGTAGGCTCACTGAGCCGGTTTCGACAGTGACCGGCTCCAGCGGAGATTTTTACAGAAGGTGTTATAGTGCATCTATCCACGGCAGGGACCGATGCCCAACCCCCTGCCGCCGGTGGTGGTGGGCGCGCTGCGCAATGGGTGGGCGCCCGGCGGATTAGCATCGATCGACTGGCCGCCGCACAGCTGATCAGCACCAACTCATTTTCCTCTTTCCATCCCTCCTCCGCGTTCTCGATCCATCTTTCTATCGTTTTCCTCCTTTTATTGTTTCTCCTTCATTACGAGTGTTCACATTGCATGTGCTATATTATATTCACGTATCTTTGTCAACAATTTACGTGATGTTCTAGCATTTCAAATCAAATTTTTTTTCAGGTTAATATTCCATCTGGATATTCGCCCGGCTGGTATTCTGGTCTGCTGTACTATATTCTTTTCTTCATCTTTTATTATTTCTCCTGGAAACTATATTTTCTATCGTTTTTCTAATGGATTCCACCCCATCACCTTCTAATTTTGTGAGTTTTTTGGCCGCGTTTTCACTGTTTTCAATGTTTATCATAAAGTTGTTTGATAATGTTCATATTTATCTATGTTGTTTTTATTTTAATTGTCGCTTGCCCGTCGTCCATTGTTATTCCAGACAGGGCATCGTGGAGAGAAAAAAATTGGTAAATTTTTCGGGTTAGACGACCGCTAGAGAATTTTGTTGAGAATTCATGTCGAGAAAATTTCTTAGACAATTTTTTCTCTAGTGTGTCGTTTAATTCGAAGCAGTACCGAAATTCTAGGGTTGTTGCGCGTTTCCCTTTCATTTCCAATCGCGTTCGTTGTAGTTTTTGCTGAGCATTTGTCTAGGATTTTTTTTCGTGTAAAACTTTTTTAAAATTGGAATTGAAAGGAAAACGCGCAACAACCCTAGAATTTTTGGTACTGCTTCGGATTAAATGACACACTAGAGAAAAAAATTGTATTAGAAATTTTCTCGACATGAATTCTCAACAAAATTCTCTAGCGGTCGTCTAACCCGTAAATTTACCAATTTTTTTCTCTCCACGATGCCCTGTCTGGAATAACAATGGACGACGGGCAAGCGACAATTAAAATAAAAACAACATACAGTTCACCTCCGCACTGCCGTTCAGTCCGCAAAGTGCACCCTAATTGCGAAATCTTGCTGCAGCGCGGTTGCGAACATCCTCAGACAAGGATGTGGGATCACCCGGGCGCCTTTGTCCTTTGGTGCCCGGGTGGTCCCACCGCCCGGGGGATCCCACATCCCTGTCTGAGGAGACTCGCCACCCCGCCGCCGCACGATTTCGCAATCAAGCGCACTTTTGCGGACTGAACGGCAGTGCAGAAATGAAGAATAGATAAATATGAACATTATCGAACAACTTTATGATAAACATTGAAAACAGTGAAAACGCGGCCAAAAAACTCACAAAATTAGAAGGTGATGGGGTGGAATCCATTAGAAAAAAGATAGAAAATATCGTTACCAGGAGAAATAATAAAAGATGAAGAAAAGAATATAGTACAGCAGACCAGAATACCAGCCGGGCGAATATCCAGATCGAAAATACAGCACATGCAATGTGAACACTCATAATGAAGGAGAAACAATAAAAGGAGGAAAAAGATAGAAAGATGGATCGAGAACGCGGAGGGATGAAAAGAGGAAAATGAGTTGGTGCTGATCAGCTGTGCGGCCGCCAGTCGATCGATGCCAATCCGCCAGGCGCCCACCCATTGCGCAGCGCGCCCACCACCACCGGCGGTAGGGAGTTCTGCATCGGTCCCTGCCGTGGATAGATGCACTATATCAGAGGTGATAATATGGAGCGGTGCCTGCAGGCCACAACTGCCCAACGACGGGAACTGTATGCGATGATTGGATTGTAAAGGGTGCCGTCCTTCGACTTTCAATCATAAACTTCCAAATATGGGGTTTCTATAAAGTGGAGCTGAGACCTCTCAGATGTAAAATTTTCATTGCTGATTTCTTCCGACCTTTCCCCATTATGGGAACGAGCTCTAAACCACGCAAGCGCTCTGCTCGCGACGCTGAGCAAAGAACAATTAGTGCAAAGTCGGTGCAATTCTTCGTGTTGTCACCATCGGGTAGATCTCAAATGACATTATGTAGCGCAGAATGTCAAATTTTGCACTAAAAAAGCAGAGTTCTTGATTTCATCGGTCTCCCATATTCTTTCTTTTCTTATCGAAAAAATGACAAAAATCGACAAGCACACACTCTCGAGTATTAGGCTTTCGTGCTGCGATGTCCGAGATATTTTAATTATGTATATGTCGGTTTGCAGTTTGAACTAGGTTCTCTAACAAGGAATGATTTGTGTCTTTAATGACCATGAATGTTTCGGAAAATACACCACTAGGGGAGCACCGGTGAAATTGGGCATCATTGGGGCCAGGCGGAATGTACGACAGCACTTCTTTGTCAATAGAGCGGGGTCTGAATTCAACAAACTACTTCGGTCAGGTTTGGTAGTGGGGAAACTCAGTGAATTCAAAAAGACACTTGAGAGTTATCTGTAGTTCCAGGAGTAATGTTTGTAAAATCTCTTTTCTTCATGGTGCCGGTGTGTGCCTAATAGTCAGTTGATCCATTTATTGTTGTTCGACTGATTTTAGTGCTTTTAGTCTCTTAATTGCCGTTTGGGTATTTATTTCTGTTGTTGTCTCTGACACGGTCCTAACGTGTAACAAATCAATCAATCAATCTCTTCATGCCTTCTTTTTGTCTATCCATAAAAGCTTTTTTCTGCCTCAATTGTGCTTGTTTTTAAAGCCTAGATTTTTAACGACTAACGATTAACGACTAACGAGGGTTTTGGTCGGTTGAACGACTAACGACTAACGAATTGCAAAATTTCTTTTACGCGCATCCCTGATCACTACGCCTGTGATGGCGCTTCTGTTCCTTGTGCTACAGTGCGGTCAGCTGCCAAGGATAAAAAGGCGGCGGCGGGCGGGGGCCGCCGCCGTTTTTGTGCGGCTCCCGATTCAGGAACGGGTTACCGTGTTTTAGGGCTTTCCCGGTTGATTCTGTTTCTAAGACACTTTCAAGGCAGCCGTGCGATTCCGCCAAAGAAGTTTGAAGAAATTTCGAAAAGTTTGAATTTTTTTCGAGAAATAATGAAAGGATGACGAGTCTTCAGAAGCTCATAAACATTTTCCAAACAACGGCTTATGATCCAAAATCCGGTGTGAATACAAAACATGCAGTATACGTGTAAAACATTTTGTCAGAAAACGCGAGCTGGAAATGAAAATACTATGGATGTACAATACAGCACCGCAGAGCCTCTGATTGAAATCAATTTTCGGCTCCAGAGAGACCTATGCTGTTAGAAATGTTATAATGATGACCAAATGATTTATATGCACAACCACGAGTACACCGAAAATTTTCTGGCTCGAACGGGCATTTTTGAAAAAACCCAAAACTAGTTTTTTGGAAATTCAATGACTATTTAAAGACTCTAACAAATCCTTACTCTTCGTTTTGATTGATGCTTTCTTCAGAGCTAGATGACACCAACAGCGATTATCTGGGTCATTTTGACAGTTGATTCTCAAATCATCATTCACTTCAACATTGTTCCGCGAGACGTGATCAGTTTTATGAGTCCTCGAGTGTATAGCCTCAAAAAGATTTTCCGAAGAAGCTAGCTATGAAAGTCAAGTCATCAGTAAAAAATAGCAGAATATGAAACACGAAAACGAGAAAATTTGTTTTCTGAATTTCGCATTTCGCCTTTTCTGTTGCGTTTCAGTTATTAAAAAGCTCCACTGTGCAATGCAGCGATGATAACTCTGCTTCTGACGAAAGCACCCATTTCTACATTATAAATTAGTTTAAAATATAGCAGAATGGGCGAGAAATCTGCCTTCAAAGTGCTTCGCGCTCACTTAGTGGCATTTCTTCATAATCAGGTTTATCTGGATTTATGAGAAGAAATGGGTTATGAATCTGTTGGTTTATTCGCGTTTCAGCGAACATTTCTGAAACCCATGCAGAAGCCATAGTAAACTATTCAACTTCGGTTTTGCAAAAATAATGATATCAAAAGTTCAATATTTGCACCGACGTCAAACAATTTATATTTGCTTTACCAACGCGCTTGTCACATATAAAGAAAAGGGATTGCGATTGAGTTCAAAGGTGAACGAGAATACCTAAGTGGTCATGAAAATCAGGAACCAAACTCAGCTGTTCATGCTCAAAACTATTTTTCCTCAGAGTATTGATCCCAAATCATTCCATATCGTGATAATGAAGCGAAACGCCACACCCAGAATTGTAATAAGCCAAGCCTCTGAATAGGCAACAAAGAATTTCAAAAGTGAATGCGAAAATATTAGATTTTTTGTTGATGAAATTCTGAGCTCGTGGTCCGATCTGGGCTTACTATTGACAGATGACTGTCATTAGAGTGAAGTCGACGAAATCCGTGTTCGCTCACGAAAAACCCAAATAACATTTCTTCTCTCAGAAAAAACTCATTCGCCAAATTTTAGCTCAAAAATGTGATTCTGAGGAAGATATGCAGAAACGACCAACGTTTTCACAGAAAACTAAATTTGGACAAAAAATATGAATCCGCTGATCCAGCAACGATTCTTTCACGCTAGTGTACAGAGGCGAAGATGTAGGTTGTGGCAAATATCATGGCTCCTTTGAATGTGCCCTACATTCCTCCTGGCATTGGGTTGTAGTGTCCTGACACGTCCAACTGGAGGTGCGAAGTCCGTAATTACCCGGACGAGGGCATATCGATGCCAGCAGGAATTTAGGGCACATTTGGAAGAGCTATGATATTTCCCACAACCCACATATTCGCAACTGTACACTAGCGCGAAAGAATCGTTGCTGGATCAGCGGATTCATATTTTTTCAAATTTTGTTTTCTATGAAAACGCTGGTCGTTTTCTGCGCATATCTTGCCTCTCCGAATCACATTTCGAACAAAATTTGGCGTATGAGTTTTTTCTGTGAATACGAATGTTATTTGGGTGTGTCTGTGAGCGAGCACGGATTTCGTCGATTTCATTCTGATGACAGTCATCTGTCAATAGTAAGTCTAGATCGGACCCTGAGCTCAGAATTCCATCAACGAAAAAATCTAATATTTTCGCATCCACTCTTGAGATTTTATTTCTTGCCTATTCAGAGGCTTGGCTCATTACAATTCTGTGTGTGAGTGTTTCGCTTCATTATCACGATATGGAATGATTTGGGATCAATATACTCTGAGGAAAATAGTTTTGAGCATGAACAGCTGAGTTTGGTTTCTGATTTTTTCATGACCACTTAGGTATTCTCGTTCACAATTGTGAGGCCCAATCGCAATCCTTTTTCTCTTTTATATGTGACAAGCGCGTTGGTAAAGCTCAAATACGAATTGTTTGACGTCGGTGCAAATATTGAACTTTTGATATCATTATTTTTTGCAAAACCGAAGTTGAATCGTTTTCTATGAAAACTTCTACATGGGTTTCAGAAATGTTCACTGAAACGCGAATAAACTTTTGCTGGAGTATCATAACCCATTTCTTCTCATAAATCCAGATAAACCTGGTTATGAAAGAAATGCCACTAAAGTGAGCGCGAAGCACTTTTAGAAAACAAATTTCTCACCCATTCTTCTATATTTTGGCCTCAAACTAATTTATAATGTAGAAATGGGTGCTCTCATCAGAAAGCAGAGTTATCATCACTGCATTGCACAGTGGAGCTTTTTAATAAGTGCTGAAACACAACAAAGAAAAAAAAACGAAAAATGCGAAATTTCAAAAAAAAAAAACAAATTCTCTCGTTTTCGTGTTTCTTATATTCTGCTATTTTTTACTGATGCCCACTTGCACCTTTTCATAGCTAACTTCTTCGGTAAATCTTTTTTATAGGAGCTATACACTCGAGGACTTCATAAAAACTGGTCACGTCTCGCGGAACAATGTTGAGTAAATGACAATTTGGAAATCAGCTATCAAAAATGACCAGATAACTCACCGGTGGTGTCACCTACCTAGCTCTAAAGAAAGCATCAGTCAAAACAAAGAAGTAAATTTGTTAGGGTCTTTAAATAGACATTGAATGTCCAAAAAAACTAGTTTTTGGAATTTTTTCAAAAATGCCCGTTCAGCCAGAAAATTTTTTGGTGTATCCGTGCATATAAATCATTTGAATCATCATTATAACATTTCTAACAGCGTAGGCCTCTCTGAGCCGAAAATTGATTTTAGTCGGGCTCTGCAGTGCTGCATTGTAATTTTCATCCAGAGTATTTTCATTTCCAGCTCGCAGTTTTCTGACAAAATGTTTTACACACGGTATACTGCATGTTTTGTATCACTTACAATTTTCTTGGATCATAAGCCGTTGTTTTGAAAATGTTTATGACCTTCTGAAGACTCGTCTTCCTTTCAGTTCAATTTTTCGAAAAAAATTCAAACCTTACGAAATTTCTTCAAACTTCTTTAGCAGAATCGCACAGCTGCCTCGAAAGTGTCACAGAAACAGAATCAACCGGGAAGTCCTTAAACACGGTAAACCGTTCCTGAATCGGACGCCGCACGAAAACGGCGGGGGCCGCCGCCCGCCGCCGCCTTTGTACCCTTGGCAGCCGACCGCACTGTAGATGGTTGGTGAAAACTGGTAGCGGACCGTCATTTTGAACCACTCCTACTATAAAACCATACGTTTTTGATGCGCAAAACTTCACCGACGTGGTCCACCGGGCTCATTCATGAATTTGAGCCTGAAAAATGGGAATTGCTTTTCAGCGCGAACGATACCTTTAAGACTGATCGCTCCTGGCAAACTTCAAAATGTAGAGCTCCTTAGAAATGCCCCGGGGGGCAAGCGTTATGCCCGAAATGGGCGGGACAAGGGCGGAGTCGGCTGTCACCAACAACCCAGGTGGCCGGTCGTAAACGGAGGCGCGAACGAAGGTGCGAGGAACGTATCGTCGATCACTGGTCGAGAGATCGCCGCGTCGAACACATGTGGCACGCACGCAAGCGGGGAGGGAGTGATAGGATCATTACCTCCTTGCTTGCGTGCGTGCCACATGTGTTCGACGCGGCGATCTCTCGATCAGTGATCGATCATAATTATAGCGTTGCTCTCACTACGGCATCTTCGACCAACTAACGAGCTACTCAAGCCAATCGATTCAATTTTATGAAAGGATTTCCGAAATTCAGCTTCCTGGCAATAGTGATGATTTGGCGATGCCACATCTCCGAAAAATTAGAAGTCAAAAAAATTTTTACAAATATCTTGTCTTTAAAAACATATTTGGCATGAAGTAATGAAAAAGCTAGGAAATGAAATGAAATTACTAAAAATACGATTTGGAGGTCCATCATAGACCAACTATTGACAAGTAGTGACAGACGAGAGATCGGATATTACAAGCTTCTCCGTTAAACTTATCAAAGCAAAATCAAGCACAATATGGATTGGGGCGTCGCGCTCGCCTAGCTTACCTATGATTACTCCCTTACTAGAGCTTTCAAAAATGGCTTATTTCTTCCGTCGCCTGCTTGACTTTTTTTTATTCAATTCTCTCACCATCAAAAACATAATTGGGGTCGTAGATAAAAATGAAAAAAATTTTAGACCAATATTTACCTGCAGCAATCCTATTTCTGCTAGAATTTACAATTATAATAAATTTCTGAGAACTCTGACTACCACTGAAATTAAAGATATTTTTAGTTTGTCGTGTGTTTGTGAAACAAATAGTGATAAATATCATAATCATATCTGCTCTAGCAATGGGCATATAATTACAGGAAATTTGGACATAATCGACGATGTTGTTTTCCGTAACATCCTTTACAAATGGCACTAAGTTTACATTCAACGACAAATCTAATAGACAAGATATTAAAATTATTTTTGATCCAACCACACTAGAGGTTGTCAATTACTTGATCAATAAATTCAACCTAAATGGCGAGAAAATAAACCGTATCATGTCTTTTTTAAACACGGAATACAGGGCAAAAATAAAACCACTTCTTCATGGAGAGTTACTTAAAAAAGATACTAGGAAGTTTCCATATGAAGTTGTCAAAAGGTTGCAAAAGACTTTCATGTTTTGTCCATTGGATAAGGCTAGTAATAACTATGGACTAATTTGTAAGAAGTATTACCTTATGTTCCTAATGAAAGAAATGGGAATTACTTTTGATGAAGTCAACAATACAATAGTACATGGAAATAACAATGAAGTTTATGAAGCCGTTCTGAATGCAAATGATGTTTCAATAATTCTTAAGCATAAGTTTTTCAACCTTAAGAACAAGTTGAAATTCCTAGTCGATTGTACACTTCCATTGATTTATGCCATACCAAAGCTACATAAAAATCCCATCAAATTTAGATGTATAGCAGGAGCACACAACAGCAGTTTGAAACCTCTCGCTCACGAATTATGTGTGGTATTTACTAGAGTGTTGCCCGAATATTCGTTTATTCGAATAATATTCGAATATTCGAATAATTCGAATATTCAAAGAAGTGGATTATTCGGGTTATTCGAATAATCGAATATTCAAAGAAGTGGAATATTCGTTTATTCGAATGTTCGAATATTCAACGAAGTTAAATATTCGGTTTATTCGAATATTCAGCACGAATAATTTGAAAATTCGACAAGATCGCACTTCATTTCGCCCTGATTTTACATTTCAAACATATTAGCGTAGTGACTACTAATTTCTCACAATACTTCGGTACCTCTAGAATATAAAGTTACTGTGCTTATCTAGGTTAAATTCCATTCCGAAATTGCGTCTCGACACGCTTTGCGGCCGCACGCGCTCGAGTCAACCGAGTTTCCAGCTCCAAAGCCGACACGATATGGCTTTTTTTATGCAGTTTTCTTCAATTTTTCTTAGTTTCTAGTTTCCAAAACCCACCTAGAGTCAGCAGATCGGCGGCTGCGGCGCTTGAAGCTTTTCTGAGTCGGGAGCGTGCGGGCGCAAAGCGTGTCGAGACGCAATTGCAGACCGGAGTTTGACCCAGATAAGCACAGTATAGCAGGTATTTCCAATATATTAAATCGCTCGTAGGATTTTGTCAAAACGCTAGAAATGCCCATTTCACCTTTAGTTATAGAGAAAAGTCTAAATCTCGAGCGGATCATAAGTATAGCAACACTTGAGCAACATGGAAATTTCTTACGATTATGGCCAGAATGAGCCATTTTCATGTGTATTTTCATGAAACTGGTTCGAGGTGATGCTATTTGTCTACTTTCCCGGTGAACTTCGCCCGAATTCTGACGCAAAAGCCCAAGTTCTCTCCTTTCATAATGCTGGACGAAGAATTCGATGGTTTCCAGCCACCTATGACGACTAGCTGAATGTAGTCTCAAGTTCGTGCCAGATCCTGAGCCACTCAACGTCTGTTGTCGCCCAGACGTCTCATGGAGCTGGGAAGCGAAATATTACACGGCGAGTTCCCAGTGACATGGTGTCGGTCTCAACGACTAACTAAGAATTGTCGCTGAGTTTTTTCGAATTGTCGCTGAGATTCCGGAGTAGGGCACGGCTAAGCAGCACTAGGAAGTTCGCCATCGCATAAACCGCGCATAACTCAACTGAACTCAACTAAGCTAAACCAAACTAGACCGAAGCAGACCACAAATTTGGCGGCAATTTAGCGGGTATTTTGCGGCTATTTCACGGCGAGCATTATTTGGCGACTATTTCGCAGCCAGCACTATTTCGCGACTATTACTCGGGAAAAAGGCATTTTGCGTCTGTTTCGCGGCTATTTCTCGGCCAAAACTCAGAGTACACGCTCGTGAACGTGGTTGAGATAACAACGGAAATATAATGGTATGGCTCAGAACACAACGCCTACGCATTTTGAAGCGTCAAAAACGACCCACAATGACGCTACACGTGTGAGAAGTTGACCCCGCCCCGTATCTGCCCGCCCTTGCATTTGCGTCCTCCTCCAAAAAAGAGGTTCTTTTCACAATCGGCGACGCTTGTGGGTGGTACAATGAGTACAATAAGTGAGCCATACACATCGACAATGGTGGGAATGGCCCAGCACTCCTGTTTGGGGGAGGACGCAAATACAGGGGCGGGCTGAAACAGGTGCGGGGCCGACTCCTCAGTCGTGTAGCGTCACTTGTGGTCGTTTTCGACGCTTCAGAATGCGTAGGCGTTGTATTCTGAGCCATGCAATTCGACTTCCGTAGTTAGTATCTCGACCACGTTTACGAGCGTGTATGCTGAACTTAAGTGATAAGAGCGCAGCCGGTTCAATTACCCAAGTATGCAGTACATTGGCCCCGCCCAGCATCTGGAAGCCCTGCCCATCCGGTGGCGGCCTCAGTGGAGGTTGGGCGACCCAGCCGCGACGCGTGGGTCTACCGACTGCGCTGCGTGTCGGTGTGTCGACCGCGACGCGTGTCGGTTTGCCGACCGCGACGCGTGTCGGTTTGCCGACCGCGACACGTGTCGGTTTGCCGACCGCGACGCGTGTCGGTGTGCCGACCGCGATGCGTGTAGGTGTGCTGACCGCGATGCGTATCGATGCGCCGAAAGCGACGCGGGTCGGTGCAAAGTAGTTCCTAAGCCACATAAAAGTCTTGCTGGATGTGAACCGCTGCTAAATAGGCCGCTAAACGTGACAGGTCAAAATGTCAACAGACCGACAACAGGCGGACGTCGCTGGGCAACGGGCAGTTGTCAGGCTTACAATGCGAGCGATTTGAGTTGTCAAGAGGGTGCAGTTTATGAGATGACAACTTCTCAACCTGTTGTCGATGCCCCAGTTTGCCAAAGTGGGTTGGATGGGATAGTACGCAATAGTGTTCCCCAAATATTCGTTTATTCGAATAATATTCGAATATTCGAATATTCAAAGAAGTGGATTATTCGGGTTATTCGAATAATCGAATATTCAAAGAAGTGAAATATTCGTTTATTCGAATAATCGAATATTCGAAGAAGTGAAATATTCGAATTATTCGTTTATTCGAATATTCAAAAAAAATTATTCGTTCCAACACTCTAGTATTTACAACACTGAAGAAGCATTTTGTCAATTACGCTAATATAGTTAAATCTCGGAACAAAACAATAAAAACATACTGGTCAATTGCAAACATAAATATTGCTGAGCAACTGAACTCATTTAAAAATAACAATGCGAAACCTTATTCGGCAGATTTCACTGATATGTTCACCAACCTACCTCATACTACTATTATTGGCGGTATGAGTTACTAGCGAGACCTAGCGAAGTTTTCGCTCACAGAAACTTTTGCGTGAGCAAACTACCTGAGATGGATTAGTTTGTTAGAACGGTGGTGACTGACTTCCGTCTACCCGAAAGTTGCTGTACGTATGGACTCTCCTGAGCAGAGCAGAGTGCCGTACATTTACAGCAGGCCGTGGGGGTATCAAAAAGTGGGATCATAAAGCAAAACATAAGAAGCCAGCGGTAAATCGTCGGTTGCTACCGGCACAAAATTCACAACCCCTTCTGTACTTCCTTCCCTTACGTCGCTTCCCACCGCCCTTTCTTCCAATTTGTAAAGTTCACAAGCGATTATTTTCGCTCTACCGTCTCTATCATGATAAGGAAAAACGCATTCTCATATTATATGATGTTTCCCTAGTTGACCAACATCATGCCCTTGTTCTCAATGAATGAAATTAGTAGGTGGTTGTTTATGTTTTTGTGGTGCAGATTTTGATAAGCTCAGACTTGCAACATATATAAAACTGGTTTTTGGAAGTTAGGGATTCGAAATGACTGAGCGGTTGCAATGAGTGGCGAACACAGAAGGTGCGGAAATGGAGCTGCTGCTTGTATCCTAAAACTGGCAAAAAATGTCGCAGGAGTTCTGCGTCAATCTCAAAACGCGTCGCACGCTTCTCAAGATTCATGTTTTCCTATCTATTTCTTCTCCACAAAAGGTTAAGATTTAGCATTAGAAAATTGAAAAACCTTTTTCCAAATTCTACACTCTTGGTGACGTCCTGCACACTCCCACTGCGGTCCTGCTAACTTTTGATGACCTGAACACTCCCACTCGGGACCTGTGCATTTTCTATGACGCCCTGCACACTCCAACTGGGGACCTGCGCACTCTCTATGACGTCCTGCACACTCCCGTTAGGGTTCTTCACACTTTCTATGACGCCCTGCATGCTACCACTTGGGTCCTGCACACTTTCTATGACGTGCTGCACACTCCCGTTGGGGTCCTGCGCATTCCTACTTAGGACCTGCGCACTTTCTATGACGTCCTGCACACTCCGATTAGGGTCCTGCACACTTTCTATGACGTCCTGCACACTCCGAATAGGGTCCTGCACACTTTCTATGACGCCCTGCACACTCCCACTGGGGTCCTGCACATTCCTACTTAGAACCTGCGCACTTTCTATGACGTCCTGCACACTCCGATTAGGGTCCTGCACACTTTCTATGACGCCCTGCACACTCCCACACTTCCTATTCCTGCACACTTTCTATGACGCCCTGCACACTTCCGCTGGGGTCCTGCACATTCCTACTTAGGACCTCCGCACTTTCTATGACGTCCTGCACACTCCGATTAGGGTCCTGGACACTTTCTATGACGTCCTGCACACTTTCTATGACGCCCTGCACACTCCCACTGGGGTCCTGCACACTTTCTATGACGTCCTGCACACTCCGATTAGGGTCCCGCACACTTTCTATGACGTCCTGCACGCTCCGATTAGGGTCCTGCACACTTACTAACGGCCAAAAGTGCGCTCTACGGACAAACTCGGTTGCGTGATCGATAAATGTCGCACCCACCTAAATGTTGGTACCATTTCATACAAGTTTTTGATCGGCCATTCCTAAGATATCCGGGACACATGCACACACATACATACACACACACACACACACACACACACACACACACACACACACACACACACACACACACACACACACACACAACCGAGTTTGTCCGTGGAGCGCACTTTTGGCCGTGGGTCATGATAACTTCTGCGAGTCGTCTAGCGATGCAAAAATGCAGGGCGTCATAAAAGGTGTGCAGGACCCCAGTGAGGGTGTGCAAGACGTCATAAAAAGTGTGCAGGACCCTAATCGGAACGTGCAGGAAGTCATAGAAAGTGCGCAGGTCCTAAGTAGGAATGTGCAGGACCCCAGCGGAAGTGTGCAGGAAGTCATAGAAAGTGTGCAGGACCCCAGTGGGAGTGTGCAGGGCGTCATAGAAAGTGAGCAGGACCCCAGTGGGAGTGCGCAATGCGTCATAAAAGGTGTGCAGGACCCCAGTGAGGGTGTGCAAGACGTCATAGAAAGTGTGCAGGACCCTAATCGGAGTGTGCAGGACGTCATAGAAAGTGCGCAGGTCCTAAGTAGGAATGTGCAGGACCCCAGTGGGAGTGTGCAGGACGTCATTGAATGTGTGCAGGACCCCAATGGGAGTGTGAAACACGTCACAGAAAGTGTGCAGGACCCAAATGGTAGAATGCTGGGCGTCATAGAAAGTGTGCAGGACCCCAGTGGGAGTGTGCAGGGCGTCATAGAAAGTGTGCAAGACCCTAATCGGAGTGTGCAGGACGTCACACAAAGTGCGCAGGTCCTAAGTAGGAGTGCGCAGGACCCCAGTGGGAGTGTGCAGGACCCCAATGGGAGTGTGAAACACGTCACAGAAAGTGTGCAGGACCCAAATGGTAGAATGCAGAGCGTCATAGAAAGTGTGAAGAACCCTAACGGGAGTGTGCAGGACGTCATAGAGAGTGCGCAGGTCCCCAGTGGGAGTGTGCAGGACCCCAGTGGGAGTGTGCAGGGCGTCATAGAAAATGCATAGGTCCCGAGTGGGAGTGCGCAGGTCATCAAAAGTTAGCAGGACCGCAGTGGGAGTGTGCAGGACGTCACCAAGAGTGTAGAATTTGAAAAAAAGGTTTTTCTGAATTTTTTTATGCTAAATCTTAACCTTTTGTGGAGAAGAAAACAGATAGGAAAACATGAATCTTGAGAAGCGTGCGACGCGTTTTGAGATTGACGCAGAACTCCTGAGACATTTTCTTGCCAGTTGTAAGATACAAGATACACTTCCGCACCTTCTCTGTTTGCCACTCATTCTAACCGCTCAGTCATTTCGAATCCCTAACTTCCAAAAACCAGGTTTATATATGTTGCAAGTCTGAGCTTATCAAAATCTGCACCGCAAAAACATAAACAACCACCTACTAATTTCATTCATTTAGAACAAGGGCATGATGTTGGAAAATTAGGGAAACATAATATAATATGAGAATGCGTTTTTCCTTATCATGATAGAGACGGTAAAGCGAGAATAATCGCTTGTGAACTTTACAAATTGGGAGAAAGGGCAGTGGGTAGCGACGTAAGGGAAGGAAGTACAGAAGGGGTTTTGAACTTTGTACCGGTAGCAACCGACGATTTACCGCTGGCTTCTAATATTTTGCTTTATGATCCCACATTTTGATACCCCCACGGCCTGCTGTAAATGTACGGCACTCTGCTCTGCTCAGGAGAGTCCATACGTACAGCAACTTTCGGGTAGACGGAAGTCAGTCACCACCGTGATAACAAACTAATCCGTTTCAGGTAGTTGGCTCACGCAAAAGTTTCTGTGAGCGAAAGCTTCGCTAGGTCTCGCTGGTATTATACTAAGCATGACTTAATTTACTACATTGACTTCCTTCTCAATAATAGCTACTGTTTATTCGGTAGCGTCGTTTTTAAACAGAAACAAGGAGTTCCACAAGGCGGTAATTTTAGCCCCATCCTAGCAGACTTGGTTTTATCAGTGATGGAGTTCAAATTTTCAAAAACTTTCTCTTTTGATCGTAATGTTTTGTTTGAGCCTTATAGATATATGGATGACCTATTAATCATCCATAACAAAACGGAAAATTATATAGAAGACATGTTAGCTGTTGTTTACAATAATTTGTTAGAGATTAAAAGAACCCATAGGGACAATTTCCACACCAACTACTTAGATATCAATATAAAAATAGATAGTAACGGAATTTCGACTAGTTTATACAATAACACGGACGACTTTGATTTCCTCTTTAAAAAATTCCTGCAGTCAGATTCAGCAGTTTCTGTTATCATCAAGGCCTCAACAATATACACAGAGACCTTGAGGATAGCCAATGTCTGTTCTGAGGTGGGATTTTTCATTGATAAATTAATAGAGTTGAAAAACTCGCTTCTGCATAATGGATACTCTTCTGAATTCATTACTGTGAACATAGTCAAATGTATCTATCGCAACAAAAAAGTTTCATATAAATTTCTTCTGCCAGATGATCACAATAACATTAAGAAAGTTCTTGCTGCTATTTTATGAGGGTTAGAGATAGCTACACTCTAATCTTGATCCCGATTCCTTCCCGCATACCACCATTTGTTTGACTACCGGCATGATTTGACCTTATCGATCACATTTTGTTTTGGACTCACTGTTTCTCCCCCCCCCCCCTCTTGGACTCTTTTTGCCTTTTTCCACCATTTTCATATCTCAAATTTCACGTACTATCCCATGTGGCTCTTTACCAACAGTTCTCGCTCAATCTCCTTGTCCCATTGTTCTTTCTCATCGACAATTCTGTTCCTCACTGAGCCTCGGCAGAATTGTTTGGTAAATTCCGTCTGCGGGTAGAGGCGAAACGAATTTTATCAACTTCTAGTTCCTCAGCATCTATCTTTTCATCTCTTTTTTGCTTGATAAGTTTAACGGAGAAGCTTGTAAAATCCGATCTCTCGTCTGTCACTACTTGTCAGCAGTGGGTCTATGATTGACCGCCAAATCGTATCTTCAGCCATTTCATTTCATATTTACAGATTCAGAAGCGAGGTAATGGTGACCGGACTGTTCGACTATATAATGACACAAATCGAAGACTTTTCGCTTTCACGCTCCATTGCAGATCGCCTTTTTTTTGTACCATTAGTTTTCGAGAAATGAAAAGAATAACGATTTGAATTTTCAAAGTTATTTCGGCCATTCTATGAATATTTCGGAACATTTTCATCGGTGGTCAAGTATTTTAATGTCGTGACCCAGTTTTCTAGAGTTTTCTGAGTAGGCTGAATATCCGAAATATGAACATTGAATAATTCGAGGCATCAAACGACTCGAAAATTCGAAAAGCCGAATAGGTTGTTAACGAGTCGATTTGAAAAAAAGAACATTATCCAATCCCTCTAGTGAATCAAATATGAATAGAATACATCACCGCTCAGAGGATTTGGTCAGAAAGCGAGCGAGGTCGGGTTTTCGCGTCTTATTTGTACAATTCGCTTCAAAGTCAACTTTGAGCGAAACTAGGAAGATATTCATGATCCTGGCGTTTCCGATGTTATGAACTCCTGTATTCTTGCTCAACTATTAATTCGATTCGGTTTCAAGTCTACTGTTCCCGAACTCCTTTACAGTTGATATTGTTCTATCTCACCACACTTTAATTTTTCTCCTCGTCAGTTGGCTTGAATGGTTCGTTAGTCAGTCGATGCTGTCGTAGTGAGTGCGACGGTATAATTGCGGTCCTCAGGCTTGCGTTTACGACCGGCCACCTGGGCCGGATGCATCAACGCGCCGGTTTGGGGCAGGGGCAGGGCAGTCGGCATCTTTGGCGATTGCAGTGCGAGGGCAGCAGATCATCTGATAAATCGAGCACCAGTAGTGTTTTTCGCTGCTCTAGCTCCATGCACCGGGTTTGCTCCACGGCAGACTGCGCCGCCAATTGGAAACTAAAGATTCTAAAGCTATCCGGCCCGACAGTAAATGGTCGTGGCATCTCCCTCCGGTGAGAGGAATAATCTGCACTCCCTCTGGAATAGAATTACTTCGGCCGATGGCGCACATACGACCACTCAGAACTTTTGAAACAAGGTGCTAACACGCAATCCGCTAGTAACGGATTGTCCCCGTACCGAACGCAAAGCAAGCAGAAGCTAACACGCGAAGCAAGCAGAAGCTAACGTCAAGCAAGCAGAACCTTACGTTAGGTAGGGGAACGAATGGAACCATGCACCAAAGCGAGCGGAAGCAAACGCGAAGCAAGTAGAAGCTAACGCTGAGCAAGCAGAAGCTAACGTCAAGCAAGCAGAACCTTACGTTAGGTAGGGGAACGAATGGAACCATGCACCAAAGCGAGCGGAAGCAAACGCGAAGCAAGTAGAAGCTAACGCTGAGCAAGCAGAAGCTAACGCCAAGCAAGCAGAACCTTACGTTAGGTAGGGGAACGAGTGAAACCACGCACCAAAGCGAGCGGAAGCAAACGCGAAGCAAGTAGAAGCTAACGCTGAGCAAGCAGAAGCTAACGCCAAGCAAGCAGAACCTTACGTTAGGTAGGGGAACGAGTGGAACCATGCACCAAAGCGAGCGGAAGCAAACGCGAAGCAAGTAGAAACTAACACTGAGCGAGCGGAAGTTAACGGGAAGCAAGCAGAAACTAACGCTAAACAAGCGGAGGTTAACACCAAGCAAGCGGAACCTTACGATAGGCGGAAGGGGTTGAATGAGAACCATGCGCCAAAGCATGCGGAATCATGAGCAAAGAGAGCGGAATCTCACCTTATGCAGATGTAGCGAGGGAAACCTCATGGTACGTCCATCGAAAAGAGGATAGTTGAAATACCTTGTGCTAGCAGCGCATAAAAATACGATGACTAGTATTTCGACTACCAATGCATTTCGAATTCGAATACCACGGAACCGCTACCTTATACTGTCTATGAGTCAAATTCTATGTACCTTGATCATAACCGCAGATACATGAAGATGAATGAAGTTCGCCTTTCACCCACTCTATGAATCATGTAATAACATTAATTTCCCATATGTTTATCTCAGAAAACTCGCAATAACAGCTGTCTTACTGGAGGGAGAATTAATTAAGGAGATATCTTAAAAACAGTGTTTACGATAAGAATCGTTTTTCTGCTTTTTCGCCTATCTTGAAGACGGTCCCATGCTGATTTCAATGATGTTTTTGGAATCGCACAAGACCTTCTAGGAACGGAGTTATGATCCCTCAAGAATTGAGCTAGGGAAAATGGTGGACGAGTTGTCCGAGGCTTGTAACTTCCGTCCTTTGCAGCCGATGTATGCGAGCTGACCTGAGTAAAGAGAGAAGTTGAGAATGAAGGGAAGAACGGGGCTATTGATCGGAAACCATCGCTCATCTCTCAATCTCGAGCATTCATTTGTTCACGAGGGTGGGCGTGGAAAGTGCATCTGGGTGTGACGAGCTAACGGGTGTCCAACTTTGGGGCCGTAGGGGGGACCGTTCCGAGCTCATTTTTCTTAGTTTTTTCAACGTTTGGGTTGCGCAAGGCCCTGCAGCTGCCGATCTCCACCAGAAAATCAGACATGGTTTCTATCGTGGACACTGCCTTTAAGGTACCTGAGTCGAACGCAGAACTCAGATATCACACAGGACTCGAGGCTTTAACTAAATTTGAATTAGGGAGTTTCGCGTTGCTACAACGTACGGAAAAACTAGTCACGGACCCGAGTAATCAATTGCATTCTTTTAGCCGGTTAAAAACGTTCTTTGAAGACAAGTTTTTAGGTGTGATACAATCGATTGTATCACACCTAAAAATGGGTATTCAAAGACCGTTTTCAACTGGTTGAAAGATTGAAATTGATTACTTAGGTCCGTGACCAGGTTTTCCGCATGTTGTAGCAACGCGAAACTCCGTTATTCAAATTTCGTAAAATACTTGTAAATATTTCACAGCTATCGATTTTTTCATGGACCCCAACCTATGTAGCGCTGTTCGGCTTAAAGCTGCGTCCATGAAACTTTGGGCGCGTTTTCACATCCCCATAGTCAATGATGTGATCAGCGCGGAACTCTCTCTAAACTGAGCAGAAAAACTGAATAACGGTTCTGAGTTCGGATTGTGCCTTTAAAGGCAGTGTTCACGATTACCTTCGTTCCCGAGTGTTGCACTCAAAACAATACGTCGGCGTCCAAGTCTTATCGAAATTACGAAGAAACGGTGAGAAACGCATCAAAACGTCGTATTTCAGTGACACCATTCTTTAACATGGACCAGCCGTCCAGCGGGCTCCGCCCACATGAAGGCTGGCTGGGGCTTCGCCCCCAGACCCCCGAATTTTCGCCCCAGGTAGAAATTATCAAGTTGTCTTTGCATACATAGAATCGGCTCAGGAATAATTTTGCCCCAATATTTTTTGTTGTAGACATCAAGTTTGCCTGCCGCACATGTTGACACATGGAAAGGCGGACAGCGGCAAATTATAGCGAGAAAAGCAATAAATCTGGTTCAGTTGTGCAAGCACACAAATTCAATCCGAAGTGCGGCAAATCCTGTAAATTAGCATTCTCGAGCTCGTTTCAAAGACATTCTTCTTTCTGCGGCGTCTCAGAAAGATCAAAACAAGTTGTTACTTGTAATATAAATGCAACTTACTTGAATGTCTCAAGTAACTTACATTTATATTACATGTAACATACATTTATATTACATGTAACTTAAATTTATATTACATGTAAGTTACACTTATGTTACATGTAACTTACATTCGAGTTTTCACTATGGGTGGCCATCACGTGACGCAGAGAACACGCGAAGCAGAGGGCGTGTCCCAGACCACACACTACGCAACAAATTGCTGTGCACGGCCTTCCCTGCTGGTGGGGGGTCAAGTACCTCAAACTTGGGTAATTGAACCAACAGAAACACCAGTCTTGAGCCTGACCCCGCGAGTGCGTCGTACATCCCCCTGGTAAATATCTTCTAGGCCGATTTAAGTTACTTGCGATTAATATTGTGCCATTTAAGTTACATGTAACATATCGGAGGCGCACCCCACGCAGTATCCCGCCGATATGTTACATGTAACCTAAATAACCTGAGATAAGTCGCAAGTAACTTACATCGGCTCAGATATGTTACAAGTAACTTGTTTTCGGCCTTTTATGTTACAAGTAACTTGTTTTCATTTTTCTGAGGTCCAGAGCATTGCTACGTTGTACCGCACACTTTCTACGGCCTCCAGAGCACTCCTCCTGAGGTCGCGCACACTTTCTACAGGCGCACTCCTACATGGGTCCCGCACACTTTCTATGGCGTTCGGCGCCCTCTTACATGGGTCCCGCACACTTTCTATGGTGTCCGGCGCACTCTAGCATGGGTCCCGCACACTTTCTATGGCGTCCGGCGCACTCCCGAATGAATTCCGTACACTTTCTATGGCGTCCGGCGCACTCTCACAGGGGTCCCGCACACTTTCTATGGCGTACGGTGCACTCTTGCATGGGTCCCGTACAACTTCTTCGGCGAAGGGCGCACTGCCGCTGGTGTCCCGCTCACTTTCTTCGACGTCCCGTTCGGTTCTTCTGGGCGTAACCCGAGTAAAACACAAAAGTCTGCAATTACAAAGTACACACCGTTAACTGACGGACGGACGGACTGACTGACTGACTGACTGACGGACGGACGGACGGACGGACGGACGGACGGACGGACGGACGGACGGACGGACGGACGGACGGACGGACGGACGGACGGACGGACGGACGGACGGACGGACGGACGGACGGACGAACACCACTCTCCTTTATTACTATGGAATGGCCAGTTGTCCGATTGCATGAACATGTTCACGGTGGTTGTCACCGGTGAAAAAAGGGATTAATCAAAAATGGAAGAATATTTCAGGCAAAGCAGAATTATTTGGGGTCCGAAGGAGAGAACGGAGCAACAGAAAGAGAATAATTGCAAAAGACGGGACCACAAAAGATTTCATTCTCATTCCAATGAGAAAAAAAGGTGGGGTAAAAGTGAAGAATTTGGTGCGCTTCTGGGACGTTTTTTCTCAATTTCTTCCTCATTTCAGTTCTACCCGGTGACCAAACAATCGATTTAGCGATTAATATCAAAATCGAAGATTAACGTGAACACTGCCTTTAAGCTGAGGCCTTGGAAGATGTGATTTTGATGTTTTTAAAATTTTTAAAGCTTGACATCTGAGTTTTGTGTTCAACTCGCCTATTTTGCTATATCTTATGCTATATCAGGCCAAAAAAAGGCATTAAACATTCTGAAAACATCAACATCAGAGAGGGAGAAGTGAAAAGGAAACCGCACGACTGCTGATGAACGAAGCGAAAAAGGCGAATCGATGAGCAGGCATTGCTGTAGAGCCGAGTGGCACCTGCAAGATAGCGTGTCAACTTCGTGCAAAGCTGCTGGAACGGTTCGGCAACTCCCATAGGCTGCTTGCACGGTGCTTTACGTGCCTAAGGCTGATTGCACGGAACCGAAGCTGGTTCGCACCCTACCGATCCACGATAAGGAGGCTTGCACGGAACGAAGTGCCAGTGAGCTGGTTAACACCGTACAATAAGCTGCTGGAACGCTTCGAAAACCCCCAGTAAGGCTGCTTGCTCGGTGCTTCCTGGGTCGTCTACACTGAGAAAGCTCGCTTGCACCATACCAAGACGCGAATAACGTGTTTGCACCGAACGAAGTGGCTTTTAGCGTGTTAACAACCTGTTTCAAAAGTTCTGAGCACCACACCGTTTGCGTGGCGTCTCCGTTTCCCCACCGCTGGTCCGTAGTCAGGTGGCGCAACTTTGCAAAGTTGCAAGTTTTTGATTCTAGTAAGGGCTCCAGTGTCGCCAAATAGCCACAGTATTCAGAGCCAGTCCTTCAGAAGGCGGTGTCGTACAAGCTCAGTACACATTCAGTATCTCTCCCCTCCCCCCTTTCAAACTAGTAAAATTAAGATTTCAAAGGCAATGCTCCGCATAAAACATGGATGGTGTGCTCCCTGCAGAAAATCGAAACTTAGGCGCGGTGTGTTAGGGTTGTGTTGGAAGAAAAAAACAGCAAAAAATATCCGCGAAAAACGGTCAATCAGTTCTGGTGGTAGGTGGATCCGTGGAGCGACACATTAGTAGAAAGCCTCCTGTTGGAGACAACATCCGCACAGAAAATCGCATTTATCTCTTTCTCCTCAATCATAAGTTCGAACCAAGTGGAGATGGTTGGCAGAGCTTGAGACTATGATGTTGCGTGTTCATAATTCTATAGACCCATGAATACTGCTCTGTGGTTTGAAAAGGCGTTTTTACGATCGATCATACAGCACGAGGAACAGAAGCGCCACGACAGGGGCAGGCAATCCAGAAATAAATTTTCTCCTTTTCTAGAGATCCTCGCAATCAATTGTGTGCATTGAAAGCTTCTTATGTTAAACAATCACTGACAATAGAAAGGCATAAAAATTCAATTATCCTATGATTTTTGAGATGCTAATCAGGGATGAGCGAAGATTATTTCCAAAATTTCGGAAATTGGAACGCCGAAGACCACAGGAAAGTCGGAAATAACTTTACCTGGATAGTATCTATTCACCCCTGGTGGTTGTACTTACCCTACTGCTAATCTGTTTTTGCCAATACTGATTTAGGACTCTTGGTGGGAGGAGGTCCTCCTCCTTCTCCCTAAATTCGCTTCAATTGAGCATATCTGACAAAGAATTCATGATCCTAATCTCGAACAGCAAAAATCAGTAACGACATGCAGTGACTTTAGGAAGCAAAGGGTTCACTCTTCTGACGTAAGTACATACTCTCTCGAGTTTCCCTTCTCTGAGTTAAATATTCACTTCTCTCACGTTACATAACAATCCTTCTCATTTTCCGGTAATACACTTAGAATATGACTTCGAGACAACACCTACTCATTAGCTGATAACTCTGTAAATGTAACAAAATAAGACATTATTTTGCTGTAACATTAATAGTGTTTCATAACAAGTATGTAGACTTCGAGAATACCATATTTGGTCTAGCGATCGGATGAGGCGCGATCATTGCGATAGGCCGTGCGGCGTTCGCGACACATCTGCCTAAACGTGAATTCGATAGCGCGTGACGGACTACCGCCGCAGCCCCGTCCATTCACTAGACAAAAATTTTACCAAGGGACCATATATGCACTGTCTAAGATCGTAAACTCCTCGTCAACACAGACAAGGCAGAGTCCTCAATTAGATTCAATAAGAGTATGAACAACAAATATCCAGAAAAAGATACGTTTAAAGATGGTTAAAAATGAACCTGTCCGAAAAGAGCTCATTCTAACTGGGTTTTCGGATTACTTTAAGCAAATGCAGTTTTTGTCAATATATGGGTCTTATCCCTCGTTTTCTTGAAAAGTGAAAACAGACCTGATTCAAGTTCGGCACCCTAAAGAGCATCCTGAAGGTTTAGCAGGTAACATTGTTTCAGCCTCAAAAATGTAATCTTGTAATTAATTCCGATTTTTTTCCGCATTCTTAGAGCTTTCTTCAGAATCGGAATTCGGAAGGTTTCGAAAGGTCTAAACCCATCGGAAGTCGTAGTTCCGCACATCCCTGGCGAGTTTTACTCCTAAATTTGAGTTTTCGTGTAACCTATTTGCTATATATGAAATCACAGCCTCGTAGGCCTGCCTGCTTAGAATAGTTCAAAAAATCGAATACGGTTTTCTTTTTTTTGCGCGTACGCTGCTTGAAAGTTATCAGAAAAGCTGTCTGTAAGGAAAAATCGCATCGTGTTGAAAAATATTTCACCATTGTTAATCATAGTGTAGCCAACATCATTAGGACATCTAATTAACTAGATAGTGCAAACTTATAACGCTGAAACTGTCATTCAGGCAGTCTGCACTTGTTTTCGAGGTGGGGACTGTGTGATAATTGTGGACCTGGAGATGTGTACAGTATAGTTGTACACGAATTAATTTTCGAAAGATTTGTCGAAATTTTTTTCGTTCGTTCGGAAATTCGTCGAACAAAATTTTTTCAGATTTCGATCGTTCAAAATTTTGCTGAACGTTGATCGTTCGTTCGAAATTTTTTTCAAACGAAAATTTTCCAATTTTCGTTCGTTCGGAATAGTTTCGAACGAATTTCGAAAAAAAATCCGAAATTTCCGACAAATTTCCAAAAGAATTTCAACATTTCCGACAAATTTCGAAAAAAGTTGGAAATTTTCGGCGAATTTCGAAAAAAATACGAAATTTCGAAAAAAAAATCGAAATTTCGATTAGTTTCGAATTTCGTTCGTTCGACCTCCGAAATTTCGAAAGTTTTTCGAAATTCGTTCGTACGAAATTTTTTCGAACGAATTTCTTTCAATTTTCGTTCGTTCGAAATTTTTTCGAGCGAAAATTTTTCGATTTTCGGTCGTTCGAAATTTTTTCGAACGAAATGTTTCATTTTTCGTTCGTTCGGAATTGTTACGAACGAAATTTTTTAATTTTTCGTTGGCTCGAAAATATTTCGAACAAAAAAATTCGACTTTCGTTCGTTCGACATTTTTTTCGAAACTGTACAACTATAGTGTACAGCCCGTCTCAAAACGAAATTCTCATGTTTTTTGAATATTTAATGCCTTCTTTGGCATGGTATATAATCAACAGATCTTACAAGGTTGCTGAGTTGAATACAAAACTTGGTGTCAGGCAGGAATCGATCCAGCATTGCATCGCTTACCGGGCGAGAGTGTTACCATTACACTACCGACACCCCTCTCCGCATTCCTCAGCTATTCACACATGGACTGTGTAGGCACAACAGCAATCACCCGTTAGCGGGTATGATCTGGTAAGCATAAATCGGCATTAAATCCAGTTAAGCGGAGATTTTTTCCGCTGTGATCCAGCGTGCTTACCAGATCATACCCGCTAACGGGTGATTGCTGTTGTGCCTTCACAGTTCATGTGTGAATAGCTGAGGAATGCATAGCGGGGTGTCGGTAGTGGTAATGATAACACTCTCGCCCGGTAAGCGATGCAATGCGGGTTCGATTCCTGCCTGACACCTAGGTTTTGTATTCAACTCAGCAACCTTGTGAAATTCTCATGGTTTTTTTCCGCGTGCGTGTAAGGAGCGAAGGTTAGAGACAGCGAGATTTCGGAGGGCGACGAATGACCAGCATCGCTCGCGCGCTGATTAAAATTTCGTTTCGACAGAAACACCCCGCTACTTCACTTTTCTCTTCATCCATTTCTACCCCGACCTAGCCTTGGACCCGTCCCAGTCTGCATTGCACAACTTCACTCTGAAGGGGAGTGCATGGCTTCCGTTTTCGATTTAGTCTGACGCATGGACCAGGCGGCTGGCCGTGCGGGGTTGGCGGCCTCACTGAAGAATGGGGTTCCGATTCGCGCGGGGTGATCTAACCCCGCAGCCCCGTTCATTCATCAGACCAATTATTAGGCGAACTCTACATAGTGACAGCAAACATGCGGCGATGCGAACGTTCGGCACACCCAAAAGGCACTTTCATCACAGGCGAGCCAAGTTGAAATGTTCAGAAACGAGCAGAACCAAAAAGTGTGACAAAACTCTAACAAAAAAGGACTCTCACGTTTTTTCTGAAGTTTTCCCCAAAACAGATCGTAATCGCGAAAATAATGGCATACACGATATTATCAATCACAACGACGGGACTTTCGGAACAGCAGCTGATAAGAGAAGATCCGAGGTGATATCGATTAACCCAGATGGTTCGGGGTTTGAGAGGTGCTGGCCCAACGCCAAACAAGTTCAAGGCCGAACGAGCGAGAGGGAGAAAACCGCCGCGAATCGGCGCCGAAACGCGCTCCACTGGATGCATCATGAAGGAGAATCCGGCTGGACACCACAATCGACCCTTCAGCACAAAATCCATGATGGGATATTTAGAAGCGAGCCCAAGCTCGGGAGCGATTCGGCGAATAGACCCTAGAATGGCGAGCCAGCAGAAGTCGAAATCAAGTAGTTGAAGAATGCCTCCTTCGAAGTCGTTCTGCCCAATGGAAGCCGCATTCCATCCACCTTTCTGAAGGCTAACAAGACCTACTTCGGTGAATTTTGCTAGCTTGAATTTACATGATACTGTCGAGATATATCTGTGGGTCAGTTCGGTGTATTCTGTCGAAGGCATATTACGAGGTTTAGGTACTGTGCTCCTCTGAGCCAATTCCGGACCGCAATTGCGTCTCGACACGCTTTGCAGCCGCGCGCTTTCGAGTTGAGTTTCCAGCGTCGCAGCCGCCGATCTGTTGACTCTAGGTGAGTTCTTGAAACTGGAAACTGAACAAAATTGGAGTAAACTGTATAAAAAAGCCACATCAAGCTTCTCTTTAAGTGGCCACCATGGCTGCATTTCTAATTTCGTACAAGCGAAAAGTGGTTATGTGCAGCTAAGAGATCATTCGCGACGCGACACGACGTTATAATTAGCCTACGTATCGATCAAGCGATGCCGCGTCGCGTCGTCGCTAGGTTTTCACAGTGAAGAGGCGCGACACATCGGATTTGAAGCGCAAATGGTGATCGCTCGCGTGTCGCGCAGCGATTGTCACCATTTTTTTCTTGCCTCATCAAGGACTCAAGGGGCGTCTAGATTTTTCTTGAGCCTTTTCACTCTTATGTCTTCCACTCTTTTTCTCCGATAAGTTTTCATCGCCTATTTTTCCAGTAGTTTCAGAGTGTCTGTCAGAAATCGATTTTAGTGAAGCTTTCAAGTTTTTCATCTTCTGAGGTTTTTCATGCTCTGAGAAATATTCTAAGCATCATTTGCTTCCGATGCCTCTTTTGTTGTTTTGACATTAATACAGCAAATTGTCATAAAGAAAGCAAAAACAAGCGATAAAAGATACATATAAAAGACAAAAAAGATGCATTACACTGAAATAAGGGAATATGCTGGTTCAATCTCGCCCGGAGCCAAGCGTTTTGCGATCAACTCAACACCTTGTGTAAACATACCATAACGTGCACTGCGACGTTAAACTGCAGTTACGGCAAAAAACTTCCAAAAATCGTGTAAGACTTAACTAGGGCATCATCTTGACAGGTCTACGACTGTTAGATAGTCTCTGGCGGTATACCTGTTTCATCCCGTTATGCGGGTGAAAGGATGATTGCTTCGGTGAAGATTTACCGAGCAGTTGAGTGAGAGCGGCGCTGGGGCTCCGGTGGTGCAGTGCGATAAGGCGCTCCCCCGGAAAGGGAATATGCTGGTTCAATCTCGCCCGGAGCCAAGCGTTTTGCGATCAACTCAACACCTTGTGTAAACATACCATAACGTGCACTGCGACGTTAAACTGCAGTTACGGCAAAAAACTTCCAAAAATCGTGTAACACTGAAATAAATAGAATAAAATCACTTCTTGATTAAATTTGCTTGTACACGGAAAATTGAGGACGCACGCAACACGCAGCCCCCAGCGTTCCCCCTCCGTTCACACCTTGATCTCGGCGCGAGGCGATTTTCGCGTCGGGCTGACATGTGCCATCGCGTCGCGCCGCGAAAACTCTAAACGCCGCCTAACAGCCCTCCTTCAGAAACAATATTGCGGACAAAACCTGAAAAAATCGAGTTTTTTCACCATGTACACCCCCATGGGAGATGCCCAAAGAATCAAAAAAATTGATTGAATTATGTTTAGTAGTTTGAGATGAAGGGTAGACAGGCATCTAAGTCAACCGAGTGTCGCCTCCTGAAAATGAAAAATGGGCTATGACGGCCACTCAAGAAAAGGTATCCCTTACCTTGCATACAACTGGCATTTCCTTTCACTTTGTTTGTATGCATACGAGCGTTCCAATCCTCAAAAATTATTTATAGAGCAAAATTAATTCATAATGAGATAATAGTGACCATATAATACTTCATCATCAACCGAAAAGGCTAGCGGCTGTGACTGCGTTCTACAAAACAGCCGAAGCAGAGGCGATACACGCGCCTCTGCTTCGGCTGCTTCATAGAACGCAGTCACAGCTGCTTCACAATTGATGATGAAGTGGTATTATGTAGTCACTACTATCTCATTCTGAATTTATTTCGTTCCCTTCGAGCAATACCCACCTATTCTCTACCATTAGAAAACACGTCAGTCTTTGAGCACAATGCGTAGGTAAGCACAAAAACATGAATGCTCCAAAAAAAATGAAACGGAATGTGAAAAAGGCATATTACATCAACCAACAAGCAGAGGACAATAAATCAGTGCGGAAATTTAATTGCTGGGTTCGAACCTATGATACCACTCCATTGTCGCTGCTTTGTAATCTACTTCGTTATCCTCTCTGTCATCGCTGCTGATAACGCTATGCTTCATTAGTCGAGTGAAAAAAGAGTGCAAATCATGCAATGATCTCGGAAACGGCTCATATCTCAAGAATGAGCCAAAATTTATGCGTCAAACTTTTGTAGTAATTTCGTCATAACATAATGTGTACTTATCAGTTATTTTCAGTTCATTTGCTTTAACTGCGGAATTTCAGTAAGTTTTAATGTTTTCGTCATTTTTTTGCCTACCAAAAAGTCCGTTGAGAAAACCCTGCATACATTTGTGTTACTTTATTCATCCCTCACAACTTCTACTTGGACGTTTTCTAAAACGTCGCGGGGTCTGAAAATCAGTCCACGTTCAGATTTCAAAAAATAGGCGCGGAAATGTATCACAGCATTTTTTCAAGGCACAATCAAGCGTACGTGAACCAGCACCCTAGCACTGGCTTTCTCAGTTCTTACGTTGGATAGTTTTGATACGCACAACATACAAGGACAAAGGGTGGGAAACATTTCCGGCATACTAGTGTATTACTATACAGGTACACCTACTCTACGTCGGAGAGAGTAATTTTTGGAACCCCTAAGAAGGTTAACAATTACGGCTTCACGAGAAATTTGATCGCCATTTCTAAGGACAATAACGTCATGTCCCGCTAGTTCTAAGGTTCAAAAAAACTTTAAAAACCATATTAGCTGCCTGCGTTTCACGATGGAAACGCTCAAGGGCATTTTAAACCACAAGCTGAATGGAGGAAGATTCAACATCGTCCCTTCTCGCAGAAGAGGTAATATTTTACATGAACCATACAATCCAATTTCTTTACCAAGAACTGGGTTCATGGCAAGCCATACGAGTCAAATACAGATAAAATTCATTCGCAGCAAATACTCGTCCCGAATAAAGGCGCAATTATTCGAATAGCTGTACACTAAATAAGAATGAACCGTGGATGGCAGTCGAGATGCAAGACAGCGAGATACAAGTGAAAAGCGAACACAGAGGTATGATAATAAGGTACAGGAAAAGCTATCACTTCGGCTTTGAGCACGACCGCTTCCATTTTGGAGACGACATCAACGAACACCGACCTACAACCGATATTTGAGACCACCCTTATCCAACAGTAAAATGAAGACATCTATCTGTTTCGTTCACCTGCGCTTGGTTCGTGCTGTTCTTTCCGGCGACGCTTTTGGTGGGCAATGGACGACGAAAAAGGAGTACATGTCGCTCAGGGCCATGGATCATATAGTGAACCCATCCTGGTGACTGAAACTCACTAAGACAATCGTAAACCAAGTTGCAGATATGTGCATTTTATAGTTCTGCTTCGACGAAAAAAATCCCATACCGTACAGATTCGAGTGTTTTCAAAGATGGGCTAGTTACGAGAAGGATGAATTAAACACCTTCTAACTCGAATGAGATTAGAATACTGGAGTATACATCCATCAGAATATAATCTGATGAATACGTGTGGCAGCATACTTATCTGCTGCTCAGCCCAATACCATATATGGTGGTGTGCCCCCATGAGTCGATGATAGTGAAGTGATCTGCCGAGGCGCACTCGAGCCATACTCGGTCTACGATGCGGTCACTCTACTTACCTACTCTGCCAGCGCGTAGCTAGATGCCTCACATGGAAACCGGAGATGCCCAGGGTTTCGGAGGCATCTAGTCTAATTTTGACCCGAGATTTTACGTAAATTACGGAAAGTTTAGCCTCAGTTGGTGAAATTTCAGCTACAGCGCCCGTATATTCTTCGTAAATTCTCGCTACGGCACCCGCATATTCTACGCAAATTCTCGTTACAGCACTCGATCGATCGACCCACCCAGTCCTGATCCGTAATGCGATCGACAGCATCGCCGTTTCTTCGCCACGGCCTGCAGCATCCCAATGATCAAAACTATCCTCACCATGGTCTCCCAGAGGGTGACACCGGGTCACTCTCCTCGGCCAGCCATTGAGTGTCGAGTAGTCACTCCGTGATATGACTGAGCCAACACAGTTCAAACGGCATCCCTGCGTTCCGCGTAGCCAGCGCGGGTTTAAGATTGCATTTCAACACAGGCTGTCACCAAATCCGTAGATTCTCGCTACAAAATTATACTTTGTACCGTCGACACAAGAATATGCGGGTTTTAGCTATCGTAGCTAAAACCCGTAAATTCTCGCTACATGGAATGGGGCGGCGTTACAGGTCGCGCACTCGGAGGCATCTAGCTATGCGTTGGCAGAGTACCTCAACGCCTACGCACACAGGATTGACCAGTTAGTCCCCGATAAATGTCCTGATTGTCAACGTAATGGACATAATTCATTGCATCTATTTTGTGTCCGGCCAGACCTACAACCCTGTCTGCTCGAGATTTATGGTACAAGTAGTGTGAGGTTGCTGGCTGCCTACGCCTCTGATAGTATGCTCTATCATGGCTGACAAGAAGAAGAATGTAGTCTAATGAATAGAGGTATAGAGCATTTGTGTACCTGTTGAATTCCAAGACTTCGCCACTCGGTTTCAGACATGAGTCGATTCTTCGGTATAAGTTTGGCGACCTCCTTAGTGACATGAACATGCCTGTACTCATACTCATCATCTTCGTATTTGTTAGAATAGTAGAAGTCGTTATGACCGGTCGTCATCTGCGCTCTACAAATTAAGGATTTAATATGTGTCGTTCATACAAAATACATCCAAAACCGACCACGACGAAAGCTTAACCACAACTTGAGAGTACATTACATCAAATCTATATGATAGCATAATGATATGTGCCCACGTGGATGCAATTGCAGATAACTAGGGTGGGTGCGGAAGCAACAACTTCAGACAATTTTCCACTCATTTACAAGATAAGCATACAAAGAATTTGTCCTATATGTGGAAACGAATTCTATTGTTGGTATCTCTCGAACCTCGATCGTGGAACTTCGTAGTATCCCGTGACAAGCTACTGGTTCCGAGAACTTATAAGCGTTTTTGAACCTCCGCGAAAAGCTAGTGGCAACCACCGCGCAATTTTAGGGTGTATTTGAAAAAGACGGATTTAGCCCAAAACATTAATGTAGAGGTAATCTAGGATGCTGAACACGAATCTGGGATCAGCTGGTCGAAATTCTGAGGCTTACTGTGGGTTACGGTAGGTACCACCCCATTTAGGAGGCGGAACGTACTTTAAAGGCAGTGTTCACGATAAATGTGTTTCAGTTTCCACTAGTAATGGGTAGTGGAGGGGCACAATGTAACGATGACGTCGAAAGAACGCATGAAAACGAGCCAGGAAAAGCTCCAGAAAGATCGAAGTTGCCACATCGAGCGCAAGGCAAACCCCAGAAGCGCAACACACGCCCACCGACGTGAACAAATGAATGCTCGAGATCGTGAGATGAGCGATGATTTCCAATCATTAGCCCCGTTCTTCCCTTCATTCTCAGCTTCTCTCTTTACTCAGATCAGCTCGCATAGATCGGCTGCAAAAGACGGAAGTTACAAGCCTCAGACAACTCGTCCAACATGTTTCCTTAGCTCAATCTTTGAGGGACCATAACTCCGTTCCCAGAAGGTCCTGAACGATTTCAGAGACATCATTAAAATCAGCATGGGGCCGTTTTCAAGATAGGCGAAAAAAACAAAAAAAATTATTTTCATCGTGAACACTGCCTTTAATATTTCGATAATCGACTAGTGGACATCCTATTCGTATTCGCCACCCCGAATAACCGCCGCAGAGAAATTCTGAAAGAAATCTCAGATTTTGCCCGCTGAGATTTTGCCCGAACTATCGTATCGTCAAGAGTCACGTTTTGCCCAATAAATTTTCACCCGATGGGAAGCCTTAGGCAAATCAAGTCGAACACTTTGGAGAATCGACATAATAAACCTTACATTCGTGATCAGCACCCCCAAATAACCTTCTGAGGACGTTCCAAGTTAAGTGGAGAGGATTTCTCAATAACGCTTTAGGAACCTCAAATTGATACGCTCAACCAAAAACCGGTACAAGTGGAAAACGCTATTTCTGCTCTACGTTCGAAAAACGTCTGGTGTGGTTTCTTTGGCCTGATTGTGAGGCATTTAGCCGATTTTGAGTACGTTCTTGCTATGTAGAACAGAAGGTGACACAGCACAGAATGATTTAGAGAAAAACCCAATTCTATTAGGTTGATGCAAAAGTTTACGGACTTTTCACGACTTTGAATAAATTTTTTTTTTCAAAAACAAGCAAGGCTCAAACAACAAAATAATTTTCGTCACATTCAAGGATTCTTCGCCACCGATTGGGCAGATCATGAATTCCCGATTGGTAGAACTGTGGCTGTTTCGAGTCGAAGTATTCTCCTAATGCTATTTTGACTTCGTCATCGTTAGTGAACTGTTTTCCATCCAGGAAGTGCTGCATCGAGCGGAACAGATGGTAGTCGGAAGGGGGAAGATCTGGGCTATATGGAGGCTGAAGAAGAACTTCCCGGCCCAAGTCCAACAGTTTCTGTCGGGTTATGAGAGATACATGAGGCCGAGCATTGTCGTGAAGAAGGCGAACAGTGTTCATCCCAGGGCGACTGGACCTGGGCTGGGAAATTCTTCCTCACGCTCCATATAGCCCAGATCTTGCCCCTTCCAACTACCATCTGTTCCGCTCGATGCAGCACTTTCCGGATGGAAAACAGTTCACTAACGATGACGAAGTCAAAATAGCCTTAGAAGGCCATTTTGACTTCGTCATCGTTTGTGAACTGCGCGTTACTTCGACTCCAAACAGCCAGAGTTCTTCGCGTCGGGAATTCATGATCTGCCCGATCGGTGGCAAAGGATCCTTGAACGTGAAGGAAATTATTTTGTTGGGTGAGCCTTGTTTGTTTTTGAAATGTTTATATTCACAGTCGTCAAAAGTCCAGAAACTTTTGCATCAACCTAATAGATAATTTCCAACAATTTCATGAGATTTGCAGCAACAACCCATGCCTCTCAAACAACAAGCCCGCAACACAGCTCTCATACCGCTGTCTCGTTATCGATGGACCGATGCGGCTTTACCTCCAACACTGGCATTCTATCCTTCCAAAAAACATTTGTTAAGCCGGTATGACATCTATATAGGAGATGCCTCGCAGCACCAGGATTGAGGGACCCGGACCACAGGTTCACAGCCAGCATGAAGCGTAAAAAAGGTGTTTGTCCAACCATTCGCGGGCTTTTCATCCCTACTTCGAGAAGACAGGGAATAGAGTCGAGAAATCGATTGCGAAGAGCATCAGAGCACAGCAAAATTAAAGGCAGTGTTCACGATAATCTTCAATTTTGAGATTCGCTATATTGATTCAGTGGTCCCCGGGTAGAACTAAAATGACGTAGAGATTGAGACAACCGCACCAGAAAAACATGAAATTCTTAAGTATCACCCCACCTCTTAAGTATCACAGGAAGTGTTTGTTGTGACAATGAAATCTTCTGCGGACCCGTCCTTTGCAATCCTCTACTCTCTATCGCTCCGTACTTTCCTTCGGCCCTAACTATTACTGTTTGCCTAAAATATTCACCCATTTCTGATAAGCCCCATTTTATACCGGTGACAACCACGATGAAGATGTCCATCCAATCGGACAACTAATCCATGTTATAGAATAATGTCACTAAAATACTGAGTTTTAATGCGTTTGTCGCCGTTTTTTCCGTAATTTTGGTAACACTTGGAGGCCAAAGCATTGTTTTATGTGAAGAACCCCGGGGCGAAAATCATCGTGAACACTGCCTCTAAGCCAGTGAAGCACAGGCTTGTAAAAGAGAACTCATGGAGGACATGACTAACGACGTATGTATAATATCTCAAAAAGAGATAATGCCACAAATAGATATCGGAATCAAACGTATCAAATTAAGGACACAAGAGAAAGGATTTACTACAGAAACACAGCCCGACCCCTGATGAAGGATACAATGTCTTCCTGTTCCTGAAAGAAGTGATGTTGGCACACATAGTTCATAGTGATGAAAAGAGCTCACCTCGACCATCTTAGCAAAATTAGCCACGGTGAGTGGAATAGTTGTGAAACCTATGCGACCACTGAATAAATACTTGACTCTGAGCTCTGATGAAGGTCGATTGCAAGAAGAGGCTGTTATTACTGAAACATACGGCTCCTGGACAGATCTCGTAATATATCGGTGACCTTACCGACTAGGGCGTACTCCAAAATCTCGGCATCGGAAGACATCTGAAGCAGAAACTTAAGGTTGCATACTACATGGAGATACAGTACCGTGCAAGTCTGTTCGCGTGGCATTTACGCAAATATTGTTTTTATACATATCTTGGCTTGCCCTTATCAAAACTTGATGAAACTTTAGTATGTTATGGGGCATCGCAACCCTTGCTTTACACGTACACAAAAATCGTTTTTGAGCGTGCAGTTTTTTGAATATGGAATATATTTATCATTATGTGGTATTAACTCAAATTGGGGCTATTCCTTCAAAACGTGTCTATTGCGATTCCAAACCCATAGAAGTTATTTGCCATTCGAAGGTGTTCGGAACCATTGTATAACCTTGTAAGAAATTATTCTCCATCGAATTTTTTCAGAAATAAATTCGAAAGAAAATCATGCGGTATTGCACTTACTAAGTATCTTTCCTTGACGTTATCGAAAAAGAGCGAACGAAATTTAAGTTCCAGTTATATTTTGTCAAAGCTCACAAAGCACAGACTTTGTGATCGTTCTGGGGTGAATAATTTTATAGGGAAGAATTTCCAAAAATTAACTCCAACCTGTTCAATTTTCGATCTTCAGAAAAATTCTAATAAAGGCTATTCTATCACAAAGCTATACAACGGTTCCGAAAACCTTCGAATGGCGAATAACTGCTACGGGTTTGGATTTGTAATAGTCATGTTTTGAGGGAATAGTACTAATTTGAGATAATACCACAAAATTATAAATACATTCCATACTCACCTGCACGCTCAAATAAATTTTGTGTATGTGTAAAGCTAGGGTTGTGATGTCTCATAACCTACCAAAGTTTCATCAAGTTTCGCTAAGGCAAGCCAAGATATGTATAAAAACATTAACCGCAGGAATGACAAGAGAAGATTTTTGCACGGTACTGTGTATGGTTACCATTGAGAACAAGAAAATATGGTATGCCAAACCCATGACCACATTCTATTCAGAGATAAACAATACATCTTTATTCTTGTGTTAAAGAATGACGAGATCGAAAATTGACAACGGAACCCAAGTAGTCCTCATACTCTGACTCGCATGTTGCATTATGAAAAAAACACTAATGACTACAGTAAATACTAAAGCATCTTCGAATTTAGAGTACTTTTTTTCCATCTACGAGTAACTGACCTCTCGCAGACTACCTCGCAAACAGTGGTTATAGTTACACATAATATTTACAAAGGCTAACTGAATTTAGCCTATCTTCGCATCTCTTTCTTCTGAACTGCATGTGCCCCTCTCACTCTTCTTCCGACCACTTTTTCGTCCACGTCTCTTCACTTTCTTCGCCAATGGTCCATTTAACAGACTAGCGGTGTTACAGTACGATGGTATCTGCAAAACGACAAGATTAGAGGTCAATGAACAGAAACGCACATCACAATAGTAAATTAATACCTCCTCTCCTTCGAAAATTCGCTCAAGTCGTGTAACTGAGTAGTCATCAGCAACTGCAACAATCAACCTTCCATTTGCACCGAAACAAATTTGCCGAACACAACACTCAGCTATCTTCGTCGTTATATTCCTGAAGATACTACTGAATCAACAATGCAGCTGCGGTAAAAGGAACTACCACTGTCACCTTCCTTACTAGTACATGTGAGGAAGATCGTGCGTAATTGCCCTTTCCCGCAATCAGCTCGCGTACCGAGGTATCGATCAATACGGGCAAGATGAAAGGATGGCGAAACGAGCGAGCGCGCTGCGGGCGGTCAGCGCTAAGGCATCTGCTCACGGAACGATATTACATAAATTTGAACGCTATTTTGAAGACAGAATTTTGATCTTTTTGAATATTCATTGTCTTTTTATGGCACGGTATGTAATCAAAAGATATGACAAGGTGGCCGAGTTGAATACAAAACTTAGGCTGTCAGGCAGGAAACGAACCCGCATTGCATCGCTTTTCGGACATCAAAACTCTGTCTTCGAAGGCCTCAGCTTAAGGTTCATTCATAGCAGGTCGCTTCGACAAGTCGCGGCACTGCCAGCAGTTACAAAACCGATCGCACCAACCGATCTTGCCCTGAGTCGCGACGGGTTGGAACAGTTTGCAGTTTCAGTCGCGGTGGCCGAGCAATTGGGGTATTTCGCAGCTGGTCGAAGCGACTTGCTTGATTTTGTTAGGTCGACCAGTCGCGTCGCTTCTATGATGGAAGTGATTAGGCCGCAATGTTTCGTCAAGATCTAAAGTATTCGGCGCCAAATTGCAGACTCCGCGCTCAATCTCGCGGCGTTGTCCGCAAATTTCCGTCCCGTTTCCCGCGCAATTGCCTCCCCACGAGCGATCTTAAGTCGCTCGGCGATTTGAAATCGCTGGACGAAGCGATTTCCAATGGCTTCACCTAGCGATTTCAGATCGCTGCACTACTGTTGGTCGCCTCGCCTTCAAGTCGAAGCAAACAGCTATGAATGGGGCGTTAGCTGGATCTAATGAAGAATTGTGCTTAGCAGATCGTACTCGTTAACGAGTGATTGCTGTTGCGCCTACACAGCTCATGTGTAAATTAGCTGAGGGATACAGAGCAGTGTCGGTAGTGTAATGGTAACACTCTCGCCCGGAAAGCGATGCTGTGCGGGTTCGATTCCTGCCTGACACCTAAGTTTTGTATTCATCTCGGCAACCTTGTGATAGCTATTATTATTATCACCTCTACAATTATAAATATCAAAATTATCATTACATACGCCCTCCCCCTCCACGTAGTTTCGTCAACTCTTTGGCGATTTTCATTAACAATCCCAGGGACGGGATCTTGAAGGCAGTTTTCATGATAAATCCTGCATTGTCATCTTCTTTATGATTATGATAGGCCAAGAGCTTACTAAGACAGCAGCATATGGAAGGGGACCCGATATGCTCAACCTACGTGAGGTGGATCTGTGGAGTCAACTACCAAGATCAAGGAGACTCATCAAACGGGCATCAACAACTCCACGAGGAGTTTTTTCTGCATGGGAGTGCAAATGGCTGGTTGCCGCACTCCTTCGTATTCTACTACTACGAGCTGGCATTGAGAGGAACCCAGGGCTACGCAGCAAGACTCCGCGATATCCCTGTTGTCATTGTGGATTATCGGCTCAATATGCAAGCATCCAGTGCGGTGGTTGCCTTGGCTGGGTACACCTCAAATGTTCGGGGTGAGCTAGCTATAATGACTACACTGATGCTTATTGTTGTATATCTTACTCTAATTCTCCCCTTAGTATTCCTAATCATAGTCTGGTCATTTTTCAACTTAACATGAATGGCCTGCGTGCCAAACTTGTTGAACTGACGTTATGCATTTAACGCTTTCATCCTGATGTCATCCTCTTGCAACAGACAAAACTTAGCGCATCCTCTTCCCTCCGCCGTCTCCCCGGTTATGCGTCTTACCACCTCCCTCGTACTTTTCATGGTGGTCGCGTCTCTACTTTTGTAAAATCTTCTATTCCCTCACACCTCATTGCCCTCCCCGCTGATAATGTTGTTGAGTGTACTTGTGTCCATATTGTTTGCATTGCATTACCCTCCCATCTTACTCAGTTATTATGGCTGGTGATTGTAATGCACACTCTTCGTCCTGGCTCTCCTCTTTAGGGCCTGATGATAGAGGTGAACTACTTGAGCAGTTTGCGGATGATTGTGATCGGGTTAGGTGCTCTCTACACACCGAGGGAGGACTTGTCATGTTTTTGCAGTTCGGAACGTCACGCTACTCAATGCAAGCGAAGAGGTCCCGAGTGGAATCAGAGCAGGAATAGGTGCGACAACTCCTCCCTCGGTGTGTACAGAGCCCCTGTCCCATTGTGATCTTGTTGTTATTAACAAGGACGCCCCTACTCGTCTTCCGAGCACAGGCAGGCCCTCTTTGCGAGACGCCACATTTGTGTGCTCCTCTCTCGCTGTATGTTGTAACTGCTCCACTGATGTTGCCATGACCAGTGATCATGTACCAATATGCGCATCACTAGATTTGTCTCTTAATAGTCGTCTCGCACCATTCTCAGGCTGACGTAGCAAATTGTACACAAACTATCTTAAGGCTGATTGGGTCCTGTTCAAGGAGATGTTACTCAGCCGTGTAGCCAACTATCCGCCCACCGGCTCTGTACATGAGAAAGAGAAGTTCGTCGTTGATGCCATATGCAAGGCCTCTAGAGCAGCCATTCCAACAGGGCAGTGAGAACGTTTCACCCTGCCTGTCGGCTTGGGAAGCTCTTTGCCTCGGCGACGTTGCGCCGTGATCGTTCTCACAGACGAACTCTACGGTCCATAAGGAGACTCAGACGTCACGATACACCTGTGATAACTGCTCCAACTGTGTCTGCCCTCATCAAGTCATTGAAGAACTCAAGGGCTGAGGGACCCGACGGCATCTCAGCTATCCACCTAAAGCATCTGCCGGATCATATCCTCGAGTTGGTCAGCGATCTCGTCTACTCGTCATTCAGTACTGGTGTGATTCCCGCGAGGTGGAAGCAAGCCATGGTCCTAAAGATCTCGAAGCCTTTTAAGCCTGAGGACAAGGCAGCTTCTCATCGACCCATTTCCCTTTTGTTCCCCATCGCTTAGTTAGCGGAGAAGATCATCTGTCCGCATCTCAAAACTGCACTCCAACATAACGTGAATCAACAAGGCTTCAAGGAAGCTCACTCCACTATAACTGCCTGCACCCACTTCGATCACGGAGCACATTATTGCCGGTTTCAATAAGAAAACTCCTGCTGGTAGAAGTCTGGTCGTGGCAATTGATCTGAATGCCGCCATCGACGATGTCAGCACGTCACTGCTGTCTAAATCGATACTGGACTGTGATATGCCGGAACGGTGTAAACGATGGACCGACAACTTTGTCAAAAATCGCTATATACGTATGAAGTTCGACGGACACTTGTCGGAGTCTGTTCCCTTGAAGGCAGGCGTCCCCCAAGGCGGAGTACTGGCACCGAGCCTAATCTCTCTGTATTTATCTGATATTCCGAAGCCACAGCCCAACATCCACTTATGTCTGTATGCGGATGACATCACTATTGTGTGTACTGACCCTGTTATTGACCGCGCCACTGCGGAGATGAACGAATGCATTAACATTCTGGCCAAATTCCTGGAATCAAAACAGTTAAAGGTCTCTCCTACGAAGTCCAGCGTTACTCTGTGCACTACTGCAACGGCTGAGCACAAACTGCATCCCCAGGTTCTCTGGGAAGGAAATCTGCTGCCCTTATCTAAGCACCCTCGTCTACTCGGTGTCTTCCTGGACCCTTCATGGCGTTTCCATGAAAACTCACGTATTCGAGCTGCTACGGCCAGTGCGCGTAATAATATACTCCGTTCTCTGGCGAACACTACATGGAGTAGCTCAAAGGAAGTTTTGCGTGTCACGTACAAGGCGATGATACAGCCCATCCTGGAATATGGACCCCGATCTGGCCAAGGCACTTGACGGAAACGTCCTGGAACAAACTTCAGCGAACACAAAACGCTGCTCTACGTGTAATCACTGAACGCTCAAAATCCACTCCTGTATCCCACCTACATCAAGAATGTGCACTACTTTCTGTGAAGCAGCATTCGCAACTGCAGACACAACAGTTCCATATCGGCACAGTCAGGAATGCCACACACCCCAATTATCCCTTGCTATCATCCGACCCCCCTCATGCCCGCAACATTCGTGCACCGTTGTATGCCGCTGTCTCTGTCACTGACCGCCAACGTTGGGCCACCTCAGAGCTCAACCGGAAGGAATCCTGCAGATGGAGCACACTAGATCCGTCAATAAACTCCTGCGCCCCTCCCAATTCTATACTCGACGGTGTTCCGCCCAAGGTCGATGATGGTGAAAAGGACCTATCAAGGCGCTCCCGAGTAATTTTGGCAGGTTTGCGCTGTGGAAATTCCTCATTCCTCAAGGCCTATGTTCATAGGATCGATCCATCGGCCCCGACGTATGTCCTGACTGCCACGGCACAGGTCAAGATTCATTAGATTTATTTTCATGCCCAGCTCTACCAACTTCTCTGACAGCTCTGGATATGTGGAAAAAGCTGTGTGATGTGACCGCCTTACTACGCATATGAGAAGAAGCTCGTTGTGGCCGATAAGAAGAAGGAAGAACTGCAGAAAATGACGACAAAGCATTCTTTTTTCGCCTAAGCACGACCTCTTGTGTGACGTCATATTTTTGAGAATGTAAGGATTGACCGATGTGAAGGAATGAAGTCTTTCCATGTGATAACGCGATTACCTTATCCACTGCTTCTTATCAAGGCCATTATCTTTGCTGACCGGCTGTTTACGTGTTCAGGCTTCTTCAGAAAGAATTTGTTTGGGTGGGAGTGGGCGGGAGGGGGTGTGGGGCAATGGGCTGACTGGCCCACGCGATTTTCACCCACTTCCCGATAGATTTTCGTGATTCTTTTTTTTTCGATGTTTTCATTGGTAGGTGCCAAAGCTCGCTTTTCTGTAAAAAAAGATATTTTTCATCGTGAACACTGCCTTTGAAGGCACAGCCCAACCTCAGGAGAAAATTTTGATATTTTACTCTGAGCAAGGCCTGTAGCAACCTTGACAAACGTAGGATCTCAGTTGACTCAAATGAGTGAGAAACTGCGGAGAAAAGTCTGCCACGCCCCACAACGCATCCGAAACAAAGCCAAGCGTTTCACTGAGAAGAGTGAACCAAGATCTTTGCAAATGGTAAAATTGGTGGGTGCGGCAAAGTCAAATGGCAACGTGTACTTGACTTTTGCGGTATTGGGGGCGGGGCCGACATTTCCTCTGGATTTTCTCATATTCGAAGAACTAACTATATATAAGATATGGCATTTGGCAGGATTGTTAGAGGCCATGCCCCGAGTGAAAGATCAGAAATTCCTCCCTGATGTTGGACTGTGCCCTTAAAGGCACAGTCTAACCTCAGTGGTAAAATTTGATATTATAATCCGCCCACTATGCATAGCAACCCTGCCAAATGCGAGATCACAATTCGCTCAAATAAGTGAGAAACTATAGAGAAAAAGTCAGTCAGCCCCACCCACAATACCCCAAAATCTAAACCGCACAGACCGCATCGGAAAGAGAAGCAAAATCTCTGCGATTGCAAATTCTGCCTTTGAGCATCGCCACACAAAACAGTTTTTTTTTCGTTTGCAAAGATTTTGGTTCCCTATTGGAGCCGGAACGCTTGATTATGCTTTAAGAGTATTGGAGACGGGGCCAACATTTTCCCTGCAATTTCTCAATTATTTATTGTTTATTGATAAACCACCAAATTTGGACGCGCCAACATAAGGTAGCAAGATTGAAACAGCGGTAGAGAAACTATGACACACGAAACAAAAAAAACACCATAAAAAGTTGAAGGCGGGACGCTGATTCACTCCTACCCAGACAAGCTAAGTATCGAGCAGCAAAATCGGTATATCAATGCTCAGTAAAAGGCTGGAAGATGCGCAAAATGTGTGGAAAATACCAGCAATATTTGCAGCTTTCAAGGGAACAGAAGGCAATGGTAAGTGCACCCATAACCTGATAACTACGAAACTGACTGCCCATGCCAGCCAGCTATTGCACCACAAAGGTTTCATGCCGGAGCTTCGGAACATGGTTACGCTGACCGCACCATGGAACCAGCACCAAGGACAGTCGACCTGAGAAACTAGTTAAATGGGTCCACTGCAAATGCCATAGTGCTCTATGAAACATACTACATCAGAATATGTGAATTCAAGCCACTTTCGCATATTTTCGGGGTATGAGAATGGGTAGTTGCCGCTAGAAACATAGAGTCCTGGGCAGGAGGTGAAACAAACGTTCGCGTGGAGTAAACAAAACATTCAAGACACTTCCTCTTGACGAAAACCAGTGTTAAAATTGAGACATGCTCTAAGATACATCACATTTATTTGATCAAATTGAGATCTCGCGCTTGACAGGGTTGCTATACACGGGGGCGAACCATAATATCAAATTTTACCCCTGAGGTTAGACTGTGCCTTGAAGGACGACGTTTACTATAGCTCAGTTGCAACAACATTTCGGGTGAAATAATTCTAAACAGTAAATACCCCCATTCAGAATGGTCCACTTAGTCTACCAGCGGGGCTCGGACCTCCTCCACCCTTCCGCAGCTCAGACCTTCCCCTTGGGGAGCTCCACACCTCGCGCTGAACCCTGACAGGTATCCTCGACACTAATAACGGTTTCTTCATCTTCTCAATGAATAACAAATGGTGATCCATTCGTTACTTTTCCTGCCAAAAACCATTTTTTGTGCACACTGCCGTCTTCCTGGAGCATGCACTGCTCCACTAACAAACCCACATCGGCTCTAAAGAGGAATCAAACCTACTCTAAGCTTGAGGAAGAAGTTGCAAGTGCCGGCTACCTATGCTGGCTTCAAAACAGTGGTCGGTCGGTTTCTTCAACAGGAACCATTAGTGTTTTAGCCTTGTTTTTTAACTACTTCTATAGTGATTGAATAGATTGTGTTCAGTTTGTTGATTTTTTTATGTCATATCACATGTGCTTGCACATGTAATAAATTTGAAATCTACATGTAGTGGGTTGAAAAATAACATAACAACGACCCCCGCCCACTCGTATCGACCTTCAATGTTGAAAGGGAGTTTACCGCTCTGAGGAAATTGAGAAAAATCTCGAATGCATCCTCATGAAGCAGGTGAAATCAGAAGAACCAAATTGGATATTTTCGTTAATCACAGATGGAAAAAACATCAAGAAATTACTTCAAACGATCAGCCTTTTTTAGGAAACCTGACTTAGATATGTGGAAACTTTATGAGAGCAAAAAAAGCAAGAAGTAAGAAGGGGAGGGGATGAAAACAAAAAAAAAGCTACCTACATTGTGGTACTAGGCAGGCCATCAGTGAGATCCCACATACAGAGCTGTCCCATTTTATTTCCGCTCACAATCCACTGGAAATATTATAATTATCCAGTCCGGAGGAAGCATAATGCTGGATAAACGAACCCTATTGAGAGGATCAATGTCAAATTTGATAAACCATATATCAGAGTCGGGAAGGTCCAACCGCACAAGTTGAAGAGCGGACGTATCCACCTGTTTAACAATACGGAGATTAATCTGACTAACAAAGAAAATTGAATCCAACCTGCAATTTCGGTCTTATCTTGTAGAATTCTTCCCCGAAAGAACCAAATCTGAACACAACCATCGACATATCTGAGCCCTGAAAGTTTCATAATGGAGTAAACCCTGCATAAAAGATATTGAATCAAGGTGAAAAAGTCAATAATCGATTAGAAGCTCACCTTGGAAACTACATAGTGTCCAAGAAATCGAACACAGTCAACATAATCGTTGTGTAGATCAGTATTAACAGCAATAGGATAATGTATCTGGATGGTTCTTCCGGATTGACAATCACTGCAAGAGCGGAATGGCCAGCCGAATCAAATGAAACTCATACTATACATGAATGAGAGCACTCAGCATGTAACCACCCTTCATTTACAGTCGGCATGGATCCTAGTGATGCTTTGTGATCACTACTGAAGGTTGACGCAAGCTCGGTGCCACATGCTATAACATAGGTGCACCGAGTTTGCGCCAACCTTCAATGGGGAACGCAAAGTATCACTAGGATCCATGCCAACTGTAGGTTGGGCTTCGAAGATGATGCGTACTTCCCCGTCAAAAAACTCCACGCAGGCTAGTCAGAGCAATGACCTTCAGGTTTCTAGCTTCACTATGTACAAGACAGGTAATGGGCAGTATACAGCTAAATACTTGGGAGGTCATACAGAGGATAAAACATAAAAATAATTGTAGCATTTGCAGTATTACAAGGTTTGAAAAAATCTAGTACTACAGATTTTGTAATAGATATTTATCAAACTCCGTATACTAATTGTGTAATACTGAAGGAGTGGCAAATTGTTTACAGAGCAATTGTTGCAGTAAAAAATATGTTGCAGTTAGTCGAAGAAGTTTCAAAATAAAAACAAAGGAACATCTGTGTAACTCCAAAAAACACACTTTTGCAGGGGGATTTTTAACAATGCCGCTCACGATTTTCTGAGTGTGTATGTCCTCAAAAATTAAGACCTCAGCGCCTCGCTTGGAAATGAATTGTTTGCGACCAAGCTTTTGGTATAGCATTCACATTTAATGATAGTATCAAGGACCATGGCACTATTACGGATGTCGCAAAACCGCTTTGACACACAATTAGACAATCTTTTTTCTCCAATAATAATCAAGAGAACGATTTTGGAAGACGAATAGGAATTTATGGATTGCTCAAATCCATGGATAAGATGAAAATAAAAATCTTTTGAACGCATAATTAATAGCAGATTTTTGAAAAGTATTCAACATACAGGGTTCGACGCGGAGTGTGGAGCCCGTAGGGGGGAAGGCTGAGCTCCGTCAGGAGACCAAGTGGGTATATGTAACTCACTCTGCTAATTCCCTCCGGAAATTGGCTTGTCCTTTTAGGGTCATACTATCGCGGATCCGCTCTTGGAGCTTATCCGTGCCAAGATACCATAGCCGTATAGAATGGTCCATACTGCAGGACACAATATATTTGCTGTCCATCGACCAGTCCTAAAGAAATACCGATCAAATGCAGTCGACAAATAGCACAACAAAAACAAATGGCTTACCAAAGACAGAATCTGATCTTTGTGACCTTCATATCCACCAAGAATCGCGATTGGGCCATGAACTCTGATGTTCCACAGGCGAATTGTAGTATCCTTACTTACAGATGCAAATATCATCGAGTTATTTGGATCTGTGCGCATTTCGTTCACATGATCACCATGTCCGTACATATTCTAATACAGATGAAATTACGTTCGCATTGAATTACTGGATAAAAATACCAACCATTAACAAATCTCCCGTGCTTGGATCAACGAGCCGTATAAGTCCAGAATATCCACCAAATGCTATGCGATGAGCCTTGTCTGTGATATCGTAACACCACGTCAATGTGAAAATATCCATGTCAGGCTGCAACATTCATTACAATAAAATTTACCTATTGCTGAAAATTGAATACACAAGCAGTTGCTCAACATGAAAACCACAGTTGTGTGCGCCACTAGTGAACTATTTGAAGCGTTCTTTATATAGCGCAATGCAAATTTAGGGGTTTCTATCCTCTTTTCAGCAGCACACATTCCTTGTCTCTGTTGTCAGCGTTACAAATCAGTAATAAAGCGACGCGACAGGGTGCAGACCCCCGTGTGGAACTCCACAGGGGGTTTGCGGAGTGTTGGAGGAGAAGGGTCTAGAAAATCGCCTGAAACTTGATCAAATCAAGCTCCTCGAGGGTCTGAGAAAACCGCCAAAAATTTGACCGAAGCACGCTCCAGGGGGACTGGCGAAACTTCCAAAACTTTGAACAAGTCACGCTCATAAGGAAGGGGGGGGTCTGAATGAAATTAGCCGTCTCCACACCTCGCGCAGTACCCTGCGACGCGATGGCACATGTCAGTATGACGCAGAAGTCGCGTCGCGCAGGAATTCAGGTGTGAACGTTGCGCAAACGTGGGTGATTACGTACAGATGCGTACACATGCGATTCCGCGTAAACAAGCAACAGCAATTTTTATTTAAGGTAGCGACGTTTTTTTTTTTCGTTTCGGTTCGAGTGCAAGTGTTCATTTTAATGCTTTTACAGTTAGATTTGGTTGTGTTGACAAAAGCATCTAAGAAACAGCAGCGAGCTAACCTCCGCGCAACGTCCAATACGCCGCGTTGCATTGCAAGGCGACGCGAACGACGTCGCTCGAATGCTGATTGTGCGTCAATTCGAATGCATCGCGCCTCCTCATTGCAGTGTCAGGCTGGTCGTTGTGTAATTTTCTGGAATCGAAACGACCACCCTCCCAGCCATCAATTTTTTTCCAAAATCCAAGAATTTTGCGACCCCCCGGGGTGTAATTTTTAATACTTTTTTTTGCAGAAAATAAAGGTTGAAATTTTCTGGTAGTGGAAAGTGAGTTCCCTTTTTTCACTTCTAGACATTTTCATTTCTAGGGTCCGAGTTTTTCACGATCCCTCCTAACCTTCCATTTCGGGCCAACAATTTCGCGACCCCCTGTTGAAAAATTTCACAACCGCGCTTGACCCTGCCTCACTGTGAACACCTACAGGATGTGAAAACCGTCAAATTATCGTATTAATTTCGCGTGCGGGCACGGAGGTTAGAGGCAGCAAGAGTGTTTGGTAGCCGGAGAGAACAGCATCGCGCGCGCACGAAGCGTGCTGAGCGATGAGAATTTCGAATTTTTACAGAGATTAGCAGTATGACAGATTTGCAAAACAGCACTGTCAACTGCAGTCGCAACAGTTCCATGTCGGCATAGTCAGGAATGCCACACATCCTAACTTCCCCTTGCTATCATCTGATCCCCACTTCCGACACACTCGCATGCTGCAGTCTCTGTCTTGGATGGCCAACTTTGGGCGACGTCGGAGCTCAATCGCGTCAGACTGCTGCAAATGGAGCACACCCGTTTTGTCACTGAATACCTCCCCCAGTGCTTCTCCAAACCCTACTCTTGGCGACGTGCCCCCCAAGATCGATAGCAGCGAAATGGACCTACCCAGACGCCCACGCGTAATTCTGGCGGGTCTACGTTGTGGACACTCCTCCTACCTCAAGGCCTTCGTCCATAAGATCGACTCGTCGATCCCTGACGAATGTCCCGACTGTCACAACCCAGGTCAAGGTTCATTTCATTTAGTTTCATGTCCTGCAAGGCCGACTTTTCTAACAGTTATGGATATGTGGAACAAGCCGTGTGATGTGTCTGCATTTCTACGCCTATGAAAAGAAGCTCTGATGTGGCCGATAAGAAGAAGACACCGTCGCGTCGTGAATGAACTCTGAATGTCGCCTTAGACGGACAACAAGCAGGGAGCATGGTCAGACACAGCGTGTGAATAGAAAAGAGGCATTATGTCAGGCATACACTCCTTACAGAGTACGCCTCAATGATAGATAAAAAACTGAATCTGTACTCACTCACCGAAGGATCCTTGATACTCCTAACAAGAATAATCTTGTTTGAGTCCAGCGGACATTCATAAATAGTGATCTGCAAGAAAACTTGGTTGATACAGTTGATTTTGTGGTTTAACGTCCTTGTTTATGAAATAAATAGCACAGCGAAAATCAACGGCTGCACGAAAAAAAGGAGTAACCGTAGTAAAAAAAAAAGCAACGAATCGCGTCAGCACTGAATCCGATCGCAGAGTTCAACTATTTGGCAGGATCTAGGGCTGTTTGCACAGCCTCACTACAAAAGAGACTGGTAAGTTTCTCCAGTCATTTCAAATTTGCCAGGTTAATTTCATTTCAAATCAAATTGTGTCTGACTCATCATGTTCTTTGCAGCAGTGGCGAGTACCGGCACACATCCCTCTGGTTGGTAAGGGTTGAAGGCGCATGCATAAATCGGTTGCCGGTGTTGCTCCTGAACGAAAAAAAAACTTCGTCCTCCCAGCAACAAAGGGATTGATACATAATGATATATCGTCGATCACTGCTCGAGCGATCGCCGCGTCGAACACACGGGGCACGCACGCAAGCGAGGAGGTAGTGATAGGATCATTACCTTCTCGCTTGCGTGCGTGCCACATGTGTTCGACGCGGCGCTCTCTCGACCAGTGATCGACCATACTGATCCAGCACGGAGCTCCCGCCTCTAGAATATAACTAGACCAATGTCTTCTCTCGTAGTTAATCAGCATCGAAGGATTTTGAATAATGTCCAGGCACAAAATCCGCTCAAAACAAAATCTCGACGGATCGTCTCGTGGCGCCAGATTGTGAGGAGGGCGGGCAGATCAGTGGGAAAGGCTGCCACAGCTATTGGTTGAGGTCACTTTTGCAATCAATAGCGCTGCCTAGCCCTTCCCAGTGATCTGCCCGCCCTCCTCACTGTCTGGCGCCACAAGACGACCACCCAATCTCAACTCATAACTAATATTTTAGCAGTGTTCATTGAACCCGTAAAGACTGAAAATTACGAGAATCTCTAATTTCCCTATGGTAAAATTTTTGTCTATCTCGGTGAACCGGCCACCTATCAGCTCTAGGGAGCGTTGAGGAGGGCGGAACAGCGAGAGCGAGCGTTCCCGCCACGTGTGGAACCTTACTGAGTCCAAAGGGAAGACTAGAGAATTTTGAGGATGGGTGACCAAAAGGTTCCGTCTTTCCAACCAACAGTTCCGCCGAGAGTATCGTCACTTCCGTTCTATTCGGGGCCAAGAAATCGATTTGGCGAATAGTCCCGAAATTATAAATTATCGTGAAAAGTGCGTTTGAACGGATAGTCACAGGTGCCTCACAGATATAAAATTAAAAACTAAAGTCCACGATTCCCAGCCCCTTAACCGACCTCTTCGATATTAGTTTGAGGGTGCTATCGCACAAAGGAGCACTATAGCATCGCACTTGGCCACGCCCATTTTTCCGCGCCGCAACATCAACTTTCTTGTTTTTGGAATGGGAGGAAAACCCCTGCTGCTATTCCAATTGCGCGCCTAAACTTCGGAATCGTTGTGCCACGGAAAAATGGGCGTGGGTTGCTATAGTGCACCCACTTGCGGTAGCACCACTTCAACTTTTCGCGCAACAATTTTTCACTACACAAAATTTCTTGGCGTTAATTTTCGGTTACCAGCAACAGAAGGTCCATGTCACTGACCAGGATAATCTGTTTTGCTCCAAAAACTTAGAAGCGTCGTTCGCGCTGAGAACCAATTTCCATTTTTCAGGCTCAATTGCATGAATGAGCCCGGTACACCACCGATGAGCTTGGGCGCGTCAGAAACGTAGGGTTATGAGGTTGGAAGGGGTTGAAGATGAGGACTCGCCACCAGTTCTCACCAGTCATTCAGAATTTTTTATAGAATGTTGCTGCGGCTGTCAAATAACAATAAAAACAGTCACGGCACAGACTCCACATGCAGGAAAACTTCGAAAATTGCAGTGACGAGGCCTCCAAATGCAGAAAACTTCAAAAACAATATTGGCGCGAAACTCAAATTCATATTTACAATGTGTTCCAATTGACTTTTCTTTAAGAATGAAGGTTTTTCATGGACCCCTTCGACATTTCACTATTCTAGAGAAGCCAAGCTACAAAGAAACATGAACAAATAATATACGGTTTTCTGGGCCACGATGCCTTTTTGATAACATCAGTTGACTATTTCCCGACGAAAAACGGTACAATAGAAATGAAATACGAATAAAAATCGGACAAATATTCAAATAAAAAAGCTGAGGCCTAGGTGTACAAACTTACGTAGATGGTTTTTGAGGGAATAAACGGATGATCAAGATCATCAGCAGGAATCGCAGACGGATTAGATATGTCAATCATACGCGAAAAACCTGAAAAGAATCTAAAGATAAAAAAAACAATGCAAATGTATGATGTATTTGAAGGAAATTTTGAAGGTTCCTAAATTACATATCAGTATGGGATCAACTGTGACAATTCAACCCTAATTATGTATGAAATGAAAATGAGGTACTTGAGCAAAATTTGAGCGGAAGTCAAGGTATCTATGACTACTTCAGCGGAAGATTATTTAACGTTACAAACTCACACGGAAAAGCTCTCGTGGTAAACCCATTCAGGTCTTTAGGAAAACTGGTCCTAGCGACAATCTTTTTAAGCAAAAAAACTTGTGATAAAGGCGGCAGCGATAATTGAAACACTTCTTTTTCGAAATCAGAATAGTTTTACGTGAGACGATGGAATGGATGACAGAACAAGGTGAAAAAATAAGAATAACCAACCTTCTCCAATTAAACTTGAGTCTCCAGTCATGATCGGACCACCTACATGCAAGATCAGAAGAAATAAATGCAGCGAAAAAGTCAGTAAAGGCGAAAACCGCTTCACAAAGACGAAAAAATTCGAATCACACAAGTTTCAAGGAAATTCCGCGCCGCCCTCGTGGACGCAAGAAATCGTTGTGGGACCTAGCCAATTCACGCTCAGACATAAAGTGCTCTGCGACCCCGTCGAAGTTTGGGTGCATTCGTTGCAACGACGGGTCGGAGGGCCGCTGACTTCCCGAATCGGTGGGCGTGGCCTTGTTTCGGCGACGGCGGTAGTCACAAATCCGACGTTAACAATTCGAGGCGTGTGTTGCGTAACTGCACAGGACAGTAAATTACACGCGAACTTTCCGCGTCACTCCTCTTCCACGAGTATCCCTTCCTTCCTCCGACTTTTTTCTTTATATTTCTCCTTCACTATTATTTTCGTAACTTTGCAGCCTAGTATTCTAAGTAGGTTTTATTGTTAGCTGTTTTTCTTCGCGTTTTCCCTATTTATCGACTAAATATCATGCATAAATTATTTTTCTAGGAGTCTGCACTCTATTATTTCATCAATCTGCAATAGTTTTGTGTGTTTCCTGTGTCAGGCGTCCAGCTCAGAAGAATACTGTAGGTATCTGGTGTTTATTGAACATTGTCTTTGATTTAATTCTTAACAGGCTCTTTTTCAGACTGAGTATCAGCGCCGTTTATTACGACGTCTTGTACAATATACCAGCTTCCGCTAGTTCCAACAAGTTGAGGTCGTCTTTTTAAATTCTTTACTCGCGCATTACTGAATTCTTTTCAGAATTCTTTATCATTTCAGTATCTTTGCTGTTTATTTGGATCGCCGACGAAGCCGTCTCGAATTTCGGAGGTACACCTTGTGATCTGCGTACTTTCTATGGATTCGCCCATTCGCTTGCATTCGATTTTTAGTGTTTGACACTCACACATTGTATGCTTTTATTTTAAATAGAAAAGAAATTCATCGTGAATGCTGCTCTAGAGCTAGCCTCAGATGTGAATATTATGAGTGTTTTCTGCGTTGTGAGATTCTTCTATACTGCATCGGCATGTGGCTTTCCTTGTTATACTTGATGTTGTTTGCATGTTTTTGCACTACTTGAAATAATGTACAGCTCAAATTACATTGTATGCGTTAGATGTCATTTACACCAGAAATATTGCCCTAATAAATTTATATTTCCCGGTATTTGTGCAGCTGTACTAATACAGCACTTCCGCAGAACACCTGTTAGGGTAGCAATTTTCGGTAGGGATTTTTGCCACCCTGAGGTGCCAACCCTGTGGGGAAAATCGAAGACGATTTCAGTGTGAATGCGGGACGTTTTCCGATTTCCACTGGGGTTGAAAACCCGGAGTGTGGGCTAAATTGTAACCTAAAATAGCTAACCAGCAGATGTCCTGCGGAAGCGCCATAGGTTTCATTGCAAAGCAGCACTAATCAAGGAAGGGACCGCTGGTATATTAAGGGGTCGTGTTTGCTCGGGAGAGCCGCCCCGTGTGCACGATGACGTCATTTGCGCGTCTCTTTAAGGGGTCATGGCGGTTACCGCGTACCTGGCGATGCCGTTAAGAGTGCGGGTTTTCCTCACCGGAATGCTTAACGCCCTGACTACCGAAAATTGACTGAGCGCCCCGCCCACTCGTAATCCGACCACCCAGCAAGGGTCTCCGTGGGATGAAAAGTGGGTCTGGTAAGATATAACGATTGACTGTCTAACAGATAGGCTCATTTCAGGGGATCTCTCAAACTGTCATTGGTCGGCTCTTATCGTATTCATTTTTTCCTCCCCGTGGAAATTCTCCTGGAGCCCACCCAGATATGATTATTGGAGCGTATGATACACAGTGCGGTGCAAAATTATGGGGTCACCCTACCCATCCTTTCATCTAGCTGATCAGGCCCCGAACTTCGCAATTCGGTAGCACGACCAATGAACATGAGAGAGAGCTATGTACTGAAACCCCCAGGAGGCAGGTTCCAGTAAATTTACTCCGATGAAAAGCTACGAATGTTTTACAAAATAAACACCTTAATCAAATTTGTCAGTGCGTTGAGTGACTCAGATTCGTTCGAAGTTTTCTGTTTCCGAACAGATCCACGTGGAAGGCCAATGAGAGCTCTCCCGGGTATGAAGATCATACAAGCTTATGAGCGGATATTTGAAGAATACAATTCCATATCGCAAGAAAAGTTTAAAGGCAGTGTTTTCGATGATTTTCGTTCTCGAATTTTCCATTCGGGACAATGCGTTCTCCACCAAGTGTTACCAAAACGAAGAGGAAACTTCGAGAACGGCACTAAAACGTCTTATTTCAGTGAAATTTTCTGGCTTGCACTAGTTGTCCGGCTTAATGAACATGTTCTCGGTGTTTGTCACCGGGGAAAATGGGGTCAATTCAAAGTTAAAAAGAATATTTAATGCAAAATACTATTAGTTAGGGTCCGAAGGGAAGATCGAAGCAAGAGAGTTAAGAATTTCACAGATGGAGAGAGAGGCTAAAGAATTTCACACAAAAGATTTGAACGAGCCCCATTCAGCCCTATACGGCCCTAAAATTGTCTGCGCGAGCGCGCTAGGCACAGTTCATGCAGCAGCCATCATCGAGGTAAGCATGTTGGATTCGCTTGATTGCAGCCTCTGTGGCCTTCGGTATCTTACCCTTCCTCTTCATATGTTCACCTCGATGGACGGCTGTTGTGTAAACTGGGCCTCGTGCGTTCCTGAAATCAACTTTAGGGCCGCATAAGGCCAATCGGGGCTCGCTCAAAGCCGTTTTTCGACGTGGTTGTTGCGCTGGGCCGTAGTCCTTCGATTCCCGATGGGAACTAGAAGATAGTATTTATCTTGGACACTGCCTATTCTTGAAGGCAGCAGACACGTTCAAAAATGATATCGATTTTATGACATTAATCGAATGTTGGCGGCGGATCTTATGGGGAACTAACGAAAAAAAACCATCGAAAACTGCATGCAATTGGAGGAACAAGGGTTGTTTTTGTTCTCGGGTGAGAGTGGACGAGTTTTACCGCGTGCCGTTTAAACAGCTATTAAACAGCTAATATTAGCCACAAAACGGTTGAGCTAGCTAAGCCAATATCTTACAGCATGTACTAGAACACTCATCTTGTTGGAAGCATCAAAAGCCAGTCAGTGTCATTGACTCGTTTTTTACGCTACCAACAACGTGAGCATTCTGCTTGGGGTTTTTAGGCAACATTCCGGTTACGGTAGGTAACATTCTTAGCTTTTTTTTTGGTTTTTTTTTCTTAGGTTTACTGTAGGTTACGGTAGGTAACATGCCATTCGCGAGGCAAAACCTACTTTAATAATCCGAAAATCAACAAATGGACATCGAGTTTGTACTCATCACCTCAAATAGCCCCCCCCCAAAGAAATTTCGAGCCAAATCTGAGACTTTGACCAAACTATCGTATATCCACCGTAATCTACAGTAAGCCGTCCAAAATCTATAAACTGACATCAGATTCGTGTTGAGCACTCCAAATAACCCCGAGAGAAACGATCTGAGCCACATCTGTCGTCAAATTCCGGAAATCGTCAGAAGTCGATATTCGAAAACTCTGGACAAACGACAAACAAACCTCAGATTTGTGATCAGCATCCCAATTAACCCCCTGGGAGATTTTCAAGTCAAATCTGAAATATTTTTCCTCAACGCTTTCTGAACCCCGTAATTGATATATCTAACAAGCGAAGTTTTCGTCGAAAAAGCATGATTCAGTAAAAACCGCAATTATATTTGCACGAAACTGATATGTATCTATGATTTCCCTTTTCTGCAAGAATTGGGTTTTTCTTTTTTTTTGGTTTTTTTCTTTTTTTTGTACAGCTTCTAATTTTCAGGCAAAACACTTTTAATTTACCCAAACCACGAGGGCGGCGAAGGATCGATGATGACGAGATTAGGGAAAAAATACAGATTGAAAACACCATCGAAAAAAAAACAGCCGTGATCCGCTTCCGGTTTTTTTCTAACCTAAACACTATGCGCAAGCTAGGTGAATATAAGGTATAAAGCGTTAGCATAAGTACTGCGGCAAATCAATGATTACACATTTGGGCCCAAGCTGTTCTGTTACGGCTGATTTTTTGTTTCTTTTGTTTCTAGTTATTGACATTTTCTACGCAAAAATAACGTCTTGGGTACTTTTATGGGACGCCGCAATCCAGCTACATATGAGACGCGAAATCATTTGAGCATCCCAAAAAAAAGATTCCCGATTAATATACACATCATCCTCATTCTCAAATTCAAACTACATATGTTGCAGATTCTTCTTCTTCTTCTTCTGCAGCCTCGAAGTGATTTTTGTCATAGGTTGAGGAACTGGGCGGCCTTGACAGGATTCGTCCAAAGGTCCATTGTGGTCAAGGAGGTAGGTCTCTTCGGGCACATGAACAAGTGCGCCGTGTCGTGTCTGGGAGCACCACAGTCCGGGCATGCGTCTGGTCGGCTGCTGTCGATCTTGTTGACGTAAGACATGAGCAGTATAGAGTGACCACCGCGCAGCGAGGCAAGAGCACATCTGGCTCGTCTGCCGAGTTGAGACTCGGACTCGCAAACCCGAGGCGGCACTGCTCCTAAGATAGGGTTCACAGCCGCCTTCGTTAGATATCCTCGAACAAACTGGGTGTGCTACTCACGCAGAAGACGAAGCCTTTCCATGTTGGAGTCGGCCCATCTCTGTGCATCAACTTTACGAGGAGCATCGGCGAACGGCGTCCTAATCGACCTCTCTCTTATGGGCTTCATGATTCTCTTTGTTGGATGATTCGACTGTCTCAGAACATTAATATACTGTGCTTATCTGGGCCAAATTCCGGTCCGCAATTGCGTCTCGACACGCTTTGCGGCCGCACGCTTCCGAGTCAGAAGAGCTTCCAGCGCCGCAGCTGCCGATCTGCTGACTCTAGTTGGGTTTCGGAAACTGGAAACTAAATAAAAGTGAAGAAAATTGTTTAAAAAAGCCCCATCGAGGTGGCTTTGGCGCTGGAAACCCAACTGACTCGAGGGCGGGCGGCCGCAAGCCGTGTCGGGACGCAATTGCGGACCGGAATTTGACTCAGATAAGCACAGTACATCTGCTGTGCCTGGAGTTCACAATGCTCCTTGACCGGCAATATGCAGGCCTCCGCGTGAAGATGTTCTATTGGGGAGCTCCTTGCACAACCGGTAGCAATTCTAAGCGCAGCATTCTGTACTGTGCTTATCTGGGCCAAATTCCGGTCCGCAATTGCGTCTTGACACGCTTTGCGGCCGCACGCGCTCGAGTCAGTCGGGTTTCCAGAGCCAAAGCCAACTCGATGTGGCTTTTTTGTACAGTTTTCTCTAATTTTCTTCAGTTTCCAGTTTACGAAACCCACTTAGAGTCAGCAGATCGGCGGCTGCGGCGCTGGAAGCTCTTCTGACTCGGGAGCGTGCGGCCGCAAAGCGTATCGAGACGCAATTGCGGACCGGAATTTGACCCAGATAAGCACAGTACACGCTGCAGCTTATTCCAGGAGCTGTCAGACACCAGGTGCTGCCACACTGGTGCCGCATATTCCAGAGCCGGCTGAAGTATTGTTCTGTAGGTTCTCAATATTGTCTCTCGGCTGCTTCCCCATGATGTTCCTCCGAGAGCTCTCAAGATATTAAGCCTAGCCTTGACGACTGTTTGTTTCTGTTCAGCGTTTTTGTGGAACTTCAGTGACGGATCAAGAATAAGACCAAGCAGCTTGGGGAATTTCGCTGCTGGCAACAGGTCACCATCCCATTCGACATCTGGATGGGCGCTGTGTTCCTTGCTGTTTGTTGTGAACACTGAAACAGAGGATTTCGCGGCAGAGACTGAGCATCATATTATCGAGGAAGAGCTTCAACTCGGCGAGATAGGTGCTGATCTTGTTAGCGGCTACCTGCAGGTCACGGTCCTGGCACATGATGGTGATGTCGTCGGCATACATAACAATCTTTACATCATTGAGAGGCTCGGGAATGTCCTCAAGATACAGGCTGAATAGTGCAGGGGACAACACTCCGCCTTGCGGAACACCGGCTGCTATTGGAATGCTATCGGATACGTGATTCTGGAACAGAACCTTAGCCCGGCGGCCTTTCGTGAAAGCTGCAATCCATCGCTTCTGCCATGATGGTAGCGACGACTTGAGCAGTTTCTCGGACAGCAGTCCCAAGTTGACAGAGTCAAACGCTTTGCTCAGGTCGAGGGCGACGACCGTCGTTCTCAGGGGCTTTCTCATGTTGAACCCATCGACCGCAAAGCTCACGATCTCCAATAGAGCAGTAGTAGTAGAGTGAAGTTTCCTGAACCCATGCTGATGCTGCTGTCGCTCATTTTGATCAGCCAGGTCAGTCACGATCAACTTTTCAGCTAATTTAGCGACGGGCGATAACAGGCTTATTGGTCGAAAGCCTTTCGCCGTGCTTTGGGACTTGCCTGGCTCTGGCAACGGTATCACATTGGCTGTCTTCCAAGCTTGGGGTAGAGTGCAGGTCCGGAAAGAAGTGTTAATGATATCTGCAAGCATCGGTAGAAGTTCCGTGGGAAGCTTCTTCAGGATGGCTGGGGAGATACCGTCAGGTCCGATAGCCTTCGAATTCCGCATTTCTTTGATAGCCTTCTCTACTTGTGTGAGAGTAAAGGCCTCAGAAGCGTTCATGAGCGGCAACCGGCTCAGCTCTCTAACCGTGACTCTGTTTGCACGCCTCGCTTGGTGCGTGTGATGAAAAAGTTCTTGCCGAGTGCGTAAGCAGCCGCTTTCCCTGATTTGAAGATGTTCTCCTCGAACTCAATAGCGGAGCTCATCGGGGGAGCGGACTTTCCGGAAATTTTCCTCAAGACTTTCCACGTCGCAGTTCCGTCCGCCTTGAAATTCAGCTTTTCAGTGAACTTCTCCCAGCATTCCTTCTTGTTCTTATCCAGATCCTGCTTGATCTCATTATCCAGCACAGCAATCTCCGGGTCTACAAGATCTGCAGCTCTCTTCTCATCTCTGGTTCTTATCTTCTGCAGTATTTCCCTGCTGACATTTGGAAAAAAGGTCTTGACACGACCCTCAGCAATTGCTGCTTTCATGGCCTTGCGGATGGCACTTGTTAGATGGCCCTCTTTCTGATGAACATCACCATTCCATGGGTAGTCGACCGCATGGCGGAGTGCAACATCTCTGAACAGGGTCCAGTCTGCTAGGCCTAAATTAAGATAAGTACGATGACGAAAACCAGAGTAAGGGGCAAGAGAGTCAGAGAGATCAATATAGACAAAGACGGGAATGTGATCACTGGAGAGAGTTGTGGATGTGGACCACGTGCAAGCATTAGAAAGATTGGATGACACAAGAGAGATATCTGGGCTAGAAGGTCGGCTGTTGGCAAGGAGACGAGTGGGTTGGTCATCATTGAGGATAACCAGGTCACACTCCTCAGGCCACTCTTCGACATCTTCCCCTCTGGCGTCAGAATCAAGAGCGGAACAGAACGTGTGAGCATTGAAGCCACCCGCAAAGACAGCTGAAGGGGAGAGTGAGCAGTCGTACAACTGCCTAAGGAGGGGAATAGGATTATAAGAGGGGGGACAAGATGATATAGGAGGAATGTAGATGTTAAATAGAGATAAAGGGGTTGTGAGGGGGAGGTGGACAGGAATGTACTCGAGAGTACCGTCCTTAGGAGTATTAGGGATAATATGAGAAGGTATGGCAGATTGCACGATAGTAGACACTCCGCCCCCAAGAGCTGTCCTTGGCATGTGATAGGCGGTGTAGCCCGGAACGTTAGGTTGGGGATAAGTGGTAGATGGAGAGAGCTTGGTTTCTTGAACCATGATAACATCCGGGTGATGAGAACGTGCGAATAGAGAGAGTTCAGATAACTTGTTGCGAAGGCCGTTGAGATTAATGTGAACAATGGAGAGGGGGCGGTTGGTAATTGAGGAATCAGAGTTGCTGGGGGCAGAGCATGGAACACACCGAAAGGATGAGTCACGATGCCTCACAGAACTAAGGCCCGAACAGGAGAAGTGCACCCACCTTTGGCATCCGAAGCACTGGACGCTGGTATGTCTCCAGTTGACATCCTTGCCGCACGTGGCGCATAGGTACTTCTGCGCTGGACCTGGATTCCTCTCGACGCCGGCCCTTTGTAGTAAAATCCTCAGGAGAGCTGCGGCCGACCAGCACCTCTCCCATGACAAAAACCCTCTTCTCGGAGGGGTTGACGTCGGTTTGCACGGAGGCGATCTTCTTTCCTCCACACTGCCACGGCACCAACGTACGACATCTCGGCAGCATGTTGCAGATTAAAGAACTTATCAATGAAATCTACCGAAAAAAAAAACCAAAAAACCATAGCCGCGTTTTCCATAATGCTCAATTCTTCATGTGATTCGAACACAGATTTACTTTATTCATAGTTTTTTTGCCTTTTTAACCTCTAGGTTTTGTGAGATCTCAAAAGTTTAAGCTTTTTGAAAGCGATTACGAGCGATGTGCAGTAGCCGTCGTTTGTAAAACGCGGCTGCGTCGCCACACACATACCGCTTTTACGCGTAACTGCTTGGTAGCGCTACCCGCGGTAGCATTGCGCTCGTGAATCACAATGTGATGGCTAGGGTAGCAATCTACCGTGGGCAAAGCTACCACTGGATAGGGCTACCAGCACTGCCGCGTTGATGAATCCGGCCCCTGTAAACACATTTTCTATAAAACAACTTTTTAGGGTTCGACCAATATTTTTATTTCCAATTGATCAGGAACAATTATAACGCCCACTTTTTCGTAGCACTACGCGATTTTTTAACAAAATTACTGAATCACTGTATTCTTTGCTAATGCTGCTGATTACACATGTGATAAAAAGAACAAGCAAAGCGAAAAGTGGATCTACCATGCAAATGTGATTCGGTGCTGACAGAATCGTTCCAACAAAAAAAGAGTAATGGGGGCCACAATTTACGTGTTTAGGGTTGCAACAACTCATGTAGTCAAATTGTGTGCTGTAACTGGCTCAATCCCTTCAAGTAATAAAGTGTAACAGTGAAAGCTAAACTGCTAAGCTGATTTTTAACCACGTGAAAAGACTCAGTTTTCGTAAAATGCTTAGAAAAAGCATTCATATTTCATGAAAAATTAACAAATAAACAATAAAAACTAATTTTTCACAAAAACTAAAAGAAACTAAGAAATACTGAATAATACTAAGCACATCGGCGTAGATACACACTCTAAGCCTCATTTATAGGAACTGCAATGATGCAGGCTGATAATGTTATTCACAAGACATTATTGTAAACAATTACTCGTTGAAAAATTTGAATATAAGAGCTTCTAAACGACTTCTTCTGATATATGTTTCCGGGAATGAATTCTCTATCCTGGCGGATGGCGAAAAGGGGAATTCACTCATTTTAACCTAGTATATAGGCGAAGCATTATTTCACAAATATTACGCCAACGTATGATCCAACTCACAAATTATATTAGAAGACAAAGAGTTTAAGGATTGAAGTTCTGGCTTGCTAAACATAAAAATTCACTATTTTTTCACTGTTGAAGAATTAGCAGTAGAATTAGGAGTTTAAGAAGCTGGAACATCTAGAAATAAGCTCATATGTAGATCTTCAACCTTCTTTGTTTTTGTTTGGTGAATTGTACGCAGGAACGCATGTTTTTCCTCTTACATAGGTTCTATCGTTTTTGCGATTGAGAACCTTTAGTTCTTTAATCGATGCTATACAGCGAAGTAAAGCACAGACTGAGTTTCCAAACCCTTCGAGAAGACTATCAGCGAGATCTCTGTGCAACAGCGCACGGACAGTGCAGGCGAACCTACATTATGCCCGCAAAGCCATCGTATTTAAGGCTGGACGGCGGAATACCCTGCTGGCCTCGCTGCGGGCAGAGGCTGAGTGGACAGCCGTGTTAACTTGTTAGTTGCCCCGTAACCAGTAATGGGGAAGTGGAGTTGATGAGTCCACGAGAAAGTAACAATATTTCTTGAGAACCGATTCCCGTGGCTGAAACTTCAAACTCGCGAAAACAGATTGTTCTGTTCTTCTTCATAGAAGAACGTCGTGGTTTTGAAAATGACCCCTTTTTTCGGTTCCATTCTAGTACCAAAAAGATTTGTGCACTCAATACTTATTATCGGAAAGAGGATAGGATGTTAGTGAATTCACACAAACGGTTTCATCTTCTGCTCAAAAACGTAAACTAGTTAAAATGCAGTAGCAAGTGCAATTACCAACACATCAAGCTTTTCAACCAAGTAGAAGCCCTCCTTCGAAAAGCATAGGGCTCTTCTGTGTGGAATGCCACAACGGTTTGTTTCGGAGACTTAAAAATTTTATGCACTAAAATGGGTTCTGGAAAAAAACATTTTTAATTTTTTGTGGACTCGCCCACTCCACTTTCATGATGTTCCTTTTTGATGGAGCGTTTCTGCCAGCGTCAAAATCCTTTTGCTTTGAGAAACCCATTTAGCTAGAGGTGTGATTTTGAGAATATTTTCTCGATTTTCATAGTTGAATTTTTTCTAAACAACCGCTTTGCATCTACGACTGTTATCACGACTTTCTGGACTGATTTGATAATTGGTAAGTAACCAACTTGTTACCCGGTTCTCCTTTATCACCGCATGGAAACATCACAGCCGACAACGCCTTTCAGCGCATTAATTTAAGAATCGATTACTTCAGAGATTCATCCTTGGGTGCAAGATTTGTTCAGGGGGGCCACTCAAATTTCATTCATGAGAATAAATTATTTTTTCCAATTTAAGATATCTGATAGCGCTATTTTCCGGAAGGCATCCATGACAATCCGTAGACTTCTAAATGCTGTATCTTTCACTCGTATTTGGAGTGCTGAGTCCCCCCCCCCTTTCCCAAACTAGGGTTGCTCCCACCAAAGCTGTAAATGATCCCTCTCCGCGGAGACGCAGAGGTAGCCAGTTTGCACTTTGGCCGGCAGAGAGAGTGCCAGGCCGGCTGGCAGCGCCTTTCTTTTCGTCCTCTGCGTTCATCATACTGACTCGGACACCTCGCGGACCGGGTTGTCAATGCTCCGATCGTACAAGACCTTCCCAGAAGGTCTTGTACGATTCCAGAAGCATCATTTGAACCAGAATGGGACCGGTTTCAGATTTGGTTTTGAATCGGCCACGCGCGCAACCCGTTCTTCGAAATCTAAGTTCAGGCTGAAGGTAGAAATTAGCTCTCAATTGCATAGAAAAGAGCGCAAAAAGTTGTATACTATGCCCAAAAATGGTTTAGAATGGTTTTCTAGGATTTGAGAAAATTTAACCGCAAGTTTTCTCTGTTAAACTCCTTTTTTTCAGACGGCGTTCACGATCTTGTGCTACCAGTTAAAATTGAACTAGGAGGCTCATTTCTTCGACAGGAGGCTGGGGATGGATGCAGGTCGCTCCTATTCCAATTTGAACTCGATAACTTTACTTTGAAGGGTACCTCAAAATCGTCTTCGGTCACTTACCACCCCACGGCGGCGCGACGGCCTCTCTCTCGCGCGATGAGGGCAGCGACAGAGAAAGAGAGTCAGCGCGCAGAAACGGAGAGTGGTCAGCGGCCCGGCTGCCGAACGAGCCCGCCGCCAGCCGCTCCTCTGTGTGATGGGTACAATACAAGGATGAGACAGCGACTTTGATAGAGAATTTGCGTTCCCCTGGCTAGGTGGATACACTGGCCGGTACTTCGCATCGTTTTTCAAATGAATTATTGAATTTTTTGAAGCAAGTGTTCTAAAATGTCCCTAGAATACGTGTAACTTTTTGAAAACACCATGTTGGTCGAATGGCTTAGTTATTCTGAGTTTCGATCTACAGAGAAGAGATCCCGATGTTCCTTTCCACTTAGGAGTTTACAGCGTCTCCCGGAAGGTATTTTAGATAGTTCCTCCCCTCGTAGCGTGACTTAAAACTTCTCTCTTCCACGCATTTCGAAGATTATAATATTCGAATCGATTCATTCATTCAGATAGTGATACGGTCGTTTTGATCGATTGAATTGACAACATTCACATTTTATTAAGTATTCATTCCATGAGCCTAACGCTTATATTATCAACGTAAAGCGAGACTTTCACGCTAAAAAAAATTAGCCATGTGCCAAAAATGTGTATGTAAAATAGTAAATATTTGAAATTCTCATTTTTGTTTGCAAAATGAAATAATATTAGATACGAATTCTTTAGGCATTTATTCTCAAGCAACTCATACCCATGGCAACTAGGTTGCTCCTCGCTGAGAAGATTTTAGTCGTTAAAAATCATCGGTAAATATAGTTTTATGCTTATTTATTTTGACTTTCTTAAATCTCCATTGTATCCCAATTTTTTTTGTTTGGGGTCCTTCCATGTACTTAATATAATCGTATTGCAATACCTCTTCAAACCGAAATCTCAAAGGAATCTCACACCCCCCCCTCAACCTCTCGTTTAAACTATCACGAGAGGTTAATTTATGTATTTTCATAAAAGGAATGTCTCCCTGGTTCATGCGAAATTACATAATTGAGCGAAAAAGGTCTGAAAAGGGAAAATAAGAGAAAAATAATGGGACCAGAAAAAGAAGGGATGAGCAGGAAGAAGAAGAAGAAGAGTAAAGAATAATATGAAGACGAAAAAGGTTGACGAAAGAGACGGAAAACCGAAAGAAAGAAAAAGATGAGGAAAAACGACTGAAACAAAAGAGGAAAAAAGGAAGAAGATGAAGGGGTTGAATGAAGGGATGAGTAACGGAAAGGGAGATGTTGAAGAAAAGGAAGGAGAACAAAAAAAGAAAATGTGGAGAAAGAAAGGGAAAGAAAAAGATGAAGAAGAAGAAGTGATTCAAGAATTTGATGACGATGTTAAAACAAAAAAAGTTTGGTCTAAATTAAAGCAACTCTAGTATGTGGGTATAAATCCAAACCAGTATTCATACATAGTACATAAATGGAGATAGCATTTGACTTCGATGGGCTGAAGCAAGGTTAGAACACGATGAACATTCAGGTTCAACGAAAGTTTCTTCTTCATCTTCAACCTTATTTGATAATGAAGAACGGGATTCTTCTTCTTATTTTTTTCTTCATCTTTACCCATTATTGAATAAATTCGATTTCTTTTCCCTTGTTTCTCGTGTTGCCTTTTCTCTTCTTTTTTTTCGTGTCGTCATTTTCTTCTTTCTTTCTTTCTTTCCTTCTTTCTGTCCCTTAGTGCTCTTTCCTTCACTTTCATCTCGTTACTTACTCTTCCTTCTCTGCTCCGTCATCATCTTTTTTCTCCGTCTTCTTCCTATTCTTCCATTCATTCGACTTCCTTCTAATCTTCTTTTCTTCATCTCCGTTTTTTTCCTCCGTGACTTCCTCTTTTTTCTTCGTCTTTTCCCCTTTCATCCTCTCTTTGTCATTTCACTTGAATTTTTTTCGTTTTTCCTCTTTTTCCCACTTATCTGCTTTCTCTACTGCATCTTTTTTTGCTTTCAACTTCTTTATAGTGTCTACTCCTTTTCTCTATCTTTCTTTCTTTTCCTCTCTTCCAAGACTCTCTTTTTCGTTTTCCCCTCTCTTTCCTATGACTTCTACATATTTTCTTTATCCCCTCGTTCTTGACTTTGAACGTTAAATTATATTTGTATCATGGAACTGAAAAAAATTCTCTATACTGTCATCTAACAATAAGTGAAACGACCAAGCTAGAGAAAAAAAAATCAAGAAAAAAGGACAGACATAACAGGTAAAAGCAAAAGGAAAATCAGGAAGGAGAAGAAGAAGAGAAAAAAGAGGAAGACGAAGAAGAATGCGAAGAAAAAGATGTAGTAGAAAAGGAAAAACCCCAAAAGGGAGAATGACGGAGAGGAGGAGGAGAAATAAGGAAAAAAGAGAAGATGAGGATAAAGTGGTTGAAGAAAACCAGCAATGAAAAAATGTGTAGGGAGGATAGGACCAGCAAAACAGTGAAAAGCGAGATGAATAGAGCAGCGAAGAATAAAAAATAAATGAAATGGAACGGTGGTGCCATAAAAGTAGTGTCAGTGTGAATGCGGAAGTCTTTTATTTTCCTCTGCAGGTGGCCAGTGTACAATCATTCCGGCAAATTCCGGATATCCTCGGAACCGTTTTATTTGTATCCAGGAAAGCATTCACAAATGTGTTAGAGTAACAATAGGACAAACGCATTTACTTTCAATTCAGTAAAAGATTGATGGAAAATCGTTAATTATTGCATATTTTTCAATTTCGCGTGGGATAACCTCGAATAAACTGAAATTTCCAAACACTCAAAAATAATTTTGTTACAAAACTGGTATCGTACGATTGCTGCAATAGATCTCAATTAAAAACCAATATTTTGTTGGGACATAAAATTGGTGGTGAAGAGAGGAAGCGGTTTTTGCAAATATCCGACGATTTTCGTGTCGAATATATTATCAGGGGGAAAAGAACTTTGTTACTCACTGTGCTTGGAAGACGTGTCTCTTAAACAGCTATTGAATAATTTTTCTCTTTCTCTGAAATAATCTTTCAGTTTCCTCTGTGTCTATCACCACAAAACATTTTTTCTAACTGCAAATTAAAGAAAACAGGTGCCTGACTCCGTGAAAATTCACAAACAGCAAAATACGTTAAAATTCAGTTGTTCCTTATACATACTGCTTTATTCACTTTCCCTTTACTGTATTCCCCTTGTCAATCACTCCATAACTCAAGAAGTGTCATTCGACACCGTCCTCACAGTTCCAGCCATCGTTTGAGCTTCCTCTTGTACGGCATGACGAGATAGAGCCGGCCCCAGCAGCTGGCAGCCTTCCACTCTATCTCTGCAGAGACACTAGACGACGAGGGCGCCAGCCGCGCTCGATACCGTTTCGCAGCAGCCGCCGCTCGGTCGGGTGGTAAGTGCCCCGTAATCCTTCAAATCGTGGGTTTATCTACTAAATTAGCCGTGGAGCACGAAAACTGCTTTTTTCTGCTGCGGCTGGGGAGACCGGGGTGTGTTGGTGAATTTGCAGCCAATCAACACAGTTCGTCGGAGGTAAGTACTGAACTTGTCAAAATTCGTACTCATGACACCTCATCGATCGATAATGAATATTATCGATTTTCGTGCTTTTTGCACAAAACGCGGCGAACAGCGGTGATTGCTTTTGGGATTGGTTTTCTTGATTGAGGAATTTTGCTCATCAGTCATTATCGATAAATACCGATCAATAATATTGATTTCTTCGCCTGTTGCACAAAATGCCGCAATGATTTTTGATTGTTGATGGCTCTAAGTCATTTGTTTGGGTACTTTCAGCCACGGGCGACGCGATGCTATGTTTACCATCCATATCAGGGATGTGCGGAAAACGATTTTGAGATTTTGGCAAACGGCAATCGGCAAACGACAAAAACCTCATCCCTTAGGTTGACCCAAAAGTTATTCACACGTGTAGTTCTACTTTTTTTTTACATACTTATGTATGTCAACATTTTAATAATCCCATATCAAGGGAATAGTTTCAATTCAAGGCATCAGATGAACAAAAACAAGGCATGTGAGACCCTATGGAAATTAAAAAAATCGTCGCTGCGGCTACGAGAGGAAGCCGCTTCGGCTCCTACAGGCACCGAAGCGGCAGTAACGCGGAGTCGCAGCGGCAATGTCGTAGCGGCCCCGCGATAGCGCCGCTGCGGCTCCGCCATCGCTGGCTGCGCTCTAACAGAAATAGGACCGACTGCGAGCAACTCATATGAAATAAGTCATAATACAGGTGGGGGCCTACGAATAAAAATACACACCTGAGCTGCCTACGTCCTCTGTCTGATACAGACAGAGGGTAGCCCCGTTATTGCATCACTGAGCCGCTGCGGTACTACCGTGGAACTATCGCGGCACAGCCAAGGGTCGCGGTACTGTCCTGGCACTGCCGCTGCGAACTTTCTCAGGGTGCCTGCCCATGTGTGTCGCACAAATGCTTCCTGCTTCTTTTAGCTACACCAGAATCGGAACTCTAGAACAAAAACTTAAGCATCTCTTTGGAGTGAGATCTACTGCTCTACATCCGTCCACGGACAGTCGGGGCTTAGTATGTCGGCACAATACCGTTAGTACGCCAGGGCAAGCCTGACGTACTAACGCTCTATGTGTGCAGGAGCTGCTGGTTGCGGCAGCATATCCTGCCAGCGTATGCTGGCATACTAACGCTAATTTTCGACAGAATTTAGACTGCCACCCTCATTACGGTGTTGTGTATAATTCTTGTCACGGTCAGCTGCAAGGAGGCCATCCTTGCCGCGGTCCGCAATGAGTAGGATTCCCTCGCGAAAGGCCATGGTGATGACCCCCTCAGCATTCAAAATTAACGTCCGAAAAGTGACACAAGGTCACCTCCTCGGACTGGCCTCAAAAGGCCAACTGCCCCCTCAGCGACACTGGCCGCCTTATATACCCGCCGCCGTCGTACAAGAGGATGCTGCAATGTTAATTCGTATCAGACAAATCAATGGAGGGGAGTGTCAGCAGACACTAGGAGAGTGGCTGGCGATAGGGCGCGTGCCACGATAAACAAAGCGTTAGTACGCCAGCACAAGCAGCAGGAGCTCCTGGTCAATGGCAGCATATCCTGCTGTTACCAGCAGCTACAGCACAGGTGCTGCCGATTCCTTCGTGCCGGCGTACTAACGGTATTGTGCCGACGTACTAAGCCCCGACTGTCCGAGGACAAAGAAAATAGTTTCCGTATGATCATCCACCAGTTTTTGAGTCCTAGCAGATCAAATGATGGCAGCTCACTGCGTCAATGAGTGGAGGGTGGAAGGGGTACTAAGAACCCGTGAAGCCAACACTCACGACCATGAAGGCACGGTAGACCCAGATAATGAAACACCGCTTTTCCCTCTATAGCATAAATACCATGAACGCCGCGACGCAGTGTAATGTGTTGCGTGGTGCAACACATGCACGCTTGCTTAGCAGAATACATATAGTGAGATTAAGAACAGATTTTCATTCCATATCTTGTTCACCAATGGCCAAGCGGTGAAGCGGAAAACAGATAACTCGAAACTCTAGGATAACGGTCCAGCGAACAATGAATAATCGGCTCAGCCCTAGTGCCTACATTGCTGCGAGCATAGGCTGCGTTTTCTTTCAATGTTTAGCCGGAAAAAACCACAAAAATTTCGGCAAACGAAAAACGGTAAAAAAGTCTCAAAAATGGCCGGAAACGGCGATTGCCGCACATCGCTGATCCATATCGACCGAAAATCGGTATGCCTGATCTGCACTGTCGTTGTCGCTGATCGCGGGAAGTATGACCCCGGTCTTAGTTTACGTGCTGGGAAAATCTAGTCATCATGCTCAGTTACTAAAGGCATCGTACGCGCAGAAAACCATCCAATATTTTATCATGTTTTTGTATATCTTGGCCGCTGCAGTGAACAGAAATGTCGAAAGAGCACCTGAAAGACCCTCAATTGTAAAAAAAAACAGTTTAATACCGTGTAAAAAAGAATTTGAAGTTCGCGCTAAAATCGTTTTTGAAGTTTGCCTGAATGTGAAGTTCGGACGATAATTGTTTTCCATGTTGTTTAACAGATGCATCAACATTCTATGGAAAAGTGCTAGATGTCGACCCCACAGCAGTTTCCACGTACCTAGCCATGACTTTTAGAGTGCGCATTTTCAGAGTCTCTAATTTCATGAGGGATGTCAGCTATCCCGAATGGTTTGATTGTAGATATAAAGAAACTAAAAGCGATTTCCAGCGAGCACGGTGCCTTTCGTTACAGGAGAACTGGTCCGCACCTATTTTTTCACCCTTGAAAAACTTCGCACCAACTCGAGGCTCCCCACATCTTTCAAAATCAAGAGAGCTTAAAAGCGCAAGAAGTGAATCTTTCTCACAAAATTGGATTTTCTACTTGAGTGTAATCCCATGTATCAAAGCTAACGAAATTGCGGTGCGGGCCAGCTCTCATACATACAATCGATGCCTTTAAGCTGACATCAAACATCTTGAAGGAAAGTTATGCGAGTGCGATCTATGACCCCCGAAGTACAAGTGGTTAAACTGTTTCCGAAACGTCCTATGTGCATTTCTTCACGGCCGAAAACCGATCAAGTGCCATGGTCCACCTGCCGAACTGCATTGTTTTCACCTTACATGACGAATTCTCATTCAGTCGCGTTGGCGCAGTCGGATAAGCGGCCAAAATTGCTATTCTTGCGAGAACATCATCCCCAAATTGGCATCGATTCCGCCGCTCACCGTAAGACGGGCAATTCACGTTTTTCCTTCGTCAATTCTTGCACCTTTGTGTCTCAATCACATATCGAAACTCCACTGATAATTTATCAACTGGGTTGGTCTGTTGTTTACCCATTAATATCGACTCACTAGTCGATGACTCATCTGTGATTTCGTCTCTTGACACAGGCCTTGGCCACTTCATGCCTTCTACAGTCTCAGTTCATAGATATGTACATGCGTGCCAGCAATGATCTGCTTATGAATGAGCCGCTATTCAGACCCGGATATGTTTTTTTGGGGACGGGATGGGCTGTCCCGTCCCGTCCCGTCCCACATCGCTCACTATTTGCTCGTGTTCTTGTTCAAGGTGCGTCATGATCGATAATGGCTGGTGATTCATCCCCTGTGCAGTCAGATTCCCCGTGCTTCACGAAAATCGCCCATTCTCTTTAACGAATGAGCCTGCGTAAAATTTGTTTCTGCAACTAAAGCATTCTCGTGTGAGTTGATTTTACTTCCATTTTGAATCCTACTCATTCTGTTTTGAGGCTTGTCTACCTGAGATTCGTCGCACAATGTAAATCCTGCGACAAGATTTTCCTTAATAAAATCCTGAGTAGGAACCCTATCGCTTTTGACAAGAACGCTCGTACCGATCAAAAGAAACACAGGGCTACCGTAATATTGCGCGTAAGACTAATTGTGTCGGCTGCATAGCTGCGGACTTTGTCACATATCTTTCGGCAACACCCTATTCTCTCTCCGACACTGGCGGCGGTCTCCTACGGGAGAAAATGACCACCGTGATCAACCACAGGAGGTGTTTTGTTGTGTGGATGACCGGACTAGAGAGAAGCGGTCTCCTACAGATCATAGAGCCGCATTGCGCGTCGCGCGCGGTACATCGGGCGTCAGTTATGCTGTGGCAGCCGCAGCCGACGCAGGCAAGCATTTTATATGACGTCTTAAACCAAAGAACGGCCAATCAGACGTACACGTTGAACGATCGATGCAAACTCGCGCCGCTCAGACAAACTCACGGCTCGTCCGCGGATAAATTGGACAGAAAATCCGCGGCGCTTGACGGCTGATCCGCGAGCACGATTGATGGTTGCGACGGTCAAACGGAGATCCGCGGGGTTTCCGCCTTTGACGCGACGAGGGTGCAGAGCTATGAGGCGCACCGCCAATCCACCATCTCAATACTGATCGATGAAAAGCAGCCACATAGCCATTTTGAGTTGTTTTTGGATTGAACGACTCCACCACCTCATTCCCCGCAAGCCGAAGACAATTTTCCAGCCTCAGATTCCTCCGTTAAAGCCGTATTTGTAAATTCCCTTCAAAATGAGATTTCGTTCAACTGCTGTACACGGTTCCGGTCTCCTACAGGAGACAGATAGGGCAGAAAAAATTCTACGATGGCCTTAAGTAAATTTGGCTCACTATTCTCGTTCATTTTGAGATTCTCTTCTGATTTAGAGCACGTTTACCGCTCATTCAAATAATTTTCATGATTGTTTGGTTTGGTAATTCTCCTCATGTTTTTCAAGAATAGTTCCGGTTTGATACCGACTTTGATCGATTTCGGCATGAAACCAGATCTACCTAGAAAACCAAACAATCATATAAATCACTGGAATGTAAGGAAGGAAAACAAAAGAGAATTACAAAAATAAACGTGAAAATGAAAAATTACCTACCACCGTGAATTTTTCTCCCTAGAAGTTGTTTGATGTTACTTGGAAACCATCTGGAAGGATACAATTGGTGTGCATGTAGATATAATACTTTAATATATGAAGAAACACAGGACGGGTTTGGTCACAGAAGCCAAGAAAATTGATAGAAAATGAAAAAACACCTACAATCAGCTTATCGGCTACGGCGCCCGCGGAATATCGTCCGGCTCTGAGCGCGTGCAAAGTGGCCGCGAAGCGTCTCAATACGCAATTGCGGAGGGAATTGGACGCAGAGGAGTGGAATTTCTGACGCAGAGAAGCACAGTACATGAACTCTGTTTCCATCGGAGTGGGATATTCGAGTAGAGCACCACTCCCAATTAGATGGAAACAGTCAGTTTGCCCCACCCCCAATCCCGACTCATTGGCCGTGAGACTAGATTTCGGCATTGTTGCACGCTCTTCGCGCTAGCTTTCTTATCTCCTCAGAAAGCATCAGTATCACAATTTCGCAGGGCGGCTCTACCGTACGACTTATTTTCAGAGTGTGTAGAACAGCTCAATTTCACATGTAGAACTGGTTTCGATGTGCATTCGTAGACTTGTTCAGTTTATGGCATAAAGGCTGCAAATGCATGCCCATGGTAACACAAACAACTGATTGTGCAATAAATCTATGTGTTACAGGTCTTCAGTCTAAACTAATATTATTACAAAGGTTGTTGCTTAAGAGTCATAAAATATGAGCTCTCGATTTCCGAGAATTTACAGCTCATGATCATACATTAATCATTTGTTCATAATCATAATTATACATCTTGATGTCCAAAAAGATTGCAATATAAATATAATATTTTCACAATACTTCAGCGATACATGTCACAGTTGTACAGCTAAACTATCGAAACCAGTTATGCATGTTAGCTCGAGCTGTTCTACTCTTGAAATTAGCTCACTTACGATGGAGAAATCACTGCAAAATTGTGATATTGAGGCTTTCTGAGGGAGTGATCGGAATGCTAGCGCGAAAAGCCGTACTCCAATGCCACAAAATCTGCGTCCCACGGCCAATGAGTTGGGTTTGGGGTGGGCTGGATAACGTGTAATATTCAAAAGGACTGTCCGCGGCGGCTCTCAGGACGGTCCACGGCGGCTGTCAGGACGATCCGCGCGGCGCCTGCAGGATCGATCCGCGGCGCTGGCAACCGAGATGGTCCGCGGCATTGCCGGCGCATCCAGCGGCTCGGTCGAGTGAAGGATCGTCCGGTCGTCGGCCGCGGGACGATCCTGCTAAAGCGCCGCAGCAAAAGTCGCGGATCGTCAACCAGGGCTTGTCTGAGCGCATACGAGGCGCACAAGGATGGGGTGGACAGAAAATGGCCATGCATCAACGCCCGAGAGAGGACCAAAATCGAGTGAGGAGATCATGGGTTTTCCGCCTTTGACGCGACGAGGGTGCAAAGAGCTATGATTGGGCTCAATCCCGAAGGCAATTTTTGAATGTGGCAGACAAGTAGCCATGCGTGGGCTATTTTTACGCTTCAAGAAAAGTAATCACGGAAAGCCGAAGGATTTGGCTCAGATTCCTCCTTAAAGCCGTATTTGAAATTCCCTCCAAAATGAGATTTCGTTCAACTGCTGTACACGGTTCGGTCTCCTACAGGAGACAGATAGGACTCCTACATGTGGCAAACAGGAGTCCTATAGCTGATGAGGCTAGGACTCCCAGCCGACTCCCGTAGAAGACCGCTGCCAGTGTCGGAGCTCTCAGACTTTCGGAGAGTTGAACTTTAGGGGGAAATGACGTTCGAGTTGAACAACTGAGGCTATTTTGTCGAGGAATTGAACTGATGAGAACGATGAGTTGAACTGCTGGGCTTATCGCCGCGCTGCGTGTTGCGTCGCGTGCGCAGTGCCGACAGACGACGGCTCCGACACAATGTTGAACGCCAAAATCAAACCAGCGGCACATACGCTCAGACAAACTCACGGCTCGTCCGCGGCGGCAGATGAGCTTTCCGGACGGTCCGCGGCGCTTGGCGGGTGGTCCGCCGGCACGATTGATGAGTGGGACGGTCAAACGGCCGATCCGCGGCGGCGCTGTTTGTTCTCGAGGGTGGCTCCAGGGCGCACCGCCAATCCACCATCTCAATACTGATCGATGAAAAAGCAGCCACATATATTTTTGAGTTGTTTTTGGATTGAACGACTCCACCACCTCATTCCCCGCAGTCTTAGACAATGATTTTTCCAGCCGCTGACTTCGACTTTATCGTATTTGTATCGTTCTTCAAACCGTTATATCTACATGCACGCTAATTCATTCTTTCTAGATGCCATCGCCCAACAACTTCTAGGGCAGAAAAAATTCTCGATGGTAAGTAAATTTTCATATTCTCGTTCATTTTGAGATTCTCTTCTGATTTTGTTTTTTCTCATTCAAATAATTTTCATGATTGTTTGGTTGGGTAAATTCTCCTCATGTTTTTTTCAAGAATAGTTCCGGTTTGATACCGAACTTTGATCGATTTCGGCATGAAACCAGACCTACCTAGAAAACCAAACAATCATATAAATCACTGGAATGTAAGGAAGGAAAACAAAAAGAGAGAGTTACAAAAATAAACGTGAAAATGAAAATTACCTACCATCGTGAATTTTTCTCCCTAGAAAGTTGTTGCGGAAGCCATCTGGAAGGATACAATTGGTGTGCATGTAGATATAATACTGTAATATATGAAGAAACACAAGAAGGACGAGGTTTGGTCACAGAAGCCAAGAAAATTGAAGAAAGGAAAAAAACACCTACAATCAGCTGATCGGCTACAGCGCAGGAATCTCGTTCGGCTCGGGCGCGTGCGGCCGCGAAGCGTTCCCAATACGCAATTGCGGAGGAATTTGACGCAGAGGAGTGGAATTTGACGCAGAGAAGCACAGTACATGAACTCTGTTTCCATCGAGTGGGATATTTCTGGTAGAGCACCACTCCCAATTCAAGATGGAAACAGTCAGTTACGCCCACCCACAATCGACTCATTGGCCGTGAGACAGATTTCGGCATTTATTTTTTGCACGCTCTTCGCGCTAGCTTTCTGTATCTCCTCAGAAAGCATCAGTATCACAATTTCGCAGGGTTGCTCTACCGTACGAACTTATTTTCAGAGGTAGAACAGGCTCAATTTACATGTAGAACTGGTTTCGATGTGCATTCGTAGACTTGTTCAGTTTATGGCATATTGCAATGCATGCCCATGGTAACACAAACAACTGATTGTGCAATAACTATGTGTTACAGGTCTTCAGTCTAAACTAATATTACAAAGTTGTTGCTTAAGAGTCATAAAATATGAGCTCTCGATTTCCGAGAATTTACAGCTCATGATCATACATTAATCATTTGTTCATAATCATAATTATACATCACCGATGTCCAAAAAGATTGCAATAAAATATAATATTTCCACAATACTTCTTCAGCGATACATGTCACAGTTGTACAGCTAAACTATATCGAAAACCAGTTATGCATGTTAATCGAGCTGTTCTTACTCTTGAAATTAGCTCTCTTACGATGGAGAAATCCTGCAAAATTGTGATATTGAGGCTTTCTGAGGAGTATGGAATGCTAGCGCGAAAAACGTACTCCAATGCCAAAATCTGTCCCACGGCCAATGAGTCTATTGGGGTGGGCTGGATAACATTACTCAAAAGGACGGTCCACGGCGGCTGTCAGGACGATCCGCGGCGCTGGCAAGATGGTCCGCGGCGCATCCGCGGCTTCGGTGAAGGATCGTCCGGTCGTCGGCCGCGGACGATCCTAAAAAGCGCCGCGGATCGTCCTTGGACTTCTCTGAGCGATCCGTCTCGAAGTGGGCTTAGACCAAATCATTTCACTATCAAGTGTTAACTCCTCGAGCTCTGCCTTCGAATTGAGTGGGGGTGCGAGTGCATGCACTTGCCTGCTCCTGCACCAACACTGGTGCTCTATCGTGGGAGCAGGCAAGAGGCGGAGCGCTCGCATTTCGATTGATTTTTGATGAGCACAGAAAGTGCACGCCTGGTTAGGGACCAGGTGGGGTTAGATAGATTGAAATGACATTCAACCGTAGGGAGAAACTAGGTAAGACGTGTGGGAAAAACCCATGCCGAAATTATTTGAAATTCCCTCCAATCAGCACCTCCGTTCAACTTTGGTGGAAATCCGTATCAACTACCGAACAATTTCCGTTGAACTAAAGGGGAAATTCTGCTGATTTCCAGTGTGGACATTAGTTCAACGGATGTAATTCTCACGCCGTGAAATAGCGCGTTTTGGTGTGTCGATTGCGTCCAACACTACTCATTCTACGACATCATGGAAGAAAATTTACAGCAATGTTCTCTAATTTGCCTTTACACACCGAAACTCAGCCTAAATTGGAAATGCGTTGTCATTTTAATCTCCTTATACGTACATTATCATATAACTTAATTTTTCTTTTAAAATAAAACAAGGAAGTCTAGAAATGAATTCCCGACGTAGCAAAAATTTCCATAATGTCGTAGAATGAGTAGTGTTGGACGCAATGGACACATCAAAACACACTATTTAACGGCATGAGAATCTCGTCCCTCCGACACTGACAGCGGACTCCTAGGCGTCATTTATACTCCCGCCGCAGATTGGCGCGGCGAAGTGGAATCCTACAATATCTATCGCGCTTCGTCGCGTGATCAATATTACAGAAATGCACTGTGCCGCGCCGCTCGGCGGCGAGAGTATAAACGACCCCGTACAGGAGAAAACGACGATCGCGGTCTCCTACAGGAACTGCTTTGTCCTGTGGGAGACCGAACTAGAGCGAGGAGGTCTCCTACAGGACACGCTGCCGCATCGCTTCCACTGAGACTCCTACAGGACAAAACAGCCCCGGTTGTTGTCCTGGAACGCGCACGTTGAACCATTGATCGAACCCGCGCGGTGTACGATACGCGTGTGCATGGGGTGGAGAGCTGACTCGCCCATGCAGGTTCACAGAGGCGCCCTGTTGCAGGGGAGACTAGGACTCCCAGCGGACTCCTGGGGTGCGTTCCAAGAACATTCCCATGGTAAAAGACTTCCATGGAAAGGTAGCCACGGCCGCGTGGAAGCAATTTGCAGTTATAATTCGTGGCCATGGGCAACAGGTTTGTCCATGGAAAGGCTAATTGCCCTCCCACGGCATCATGGAAGCATTCTTGGAACGGGTGTAGGACATATGGCGCGGCCCTTCGTGTGGCATCCGAACGCGGCGCGCTATTGCCACCCGGACGCTACCGTATGCTCGCCGCGCCATCGGGCTGCGACCGGTCACGCGAAACCGTGCGGAGTGGTCCATCAAGTGACATTGGAGCGAGTTCTGTGGTGGAAAGGCTGACCAATCAATAATGAAGGATGCACGATAATCGATCTCTCTAATCATCTTCCAGTACGGACACTCTCTAGTTGGCAAGGTGCCATCTCTTGAGCTTCGCGTCAGAAAAACGCTTGAAACGTGTTTCTGGGATATTTTTGGTTTAGAGTTGTTTTAACTGAGTCGGATTGCACCCAAAACTTCTCTATATACAGTAAATTGAATTGAGAAAGTTTGTCTTAGTTTTTCATGTGGTACTGTAATAATTTCTGTTTTTCATTCTCTGTTATTCGAATAGAGGGAAAGTTCAAAATCTTCATTATCTTTACTATCATTGTTGACTTATTAGTTATTAGTATTAGTACAATTATTATAGTCAATTAGTGTTATTATGTGAGCACTGCACATTACATTATTGTGTATGAAGTGCAGGAATACTTTAAAAATAATTTCTATATAGTGTTCCTATACTACCTAAAAACTATATATTGCTATTTCCGCTACCCTATCCTTTATCGTAGTATACTAATCTATGCTATATTGACTTACTTAGACTTAATCAGTTTGGCTTTCGCCTGACGCACGGTCATTCACGCATCTTCACCGAGGTGTGCCGTCCTAGTAGTTAGCCGTGTCCATTTTTCACGGTCTTCCAGCTACAATTTGAACACATTCCATCCAGCTGTCACTATTCCATTTCCTGCGAAACGAAAACATCGCGCCTGAACTGTCTAATAATGCAATGCCGAGTGATTTTTTAAATCCTCTTTAACCACATCCGTCAAGTGAACTTTCGCCTACGCCCAGGATGGCCGTTTCCAGACAGGATTTGGAAGCTTATTTTTAAAGCGTGTTGTACGAGACGATCAGGACGTTCTTCTTAGTATATGCCCGGGCAGTCCAGAAGTCGACTTTCCATTGCTGCTTGAGATGGCGTTAGGGAGAATGCTGGCACTCTCCCTCATTAATCAAGCATTGATGTACTACGTCGATTTCCTTGTAAAAGGGTCTGCGTTTGGCATACACGCGGCCAGAAATATCAAAGCAAACGCTGAAAGCTTCCTCTCCGTGCAATCCAACGCTTTCCATCTCTGCGTTTTCGGTGCTGCCCACGTCTCCGATCCGTACATCATGATAGGGCGAATAGCGGATGGAGTAGACGCGCAACTTGACTTTCCTTCCGCGATGGTGGTAGACCACAAACCCTTGGTTAGAAAATTGAATGCAGACGTAGCTTTTCGCACATCGTTGTCGAATATCCGCTGCATAACTACCATCGTTCTTCAGCAAACGGCCCCAAATAACAGAAATCGTCCACCAGTTCGATACGTTTGTCCGTCCACACAAACTCCAGTTGAAGGCCTCTGAGAGACCCACATCTGCTTGCATTTGTCGGGACAGAAGCAGAAGTCCATAGGCTGCGGCATACTTCAGAAACGAGGAGTTCACAATCCTTTGCAGTTTTGCGTTGTTTTCAGCGAATAACGCACTATGTCGTCCGGCGTACTCCAGGTCGACAAGGGAGCGTCCTGATGGTGTTAGGATCACATCCGCCAGGAAACTGTTCTGCAACTCTACGCATGGTATCATCGTAACGGCGAAGTTGAAAAGAAAAGGTCCTGCAACGGCTCCTTGCCTTACTCCTGTTTTCACCTCGAAAGCTGACGTAAATCCGACAGGTGTACGAACTGCTGCTGTTGATTCCTTTGTTCATGTCCTCGATTAACCGAACATACTCTTCCAGGGACTCCACATCTGCTCGCAGAGGCATTGAGCAATCGATCACGATGAGGAGAAGTCGAACGCGGCTTCAAAGTCCAAAAAAGCAAGCTGTAATAATGGCTTCGAAAACCGCTGCCACGATTTTAATTGCTCTTCTCACGACGAACACTTGCGGTCGATGGTCGATGCTTCCAGGTCGAAAAACCGGCTTGCTCATCTCTGGTCGTTCCTTCACGATGTTTGATAAAGTCGCTCGAGCCAAATGATACGTTCTAAAACCTTGTACATGACACAAAGTAGAGAGATTCCTCATAACCAGTTCTTAGGGATCCCGTGACGGATAGCTTCTTGTGAAGAGGTACGATGATCGCATGTACTCCACGAATCGAGGTATCCCTTTCGCTCATCCATATGGCACGGCAGATGGTGTTGGTCATTTCGCGAATCCCAGACGGAGGAAGAGCTTTCCAGCATTTCAGCAGTGATGTTGTCATCTCCACCTGCCTTTCCATTCTTCATTTTCCGGACACAATCCAAAACTTCCAGACTCAGTCGGCGGTTCCTCACTGACATCGTAATGTGCTCTCTGAACATGCGGGAGCTCAGGTACTGATGGCGCTGGACGATTCAGTGAAGTGAACTGAAGTAATCCTTCCCATATTGGCAGCGTCGCATCACCAACTGCAACTCCATTGGTGAAGTTATTTCAAGACAGGAGAACATCTCTTCATCTTCTCCGCTATACTGTCCCGTGCAGCAACGTTGTAGGCTTTCTTCTGGATTCTTACTCCTCCCAAGCCTTCTCTCCGAACTCCTTAGCTCGGCTCTACACGTCCACTCTCGTTCGCGGTCACTTTGAAGCTCCTGACGCAACTTCCTTCCTCAGACGCTTCTCCTCCACGAAGTTTCCTGCAGTTCGGGATGAGAGCATACTCTAAGTTGTAGGTAGATGTTGTTTCTTCTTCTGAGACGTAGGCGAACTTCTTCTTGTGGAGCTGTACAACCGGGAGTGCCTCTTTCCGAAGCGTCCTGGATGCACTTGACAAAAGAATCCGGCGTCGCAAAGTTCTCTTCTTAGGGTCCAGTAATTCCGATGTGGAACAGAAACGCGTTGTCGGAAATTCCTTCTGCACTCTTCATCTCTGAGACTTGTCATGTCAATCCTCTGGAGAGGCTGAGCCCCTCGCTTCCTCTTATGAATCCTCGCAGTGAAGTTCAACAGAACAGTGACGGTGATCCGAATCGAATGCAGACATCCCACACAGCTCTAGATCTTCGGAATGTCCGATACTGGAATATCTCCTCGTCAGGACATAGTCAAGCTGTAGTTTCAAAGTTGTCATCTTCCGCTTCCGCTGCTCTTCTGGAGATAGCCGGGTTGGTCCCTGCCACGTAAGCCCTCGATGGCGGCGATGATTCCTCCTTTTTGAAATGTCGATGCAATAATCAGACCACTGCGTTCACAAAAAGTCGACAAGGCGGTAGCCATTTGTCCGATGTTTGCTCCACTGGGTAGAACCATTTACCGAGTACTTCGGATTCCCTGATCAAGTCCCATCTTCGCATTTGCGTCAATCCCCACCGACAACGCAGCATGTTGACAAGGTATCCTGGCCAGCAAATCGTATTGAGTTCCTCATAAAACGCATCCCTTCGAATTCATTATGTCTTCGGCGGTTTCAGTGGGCGCATGAGCACTCACTATCCACAGAGATTGAATCTCTACTGTGATCCCGCGCAGTCGTATCGAATGCATTCCGGCACGACGTTGAGCCAAACTCCTTGACCCATACCATTGGAAATCCTTCCTTACAGCTATTGCACAGCCTCCCACTCTCCTATCGTCCAGCGTTACCGCAGTAGATGGTGTACTCTCCGACGCTGATGACGGGTCTATCTAGCTGAGGCGGGTTTCCTGCAAAGCAGCAAACGGTGCATGGAAATAGCTCAGAAGTCTGGATAGCGCAGTTTTTTGGATGTATCACCTCGACAGCGATCCCGAGCAGTTCAGTAGGTGGCCGAAATTGTGACTTGTGGCCAAAGACTCCATGCGACTCCTTAGGTACGCGGATCCTAAGGTGTTATAAACCAGAGGCCTTAGGTGTGCCGGACGGCGACACTTTTATGCAATGTGCGGGATCTACTTTCGCGATATAGTTGTGCACGCTTATATCGCTCGAACGTTCCCTGTGTACACTCAAAACGTCTGCTGGGTTCTAGTAGAAGCAGGGGACACGAACGAGCAGGTACCAACAGACTTGTATACACAATTCCATGCTATATTATGCTATATTATCCTTCCATATAATAATATTATACTGTTCTATACCAATTTATCCTCTAATACAGTAGCGGTCAGTTAAATCTATTGACATGGCTTTTTCGCCAATAATGCTTTTTATACAAATCTTGGGCTGGTCTTGTCGAAACTTGCTGAAACCTTAATATGCTATGAGGCATCACAACTCTTGATTTACACATACACGGGATTAAGTTTGAGGGTGCAATTTTTAAATTAAGAATTTAGTTATCATTTTTGGTATGATTTCCAAGTTAGTACACTATTCCTACAAAACATATTATAAGGCTATTCCCAATTCCAAACACGTTACAGTTATTCACCATTTGAAGACCCTCTACATCCGTTGTAAAACCGTGTAAAAGATTAATTTCTAAAAGTTTTTTTAAAATAATTTTAAAATGAATTTACGCGCGATATTGCACCTATTAAATATCTCTTCGTTGACGTTATCGATAATGATAACTAAATTCCATATTCGAAAACTGCACTATCAAAGAAGTTCATCTTGTGTATGTGTGAAGCAAGAGTTGTGGATGCCCTCTTAGCATACTAAAAAGTTGGGACCAAGCCAAAGATATGTATAAAAATATTATTAGCGAAAAGGCCATGTCAATAGATTTATCACCCCTACTGTATGAACAACTAGATATATGTACACATACACTCAATATTATGTATTTTCAAACAAAATATTCCAATGCAACTATGTACAAGCAATTATTATTATTGTTATTATTATTAGTCTTGGCATCACTAATACAATCACCAGTTACTGAGCATCACGAAAGTGCAATCAAATAGTAGTTCCAGTTACATTTCTCGACATGTACATATATACAATACATCTATATTCTTCTTTGACGATCGCGCACACGGAGATGTCTCTTCTCGTTCGGGTTCTGAAATGGATCTGGGGAGGGCCAGATTTTGAAAAGAATGGCAGAAGGGAAGCAAAGCCGAAAACGAACTGCAGAGAATAATTAATCATGATTCCTAGAGATCATGATAAGCCTTCTCTCAGCACGCTGATGGCTACTGATCTGGGTGGGAGGAGTAGCGATAAGGAAGGATAGAGAAGGCAGAATAAGAAAAACAATTCTAAACCCACAAAACCTCTATGAGTCCAACTTACCTGTGTTCCTTATTATGTAGTAGTAGTTTAGCGGAGCGAATAGCGCAGTAATAGAGGGAAACTAGAAAATGCGGAAGAGATGGTCAAATTTCAATCAAGTGGAGGCGAAACCCGCAGGAAATGGGCAAAACAGGTGTAGAACAGCCCTGACTGAGAATATCTGACGACGAATAAGCGGCAAAATATGGAGGAAAAAGACGATTTTAGGAGCGAAACGGTCGAATTTCAGAATATGACGTTGGAAAGGCGATACACAGCTGAATATACGGAGGGATTAGAGAATACGAGAGATAGCAGAATATTTGGAAGGGAGAGACGTTGTATAGCGTCCCCTATCTCTGGCAATTGAGGGCGTCGACGCGCCAGAAATTTGGGTGCATTGGGTGCGTTGATTATAGCGCGCGCCTACCCCACTCCGATTTTCTGGCCAAAGCTCGAATCGGGCGACGCGCGGGGGCAAAAATAGTGGCGTCGCGTTGGTTGTGCAGTTTGTCTCTGCACACAATGTTTTTAACAAGACAGCAAAAAAGCCTTCTGAACAGTTGCGGTTCCACACAATCTCTACACCGTCGCATTGGATATTGTATTCATTTATCTTCTGTTTTCCCCTCATACTATCGTCTGTGGTTTCCCGCGGTTTCTATCCTATACAGTATTGCATGATTTAAGGTATTCGGCGTGCTCTTCACAGATGCATTCAGATTCATCGCTCTGTCTACAGAACAGTTCTAATTCTATTCAGAGGTTAAGCTTAGAGTTTTATTTCTTGAAAACATATGCAAAACAGAAAGACAAAAAAAGTGCACTCAATATGTTCAACGATCCTTCACTGACCCTACCTTGATGCGATGTGTCGCTGTATTACCAGTGGGTAATCCTGTGACCCTTTGCCAATGGGAACGACGCCTCCACACATAGAGCTAAAAACTACTCCCAACGAGAATTGGTTCATCCACCGTCATATCCTTTTTTCGCCTAATTTAAACCAGAACTGGTCTGAACATGCCACAAAATTTCAAACTTTAGCACCTTATGGGAAGGAGAAACACTGTAAAGCACGCTAAATTCAAGTAACAATATCAGTCGTGTGTTTTAACTCAACTTTACTACTTTCAGTAGGTGATGTGCCTGTAATTTTCAAAGCTATGAATCTAAGAGTAAGATGTGGTCATTTCCCTACAGCGAAACGGGAACGCTCGATAACTTTGTAGCACGTACGTAATAATTTTATGAACTTTTTTTTGAGCAACACATTACCAATGTCGAATTTCTTCTGTTCTTCAAATAGATACCCGTATCAAAAAAAACATTTTTAGGCAATATGTGAGCTCGTACACGCAGGAAGTCAAAAAACGTTTTTTGATGGGCTACTCCTTATGTAAGTGCTGATTTTGCTTTGTGATGTCTTGTCTATAGTGTTCACTTTCACGTTGGTTAACTTTCAATTTACTTACAGTACTGGGAGCGATTGTACCACAAACACAAAGATGGCCAAGCCCTGCCCAGCTTCTGGTGGATTGTAAGTGAGGCAAATACTCACGACATCGGCGTTTCCATTTTTATTCTTATCAAATACGTGTTCAATCACTCAGGCAATGGTGTGATTGTTTTTGCATTTTTTCCATTTGTCGCCATTCCTTCCTCCGTTTCCATGACACGCGATTCCTATTTTTTTACTGTGAACCGTGATTCTGTTAATTAAAATGCTGCTTGCTAATATTCCCATAGAAACTCATTGTGACATCCATTCCCTATTTATTAATTCCTGAAAGTTTAGGTTCCTGGCAAAAGTAAAGATTTGGCATGGTCACAAAAATATACTCAGTTAAAAAGGGAAGGCAAAGAAAAATGAAAAAAGGTTTTGAAATATTCCTGAGAACGATTTGGCGTAGAATAATTTGTTTTCGGAAATGAAGTAAATAGTTGAAAGTATGATTTGGCAGTCAAGTTTGAACCAACTATTGATAAGAGTTGTGCAAAACGAGAGATTGCCTTGTCTGTGTTCATCCGTAGAACATATCAAAGCGAAATCACGCGTGTTGATTTTGCTTCACCTAATACGTGAAGACCGCCGCATTACAGCTCTCGAAAAAGTTTCGATGCTTCCCATTTCACGCGTGATTTCGCTTTGATATGTTCTACGGATAAGCACAGACAAGGCGATCTCTCGTTTTGCACAACTCTTATCAATAGTTGGTTCAAACTCGACTGCCAAATCATACTTTCAACTATTTCACTTCATTTCCCGAAAAACAAATTATTCTACGCCAAATCGTTCTCAGGAATATTTCAAAACCTTTTTTCATTTTTCTTTGCCTTCCTTTTTAACTGAGTATATTTTTGTGACCATGCCAAATCTTTACTTTTGCCAGGAACCTAAACTTTCAGGAATTTCATTTATTTTTCCTAAAGGTTTCCTTTCTAACATGATTTATGCCTGGTGGTGTTAGATGAAAGTAAACCCACTGATGTCCTGCCCCCCCCCCCTTCTATGACGTCCTGCGCACTCCAACTGAGAGCCTGCTCACTTTCTGTGATGTCCTGCACACGCCCACTCATGTCCTGCACCCTTCCACTGATGTCCTACACATTTTCTATAAGGTGCTGCACACTCCCACTTTAGTCCTGCACACTCTCACTGATCTCCTGCACCCTTTCTATGACATCCTGCACACTCCCACTAATGTCCTGCGCACATTCTGTTACATCTTGCACACTCCCACTGATGTTCTGCACACTCTCTACGGCGTCCGGCGCACTCCCACTTGGGTCCCGCACACTTTCTACGGCGTTCTGCGCATTCCCACGTGGGTCCCGCACACTTTCTACGGCGTTCTGCGCACACCCATATGGGTCCCGCACACTTTCTACGGCGGCCGGCGCACTCCCCACTTGGGTCCGCACACTTTCTACAGCGTTCTGCGCCCACCCATTTGGAGTCCCGCACACTTTCTACGGCGTCTGGCTCACTCTCATTTGGGTCCCACACACTTTCTAGGGCGTTCTGCGCACACCCATTTGGGTCCAGCACACTTTCTACAGCGTTCTGCAGCACACCCATTTGGGTCCCACACACACCCTCTATGGCGTCCGGCGCACACCCACTTGGGTCCCCACACTTTCTACGGCGTTCTGCGCCCACCCATTTGGGTCCCGCACACTTCTCTACGGCGTCCGGCGCACTCCCGTGGGTCCCGCACACTTTCCACGGCGTCCGGCGCACTCTCATTTGGGTCCCGCACACTTCTACGGCATCCGGCGTACTCTCGTTTGGGTCCCGCACACTTTCTACGGCGTCCGGCGCACTCTCATTTGGGTCCCACACACTTTCTAGGGCGTTCTGCGCACACCCATTTGGGTCCCGCACACTTTCTACGGCGTCCGGCGCACTCCCACTTGGGTCCCGCACACTTTCTACGGCGTCCGGCGCACTCTCATTTGGGTCCCACACACTTTCTAGGGCGTTCTGCGCACACCCATTTGGGTACGGCACTTTCTACGGCGTCCGGCGCACTTTCATTTGGGTCCCGCACACTTTCTACGGCGTTCTGCGCACACCCATTTGGGTCCCGCACACTTTCTACAGCGTTCTGCGCACACCCATTTGGGTCCCGCACACCCTCTATAGCGTCCGGCGCACACCCACTTGGGTCCCCACACTTTCTACGGCGTTCTGCGCCCACCCATTTAATCCCGCACACTTTCTACGGCGTCCGGCGCACTTCCCACGTGGGTCCCGCACACTTTCTACGGCGTCCGGCGCACTCTCATTTGGGTCCCGCACACTTCTACGGCATCCGGCGCACTCTCGTTTGGGTCCCGCACACTTTCTACGGCGTCCGGCGCACTCATTCATTGGGTCCCACACACTTTCTAGGGCGTTCTGCGCACACCCATTTGGGTCCCGCACACTTTCTACGGCGTCCGGCGCACTCCCACTTGGGGCCCGCACACTTTCTACGGCTTCCGGCGCACTTTCATTTGGGTCCCACACACTTTCTAGGGCGTTCTGCGCACACCCATTTAGGTACGGCACTTTCTACGGCGTCCGGCGCACTTTCATTTGGGTCCCACATACTTTCTAGGGCGTTCTGCGCACATCCATTTGGGTCCCGCACACTTTCTACGGCGTCCGGCGCACTCCCACTTGGGTCCCGCACACTTTCTACGGCGACCTGCACACTCTCATTTGGGTCCCACACACTTTCTAGGGCGTTCTGCGCACACCCATTTGGGTACGGCACTTTCTACGGCGTCCGGCGCACTTTCATTTGGGTCCCACACTTTCTAGGGCGTTCTGCGCACACCATTTGGGTCCCGCACACTTTCTACGGCGTCCGGCGCACTCCCACTCTGGGTCCCGCACACCCTTTCTACGGCGTCCGGCGCACTCTCATTTGGGTCCCACACACTTTCTAGGGCGTTCTGCGCGCACACCCATTTGGGTACGGCACTTTCTACGGCGTCCGGCGCACTTTCATTTGGGTCCCACACACTTTCTACGGCGTTCTGCGCACACCCATTTGGGTCCCGCACACTTTCTACAGCGTTCTGCGCACACCCATTTGGGTCCCGCACACCCTCTATGGCGTCCGGCGCACATCCACTTGGGTCCCCACACTTTCTACGGCGTTCTGCGCCCACCCATTTGGGTTCCGCACACTTTCTACGGCGTCCGGCGCACTCCCACGTGGGTCCCGCACACTTTCTACGGCGTCCGGCGCACTCTCATTTGGGTCCCGCACACTTCTACGGCGTCCGGCGCACTCTCATTTGGGTCCCACACACTTTTTACGGCGTCCGGCGTACTCTCATTTGGGTCCCACACACTTTCTAGGGCGTTCTGCGCACACCCATTTGGGTCCCGCATACTTTCTACGGCGTCTGGCGCACTCCCACCTTACTTGGGTCCCGCACACTTTCTACGGCGTCCGGCGCACTCTCATTTGGGTCCCACACACTTTCTAGGCGTTCTGCGCACACCATTTAGGTACGGCACTTCTTCACGGCGTCCGGCGCACTCTCTTTTGGGTCCCACACACTTTCTAGGGCGTTCTGCGCACACCATTTGGGTCCCGCACACTTTCTACGGCGTCCGGCGCACTCCCACTTGGGTCCCGCACACTTTCTACGGCGACCTGCACACTCTCATTTGGGTCCCACACACTTTCTAGGGCGTTCTGCGCGCACCCATTTAGGTACGGCACTTTCTACGGCGTCCGGCGCACTTTCATTTGGGTCCCACACACTTTCTAGGGCGTTCTGCGCACACCATTTGGGTCCCGCACACTTTCTACGGCGTCCGGCGCACTCCCACTTGGGTCCCGCACACTTTCTACGGCGTCCGGCGCACTCTCATTTGGGTCCCACACACTTTCTAGGGCGTTCTGCGCACACCCATTTGGGTACGGCACTTTCTACGGCGTCCGGCGCACTTTCATTTGGGTCCGACACTTTCTACGGCGTTCTGCGCACACCCATTTGGGTCCCGCACACTTTCTGAGCGTTCTTGCGCACACCCATTTGGGTCCCGCACACCCTCTATAGCGTCCGGCGCACACCCACTTGGGTCCCCACACTTTCACGGCGTTCTGCGCCCACCCATTTGGGTCCCGCACACTTTCTACGGCGTCCGGCGCACTCCCACGTGGGTCCCGCACACTTTCTCTACGGCGTCCGGCGCACTCTCATTTGGGTCCCGGGCACACACTTCTACGGCATCCGGCGCACTCTCGTTTGGGTCCCGCACACTTTCTACGGCGTCCGGCGCACTCTCATTTGGGTCCCACACACTTTCTAGGGCGTTCTGCGCACACCCATTTGGGTCCCACACACTTTCTACGGCGTCCGGCGCACTCCCACTGGGTCCCGCACACTTTCTACGGCGTCCGGCGCACCTCTCATTTGGGTCCCACACACTTTCTAGGCGTTCTGCACACCCATTTAGGTACGGCACTTTCTACGGCGTCCGGCGCACTTTCATTTGGGTCCCACACACTTTCTAGGGCGTTCTGCGCACACCATTTGGGTCCCGCACACTTTCTACAGCGTTCTGCGCACACCCATTTGGGTCCCGCACACACCCTCTATGGCGTCCGGCGCACACCCACTTGGGTCCCCACACTTTCTACGGCGTTCTGCGCCCACCCATTTGGGTCCCGCACACTTTCTACGGCGTCCGGCGCACTCCCACGTGGGTCCCGGCACACTTTCCACGGCGTCCGGCGCACTCTCATTTGGGTCCCGCACACTTCTACGGCATCCGGCGCACTCTCGTTTGGGTCCCGCACACTTTCTACGGCGTCCGGCGCACTCTCATTTGGGTCCCACACACTTTCTAGGGCGTTCTGCGCACACCCATTTGGGTCCCGCACACTTTCTACGGCGTCCGGCGCACTCCCACTCTGGGTCCCGCACACTTTCTACGGCGTCCGGCGCACTCTCATTTGGGTCCCACACTTTCTAGGGCGTTCTGCGCACACCCATTTGGGTACGGCACTTTCTACGGCGTCCGGCGCACTTTCATTTGGGTCCACACACTTTCTACGGCGTTCTGCGCACACCCATTTGGGTCCCGCACATTTCTACAGCGTTCTGCGCACACCCATTTGGGTCCCGGCACACCCCTCCATAGCGTCCGGCGCACACCCGACCCACTTGGGTCCCGCACACTTTCTACGGCGTTCTGGGCCCACCCATTTGGGTCCCGCACACTTTCTACGGCGTCCGGCGCACTCCCACTTGGGTCCCGCACACTTTCTGCGGCGTCCTGCACACTCTCATTTGGGTCCCGCACACTTTCTACGGCATCAGGCGCATTCCCACGTGGGTCCCGCACACTTTCTACGGCGTCCGGCGCACTCTCATTTGGGTCCCACACACTTTCTAGGGCGTTCTGCGCACACCCATTTGGGTCCCACACACTTTCTACGGCGTCCGGCTCACTCCCATTTGGGTCCCGCACACTTTCTACGGCGTCCGGCGCACTCTCATTTGGGTCCCACACACTTTCTAGGCGTTCTGCGCACACCCATTTGGGTACGGCACTTTCTACGGCGTCCGGCGCACTTTCATTTGGGTCCCACACACTTTCTACGGCGTTCTGCGCCCACACCATTTGGGTCCCGCACACTTTCTACGGCGTCCGGCGCACTCCCACTGGGTCCCGCACACTTTCTACGGCGACCTGCACACTCTCATTTGGGTCCCACACACTTTCTAGGCGTTCTGCGCGCACCCATTTGGGTCCTGCACACTTTCTACGGCGTCCGGCGAAGTTTCATTTGGGTCCCACACACTTTCTAGGGCGTTATGCGCACACCCATTTGGGTCCCGCACACTCTCTGCGGCGTCCGGCGCACTCCCACTTGGGTCCCGCACACTTTCTACGGCGTCCGGCTCACTCTCATTTGGGTCCCACACACTTTCTAGGGCGTTCTGCGCACACCCATTTGGGTACGGCACTTTCTACGGCGTCCGGCGCAGTTTCATTTGGGTCCCACACACTTTCTAGGGCGTTATGCGCACACCCATTTGGGTCCCGCACACTTTCTACAGCGTTCTGCGCACACCCATTTGGGTCCCGCACACCCTCTATAGCGTCCGGCCCACACCCACTTGGGTCCCCACACTTTCTACGGCGTTCTGCGCCCACCCATTTGGGTCCCGCACACTTTCTACGGCGTCCGGCGCACTCCCACGTGGGTCCCGCACACTTTCTACGGCGTCCGGCGCACTCTCATTTGGGTCCCGCACACTTCTACGGCATCCGGCGCACTCTCGTTTGGGTCCCGCACACTTTCTACGGCGTCCGGCGCACTCTCATTTGGGTCCCACACACTTTCTAGGGCGTTCTGCGCACACCCATTTGGGTCCCACACACTTTCTACGGCGTCCGGCGCACTCCCACTTGGGTCCCGCACACTTTCTACGGCGTCCGGCGCACTCTCATTTGGGTCCCACACACTTTCTAGGGCGTTCTGCGCACACCCATTTAGGTACGGCACTTTCTACGGCGTCCGGCGCACTTTCATTTGGGTCCCACACACTTTCTAGGGGGTTCTGCGCCCGCCCATTTGGGTCCCGCACACTTTCTACGGCGTCCGGCGCACTCCCACTTGGGTCCCGCACACTTTCTACGGCGACCTGCACACTCTCATTTGGGTCCCACACACTTTCTAGGGCGTTCTGCGCGCACCCATTTGGGTACGGCACTTTCTACGGCGTCCGGCGCACTTTCATTTGGGTCCCACACACTTTCTAGGGCGTTCTGCGCACACCATTTGGGTCCCGCACACTTTCTGCGGCGTCCTGCACACTCTCATTTGGGTCCCGCACACTTTCTACGGCATCAGGCGCATTCCCACGTGGGTCCCGCACACTTTCTACGGCGTTCGACGCACTCTCGTTTGGGTTCCGCACACTTTCTACGGCGTCCTGCGCCCACCCATTTGGATCCCGCACACTTTCTACGGCGTCCGGCGCACTGCCACTTGGGTCCCGCACACTTTCTACGGCGTTCTGCGCACACCCATTCGGGTCCCGCACACTCCTACTTTGGTCACACACATGTTCTACGACGTCTTTCGCACTCCTGCTGGGGTCCCGCACAGTATCTACGGCGTTCTGTGGCGCACTTCTGAGTCACACCGTGCGGCGTTTCAAAAGTACTTCCGAGATCCCGCCGTATTGATTGAAGCGTTGCCCCGTCAAATCCTGAGCAAAAGCCTATCAGTAACGGTGTTTATTTCACTAGTTCATTTTTACGAATAAGCAAACGTCGGTTGGTTTTTAATAACATGTTTACATGTTTTTGTCTTTCTTTACCCTCAATTTTGGGGTTCCGCAAAATTGAGCTACCAACTTCGAAATTTGACAGGAGCTAGGTGCAAACAAAACCAGCTCCCTGGCCAAAAATGAGCTCTCTAGCTCAACGATAAGTGTTCCAAGAAGAACGTAAACGACAACTGAAAAAAAAGGAGATGAACATTTTTTCGACCAAAATGACGTGGTTTTGACACTTTTTCTCGAATCTCAGGTAACCATTCCGGACCATTTTTTGAACAGTTATTCACCTTTCTAAAGTGTATTAAATGCAAAAAGAACGGTCTTCCTACGTTTACTCTGGACCCTGATACTGAGATCAGGGGTTGCGCGATGGCGAATCAAAGCCAAATCTGGTGAGCGCTTGGCGCTCACCACAATTCTGATGAATGTAACGATAATGAGAGCTAAGTAGGTATATAAGTGATTTCTGGTGAACCCCCGATTTCGCTTGTCATCATCAGCGGAGCGGTGGGCCTCGGTGAACTATAACTGGTGGTAAATATGCTTTGATGAAGGAGCGATCGTTCGCAGCTGGTGATGAGCGACATCGAGAGCCCTTTAAAGATGACCAAGACCATAGTATGAATAGGTATACATACACATTATAGCGAATAAGTAGCAAATGTTCCTTTATAATTATTTTGAATAGCTGTACATTTCTTCCATCTGCATACATTTGATTTGTCTACTCTATACCAGTGATTTTTACTATTTCATGTGCTGAGAGCCTTACTCCTGTCTCATTATGGGAATAACAAATGACCGCCACAATAATAACCATCATGTATATTCACCTTTGCGCTTATGTACTCATTTCGTATATAATAATAATGCTGATGAGCGAATTGTAGTGAACATTTGAAAGCGTTTTCAAGTGGACAATAAAGAATTAATTATGTTTTTTTTAATTTATAGCAGCAAATTGAGCTCGAGAATTAAAGTGAATGGAGAGAAATATTGCAGTTCATGGTGACTGCACCCGTGCAGACACCATAAACTGCAATATTGCAATATTCACGAAATTCAGCAATTTGAATTGGCTAGGTTACTAGCCTACGGCGGATTCAGAATCGTGGGGTCACCCGCGATGGCCGCTGGGATGCTCTGCAAATATCGGGTCTCCCGCGCTACCATCGCGTTTCGGATGTCCCGCGGGAACTGAATGGGGACGACGCCTTGGAGCAGATTCGGATGACACCGCAATTGGTCGTCGCGTCGACGCCCTCAATTGCCAGAGTAGTCCGCCCGCCAACTTGGACGCCTGCGGACAACTCGTCCACCTGAGTACCGCGCTGCGTCGGCGCGGCGTGTTACTGTACTCAGAAGGTTGGAGCTCGCCACCCGCGAAGCGAAAGTCCTGTGGCGAGCAACCCTTTTCGCGGGCAGCGAGCGAAATTATAGCGGGTGGCGAGCACTCGACGGCGGGGCTCGCCGCCCGCCAGCACTAATTCGGCGGCGCGCTCGCCACATCACACTCACCCGCTCGCCTTCTCCTGGTCGCTGACAAAATGGTAGCGGGTGACATGCCCTCTTGCGTGATAACTTAACACTAGCTCACATCCCGATCATTAAATTCTCATACCCCATCGAATCTGTGCCCCCGCCTCTATCCCTAATCTTTCAGTAATAGATTTATGATCTACAATCGGTTAAAATGTATTTATTATTATATTATATTCCGACAATCAATACAAAGTCACTCAGCATTTAATGTCACAGGCGGGCGTTCAATCAATACAATGTTCAAAATCATGGTTTCACATGCCGAATTCATATCAATCTCATTGGTCACAAATATATTAATATATATCATGGCATATAGTAAACGAAATACAATCCCATATAAAATAAGCATTTGGCTCTGTCCTAGACTGGAGGCACTCGAGATTAATCTACAAAAAGGAAGCAAAGGGATTTGCCTGATATCGGTATCAATCAGTTATTATGGAAAATAAAAAAACTTGAATAATCATTGGTTCATTTTCGTTCGAGGCCTGAGTGCCCCCGCCTAGGATAAAACCAAGTATTTTCCGACCTTGTCTTAATTATCAATATATAAATATTCTAATTCTACTTATCTCAATATCATTATCGCATTAAGTTGTAATATTTTTTGTAAATAGCATCACTGTAATGAACTATTTCATGGGAAGCAGTTCGCAACTTGGCAATTTAATTATACAGGAAATGAAAAAATATTTACAGAATCCACTAGCATCATTGCCTCACGGCTCTGCCAATATACGCGACATTAGCTCTTCTACTCCTCCACATTGACTGCTCTTCGGTGTGCCATGTCGCTGAAAAAATTGATTTTTGTGGAATTAAGTAGTACAAATGAGTAATAGCAGCGCACTGACATTATTTCGTATCCATTGGAAATTGTACGATTCTCGTGGAATTTGTAGGCTGCGAATATCCCTCCTGAAATGATACTTTATTACTGGTTTAGCGAAGTAATTGAAAAAAATACATAAGAAGAAAAGTGCACTTTCTAGGGACTGCTTCGCCCGCGCCACGATGATTTGGAGGACAACGATTTCGCTGTTGTAGGTATGGGACAGTACATGAGGAATCCGCGCACGAAAATTCCTTTCCGTGAATTCGTAAACAATGCCTTTTTGGTGCTAGCGATAAGTTAAGGGAACCGACAAGGACATTTTAGACGTTCAGAAAAATCCTCTTTCGAAACAAAATGACAAATGGACCTGAGATTTGTAATCAGCGCCCAAAAATAGGGCGAACTCTGAAACAGTTTTTCTGGACTTCCTCAATTTCCCCTCGGATACCCCTTTTCCATTCGCAAATATGAACATGCCCCCTCTAGAAATGTGGAAATCTCTGAGGAGATTTTTGCAATTTTTTTATTGAAGAATTATCTACAGAAATCTGCGGATTATGGTTTTCTAAAACATCGTGGTGCATTGAAAACAGGCCCTGTGTAAAAAAAAAACGTGAAAACTGGCCTTTTTCAAAATGACTCACGAATCAGTCGAGGGCTGACTTCCATTTTCTTCGTCCATTCCTCAGACGCTCCAAATACGCAGCTCTTCTACGAACTCTATTAACCAGCATCTCTGAAAAATTTGAAACGTTTAGAGCTTCAAGGAAAACTTCTAAATCAGCTGCTTCTTGTCGTCTAATATAAGTCCGGGGAAGGGAATCGCAAACAATTAAAAATAGCATCTCACCTCCATAAGCACGAGCTCCCACATCGTGCACGTGCGGACCGGTTCGTGAATGGAAGGAAGCATGCGTACCAACGGAAAATTTTTTTACCTGGAAAAAATTTATTCAGCGAGCGAAACAAAATTAATTATGATGTTACACACATAATTTGAAGACCGTTCAAAAATTCAAGTACTCGCCCGTACATTTTGATAAATTTACATTTATTGACTTTCATCAAATACATTCAAAAATTTTTAGCTCACGAGTCATTCGAAATTCAGGAATAAGCAATGATCCTTTTTTGATTTTTCCTCATTAAAAAAAGATTTAATTTGAAGTGTTCCAAAAAATTTTATTCATTTTTTGTAGAATTTGTGTCAATTGCAAATATCTAAATGGAAAATATCTGAGTAGCGAAAAATAGGATAGGAACTACTCACGTGGGTTGACAGAAATGTTCACAAAAACATTTGTCGGAGAAGTCATCACATATGATCTGAGGCGTATCGAGTGACACGTCGACGTGACCATGGTGATAATGGAGGCGTGATTGTCCTAGGGCGAGTCATTAACACCTATCTGGTACTCGTGGCTACACCTAAGGCATTAAATAATTATGTGCTGACTCGCCGAATAACAACGAGGTCGCACATATGGTCTGGCTAACGGGTCACAGCAACCACGGAGAACAGTTGGTAAACTTCACCGTAGTTCTAAATGACAAAGGAAAACAATTCAAAAGCATAGAAGAAAAAGAAAACGATGCAGAGGAAAGAGACGCCAACTGTGATTTTTGAAGATACAGCGGTCGACTGGCTCGCGATGGGCTCGCGACCCGCTATACCACCTCCACTCGACCCGCTATACCCATAGCGGGTGGCGAGCGGAGACGAGGGGTCAGCGGGTGGCGAGCACTTCAAAATGAGGGTGAGCGGGTGGTGAGCAAGGACCGAAACGCGCGCGGGTCGCGAGCACCGAGTTCCTGAGTAGCCATCGGGTGGCTATAGCGATGCGCTCTCCGGCTGTCACACGAAGGGTCGCGCCATTCGACCGCCATCCCTTGGAACGCACCCCAGTAGGAGTCCGCTGCCAGTGTCGGAGTCCCTGTCCGACGTTACCGTTTGGGTGGTAGGGCTAGCCCCGTGTTGCGTCCAATCAGGAACCTCGCTCCTCCCCCGTTTCTCCCGCCTCCTCAAGGGTGTTGATACACGATGGCCACCACCCTTACCGTTTGAGTGAAGATTTCCACGGGAGGAAAAAGAATTTGATAAGAGCCGACCAATGATGGATTGATAGACCGCATGAAATGTGCCTATCTGTTAGATTATCATTCGTTATATCTTATCAGGCCCATTTTCCTCCCATGGAAATCTTCTTGGAACGCACCCCTGGTAACTATTTGCTGGTGGCATTACATTTACTAATCCACTTGTGATATATTTTTTCGATATAGGATTTTCAAAGAATCGCAATAGTTGGATTGGCTGCCATTTTGGAACCATACAGGTTTTTTTTTTCTTGCATTCATTTGACGTGTCGCTCTTTACATATCTAAATGGATGATTTTAATCATGCGATCTCCAAACCTCAGTAAAAAGGCATCAGCAAATAAAAGGTTTTCACAGCAAAAAAAAAGTACCGACGACACGCTTCTTCGCTTATCCCCTTACAGCTGTAGAACAAGAGTCAGCCCCACCCAATTTATAACCCCGCCAAAAAAAAACTTTTCAAAGTTTCTAGCGGAACACGTTTCCTGGTTGAAATTTTCTTCGACGTAAGGCCGCACGCCGAAAAATAAGGCTTAAGAAACAGGACAAAGTCCGCAGCTAAGCAGCCGGCGCAATTTATTTTACGCGCAAGATTACGGTAGCCCTGTATTCCTTTTGATCGGTACGAGCGTTTTTGTTCATTTTCGACACGCAATGAGTTCAAACACTGTGCACAGCAGTAGATAAAATTGCGATGCGGGGTTGTTTCCTCCACCGGGAAAGTCGCCCGCAATTCTGCGTCCAACGCCGCAATATTGCAGATATTTCCGTCACACATTTATTGCAGAAATCTTTTCCATTGAGTGCTGCTTATGCTATTTTATGTAGTTTTTTAACAAATTCAACATTGAAAATAATCAGCTGGCGGAGGAAAATGAAAAGAACTAAAAAATTCTACTAAAAACGGCATGAGCATACTTCCATATCTAAGTTCCTTTTGATTGCTGGTCAAAAAACTGGTAGTGACCGCCCCGGTCGATACACACGTTCCAGAAACGTGGTCGCTACTCCACTTTCCGGACTTAAGGGTGATGAACAAGCAAAACGGATTTTAGCGCCCGGGATCTTGTGCCACCGCAATCCTCGATGTTTCGGATTTGGTTAAAACCTGGTCCAAAATTATTTTTCTAGGTGCTAATCCAATATCTGTTCTTTCGATTTTGGAAGGAACACAGTATCCAGGTTAAATGTCGTTTGGCTACCTCAATCGGCCGTAATCGTATGAAAATTGGAAATCGAAAAAAAAAACGGAACGGGCCGTGGCCATCTGAGCACCCTTGCTGAATCGTGCATTCCTGAAGTCTAACTTTCCAGTACAGAACTGTGAGGCGAAAGCAACGTTTGAATTCGTCATAAAGCGCTACAATACTTCAGTACTGCACGATTCTACTGGTGTGTCCATTTGGAACACAAAACGGGCTACAGACTCGTGGTCAGCGGCCCAAACGTAGTTTAATCGAAAACTGACACACCACCTACAGTACCGTGCAAAAGTCTATTCGCGTGGCCTTTCCGCGAATGATGTTTTTGTACGTATCTTGGCTTGCCCTTAGCGAAACTTGATGAAACTTTGGTATCTTTATGGGGTTATCCAAGTACGATCTCAGGTCATACACAAAATCGGTTTTTGAGCGTGCAGCTTAAAAAATATGGGATTTTTTTACATTTTGTGGTAATATCTAACATTAGGACTATTCCTTTAAAACATGGCTATTATAAATCCAAACCCGTAGCAGTTATTCGCCATTCGAAGGTCTTCGGGACCGTTGTATAGCTTTGTGGGAGAATAATCTCTATCAGTCTCTATCAGAATTTTTGTGAAGACCGAAAATTGAACAGGTTGGAGTTTATTTTTGGAAATCCACCCCTATAAAATTGTTCACCCCAGAACCATTACAAGATATGTGCTTTATAAGCTTTGACAAAATACAACTGGAACATGAATTTCGCTCTTTTTCGATAACGTCAAAGTGAGATACTTAAAGAGTGCAATATCGCATTATTTTCTTTCGAATTTATTTCTAAATAAATTTCAATAGAGATTAATTTTTTACAATTTCATACAAGAGTTCCGAAGACCTTCCAATGGCGAATAGTTGCTACGGGTTTGGAATTGTAATAGCCATGTTTCAAGGGAAATGTCCTTATTTGAAATAATACCTCAAAATGATAAAAAAAATTCCATATTAAAAAACTGCACGCTCAAAAACCAATTTTATGTTAATGTAAAGCAAGGGTTGTGATGCCCCATAATATACTAGAGTTTCATCAAGTTTCGCTAAGGGCAAGCCAAGATACGTATAAAAACATTATTCGCGGCAATGCCATGCGAATAGACTTTTGCACGGTACTGTACATACCGCACTCATCCGTAAAATGCACCGAGCGTGTTAAAGCATATATGACACTGAGGTCGGTAGAATGAGCGTGCGTTTTTTTTTTCAATCTTCTGCTTCAGTACGGAACAAGCGTTTTTGGGGTCCACGAGAATCTCCTCTACAGACTTCATGGGTCAACGAACATTTATGCTTTATCGCACGACAGTCTCCAATGTAGCAGCAAATAGTCTCTGGATGATAAAGACACATTTTTGATAAGCTTACCTCCGTCATTTTCGAGCAGGGTCTGATTTCTGCCACTAGTGTTAGACTAACAGTGAGTCAGTGAAATTATGTAGGTCGTACTTTTCTTATCAGAACGAAATTCCGGCTCACAGATGACCAAAATCGTGGGTAATCGTGTCGGGACCTCGTGGTCCCAGCGCGATTATCCGTGGACACAGTACAATTTGGCTTGCACTGCGTGTCGCGACAGCAGCTGTACGCAGCTGCGGACCAGAATTTCATACCGATATGAACAGTAGGAACCTGGTTCCCAGAAATATCCTTTCGATTGATCTGTTGAGCAACATTTTTGAGAATAATGCTCAAGCTTGTCGGGCAACTCAGTTTGACGTTTTTTTTTTGTTTTCAGTAGGGCGTTCTAATGCGTTTTCACGCGGTTTTGCTGCGCTTATCGTTTATTCGAGCATCTAAAACCGTAGTGTTTCTGACGCAAAAAAAAACAACCAAGATCAGTTGCGGTCACTAATGCTGCCTTTGTAAACGCTGTTTTCAGTTGATGCGTATGGCTGACGGTGAAAACGGTCTGCGTGTAAGTGTGAGCTCCTTGCGCGAACAACTCAAAGAGAAACTGAATGCGTCCCATCAGAAGGATGTTCCTCAGTTGCTAACTGGTACGTGCCCTCACCCTTCCTTTACTTCCATAGAATTGTGTTTGCACTTGCAATCCGTCGAGCATGTCATTTTTTGTGAGTACTCTTGTTTCTAGGCAAACCTGTTCCAATCTTCCCACCTCCTCGGAACGACGATGCGCCACCTGTGCCCCCTCACAAATCAAGACCACCTGACTATCAACTTGCGAGAGCTCAGTCCAAACCTCCGATTGCTCCCAAACCGCCTCATATCTATCGGCAGGTTCGAGTAAGTTCGGTCCCTTTACTTTGTTTGCTGATTATTGGTGCCATACGAAATGTTGTGGACTGCTTGACTTTCAAGGCAAAGTTTTTCTGTTAATTTTCGCGAAAACTTCAAAATTGCGAGTAGTCGAGCGCACGGGCATGAAGCAGTGTCCCTGTTGACAGCAGTGTAAGGCGTAGTGGCGTGATCCGCCCGTGCGGGGCCGTTTATACTCCCGCCGCAGGGCGGCGCGGCATAGTGCAATTTTATGTAATTGATTAAGCGGCGCCGCACGATCGATATTAGGCGTCGTTTATACTTCCGCCGTCGAGCGGCGCGGCGAATTGCAATCCTAACAAGGGAAGTATAAAACGCGTAGGTCGGATCTGCCAAAACGACTAGTATGGTTAGTATCTCTCCTGGCTCAATAGTAAAAATGCGCAGTATCCCGCCGCGAGCCGCAGGTTCAAAAAAGTTATGAGCATTTTTTAAGCCTGGCGAAAAGGCAAGGGTACCCATCAGGCATTTTTTTGGAGTTTCAAAAAATTTTCTCGGATTTAGCTCAAAAGTTGTTTGTAGGGGTAATCTAGGATGGTGAATACGAATCTGGAGTCCATTTGTCGAAATTTTGAGGTTTACTGTAGGTTACGGTAGGTAACATGTCATTTAGGGGTCAAAACCCACCTTAGTATTTTGTAAATCGACAAACGGACTTTAAATTCGTATTCTCCACCCCGAATAACTCCCGTATACAAATTTTGAGTAAAATCTGAGATTTTGACCAAACTACCGTATACCCACCGTAATCTACCGTAATCTGCAAAAAATCGATAAACGGACTCTAGATTCGTGTTTAGCACTCCAAATAACCCTCAGCAAATGATTTTGAGACATATCTATCGTAGAAAACCGGAAATCTCGAAAGTGGCGTTTTTCCCTCGAAATTTTCCCCAGTTGGGAAGCTTCAAACGAAATGAGCCGAAAACTTTTGAAAATCGACTAATAAATCACAGAATCGTGATCAGCGCCCCAAACCCCCCCCCCTGGGAGAATTCTAAGTCAAAATTTGGAACATTTTTGTAAAATGCTTCCAGAGCCCTCAATTAGTAGAAATAAGCGCCCAACCGAAAATCCGTACTAGTCCAAAACGCTGTCGGTCTGGACAACGTACGGAAAATGTGCGTTCGTCCAAAATTTTCTCACTCGGGTAGTTTTGGGCGCTGAACACAAGCATGAGGTCCGTTTCCGGATTTTCCGAAGAATAACGCGCTTTTTGGAATGTACAAAAAGCACAAAAAATGAGCTTTTTAAGCTTGTAATTTCTTGGAACCTGCGGCGGGATACTGCGCAGTTTTACTATTGAGCCACAAGAGATACCAACGATAATAGTCGTTTTGGCAGATCAGACCTACGCTTTGTACACTTCCCTTGTATGGGGTCGTTTATACTTCCGCCGCGGCGCGGCGAGATGCAATACAGCCATATCGATCAAGCGGCGCCGCGAGGCGCTTAGAATTTTCCTGCTCGAAATCTTCCAAGAGTGCCGCACGCGGCCGCCGCCTATGTGCTGCCGCGCCGCCAGAGGAAAGCAGGCGACGCGGCGGGCGCGTGCGATCCGCATTGACATAGTATGCTTTGTTTGCTGTTATTTAATACACATTCTCAACTTTGTTCTTCTGATTCATCTCTAAAATTCTTTCCATGGTCCTGGGCGTTGTTTAGAGTAGGCTGGGTTGTGAAAAGTTCATTTTTTAGCTTTTGAAATTATTTTTTTTGAAAGAGAATCCGTTTTGAAGACTCTATCCGCCTTCGGGTGCTGTGTTATGGTACGAAAAGTTATATCGTCGATCTCTGGTCGAGAGAGCGCCGCGTCGCACACATGTGGCACGCACGCAAGCGAGGAGGTAGTGATGGGATCATTATCTCCTCGCTTGCGTGCGTGCCACTTTTGTTCGACGCGGCGATCTCTCGATCAGTGATGGATCATAGATGTTTCTTTTGCACAAGAAATCTTCCATTACAATCGGCCTTGTGCTAAGTCAGAGCTACTCCAGGCTGTGTTTAACGTCATTCTGCGACGTCGCCGCGTAAATTCGACGCAGCCCGATTATACATCTTGGTGGCGCGATTTTTCAGGCGACGCGCCGCGCTGCCCCACTTATTGCCGCGCCGCTCCGCGGCGGAAGTATAAACGACCCCTAAGATATCGATCGTACCGCGCCGCTCGGCGGCGGGAGTTCCGCAATCGCCACGCGCGCGACACTCACCGGACCGTGACGCGTGCGCACACAGGTGAGCAATGTCATGGAGCCGGGAAAACCCACCGCTCAATGGGGTTCGCGGCGAAATACTCATTTATGCCCAGACATGATTCTCTAGCGAATTCGCCGTTGTCTTCCTCACAGAACGATGTTTCTAGAGACTTTACCATTCAATTCCTCAGCAGGCCCCATAGTACGGTAACCCTAGAGCGGTTGCTTCGCGTTCGCCGCAAATCGTGCGCGGCGCAGCAATCCTCCCATAGACATGGGTTGATTTTATTGGAAATGGAATTAAGTAGGTGATATTGTGATAAAGTCTCCAAAAATATCATTCTGAAGAAAAAAAGACAATCGCGAATACATACTCAAGTCTGTACCTGATTGAGTATTCTGCTTGGAAAGAAAAAATTGATGCCTTGCGCTGCGGGTTTTAGCCGCGGCGCAACCGTTGGGGCAGCGTCCCTCCCTGCTATAACTTGGGTGAGGTTATAATCTCGGGGGAGGGGGTGTACTTCTTATTATTTTGAAGATTTCCTCACGTTTTTTTCTATTCATAGTTATGGCCCAGAAATACTGCAGCGGGTCCTAGTTGCTATTTTCTGGTGATTTCGCGGCAGGCAGAGTTTACTCGGCTATTTGGCGGCTATTTAGTGACCATTGCGCGGCAAATAAGGTATTCTATGCTACAACTCGGGTATTTGACGGAAAATGGCCCACCAGGCTCCGCTTCGGTCATTTGTCGGCTATTTTCTGGCTAAAGCTCTCTAAAAACCTATTATTCGTTGTTTCCCATTGTGTTTATGAGGTCCAATTCCACACAAGTTTCTTAGTTCTTACATTTAGCTTTCCAGAACAAGCATTTCTAGGATTTTTTCAGAAGCCCACGATATTAGTGTCTGAAGGTGAAGAGCTTTCGGTCCACGTAGCACCTAATGTGAACATGGAGACACTGGAGCAGCGAACGTCCTCATCCGGTGACGATCATCGTGAAAGCGAAGATCTGTCAGCGGCCCGGTCATCACGCGAATCACAGCGGTTTGCTGTTTCTCACATAGTTTATCATCTTTTTCTAGTAGCAAACGAGTACTTCAGGCCCAAGTCCACTGTTTCGACCACCAGCACCGAGAATGGGGATGCTGCGGATTTCTCTGACACTGACTCTGATGATGGTCGTCAAGAGGAGACAACGCTTCTGCAGAGGACGGATCCATACCTTGGTGGCCCCGGTATGATTTTCCCTCGAAGGTAATTTGTGCTGAATACGCTTGACTATTTCTTTATCTGCTGAACCTGTCAGAAGTTTTGGCCTTTCCAGGCCCTCGGCTCTTTGCTTCAATGGAGATCCTTCTCTTCACGAGAAGATTGTTGACGAATTGAAGAGACAGGGCATAATCAGGTGAACTGCAGGGTCATAGCTTGCAACGATCTGGAAATCGCTATATGTGGCTTACATTGGTTCAGTTGTTGTGATTTTTCTACTCCAAAGTAAACCTCTGACCGCGGAGTTTCGATAGCAGCGTGAACCCAAAAAAAGTCTCTGGGTATATTTATCTGTATCAGGGTCCATCGGGGTGTGCCCGGATACAGCGGGTTAGGGAGGGAGTAACAAGATCACAAACTCTTCCCCAAGCATACAAATGGGTATACGTGGGATTTTCTTGTTAAGAGTTTGTAGAAAATTTCATCTAGGCGGGGGTCGGCGATCGCAAAAGTTTTGAGCATTCTTTGAAAATTTCTGATACCAAAGGTTGGGGTGGTAGCTTCTCCGAGGTGGGACACAACGCATCGTTTCACACTGATCTGTATCTGAGCTGTTCTGTGCCGAAAAACATGCATCAACACTTCATTTCTCACGTTTCTCAAGAAAAACCCTTGCAAGTTTGATCCTTCAATGCAATATGCAGTTAGTACATTGATATGTCATCAATATTTCTCCCTTTTCTTTGGTTGCCTCATTCTATATAAATATGAAAACATGAGAGCCAATCTGAGTCACATAAGCCTCACGTGGGGATGCAGTCAGTGAATTGAAGCTGTCAACACCCGAAACTCACATTATCATGAGTTGGTTCACAGTCGAGTATAGTTTTCTTGTTCTGGGATCTCCACTTCAGATCAAGTGATCGCTTGATGAAAAAACGGAGTGAGGGAACTCGAGAAGCTCGTCGTGGCAGGAATTCGCTCCAGCCTACGGAAATTTCAACGCCTCCTGATACTTCGATGACAAACAATGTAAGTTTCCATCTAATTCAGTATCCTGTTCACCCCTGTTTTCATTGAAATTGAGTATTCTTTTTTTTTTGAAGTAGTTCTATTTCAGCATTCGGAAGGCATCTCACTCACGGCATCTACAGAAAAGCTAACAAACGCTGCAAGTAGTCGTAGCAGCATTGTGACGACTACGTCTGCCGAATATGAATACGTTCCTGACTATAACACTGGGAATGAGGAAGAGGTGATTTATTCCCTCGTTGCTCTGAATCATTGTATTTTTCAGTGATATACGACCATTTTGTAGGATAAGCGACTCAAGAAGCTGCACTACTCTGCAAACGAGTTTTATAGCGTTCAGAAGGTGTTCTTGAAGTATCTGCGTGATATGGGAGAGGTAAGTCTCGGATAACATGGTCACGATTAAGCGGGGTGTGGAGCTTCACAGGGAGGGTCTGAGCTGCGCCCGGAAATCAAGTGGTCCCTTCTGAGTAGGGGTGGTGATCTGATTCACTGTTGATGTCTTGTTTTATTCAAATCATTTGTTTTTATTAGATTTCACAAAGAAAGCAGACCATGTCACGTTCTTGGGGGTGTCTGAGAAAATCGCCAAAAAAATTGAATAAATCTCCAAGGGGGGTTGGAGTAGATTTGGCCTTCTTCACACCTCTTGCCGTACCTTGAACATTTTGCATTATTATGGTTCTCAGATAAGTTTCTTTCTGTGTATACAGGTGTTTAAGGTGTATCCCGAATATGTGACCGAGTTTGGTAAGCGGTTAGGGAAAGACTTATTGGCCAAGCAAGGGAATCAACAACATGTTGTGCGACAGATTCAGCTCCTTTTTGAACAGCTCATTCGTGTCCATCAGCTTCTTCTGGACGAATTTGCTGCTCGGCTCGATGTATGGTATGTCTGAATGTCCACTGTTCGTTTACGACGTAAATTGCAGTGAATTGATATCTATCGAATGTGGTGGGGGGGGGGTTGTCATCCTATGTCTTATGGGAGTCTTGGTCTCTTATCGTCGGAGGTACTTCAAAGGGGTAGACTTTGATAAGGAGGTTTCTTCTCATTCAGGTCCTCTTTGGATCCGAATATGGCGGATGTAATCATCAAATATGCGGACTTTTTGAAAATTTGTAAGCCGTTTCTCCTGGAAAAGTCCCGTTTCGTGCAAGAACTCACACAGCTTCGTTCCGAAAACAAGGATTTCGACAATGCTACCGTTGCGGTGAGTCTTTGACTCCATCCGTTTTTGTTCATACTTCCTTGTTCGTTTTTATTTTTCTCTATTTTTTTCGCTTTTTTGTATCCATTGGATTTTTTTATTATTTATTTATTCATTTTACGCCGTTGTTTACGCGCTCAAAATCGCAAAGCAGTGAGTGTGAACCATGGAAATTAATACAAAAACAAAGAAAAACTTAGCGCAACGATTCAACAGTCGACCACTAGACCATTGTTCTAATTAGAGAATAATCGAGTAGGCGACACTAGCTAAACTTAGGAGCCAAAAAAGTTGAAGGTGCATTAAGGGAATTGACCAAACTAGTGCTAGAAGCTTGTAACCTATCCGCATTGCTTGTTGCGGGAAAGAAATTTGTTATAATCCGTATCCTATTTAAGTGATTGTGCTGTAAGCGACCCTACCCACGCGGCTTCCTAGGATGCATATGATCCTTATCTTTTCTAAAGCTTCTGTTTATACATCTTATCGTCTTTTTTATCAATTTTGGTTACTTTTGGTTTTTTTTACCTGTTCATTCATAATTTATTATTCTGTTCAAATTACCTGTTTCGTCCTTGACTTACTTTTCAATTGTTCATTTTCTAAGTCCAAGTTGTAATTTTTAGTTCGAGCAGAAAATTTTCAAACGCGGAGTTGGGGCTGTTGTTCAACAACTTGATCAAGTTCATCAAAACTTCATGAGGTTAGCTCAATTTTGCGTCCTACTTAGCAGAATACATTTTCTACTTTTTCCTGTTTACGTGACACGTGATTCGATTGTTCCTACATTGTGCTGGTTTCCTCAAATTCGCTTCGAATTCCGCGCTAAATTGTGTGGTCTCTACTATTATATTCGGTGCTATGTGGGAAGGGGGGAGCACTGGTGTATCGCACTTGGCCACGCCCATTTTCCCGTGCCGCAATGACTCCTGATTTTGGCAGGGGAGGGAAACCCCGGGTAGGTGCTCAAATTTAGTGCGACACAGTAAAATGGGCGTGGCCAAGTCCATCGCGCCATAGTGCCCCCCCCTTCCCACAATAGCACCTTATATTCTAGAGAAAATTGCATTAATTAGCGTTTTTAGAAAAGAAGTGCAGGTCTTCGTCTCCCCGCAACGCATTTCACTGCAGACCAGCCATCAGCCTGTTCCCATGCGGCATACGCCGCGAGATATCGACCAATCGCCACATTTATCGTGGCTTGCGCGGCACGCGCGCTGGCTGCTGGGTGGTCTGCAGCGGCATCTGCTGCGGCGGGAAGCGTTATGCCTTAATATTTTTGCATTGAGGTCTAAAAAATTAGTGTTGCAAACGTTAATAATCCTTCGTTGCTTTTTTCTTCTTAGCTTATCTATGCCCAGTTATTTTTTTAAGGGTAGGAAGAAATTACCTCTCTGTACCCTTTCTACTCAAAGGCAGCGTTCACGATGAAACGATGAAGCAGTTGCCCGGTTTTTTGGGCAAAACGTAGGCTTTGGGTCTCCCTAAAAAGATTAAGGGCGCAAAATGGCCTGGAGGTGGGTGTAAACTTGTCCCGCTTCAGCCGAAAATACCGTGAAGTAAGGCCGTTTCGCACGCTACCCTTCGTGGTTCCTCCGCCCGAATAAGCCTCTAGGCCAGAGGCTTAGCTCCTCCTCCAGGCCGGGGAGTATTTTGGACATGGTTGTAATCGCAGATCTTTTGCGGTCGAGTAGCAGACGATAGGTATAGTCTTTTTCCTTGATTTCTAGCCGGGCGAAATAAGGCTTTTCGCGCTCACCATGTCTCTTATCGCCTTTATATATTGTGGTGACCCACCGCTTGCTGCTTGCTTCACCCGGGCTCATGCGAGCGAGGTGGGCTCCATGTCTATCAGAGTGGGGAAAGCTACAAATTGCAGTCTGGAGTTGGATGTCTGTATTAGGTTAGAAACATTTTTTTCCTCAGTCGGGCTGCTGCAGGGTCTATTATAAAAGAAATAATTTGAAAAGGTTAGCGGCCGACTCTCAGGCCATATTTTCTGCATTTTGATTTTTAACTTTTTTCTGATAAGAAAATCATCATAACATAATTGTATTTCACTGAATAAGGGTTACGTTCAGGACCCATTTGGGTAGGGGGTTGCACATCTCACGGTCACTATGCCGTGGCACGCCGTACCCTGCTCCTATCGTTTAGCTGATGTGCATTATAAATGTCAACTCCATTGTTTTTCAGGTACAAGATTCTAATGATGAGCTACAACAACTACTTGGTGGCCGGTAGCGAAGAACAGAAGAAGACCTTTGGTTGGTTTGAATCGAAGTCATAACGCTGGTCTCATATTTCTTGCGACGCGCGGCAACGTAGATCAGGCATTAATTTTCAATCGATATTGATAGTAAGCATTACGTCATGTCGCAAGTGGAGTGTACTATACTATGTTCCAATCGAGTCCACCAATAGTGAGCGCAAGGAAGCGGACACATTCCCGTGGTGACGCAGAGGGAGTTTTTGGTGCTTTTGTTGCCCACTGGCGGGTTCGATTGGAACAGAGTGTATGAGCCCGGCCTAACTCTAGTATGGAGTGGTTGGCTCGCGCGCCAACGCGGAAGAAGAGGGATCGTGAATTTTTTTTTCGGCCAACGGCCAAAGTTCTTAGACCTAACCTAAGATTTACAGAACCCCAAATGAGAAAAAAATTATGGGAGTTGGTTTTTTTAGGTATTTTACAAGTTAGGAGCATGCATGTTCGTAGAAACATAGTGTGTGCTATTTGTTGTAGTTAAATTAGAAAATTGTGGGATTTTCCGATTTAGTATACATAAATTTTCAAATTGTCTTAAAAATGGTTTCATCATGTGTCAGAAATATAAAGTCGTAAATTGTTTGCCGATGACCCTCACTCCTCCGTTGGGTCATATCTTGCTGTGAATTGAGCCGATGGCCAATTTTGCCCTTTATATGTACCTTCAGTTATAAACGCCGTTCTTCAGTAATCGCTATTACAGAGGCGATTGCTAAGTTGGAGAAGATAGCACAATCGGTTAATGAGTCGATGGGACTTCCAAGTAATGAAGAGTTATTCAAGCTATACGACCGTTTCCAGGTATTAATGTCTTTATGTCTTCAATAATTCATGTTCATGACTGTATTGTACTGTTGAACGTGGGGTATAGTGTAAGGTATGCAGTGTTAATGGTGTTTTCAGTGTCACTTTGACGTTTTCTATCCGGGTAGGCGATTGATTCGGCAAGGAGAGGTTTTCAAACAGACCCGTAAAGAGCCTCAGCCGCGGTACCTTGTGCTGGTATGTTTTCGGTGGGTTAGCGTAAGGTATCGCCAGTGGAATTTGATCTTGCTTGTTTTCAGTTTTCTGATACCTTATGGATATGTCGAGTTATGTCCGGTTTTGGTACGTCTGGTATATTCGATATGGGCCGATCCTATCGACTTCCTATTGAAACTGTACGCACCGAGAGCAGTCCTCATGAGGATTACGAGAAACAACTGTATATCAAAAGCAAATACAAGAGCCTGATTCTCATAATGAGGTTCATATCAGTTAGAGTTTTTCGGGTGTTTGATTCTTTATTGATTTTCATGGTTTCAGTAGTGCTCGTGAACGAGCTCAGTGGCAGAAGGAGATCGACAACGCTAGGGAAGAGAAGCGAAAATACAAAAGGCGAATGAGCGAAGCGTTTGAACGACAGAGAAGGCAAAGCCTGGTTTGTAACATCAATGTTATATTCACACATATTTTCATAACAATCCCGGAAAAGGTTTTTTCCCGTTTCTCTTCCAAAAAAACAAGCGCAAGTGAGAAAAGGATTATTTTATTTCGTGTTCTGAACATTTATTTATTTTGGTTTACGGACCACTCGAAAATCATCTCTTTTGTTAGAATTTTCACGGTCCCATCAATTTCGGTTTTTTCGGGCCTTTATATCTGTGACCCTTTCAATGCCCGCTGTGACGCTCGACAACCCCGCTTAGCTCCAAGCTAAGCAGATGTTCATTGATGTCCTTAAGCAGCCTAATCATCCGTCGAGAAGACTATTAAATCCCGTAAGAGAGTGAGAGATCGATGAGAGTGCCGTTTGCCGATGCTACGAACAAAGTGAATGTACAGAGATGGACCGACTCAAACCAAGAACGGCTTCGTCTCTTGCGCGCGGAGCACACCCAGTTCGTCAAGGATCATTTTGCCAAAGCGGCTGTCAACCCTATCCTCGGTGATGTGCCGCTTAGGGTATGTGATACCGAGTCCGAGCTCGGTAGGCGCGCCAGGTGTATCCTCGCTTCGTAACGCTGCGGACATTCTCCATTGCTTATGTCTTACCTGCACAGGATCTACAATAGCCAGTCTGACGTGTGCCCGGGCTGTGGAAACCAAGGCCATGAGACTAAGCACTTATTTGATTGTCCGCAAAAACCAACAACGCTAAGCACAACAGACTTGTGGACGAATCCAGTGCTGGTCGCCCAGTTCCTCAACTTGTGACAAAACCCTCTCAGTGGCTGCAAAGAAGAAGAAGAAAACAACCCCGCTTGACCCTGTTCAAAAGTCGTAAAATGAAGACGGCGATTTTGACTAATGAGGGCCTCTATTCAATGGCTGTGTGCTTGTTTCCTTTTAAAAAGAGGAACTATTGCGAAAGTTCTTTCTGCACAACTGTAGCATCTCTTCTTCTTTCTAGAATCCCTTAGTGCTGGAATCGACGCTGTCTGAGGAAGTTTTGGATGGATCGCCATCGGAGCCCAACACTATTGTTGCCGATTCTGAGGGACTTTTCACAAATGGAGATGTTCCTCACAATGGTCCTTCCATAATTATGTCAGTTTCGCACCTTTTGTTTGTTTTTATTTATTCGCTTGCTTTCTTTTGTTTGTGCGTTTGTTTGGGTTCATCTATGGCTATCATTACTATTGGACCACATCACTTATGAGATCATAGAAGCTTTAAATTTTGAGGGGATCGTAATTTTTTGTGGTAAAAAAATGCGTGTGCCATTAGTAAGACGGAAAAAAATGAAAAAAAGAGTATATAAAGCGTAATTGCGAAAATTCATCAAGCAAAAGAAAAATCTAAAAATTCTGCACGGTCTAATTTTTCAATACATCATTGGAAAAATCATAGATGTTTCGCAAAAAAAAAGGTCTTCAATGGGGGAGAGCCGTCACTCCGCCGGGATCTTTACCAATGGGCTGGTGGACCCTGCAATTAAAACACCGCCTCCAGTTCCTAAGTGATTGATTTTGGGCGGCAAATGGATTTTTTGTAGAATCAAGATATGTATCTTTTGCTCTACCTACCTACAGCTAAGAAACTCAAATCCCTTCTGGGTCACTCATATTGCAAATAGCGCGCTAGTTCTTGTGTGTACCTCTCTGGTTACTTTTAAAGCTATTTGTAAAAACCATGAAATTCGATTCTCCAGTTTTCAGATAGCGATGTTTGGGGAGAATCATAGACAACTCAAACATAGAAAATCCGCCTTTGAAGATATGATTTATCTTCTTTCGGCCATTTTCAGCTGTGTAGCTTTTTAGAAATGATTTATTCTTAGGTCGCGTCGCAACTCTGACTCGCAGGAATCTTCTTCTCATCCGAGCACTCCAGTTGACGATCAACCAGGGCCCTCCTCAAATCAGCCGATGTCTTCGAAGCGAAGTGCGCGTTGTGATGATGTGCAGTTTGTTCTCGTCATATACCGTTCTAATCGAAACGAAATTTCGGTCCGCAGTTGCGGACAACCGCTGTTGCAGCACGCAGCTCGAAAATAACCTCGTCGGGACCTCGTGTTCCCAGCGTGTGTGTGTGTGTGTGTGTGTGTGTGTGTGTGTGTGTGTGTGTGTGTGTGTGTGTGTGTGTGTGTGTGTGTGTGTGTGTGTGTGTGTGTGTGTGTGTGTGTGTGTGTGTGTGTGTGTGTGTGTGTGTGTGTGCGTTCGCAATTGAATCAGTTCGAGCAAGAAAGCCAGAAAATAGCACGACCATTCAGCGGTGAATGGACCATAAGGAAAGTCACTCAAAACGAGATTTTATGGATTTGTCGATAGCAGTTATAGTGGGGAACCATTCCAGGATGGGTTAGAGACTGGTCAGAAAACAGCCGTGCTGGGTTACAGGAATTATATGCAGCCTTATCAACATTTGACCTTAGTTTGAATGGTATCAAATAAAATGCCAATTTTGGACAAGTAGAACCAAGTCGCTGGCAAAAGAAAAGACTCACGCCAAGTTTGTTGTTCCTAAAACAAATTAAGGAAAATTAGCTCTTAACATGTCGGAAGGCGACTGACCTTAGCATAGATTTCCAGGTTTGAGTGAATTCCGCAACATATTTTCTGTTCATTAGTGTGAATCGAGAGTGCGTCTAAGGTTTTGCGTGCAGTTGGTCAAGCGGGGTTGTGAAATTTTTCAACAGGGGGTCGCGAAATTGTTGGCCCGAAATGGAAGGTTATGAGGGATCGCGAAAAAACTCGGACCCTAAAAATGAAAATGTCTAGAAGTGAGAAAATGAAACTCACTTTCCTTTACCAGAAAATTTCAACCTTTTTTGCAAAAAAAAAGTATTAGAAATTACACCCCTGGGGATCGCAAAATTTTTGGATTTTGGAAAAAAATTGATGGCTGAGAGGGTGGTCGTTTCGATTCCAGAAAATTACACAACGACCCGCCTGACCCTGCGCGCAGATCTGTATAGGAGTTGTGATTAAATGGACTTTAATTGGACTTCATTCGGCTATTGAGAGTATACGATAAGTCCTATCCCTAGTACCTCTTTCTAACGTTTTGACACTACTTCACTCTGCTCGGCTCATACTTTCGTTTTCATCCTTCTTTCTCATCGACAGTTCTGTTCCTCACTGAGGAGCCCCGGCAGAGCTGTTTGATAAAGTTCGTCTGAGGCCTGGTGCGAGACGAACTTTGTCAACTTCTCTTTCATACCTTTCCTATTTTGATTAACCTACCACGAGTAATCTGAAGATGGGGTCTAATATAATTATAAAATCGCAATCATGTCATTGTCCATACTTGATGTATATTCTTATACATATGAACTTTACATACGCATTAGTATAACTCATTTGTATTTTGCGCGAGCCCCGGATTAATCATAAACCTGAGCGCAAAGTTTTTTCATTTGGGTAGGTGCGATACCTTGCCGAATACTCAAAATTCCATGTGAATTGCATTTGGTCAAATCGCTCAATCATAATTCAAATGAAGTTCGTTCTTCCTCTCAGACTCCCATAGACGCGGAACGTGCTGATTCCCTTCTGTGATTAATGAGTTTCAGAGGTGTTGCGATCAGATACGGTAAAACCGTTGTGGATTCCGGACGACTCATCTAGCAAATGTCTGATGGAAGGATGTGATACGGTTTTCTCATTTTTGAATCGCCGCCATCACTGTCGCGATTGTGGTTGGGTATGTTTTTCATCTCCCTCTAATCGTTCCGTTCTTCTTCTCCAATCTAATTTTGCTTCAGTTGATATGTTCGGCCTGTGTTGGGCGAGCTCCTCTTCTGAAATTTCAGTTTAAGAAGGAACTTGTTTGTCCTGAATGCTATGATAAACTGGAAGGCTCATGTAGGTTCTTCGGTGTTTTAAATCCTATGATTGAAATACCATCAGCAATTTCAGACAATGCGGGTGTCCTCTTCCCCACTAATATTCTTCTTCGTGGTTCCGATGGAATCGTGAGGATCCGAGTTCCCAAGGGAGGAAGCTCTCACGAGAAGGTTCTATATTGTCGTCTTTCAATCATGTCATTTCATAGTGTGCTCCTTTATCATTAAATTGGAGAGGACGATTTGCTTTTGCAGAAATACGTTGTCGTTGAGCCTCAGACGCTATTTGTGCCTCCGATCAATCGGAGGCTCAAGCGTATGAACATCGAGGAGAGAATGGGACAAGAGAATGGCCTCGTGTTTGGGAAAGTTTTGGTGAAGTAAGCAGTTCCTAAATACTATCGAACATATTACATACCCTTCCTTCCCGTTTTATATCCTCTATTTTGAAAAAATTCAGAAACGGTAAGGGAGGTGACATTGTCCGTCATGCTGAACTCTCAGATGGCATGGTACTGAAATTCTACAAAGCTCCTTTCGTATGTTTTCTTTCCGAGTCTTTGGCTAGCTTTGGTATTTTTGGCTGAGTTAGGTGTTGTTTATAGGATGCTGAACCATGTGAGCAATACGTCATCTATGGATTTGAGTTGAAAGAAACGGAAGTAGAAAGTGGAGGAACCCAATTCGAGCTGGTTCACCGCAACCAAATACTGACTGATCGCAAGGAACATGTCATATCATTCCGCGTGGAACACGAGAAAAGTGTAGCAAAGTAGGTTATCTCTCATCTGTCGCTCCAGTATAACTATGAAAATGCGTAGAAGTAGAGGAAATGGGAGGGGTTGAAGTAATGAGTTTGTGGCCGTTGGTATACGCGACGATTGGTATTTTCCTTTTCATCCGCTGTTCATACTCTTTTGAAATTCGCCAACGGTTTCGGTAAATTGGCTTGGGTAGTTAGTTGGTTAGTCAATTGAGCTGTAGTGAGAGCTGCTTGATAATTTTCAGGTAGTAAAAGAACAAAATTCCCGTAGTTGTTTTGCGTGCGGGTGCGGAGGTTAGATAGTGCGAGAAAACGTAGGCTAGGGGGAGGGCGCAGCACCGGCGCACACGCACGCTCGCGATTGACGGTAATACTGATTTCTTACAGAGCATACGCTTCTCGCACCTTCGTTTACGACGAAACACCTGGGCAGCTGGGGTCAACTGACTCCGCATTCCCTCCGCACGTTGGGCACTAACTCAGGGCCCTAGTTATACACCGGCGCTCTGCTGCCGCTGGATTCTGAGGCATGTCTGCAAATGGTCAATTTCAAAATCTCACCGATTGCAGACGTCGCGCAAAAACCAGCGGAGGCGAAACGCCGATGTGTAGCTAGGCCCTCACTCTTAACCAAGGGTAGTGCTACTGAGATCTTCAGCAGTTACACATACATATTAGGCTTGCGCTTTTCCTGTTGCTGAAAGTGTTTCAAGAAAAAAGATTATTGTGAATTTCGTACGATGTAGTTGCGGACCCTTTGTTTACTTTAGGGTCGAGTATCTTTCGTTTTTATACGAACCCACTTGAGAATATCCCCAACGGAGCGACCTTGCTAAAAACCCATTGTATTCGCAATGAAACTTCCACTTACGTAATCCTAGCCAGCAGTCTTCTAGGTCACACGATATCTGGTGAGTAGTCTTCTCTTCAACGCGAAACACTATCCAAATTCAGGGGGGTCTCCAGTGAGCTTTCGATTCCGATTATCATCAGCAGAGGAGCGGTGGACCCTGGGAAAATATAACCGGTGATAAGAATGTTCCGACGAACAAGCGAACGTTTCTTGTTGTGATAATCGACATGGAGAGCTCACAGGAAATGTCTCAGAGCATACAGTTCACCTCCGTACTGCCGTTCAGTCCGCAAAGTGCACGCTGGTTGCGAAAGCGTGATGCGGCGCGGTTGCGAGCATCCTCAGACAGGGATGTGGGATCACCCGGGCGGTTTTCGCCTTTGGTGCCCAGGTGATCCCACCGCCCGGGTGATCCCACATCCCTGTCTGAGGATGCTCGCAACCGCGCCGCATCACGCTTTCGCAACCAGCGTGCACTTTGCGGACTGAACGGCAGTACGGAGGTACCTTCCCAATTACCTTCTGATGAAAATTTTTTCAAGTTGTTGCGAAAACAATTTCCACCTGTCATCTATTTCTCTCAGTAAATTAGTTGTAATTCAAAATTAAGTAGTCGTAAGAAAATTTATAGGAATAAGGAGTATACTGTTTTTTTTTGTTCTTGGTTAAAGGGAGTTTTCTCACCGATTTTCGCTCGGATCCTCCGAATCTCGAGTTGTTGATTCAAGTACGTTTTCTTGATTCAAGCGCAATGTAAGTGATGTCAAGCGCAATGTAAGTGATGTCATAGGCAGTCTACCGAGTAAATAGGTTCAGGCGATATTCGGTGTTAAAACAAAGTCAAAGCAAAGCCTAAATGCACAATCCAACCCCTGGGGTAAAATTTGATATTATAGTTTGTCCACCGTGAATATCAATCCTGCCAAGCGCGAGATCTCAATTCGCTCAAATAAGTGAGAAACTACAGGGAAAAAATGGGCCACGCCCGCAATACCTCAAAAGCCTAACCGCGCACACCGCCCTGGAAAGAAAACTAAGAGCCCTAGTGTTGTAAATTTGACCTTTTAGCACCGCCACACAACCCAATTTTTCGTTTGCAAAGATTTCAGTTCCCTATTCGGGGGCGGGACCAACTTTTTCCCTGTAGTTCCTCACTTGTTTTCTCGATTTATGGTTTCGCGCTTAGCAGGGTTGCTATACACGGTGGGAGGACTCTAATATCAAATTTTACCTCTCAGGTTGGACTGAGCCTTTAATGACCTGATCGCTTTGGAAGGAACATTCTCTGGTTTCAGCAGAGAGGCAATCTTAGTGACTTGGAGACGTAGCTACCAGCGTGAACACCGGCGTCGTTTCGCTGCGCAGTTGTGGAGAGGGCAGCTTGAAGGACATAGTTCCTAACTATTATGAGGGCCCTACCACGATTCTTCATTTATGTCGAACCCCACTGGCTGCATTAAAATCTCCCCAATTGAGCACCTATATGACGAGGCACGCATCTCGCCAGAAATGGAGCGTTTTCAACTTCATGCGAAGCAGCCCTAAATTAATATTATTAAGCAGCCTTATCATCCGACGAGGAGACTAGTAAATCCCGTTACAGAGAAATAAATCAGAAAGCGGTTTGTCGATGCTCCGGATAAAATAAATGTGCAGACAAGGGTCGACTTAGATCAGCAACGGTTCCGTCTCATGCGCGCGGAGTTTATCCAGTTAATAAGAAATGTCGCAAAAGTAGGGGCCGGATTCATGAACGAGTATACCGCGACATAAGGGTGTAAGGAGTAGAATGTTACTATCAACCTGCCATTCGTCATAACCCATGCCCTCAAAACTGGGGGTACAGAGTTAAGTGCGATATATACTCGGGGAGACTCGGGTGTCGCGTTACTCGCACAGAAAATATCGCGCTCCAGTGCGGTACTGCACTTCACATTATGTTGGCTAGTCAATCTAATCAATGCCGGTAAAGGCCCCCAATGGGTGCGGTGTGGTGAGGTTGTACACATTTTACGCGACTGTACGCGCAGAACAACCGCAAGCCAATCCATTTGAATCGCGGTTGTGGGTAAAGAGTAGAGCAAGACCATGGTTTGTTATACCCACTGTCAAGAAGTGCTCTTGATTGTGTTTATGAATCAGGCCCCGGCTGTCAACCCCATTCTTGGAGCTCTGTCGCTCAAAATAAGGGATACAGAGTCCGAGCTCGGTAGGCGTGCAAGGTGTACCCTCGCCTTGCTGCGATGGAGACATTCTCCTATGCTCATGTCCTACTTGCATGGGATCGACACCTGCAAGCCTGACGCATGTCCGGATCGTGGAAGCCACTTCCGCGACAGCGCATACCCATTTAACTGCCGATGAGCAGTCAATAACGCTCTATACGGTGGACTTGTGGACCGATCCAGCGCTGGTCGCTCAAGTCCTCTAAATGTAGCGAAGCTCTTCCGTGGTTGCAAAGGAGAAGAAGAAATAGAGACTTGACTGTGTAGAATAAGGGGGGAGTCGTCACATCTTGATTGTAGACACGGTATGGTCATAGCGTCTCCCTGCTGGCGGAATGGATCCATTTCAGTTCACAGTGCCTGATAGCTTCTTGTAGTGTTGTGCACGACATAAGTTGATCAGCGCGTCACCTAGTGTTGCAAAACAAAGTCGTGGAGATGCGTAGTTTTGACACAGGGCAGACGAATTAGCAGCGTGGCGTATCTGCAGCGCCGAGCAAGTTGAGGGCCCTTCCTGTTCGGAAACTGCAGCAACTTCAATCTATGACATGAGACACTGAAATATTACTTCTGGAGTTCTGCGTGTCTCATATTCATAAGAACACCCTCAAAATTGACATTTCTGACTAAAGACTGATCCCAACGCAAACTGGAGTTTGAAAAAATGATCTGTTGAATGTTCTGGGGGGGGGGGATAAAGGCAGTTTCTAAGATGGAAACCGTCTTCGAGTTTTCACCAGCAATCGAAAGGTATGGGGCTCATGACTGCAGCAATGTGGAAAAGAACGGCTAAAAAAGCCCCAAATAGCCGTACACGGTCCAGAACTGCTGTGTAAAGCGCATTCTCTACTCACTCCCCTCAACGGCAAACGATCGAAACAAACAACGGGAAAATCGACTTTGAGAAGAAAGCAATATTCAATTGGGGTGAATTTTTTTTTCAATCCATGCTTCGTGGGGAATAATTTCATCATTTGATCATCGTATATTTGTTGAGGTCAATTTTTCCGTTGTTTGCTTTGATCTTTGGCATTTTTGATGGGTAGATCAAAAATGACAAATACTTTTCTTGGGTTTTGGAAGTTCGAACACATCAAGCCCAAAATTTGTCCAGGGGGTAATCTGGGGTGCTCAACACGATTATAATGTTTATTTTCAGTTTTCGGAAGATTACTGTAGACCAATTATACTTTTCCTACTCTAACTTATAGTTATCACATGGAAAACTGAAAATGGATTTTTTTTAATCGTGTTGAGCGCCCTAAATAATCCTCCTGGACAAAGTTTGGGCTGAAAATTTTCTCATTTCTCAAATCCAAAAATTGCATGGGTTGCAATTTCTGATCTACCCACGTGCATTAAAGGCACAATCCAACCTCATAATAGTTTCTCTGATTTTCTCCCTATATTGAAAACGGTCCCACACTGATTCCAGTGATGCCTCTGGAATCGTAAAAGGTCCCCTGGTAACGGAGTTATGGCCCCTCAAAAATTGAGCTGCTGAAGCATGGTGGACGAGTTGTCCGAGTCTTGTAACTTTCGTCATTTGCAACCGACGTATGCGAGCCAACTTGAATAAAGGGGGAAGCTGAGAATGAAGGGAAGAACTGGGCTATTGAATGGAATGCATCGCTCATCTCGCCACTGTTGAGCTCTAAAGATCGCAAAAGAGGCGTGCCAAAGCGGCTTCCTAATGTGAGCTCCCCAGGGTGGCTTCCTCCTATATCTTGCTTATTCAGAGGAATCAACAGCTCGCACTTGGCAGGTGTTATATGGGGTGGGCCTAGCTCACAATTATGAGGAAATCTTAGATTTCGTTCGTGAGCTAGGATTGTGCATTTCTCGGCACAGTACACCCAGGAAATAGTTTTTCAGTTCTCATGCTGATTGGAGACGGTCACAATCACAGTGGTATCTTTGAAATCATTGAAGACCCCTTATGAAAGGAGTTATGGATCCTCAAAAAGCCCGTTATTTCACTCAGGAAAATGAAAACATATCACATGTGATATAAAAGGCCTGATTTAATAGACATGTAATATAAATTGGCCAATGTATATTACTTGCAAATTATCTCTACCGATGTATGTTACATGTAATATATCGGTCTCTCGCTCGTAGGACAAACGTCACACGTATCCTCTGGTTCCGAGCCAGATTTACTATGTCCCCTCGCGCGCTTGTGCGAAGCGAGGGTAGAGACAGCGAGAAATGGTGGGGAGAAGGAGACTCAGCGTACGCACGCAGACGCTCGCGACGAAAGGAAATAAATCACACTCGGAAACAGAGGATAATATGTTTTTGACGGTGAAAACATAATATTTGTAACATAAGAGACGATTACAATATACTTGTAATACATCTCCGTCAATGTAAGTTACATGTGAATTATCTCTACTCAAGTAAATTGTATGTAGCATAAGCGTAACATAATTCAAAAACCCTCAGCAATTGAGGGCCCATGCTGAACACCTTCTGCAAACCTGCACAGCATACGGGCCGCCTCTTACCTTAGCGGTGACCGAATGTCCATTGGATTGGCATTCGAGAGGGTGATCACTCGCTCTGGCTGAGTCGTTGATCTCTTGCTCCTCATGGTTCGTGCTTATCTTGGGGAGGATTAGAGGGAGCGACATGCAGTAATTTTGAAGAAAGGTGAAGGTCACTGCTTCTTGTATGATTCTGTGGGATCCAAGCTTCATTCATGAAGCAGCGAGCTGTAAGCTCCTGGGATGTCCAAGAGAGCTTAAAGCTTGCTGATTCGTACCTGAAGCAATAGCCTGGAACTTGCAGCTCGAACTCTTGAAGCATCCAGCTTCAACTTGCAGCTCTAATTAAGTTACATGAAATATAAGTGTATGTTACATGAAATATAAGTTTCGTGTTACATGAAATATAAGTGTCGAATTTTTCTCTCGGCATCGTGGAAAACCAACGCACCCTTGAACTTCAATGGTGATTTCTTTGTTTTTGATGAAAGAGATTCTTTCGTAAGTGTTCGTATAATTTCGAAACTATCCGAAATCACAGAAAATATTTTAAAAATTTTTGGAGTAGGGCTGAGGAAACAGAAACTTGTGTTTTTTGAGCGTGTTCATGGGGTTACAGAACGCACTGTATTATTCGGATGTTTCTTTTTCAAATTTGTTGGATCCGTTTGAAATTTTCGGAATTTATTTGTGTATCGCCGAATGGGATAGTGGTCTCACTTTTGAATTTCTTTCGGAAATATTGAACTGTAGAATACCGGTGATGGATTGATCCATTCATCCGAAAAGCAGTGCCGGATTCCGGTGTCTAGTGCCATAGTTTTTCTTCTTCCATATTCAGACGCTATCTTAAAAATCTGCTCAACTTGAAAAGTAAATTGAAAGTGTGAATACATTGTGTTACTTGATTCAACCAACCGCACTGTGTAATACTGCCATTAACTTTGAAAAAAAAGCATTTGACGCCGGACTTTACCGTTCAGAGCGAACAAATCAAATTTCGTTCGCAACCACTCGATCGTTCTTGGTGAGGGTTTTAACGTCGAGAGCGAATCGAATGGTGGCAAACAAAATTCGATTTGTGCGCTTATAAAGGTCTATTATTCTGGTGATCTGGGGCCGCATTCATAAAACTACGGAAGCCTTCCCGGGAAGGTTTAAAAACCGGCCGCTGTGTGCAGCGGATGGACATTAGGCCCCGTCAGACTCGATCGAAAAAATATGCTGATTCCGACTGAGTCCGGGCCGAAAAACCGACCTTGGTGCAATGGAGCTGGCCCTGTGCGTGCGTGAAACGCCAGTATCGACTGGGTGGATTGCGGTCGGCAGCAGACGGTCGCAGTTGGACTCCGTGGGTTGATTTTTCTGCACCCGTCTGTCACTACTTCGGTGCGTATCGACCGGGTGGGACTCCTTTCATTAACCATCTGTGACGGCGGCCTTAGACCCTCCCGGCAGGCTCTCGTAGTTCCATGAATATGGCCACTGGTTGAGTAGGAACCTTGTCTTTCATCCCGAAAGGCTGTGTTTTTAGCTGTGTCAGTGTTGAATTGAAATGCCTTCAAAGGCTGTGGTTGGAGCTGAACAGGATGACTCGACTGCGCTTTTTGTTCAGCTCAACAAAAAACCTTGAAATGGCGACACATCACGAGAAGCCAATTATCTGAAACGAAAATGTACAAGGATGGAAGGAACATTGTTCTATTTAAAGATTAAGGACAAGGAAAAGCGAATTTTGTTTGAGAAGTCTTAATGCCGGTCACTCTGGTCTATTTTGACAGTACCCATTAATACGGACATGACATGAATTTTGTTAACTTTTTTGAACCGGAAGTTCTGAGACCGAGTTATCGAGGTCAGTGCTCTTGCAGGATACACTTCACCTATGCGTTCACACCCATTCTTCGCCTAAATGAGCCATAGATCTGAAAATCAGTTTTTTGCAGTATTTACTTAATCAAGCATGCAAAAGGGAAACTACAACAGTCAGAATTTCAGATTTGTTGCTCTCTTAGGAATGTACATATGTGTCATACTTTATTGAGTTTCGCATCGCGTCTGTAGTTTGCACCCATCTTTAATAATAAATATTGTGGATGAGCGAACAATTCAGAAAAATAGTCGGTAATCTACGGGTGATCCTCGTTTGGTGGCTAGTTCAAGGTGTCAATTTAGCGACCTGCTTATTGAGTTGTTTAGAAGTGTCACCCTGAAACTGTCGAAGAACTGCCTTTTCAGCTCTATCATGGTGTTGAAGTGTCTGCACCTGGCTTAAAAGCAGTGTTCACGATGATTTTCGTTCTCGGGTTTTCTCCTCAAAACAATGCGTTGGCCACCAAGTGTTACCAAAATTACGAAGAAACGGCGAGAAACGCACTAAATGGTCTTATTTCAGTGACATTATTCTCTGGCCTGGACTAGTTGTCCGGATCAGGCATGTGCGAAAAATTCGAAACTGAAAAACTAAAAGTTTTCGAATTCGAAAAATTCCGAAAAAAAAACCGAAACACTTTTTGTCTTTTTAAACGTCTCATTTTCGTATTAGCCTATTTTTGACTGGAAAAACAAGGCAACATAATCGAAGTGCTTCGAATAATGACATAACTTCTCAATGTGAGGAATTTTACCCATCTTGCAGTGTCGAATCCTGACAAAATTGTAGCGCTGAACACCCTATTGAATTCTTATTGCGAACTTTTTGTCCAAAACCGCGGTAGTTCTCTGAACAATCATGTCCACGTTTTTTTCACGCCTTTGATCAAAACTGTGGGCTCGAAGGTCGTCCCTAACTTCATGAAAAAAAAACCGAAATCGTAGACGTTGAAAATCGTGGGCAAGTCATAGATCAAAACGGAACAAACCTTGTACAGAAACGAACATCAATAGTTCCTGACGCATAGCACACTCTTGCGTGAATTTCTTGCGCTGTCATGTTGAATTTCAGTGTGAGCGATCGTCAATACTGACCGGTTGCTCAGTCTCTCGGCGCTATTGGACGGTAATGGCCGCAACGCTTTTATTCGCAGTTTTTTTGTGGTATGGATCGATTCAGGGAGCAAAAAAATTTAGGTTGATTTCCACTTGAAATTTATGGGCCTCCAGAGAGCGATTCTCGACGTCTTTTGCATGAAAATTTTCGACGAAAACGAATTTTCTTGACCTCAAAGCAGTGTTCACAATAGATTGCACTTTTGATGTCTCTTCCGTTCACGGAAGATTTGGGGCCCTATACAGAAGACATGCTTGAAGAGAACGCGAAAACCGTGTTTTGGAGTTAAAAGAGGTTCATATTTGCTTACGTTGACTTTTGAGCGTGGAGGAATTAACCGCTATGAAGGATGATACCTATCAATGCAATCAAGTGGTTTAGTTGGCTTATCAGTACTTCCTTGACTTGACTACTTCATGTTATCACAACCTCAAGTGTTCATTTCTTCACGTCTAGGGGGCAGAAAGGGAACATGAGTCGTTTCGGTGACCTGAGAACGCTTTTTTTATTTTGCCATTCCTAGCTCTTTTAAACAGCTTTTTCGACAACGAGAGCATAGAATTCTTCTCGCCTATCATTTCACGGAGTAAAGTCATCGAGATTGATTAACGTGAACGCTGCCTTCAAAGTACCGATGCAGGTTATCAGCTATGCGGAATCGATTAGCGTTATTAGATTACTGATGTTTCCGCCTGCCGAATTTTATATTTTTGGTTCTTCGGAGGATTACTCCTGATGGTTATGATCATGCTCAAAAGATGCGCCGTTGTCGTTTTAGTCTGATAGCTGCAGGAAATCCAAAAAATTTTGACCCAATCAGTCTAATTTTTTTCATCGAAAGTGATGTAGCAGAAGAAACCGTTGTGCAAGGGGCAGATCATACATTAGCTTCTGCGCGAAATGATTCTGAAATCAATTTAAAGACTAGTGTGAACTTGCTGCAGTCATCTGTGGGCAGCGAAGGATCTACCGCAAGTCGCATCAGAACTACAAATTTTAGACCGAAAAAAAAACCGAAAAAATTTAAACTTTTTGGTTTTTTTCGAAATTGGTTTGTTTTGCCAAAAAGGGCGAAGGGCGAAAAACGAAAAAAACGAAAAGCGCTCACCCCTGGTCCGGATGTATGAATACGTTCACGATGGTTTCCAGTAGTGAAAAATATGGCTAATCGAAAATGGAAGAATGTTTTATGCAAAGCAGGATTAGTTAGGGCTCTAAGGAAAGAGCGGAGCAATAGAGAGTCGAGAATTGCAAAGGACGGGTCCGCAAAAGATGTCATTGTCACAACAAACACTTCCTGTGAGAGTGAAGAGGCGGGGTGAGAGTAAAGAATTTCGTGCCGTTCCGGTGCGTTTTCCTCAATTTCTATGATCTAGTCAGTCTCATTATCACAATCGTAGAAGCGAAGCGGTTGTTTTGAGAATGATTCTAGTTGAATTTTTCAAAAACAACCGCTTCGCTTCCACGATTGTGATAATGAGGACTGAACGCGATTGCGGAACTGAACTATACCTCATTTTAGTTCTACCCGGGGGCCACTTAATCGGTATAGCGAATAATCTGATAATTGAAGATTATCGTGAACACTACCTCTAAAGGCATGGTGCGCGTTGCAAATTATTTAAAGGCAGTGTCCACGATAAATTTCGTCCTCGTTTTTTGGCCGGAAATCGAAAGTTTAGGGTCTCATTGGAGCACTAGGGTCGAGAGAACGAACGAAAACAAGCCCGAAAGAGCTCCATACGGCTCCGAAGTCCGCTCGCGCTAACCCTTCCGCTCGCGGTCGAGTTTTCCGAGGAACAGTTTGGTCCGCTTCTGCATTAGCATTGGAGCGCGAGCGCGGCTGAGTTTTAGCATTAGGGTGCATTTGCGCACGATGTCTAGTTCAGGCCTATGCCCGCGCAACTTATCCACCGTTGAAATGTGGCTTTTAAAAAGAAGAGCTGATTTTTGATGTTCCGCAGCATTTTTCGTGATTCTCTCTTCACTGATGAAACAGTCAGACTTTAAACCTTTGTTTTCTGGTGGAAACTCGTTCACGATTTTTATCGTGGACACTGCCTTTAAAGGCAGCAGACACGCTCGAAAAAGTTTTTGAGATAACTGCGTCACTGGAGTCGTATGGTCTCTAGTGGAACGCTCACGCAGTTGGAAGCGTCACAAATGAGTCAAAACAACTGAATTTGAGCAATGCAAGTCTGAAAACGTCGCCCATGAGCTTCAACAACTCCGCTCTTCAAATACAAACTCGTCCAAACTTATCGTACGAGTGCGGTCTTTTTGGCTGGTTTTCGATGCTTCCAACGAGGAGAGCGTTCTTGTACCGGCTGTAAGAGTCTATTGGCTTCGCTATCTTAACCTTTTATCCGTTAATATTCACTATTTCGACCGCGCCTGCATAACTCGTCCACCTTTACCCCATAACAAAACAAAAACTACGGTTGTTCCTCTATTTGCATGCAGTTTTCGTCCAGTTTTTTCGTTAGTTTCCCATACAACCAGCTTCAAACCTTCGATCTGTGTCATAAAATCGATACTATTTTTGAGCGTGTCTGCTACCTTTAGTTAACTGACATCATCCACGGAACGTGAGGATTTGAATATGCTCCCTTTAAACGTTATGCTCACCTGAAAACTGCTGTGGAGTCGATCATTAACACTCTTTCATACATAGAATGTTGATGCGACCGTCAAACAACACGAAAAAAATAGTTGATATTCATTTGCAAAAAAAATTCGAGAAGAATTTTTTTCACGCTTGCTTTTCAAAGGCCACGCGATGCTAAATAACTCTTGTAGGCTTGAGAGTTCTATAACCATAAATTGAGGAAATAGGCTCAATCCTTATTATATTACATCTTAAAGAAACCATTTAAAATCCAAGTTCGAGTATGTGTCAGGTATGGTTTGTTTCTAATATGTGCTTTGAATGTAGAAAAATAGTGTACAAAAACGATGTGTCCGAAGACATTTGGGGGCTTCTGTAGGTATTCAGGGATGCTTCTCTAAGAAAGGGGTCTTAACGATTGCATACACCAGGTGGAAAGCTGTTTTCGGCAGGTCGTGTCTCACATTGACTGTTGAGTTCTGATGCCCTTAATCTCGCAACGAAGATTCCTTGGTTAGTTTCTTTCCTGACTCTTGGTGGTCGCCAGGGAATCATCCTCATTGGAGTTTGTAGTACCTTGATGGAAAATTGTTTCGGTCCTCCAGTTGCTTTGCGGAAAGCGTACCATTATGTAGATTGCAGCTGATCCATCAACGCAATGTTTACATTTGACCCACAATGCTTGTCGAGATAATGCACATTTCGTTTCCTGTCGACCAATGTAAATGAATGATCACATGAATATATTGGACATTATTGGACCGAAGTTGACAATTTCAGGTGGTCGACGGCTCTACGCCATGGTCTTGGTATTGACTAGTGATTTCTGCCAATGTCTGAGGACGGACGAGGGAGAGAGTCGAATTGTCCCGTCGCGATGGAGTCCTCCCGGGGGAGAATATGTATCATTTTTAATCTCCTGAGTCTTCACATTGTCCGCTGATATGCTCATATTTTGTAGTCAATCTCCTTCTAATGGGTACATCTCAGGGTTTCTATATATGTAGTCTATGACGCCATTCGGCGCTTATTCGCTTCGTTGACTCCATTCGTATACTAGAGGTCGCTAGGCTATGATTTCAAAATCCGCATCTCAACTTGCAGCCGGCTAACGCCAAATCTTAGCTGTGCTAAGCTTGACTCTGTGTGGCATTTCCGGCTTGCGAGTCCCACCCTCATCGTGTACGCACTAATGGAACACCAGTTTTACTCTAAAGGTTTTAGGGGTATGGTATACTTTTGCGACACACGGTCGCGTCGCTCTACACAGCGACAGCGACCGCCTCCCGTCCTTTAAATCTGTCGCTGTCGCAGTGCACTGCACAGCGACAGCGACAGTGGTAGGGACAGGCTATGGCACAGTTGCAGTATGTCAGCCCTCCGCGACACGTCGCTGCGACCCACACGCGACATCTGTTCCTACGACGACCGTTGTCGTTGCTCCCGGGCGGGTCCCGCCACGATTTGTGTTAGATTGCATGCCTGTCGCTCATTACGGCGACAAAGTATACCATAGGCCTTAGATAGAAATGGTTTTATTGCGTAGTGGTAGCCAATCCTGGGGCCGAATTCATCATTGCATTTTGTCGCCGGTAGGCTGGGTATGGTTAGCCTCGTAGCCTGCGTCCTCATTGCCAACAAGCGTGTTTCAACTCGCGAGCCTACCCTTACCCAGCCTACCAGCGATAAAATCCTTTGACGAATTTGGCCCCTGGAGCCGGATTCATCAATGCGGCAGTGTTGGGTAGGGGTAAAAGCGTCGGCACGTTTGATGGTGACCCTGCAAAAGCGGAAGATTGCTAACCGAAAGTGCCCTAGGCCTACCCAGCTGATAGGCTGGGGCAGCTGATACACTGCTCTGGTAGGATACCATAGACTTTCAAGAGGTAATCATCAAAAGTGCCGACTCCTTTACCCCTACCGAACGGCACGCATTGATGAATCTGGCCCCTGGAGTCGAGCTGGGTAAGGGTACGCTCCTGCGACAAAACAGGATGATCAGATTCCCTGAAAATGGTACATGTCTCTCACCGTAATTTGTTCATGTGGGACAGCTCCCCAAATACTATATTTTCGTTTCAGAACGAGAGCCTCGTTGCGAAATCCCGGAGGTGAAAAATGGGAGGCTCTGAAGTTGTGAAGCGATGCGCGGTGTTGAAAATGGTGCTGGATTTCGTGAAGTTATCCACCTCTGGTCATTTAGGCTGATCCCATTGTCGTCTAAACGTTCAGAGTGAGTATTAAGTCTTCACCGACGCCATGCACTCAGTACACAGCTAACCAGTCGTGTCCTTCGTGGGCTCTCATTTAGATCTCGTTGTGGGAGGGAGTTTCCCGCCCACTTTGTCGCGCTGACCTATCACAGGCGCAGCGAAGGCCGACGTGGTAGGCCAATTTCGAGAAAGTTGGCGGAGAGTCTAAATCCTGCAAGAGGGCTAAATCAGTACCCATTTGCGTTTTGGGCAGAAATAAAACGCAGTCTTTTCAAAGAAAGAAATTATATCTCTGTTCGGAATGGTCCATTATTCTTGCTTCAATTGCGAAGTCGCGTTGCGCGCATGTCCCGATTTGGAGGTTGTGCTATGCCAATTTTTCCTACATACTTTTAGAGTAGGCCATGTGTCTTTCCAAAAAAAGCTCTTGATGGTGATTCTGAGTCTCTCCAGTTTTCCAAATAGACCTTTTTGATCATATTTTTTATAACGATGAGGAACAGAGAAATGTTTTTTTGTTTTTTTTTGTTCAAAACGCAAAATATATGACGGGTATTGTGTAAGCCGGAAACCTTGCCTTAACAAGAAACTTATAAATATCAAGCGACGTGATAATTTTTGATCCCAATCCCAATGGACAAAGCCGTTTTCGGAGATGGAAGTTCGACCACTTCGCAGCCATTTACGGATGTCCGAGACGGGAGGGGAGACGGGGCGTGTGGGAGTTCCCCTTAATTAATGGGCCATTTGTTTACCTACTTAACTGCTCACTACCATAGTTCATTGCTGAAAACATTGTAGGGTTATTTGAAGAGCCGTTTTCACTCCGTTTTTTTTTCTGCATTTACTTACATACGTCGCTAGTCGTTTTGCTTCGTGTTGGTGTCATTGTGATTGGTCTTTATTTAGTTGTACATTTTTCTAACCCGAGTGATGTAAATGACCTGTAAATGACCCAGTGAGTTTGAAATTGCTAAACAGTGTACTAATGTCAGTGTGCATTTTCTTACCTCATTGATTCCTTTAGTAGCTGTGATACGGATTGTGATATAAAGAGTTTTATACGAAGTAGCATTTGTACTGCTCCCCGTCGTGTTGTCGGAGTTCCGAAGGAAGTTGCGATCTGAGATCTGTTTGGTGGGTGGCGGCTGTGGAGAGACTGGCGATGAAGCGTGTGAGCGCTCATTTCCGCTTAAAGTCTACTCAACCGCATACTTCGCTCTTCGCACCGTGTGTAGCTGTCCCAGGTCCACAACAGTTTTGAACTTGCTATACACCGCACCCACGGGATCTGAGTTTAGACGTTCCCTACTACCTTGCCTGCGATCGTATTCATGAAGCTACGCGAGCCATCCGAAAGTGGTCGAAGTCCGCCTGCCGCGTACATCCGCTGGTTCTGAAAACCTTTCCGGAAGGCTCCCACGGTTTCATGACGGCCACTGGTCTGGGCAAGGATTCATTTGCTTCGCTTCGTAGTAGCTCGGTCGAACTGAGCTAACACGAAGCGCCAGTTCCGGGCGTCGATTCTCTGCTCTTATCATACTCCAACAATGCTCCGACATGGTTACTGGGCTTTGTTTCAGTGGTAAATTCAACTACGACCCCTCCAAGGTATCACTCGCGAAGCTGAAGATTATTAGTTCTCCTGCCAAGAACTAACAAGGGGAGGATGCTTCAATACAAAGTGTTCAGTCAGAAGCGATGTTGCTTCAGGGCCGCTCTTCGACGAAAATTCCGAATTTTTCCTCTCTATACGAAGCGCGTTTTTTTTAACGCAGTTATTACAGGTTGGTTGAAAAGTATTGAAAACAAAAATGAAAGTGTGAACTTCTCAATGAATCTAGTTTTTCTTATTCAATATAATCTCCCTCAACTTCAATACACTTATTCCAATGATCCTCCAATAATTTTATACCATCTCTGTAATAATTTTCTGGAAGCTCTGAAAAATACTGTTCCACGACTGAAATAGCTTCTTCATTCGATGAAAAATGCTTTCCATGAAGGAATTGTTCCAAGTTTCTGAAGAGGAAGTAGTCGCTAGCAGCAAAATCTGGTACCAATAAGGTGAATGTTCAAGCAATTTTTACTTTAATTCATTCAATTTAGCCATCGCCAGAACACTTGTGTGAACACGTGCATTAACGAATGCTGCACTAGGTTTCCAAACAGCTTGTTCATTATACTTTTTATCCGAAGACAATTCTTCGGATAATGGATCGATTCAGGTAATGCCATTTTTCCAATGATTCGGATACGGATAACCGGTCGGATAATTTCGGATACTTTCGGAATAAAGTTGAGGCAGAACTGTGAAAAATGAACTAGGTATCTACTTTAAGCCTTTGAGAACATCCATATTGCACAAACAGTAGTACTTCATTGCGTTTGCAGCATATTCACATAAAAACTTCAATCTTCATATACTATGCATATTAATAAAAAAATGAAAACAAATCTTCAATTGCTCTATCGTCGTTGGGAGGCACATTATTATCCATACACAGGTTTTTCAGAACTAGCTTGTAAAAAGTATGCAAAGCAACTATACAAAAAACTTCTACTCTGAAAAACTACTCTGGCAATTGAGGACGTCGACGCGCCAGAAGTTTGGGTGCATTGATTGTAGCGCGCGTCTACCCCACTCCGATCTTCTAGCCAAAGCTCGGATCGGGCGACGCGCGGGGGCAAAAATAGTGGCGTCGCGTTGGTTGTGCAGTGTGTTCCTGCACACAATGTTTTTAACCAGACAGCAAAAAAGCTTTCGGAACAGTTGCTGTTCCACACAATCTCTACACCGTCGCATTGGATATTGTCTTTATTTATCTTCTGACTTTCCTCTCACACTACCGTCTGTGATTTCCCGCGGTTTCTATTCTATACAGTATGTGCTCTTCACAGATGCATTCAGATTCATCACTCTATCTCCAGAACAGTTCTAATTCTATTCGCAGGTTAAGTTTGGAGTGTTATTTTGAAAAACATATGAAAAACTGAAAGACAAAAAAAAGGTGCACTCAATATCTTCAACGATCCTTCACTGATTTTACCTTGATGCGCTGTGTCGCTGTATTACCTAAGGGTAATCTCAGTTGGAACGATGCCTTCACACATACAGTTCAGCTCCGCATTGCCGTTCAGTCCGTAAAGTGCATGCTGATTGCGAAAGCTTGCTGCGGCGGGGTTGCGAGTATCCTCAGACAGGGATGTGGGATCACCCGGGCGATTTTTGCCTTTGGTGCCCGGGTAATCCCACCGCAATGCGGAGTTGAACTGTAGAGCCAACACTACCCCAACAAGAATTAGTTCATCCACCTTATTCTTATCCTTTTTCGCCTTATTTAACCCAGAACTGGTCTGAACACGCCACAAAATTGTTCGGTGATGTAAATCAGTGCGGTTTTCATGATGAATAACTAATAGTTTCTGTAATCTCAAACTTTAGCACCTTACAAGAAGGAGAAAAACTGTAAAGCACGCTAAATTCAAGTAATAATACCAGTTGTGTGATTTATCTCAACTTTACTACTTTCAGTCGGTGATGTGCCTTTAAGTTTCAAAGCTATGTATGCATCTCAGGGTAAGATGCACTCATTTCCCTTCAGCGAAACGGGAACGCTCGATAAATTTATAGCACGTAGCACGTATTTTATGAACTTTTTTGAGTAACACATTACCAATATTGGAATTCTTCTGTTTTTAAAATACATACCCGTGTCAAAAAACATTTTTAGGCAGGATGTGAGCTCGTACATGCAGGAAGTAAAAAAGGGTTTTAATGGGCTACTTGTGTTAGTGCTGATTTTGCTTTGTGATGTCTAGTCTATAGTGTTCAGTTTTACGTTGGTTAAATTTCAATTTACTTACAGTACCGAGAGCTATCTTGATTGTGCCACAAACATGAAGATGGCCAAGCCCTGCCCAGCTTCTGATGGATTGTAAATGAGGCAAATACTCGTTTACGACTCAAATACGAGGAAGTTTTCATTTTTATTCTAACCAAATACGTGTTCAATCACTCAGGTAGTGGTGTGGTTGTTTTTGTATTTTTTCCCATTTGTCGCCATTCCTCCCTCCGTTTCCATGACTCGTGATTCCTACTTTTTCTGCTGTGAACCGTAATACTGTTAATTAAAGTTCTGCTTGCTAATATTCCCATAGAAGCTCATTGTGACATCCATTCCCTGTGTATTAATTCTGGTGGATGTAATGATAGTAAGTCGAAGTAGGTATATAAGTAATTTCTTGTGAGCCCTCAATTTCGATCGTCATCATCAGCGGAGCGGTGGGCCTCGATGAACTATAACTGGTGATAAATATGCTTTGATGAAGAAGCGAACGTTTGCAGCTCGGGATGAGCGACATCGAGAGTCCTTTAAAGATTACCAAGACCATAGTATGAATAGGTATACATACATATTATAGCGAATAAGTAGCATAATAAGTAGCTTCATAATTATTGTGAATAGCTGTACATTTCTTCCACCTGCATACATTTGATTTGCCTACTCTATACCTGTGAATTTTACTATTTCATGTATTCTGAGCCTTACTTCTGTCCCATTGTCATAGGAATAGCAAATAACATCAAAACTAATAACCATCTTGTATATTCACCCTTGCGCTTATGCAGTCATCTCGTATACATTTCGTTGCAAAATTATACGACATACCCCATTTTCAGCGGTTCCAAACGTTGCATCAACACCCTCGAAAACCCCTGTGTACGAATCTCCATGAAATTAAAGCCACTAGCAGGAAACTGGCAACGGAAATTGTCAAAAATGGCCGTGGCAAAATTATACGACATAGCTGACGTTCTCGCTGAAATTTCTATTCTTCACCATCTGTATCAGTTCGTTCATGGTAAAAACCACTAGAAACATCGAGTTATTAGTCATCAGAAATGTCTTGGCGCTGAACCACTTCGAAAACTCTGTTTTGTATGTTTCAACCCAGCTTTTTGTGAACGCCCCTTTCAATCTGCGCCCACTCGGTTAAAACGGCCAGTTCAAGCGGAGCCACACGCTCGTATTGTCTGTTCTGGATGTAGATTCAACGCCCAAGAATACCTCACACGTTTTCCACAGGGTTGAGGTCCTGCAAACCGGCCAGCCATTCTAGCAAATTTGCAGGATCGGCCTGAAACCACGCCTGCGTTGTCCTACTGACAAGAAGTGAAGACGGAGACAGACTAGAAAGAACTGGAAATGATTTTCCGGCACATTCTGATAATCTGTGGAGTTCATAGGTCATGTCGCTATTAGCTCGTCCAGCTTGAAACCCCACCTGGATCCGGGTCAATGCATTATTCTTTCTCCTCCGAAAATCCTACTCAAGCATATATTCGGGTCCTTTTGTAGATCTCTCCAATGCTTGGAATGCTTAGTCAAAAAGAAACATATGTAATAGAATTGATAATGCTCGTTCGGATTGCTCCTGCTTTCGACCGATAAAAAAGGATTTCGAAGGATCCACACAAGGACCCGAACTTATCCTTGAGTAGGAACTTCGGAGGAGAAGAATAGTGCATTGACGCGGAACCAGGTAGAGTTTTAAGCTGGACCAGCTTTCCGCGACATGGCCTATAAACTCCACAGATTATCAGAACGTGCCGGAAAATCATTCCCAATTCTTTCTAGTTTGTTTCCGCCTTCACTTCTTGTCATTAGGGGAATGCAGGCTTGGTTTCAGGCCGATCCTGCCAATTTTCTAGAACGGCCGGTTGGTTTGCAGGACTTCAACCCTGTGGAAAACGTATGAGCTATTCTTGGCCGTTGAATCTACATCCAGAACAGACAATACGAGCATGTGGCTCCGCCTGAACTGGCTGTTATAAGCGAATGGGCGCAGATTGAAAGGGGCGTTCACAAAAAGCTGTTTGAAACATACCAAACAGAGTTTTCGAAGTGGTTCAGCGCCAATAGATTTCTGAAGACTAATAACTCGATGTTTCTAGTGATTCTTACCATGAACGAACTGATACAGATAGTGTAGAATAGAAATTTCTGCGAGAACTTCAGCTATTCTTCATTTCCACCCTACTCGCAGTCGTATTATCACAATCGTGGATGCAAAGCGGTTGTTTTTCAAAAAATTCAACCATGAAAATGAAGATATCACTCTGAAAACCGCACCACTTCTATGATAGTGATACAGAAAAGTGCGAGTAGCAGGGAAAGTCGTATAATAGCTATGATATAACAGCTATGTCGTATAATTTTGCAACGGCCATTTCTGACAAAGTCCGTTGCCAGTTTCGTGCCAGTAGCTCTAATTTCATGAAGATTCGTACCCAGGGGTTTTCAAGGGAGCTGCATCGACTGGCGTTTTCCGTTTGGCCCCCTACTTGACGCGAAGTTTGGAACCACGGAAATTGGGGTATGCCGTATAATTTTGCAACGCACTGTGTAATAGTAATGCTGACGAGCGAATTGGACAGAACATTTGGAAGCGTTTTCAAGTAGACAATGAAGAATTCATTATATTATATGCTGTTTACGCAGCAGCAAATTGAGCTGGAGAATTGATATATTTTTTGAAAAAAACAATTCTTATGAGAATAAATAGATGAAAGTTAATGGAAAGCAATATTGCAGTTCATGGTGTCTGCACGGGTGCAGTAGCTATAACACAACTCGATTAGATCAATAAATGCATCAGTTTGAAAAGGCTAGGTTACTAGCACGGCGGCTTCAGAATATTCGGGTCACCCGCGATCGCCACTGGGATGCTCCGCAAATATCGGGTCTCCCGCGCTACCATCGCGTTTCGGATGTCCCGCGGGACCTTAATGGGGACGACGCCTCGGAGCAGATTTGGATGACACCGCAACTGGTCGTTGCGTCGACGCCCTCAATTACCAGAGTAGCCACTTGGTCATCTCACTTGACCGCGCCCATTTTTCCGCACCACAACGACTCTTGCGATTTAGGAAGGAGGAGGAAAACCCTGGGTTGATGTTATAAATAGAAGGCGGTACGGAGAAATGAGCGTAGCCGAGTGCAATCTTATACCAATGTATCCGATTTTATCCGAAAATCATCCAATTTCATCCGAAAATTTACCCGAATTTTATCCGATTTTATCCGAGGTCATTCGAATTTTATCCGAAATTTTCACCCTTCGGATGATGGATCGATTCAGATAATGCCAATTTTAAATTTTCCGGATATTGGTTCGGTAATGCGTTTTTTCGGTTATCGGATATCCGAAAAGGAGTGATTCGGATACTAAGCATATTGTTCATACGCAATTGTTTATGTAAAATATGGAGTACTCGTTCGTCTCAGATGCCTATGGTATTGGCAATTTCACGTTCGGTCTAACTCGCATCTTCACTATCAATGTTATGTACGTGCTCAATGATTTCTGGTGTTGCTGCAGTTTTCGGTCGTCCATTACTAGGTTCATCTTCAACGCTTCTAAGGCCACCTTTAAACTCTTAAGCCCATCGATGTACAGTTGGAAATAAAGGAGCAGATTCTTTCGACACGCTCACCATTTTGTATGAATTTCTGTTGCTGACAGACCTTCCAAACTCAGAATTTTATCACTGCACGATACTCCGCTTTTTCCATTGTTGAAAATACACCGACACATCGAATTCAAATAGCTTGTAATGAACGAATTGACAGATCGAAATAAAACATTTTGTATGTTCATATGAAAGATGAAACGTCAAAACGGCGTATGAATTCAAATTCCTCTACAGCTTAATAGGTGTCGCTTTCAGTACTTTTCTACCAACCTGTAGCTTTCTCTGGTAGGTTACCAGGAATCTGACTGCCACAACCTAACGTATTTTTGCAGAAAAAATCAAGCGTACCCAATATTCGTGCTCAGTTCCACAATTGACTCTGTGTGCCATGTGTGGGACGAAAAATTCGACCTCTCGTGGTCCAAAACGGAGGATGGCCCGGCCGTGTTCATTGGATTCCAACGTTAAAATTGTTTTCTACTGAAACGCCGAACAAGGTGATTATCGACGAGCTTATGTAGCTCAGAAAGTTTTGCCACCATGTTCAAGAAGCACCTTGTAGTTGTTCTGAGCACTTTTTAACAACACTAAATCTTCTTTTTGAAAGAGGTTGAAGACGGTCGTTCCACTTTCAGTTATATTGCGAATATCGACTTTGTCCGCTTTCAGAAGCGATGAGGGATTTTTCGTCTCCATGAGTTTGAGAAAGTCATACGTTTTGCATGTTTCTCTTTCAACAAGTGGGCTGCTATGAGGTCCAAAATCTAACTTACCGTTTATAAGAAGCTCTAGATCCCTCATCTAGTCATGGGGGTGTGTACCTTATCTGCAATACTATGGGGTGCTAGACCTTCCATTGCCAGAAAACGTTGCTCCTTTGTGAACGCTGTCGATCATTTATTGTGATTTAACATTGATGGGAGAGTTCAACACAAATGATATTCGGAATTTTCATAAGCCTTCAGGAGTGGAACTTTATAAGCTCACTGTAAGGTCTCGAAGAAGAGAATTCCGAGAAAAAGGGCTGAAGTTATCGAAACTGGAATAGGCAAGGGTGGCCGAGGTCAGATCACCTGTTGCGCAGTGGTCTTTCCCATAGGATTAGTCATCTGCACTTCCACCGGAAAGTACGCAGTTTATAGAGGCTAAAACCACTACCTTGACCTCTTATCTGTCTCATACACATATTTCTATTTCCTTGAGGTCTATTGAACGAGCTCTTTCGTATGGCAAATGATTTCACAAAGGACCACTTTCAAATGCTAAAAGTCGTTCTTTATAGTTGCCATAGTTGATTCCTCGTAAAAAAATGTTTGTTTGAAACACTCAAACGATGAAGACCTTGAATAAATGTGGACAGCTACTTAACTGCTGATCGATCATGGAGTAGGCAGAAAATACCGAAGGAACAATATTTTTAGTGGCTTTGACGAGCATTCCGAACCGCTTTCCGAAGTGTTCAGTAAACAAATCAATAAATAAATGAGTAATGTATTGCTTACGGAGTCGAGTATGTTTTTTCTCTCGTGAAAAAACCATGAAATGTGCACGCGAGGTGACGCCCCAGGCCATCGTAGCACATTGAGCCAAAGTAGAAGAGACAAACTAGCGTCGTTTTTCAGTTTCGTGCAGTCTTTTGCACTATTTCTCCGCTATTCATGGTCTTTTTGTGAGAAAACCCCTATGACGCAGTGACGTATAATGTGCGTTTTTGGACAGAATAGATTATTCTACATATATTGGATGAAACAATTTTCATCGTTGACTAATATTTTGTCTTTCTTTACCTTGTATCACAGTTATCGCGCAGACTTTGTTCCGAATCGGACCTTTTAGTACCTTCAGGCGGGACCGCTCGGAGCCCGCCTATTGTTTTCTGTTTTCAATACATTGCAATAGCCCTGGTACTGGTTCTCTATCACGAAGTTTTTTCGAGTGTTCTCAACGGAGGACAAGATTATACAAGCTCCAGCGCCTACTTCACAAGGAGATTGGAGGAGAATTCTGAGTATCCTTTTGAAGTGCGTCAAATTCAGTTTTTTTCATTAGTTAAGGGTATGATTCAAGTCCTCCTCAAGGTCCATCCTGCTGCCAGAGTTGTCAAAACACTGATAATATTTCGGGCATCAGACAACAATTGTGGTTAGTGGGAGAAGAAACGCTCAAGACCTAAATCATTGGACAAATATCGAGTTTGAGAAAAAGGCACGTAAGCTTCGGAGCATCTCTAGTGGGCTGTAAATTTTGCCTGTAAAAAGTCACTGTTCACTATGAAAAAGTTGCCCGTTTTCTGGCGGAAACGTAGGCTTTGGGTCCCTCTAAGAAGAGTAAGTACGGAACTGCGACGGAAAAGGGCTAAGAAGTGTGTTAAATTCTCATTGTTCAGTCAACCATTGGGTCACGCCGCCCGCGTCGTGTAACAGTCGTCCTGCGTTCCTTTCGCCAGGGGCACAGAGGCCGAATTTTTGAATACTCTTTGTTGCGAAGGATCCCAACATCCATGAATAAACATTAACCACGGGTGTGCGGCAAAGGAATTTGAAAATTCGGCAAACGGCAACGGCAAAATCTGTTTTGTGCTATAATACATCAACATTTGTTAAATCTGCCAGTTAATGTGTACCTGGCGTTTCACAAACCTTTACAGTAAAAATAGCACATAGCAAAAGCTACTTGAAAGCCTCAGGTGACCAGAGAACGCCAGTAGCGCTGTTCTGTATGTGATCTGTATAGGAGTCACTATCGAGTTCAACAAGGCCGTTAGCTCATCCATCGCCGGAGACAATTCTGTTAAATCCTTCCCACTAATGGAAGTTTCCATACAAATCGATGCTAGAGATTCAAAAGACGCGGCGTCCTCTTTACCGGTACAAAGCGTGATAGACCCAGAACCAGGTGACCAGGTGATACCATAATCAAGCTTGAGGCGGTGGAAGTGTGCGCAGACCCAAAGACTGTGACCGATACCGGTACCACATTATGGTGCAAATAGATGGATGAATGCGTGATGAATGGTCTACATTAATGGCAAAAGACAGTCCACACAGCAATCAGCAGCGCGAGATTTAGGAGCCACTCACAATTTTTGTTGTTAGTAGCTAGCAGTAGGCTCAGGATTCTTCATTTCGCTCACCTGAAGATACGCCTAAATGATTGTCCTTGTGAGGCTACTGGAGTCGACTTATTGTGCCACTAGTCTAGTTAAATGCAATGTTCACGGTAAAAGCAGCCTTCTAATTTTCACCGGAAATCAAGAGCTCCGAGGGGCATGTTTATCGAATTCACAGAATGAGAGGCATCTACTGACAGTTCAACTATAACATGAGACGCGCGCGACGGAGAGCCGCTGCGCTCACGTCGTCGCTGGAGCGCCGCGTGCAGTGCGTCTAGTCAGCCGGACTGCTATTGGGCTCTTCCCATTCTGTGTATTCGGCCTACAAGCCGGCATGAGGCCCATTTCAACAGAAATGTTGGGCAATAATGGGTAATTAATCGCTCTATACGATCCCGAAATTTGGATGTGGTGTGCCCGCTCCACCCACTTCCCCTGTGGCTGCCGAGTAAGTGGGTGGGGCGAGCGCACCACGCTCAAGTTTCTCTGGGCCGTATATTACTATTGGTTGCTCGTTTTTCAAGACGGTTTTCGACACTGTTGTTGTAGTGGGCCTAGGACCCATTGATTTTGGTGACAACTTGGAGGCGGTTTTAATCGTTGCCTTTAGAGATTTTTCGTTTTTTTCATATTTACAAATCGCTTCTCAACAAACTCAACTCTGCCAGGGAGACAACCCTTCGTTTCAGCTAATTATTTCAAAACCGAAAATATTATTTAGCACCGCTGTGAACATTGTTCAATTTTTAAAAAGCCGGTTATAGTATTTGCAGAATTGATCAACTTCCTGTCCCAAAATTACCATCAGCCCAATACGCGAACCGATCTACACGACTTCTCAACTGGTTCATACGTCTAAAAAATGATGCTTCTACGCTTCACTTCCAATACCTCTTGGTTTTGTAACCTTGGAACTTGTAGAAACCGGTGTGTTTCAGAAAGAGGGTTTTTTGCAATTTTGTCATTTCTAAGGGGTTAAGAATTTGATGATCAGAAGGAGACTTTTGAAGACTCCCAAACAACTTGGAACTTGACCGAATTCCTCTGATTACCTAAACAAAATAAACAGCTGTAAGGGCAAACCCTGCGGTTTTACCGAGTTTTTGCAGAAGGTTTGCCGTTTTGAGCGAAAACTTCGGCAAACGGCAACGGCAAACCCCAAAAATGGCCGGCAAACGACAATTGCCGCACACCCCTGGCATTGACTCATCTAATTCTTTAGGAGTTTTTGATACAGGAAACAGAAATTAAAGAAGTCATTCACCTAAAAATTTTGAAGCTCGAAGCATTTGCGACGTTTTGGTTAACCGTTTTGTCCGCAGTGCACAAAACACACCAGCGGGTGTATATAAATGTTTAATAGGTATTTTCAAACAGTGTTTTTCGGATATTCGAGAGCTTCATGGGAGATTTTCATTATTTTCCTGCTCCGTGAATTTGCCTGCTTAAAAACATAGAAAACTAGAGTATGGTTTTTTATCGTGAACGCTGTCTCCAACCAGCCGTGAGCGGTCGCTTTTTCGTCTATTCATCCCTATAACGTGTTACATATATTCCACCCAGGCCCCCCATCCCGCTGCTGGTTAAAATCAAACTCGAGTGTTTACTAGGAATTTCCCAGAGTTTATGTGCGTGAGTTACGGAAAAGAGTGGAAGGATTTGGAACGTTCCTGAAAATTCGAGATTGTATGGAGATTTTTCAAAACCTTCGAAAGTTATTTTTGGTGAACTGAGATTTTTTTAGATTTCGGGTTGTTAATCCATTCATTGTGAATGGATTGTTGAACCAAAGGAGAAGAGAAAATGTTATCGTCAATCTCTGGGTGATGGGAAGCCGCGACGCTTCTATGACAGCCTGATCATAAAAGCCGACCGGTTGCTTTTGAGAAAAAACAATAGTAGAAATGTGGAAACAATCACCCCGTTCCCAGGATAGCATGCAGGAAGCTGCATCTTGACTGCCTAGAGATAGGATAAAAATCATATGCACACCTTCATCCGTTCGAAAATCGTTCACCACTAAACTTTAGTGCACGGAGGGGCGGACTCTATCAGAGAGAGGGGCTCTGGTTTTTCAACCTTCTCTGACTGATATACTCACTTAGAGGGAGTAGTTCAGTGACAGAGAGTACACAGTAATGCTCGTCCTTCTGACGATGGTGGAATTAGTGGCTAAAGACGTACGAATAGTCTCGCTCTGTAGGAAGTACTATGTCTGTTTTCTCTATACCTAGTAGCTTCTTCGAGGGAGGCTGAGGGATGGTACTCTTTCAGTTATGTCGTAGACCTGGGAAGGCACTGACAAGGGCAGGCACGGGGTGAATTGGAATTTCTTCAGGGACGTCTGATGTACCTCCAGAGTTCGCTTTTAGGCTGCAGGCTTTTAAAGCATTTCCTCCAATAAGCAGGTCCATTAAGTTTCCTCAATTAGAGCCTTTTTTGGCTCTTTCGTGTAGCAGTGACGTTTTGTTTGTTAGTTTTCTTGAATGCTTTTTTCGATGAATGAACACTGCGCTTAGTATCCCACTAGGGCTGCTAGCCATTCTTTTCGGCGTTTCACGCTATGCATCGGCAATCACTTGTGCGTCATTAAAGACCTCCCTCCGTATTTTTCACTGTCCCTCCATTACACTTCGGACCGCCGTCTATCCGAGTTTGTACCGCAGCCCAGTGTGGCGCTCTCCAGTCCTAACAGTGCATTCTGTGCTCGTTCATGCAGCATGACTCTTCCAACTGAATTAGTTCTGAGGAATTCATTCACACAGACAACGTTTCTGCAGAATTGAAAACTCATTTAATTATGGAACAAGTGCTTCTCTCTTGTCTGTAGTCTACACCTACACGGGTCACGGGCGAGCTTCAATGAACCTGGAACATTCAAAACCGATGTCATTTCTCCTTATGTCTGTTATCCTCTTCTTGGCCGAATATGCTTTATTCATCTTGCTAGTGAATGTAAAAATACACTGTGTTGCGTTGTATACATATGCTCCGTTTATCGATATCGTTCTTCAGCAATGTGTTGCGGGCTTTCAAGTGTTACAAACAAACGCAGGGTGCTGTGAAACCTATAACTCCATGATTTCAGAAGTTTAGCTTTCTAAGAACTTTTGTATAGAAGTCGTTTTTCGATTTTCTATTGTTTGGTTGTATACGTCCACCCTGCATATAGTGGAGTCCACCAAGAGTGTCTCATTTACTTATCAATGAGAAGCGGTCGATTGGAGATCAATGAACATGGAACTCGTTGCAGTACAACCGCTCTCGCTCAATCGGTATCGAGCGTGCTGGTATGGGATTCATGCACATTGATCCCCAGCCGACCGCTTCTCATTGATAAGTAAATGAGACACTCTTGGTGGACTCCACTATAATTAGCGATTGAAACATTTCCTTTTTTCGACTTACATCTACGTGTGAAGAATTCCACTGCCTCAGAGGTCATGAAGAGTAGCAATATGAAGTGAGAGTAGTGGTTTAGAAGTCTTCTTACCTAGCCTATGTTCACAAGACTGCTCGCCTCCGATTTCAGCCTAGAAATATGACAACCGACTTGAGAAAGGTAAGGGTTCAGATTCGGGTAAGGATGAGAGCGGCACACCTTTATTAGAATTCAATTTACGGTATTCGCAATATCTTCACTTCAAGAAGGAGACCAATCCAGACAGATCTAGGCGCGATTTGAGGAAACAACCCGGATACATCAGTGGGTGCGACTTCGGTGGTGGATCCTTGATGGTGTAAATGGCATTCGATCGCAGCCAAACGATTCAGCTGGAATTTGTATCTTGTTGTGTGGGCTTCGGCAAGTATTGATAAGTGTTGCAGTACCTTTTTCTGTCACATTTGAGAGAGCAGACAGCAGCCTTAACTGAGATCTCCTCAGAGAACACAATAGTAACTCAATTTCTGCGCGGCCTAATCACCACAAAATCTAAGTTCTTAACTGCCTAGCCTACAGTCTCGGTTGAAGTTACTTTAGGAATTTTTCCTTACACGATCCTTGTGCGCGAGGTACACACGAACTTCAGATAATTCTACTCAACTGGTACCTACCAGATTGTTCAATACGTTCTGTCGTTCTATAAGAAAAACACAATTTTATGGTTCAAAATACACTTTATTAATCAGTGTAATCTCCCTGAATAATAATACACTTGCTCCAACGATCCTCCAATCTGTGCTTCCCATCCCTGAAGTGAGAATCCGGAAGGTCTGCAAAATACCCTTCAACAGCCGTTATGACCTCTTCATTTGATGAAAAACGCTTGCCACGGATACATTTGCTGAGTTCTGGAAACAAGTGGAAGTCGCTGGGGGCCAAATATGGTGAATACGGTGGATGCTCCAACAATTCGAACTCTAATTCAAGGATTTTAGCCATTGTCAAAATGCTCTTCTGATACGGTGCATTGTCCTGACGAAAAAGGATTTTTTTCTTCCGCAAACCGGGTCTTTTTTCACGAATTTTTTCCTTCAACTGTTCCAAAAGGTTGCAATAATATTCAGAATTGATTGTTTCACCAGTTGGCAAGTAATCCACATACAAAATTCCTTTCGCATCACAAAAAACTAATGCAATAACCTTCTTGGCCGATTTCCGGACACGAACTCGTTTCGAAGCCGAACAACCAGGTTTACACCACCCCTTAGCCTCTTGTTTTGATTCGGGATCATGGTGATAGACCCAAGTCTCATCCATAATGACGAATCGACGCAGAAAATCTACTTTATCCTTTTTAAAACTCCTTAAATGCTGCTGAGAAAGTCGCATTCGAATGTGTTTTGTTCCATTGTTAGCGAATGCGGCACTCATTGTGTACACAGCTTTCTAAGACCCAAAATTCCACTTAAAATTTGGCTCATACTGCCTAATGAGATGTGTAGAGCCTCTACTAAATCTCTCTCAGTCAATCGACGACCTTCCAAAACCATATCCTGTTTTTTGGCTATGATTTCTGGTGTTGGTGCGCTTTTTGGACGTCCTTCAAGGCTTGTACGACCACGCTTAATTTCAGCAACCCATCTTTCTACTGTTCTAATTGTAGGTGAACAATCGTTATACACTTTTAACATTCGTTCGTGAATTTCTTTTGGTGCTACACCTTCGAAAAATAAGAATTTTATCACTGCACGATATTCAATTTTTTTCCATTTCTGTGACACGGCGACACTAAATGGCTTGTAAACAAAGAATTAATTGACAGATTGAAATGAAACTTCACATACGTTCATATGAAGAGTGTACCAACAGAACAAAAAATGCAAATACGCTGTGCTTCGCCTTTTCCAAAAATTTTGGACGCCGACTGACCACTGAGGGGGAGGGTTGTAAGCATTTCGCGGCCCTTATCAACGGGCTGCTGAATTCTGCGAATGGAGAACCGTCCACACGTCCTCTTGGAAATAAGGGAAATAAGAGCCAAATCTTTAAAAACTTCCTACAGGAGGAAGACTACTATTACTTGAGTAATTGCATTTCTGAAGGGCATAATCGGATTGTGCGTTCAAAAGTGGTTCTAAAAATGAGCACTTCTTTTGGAACGACCCCTTTCACTTATAATGACTTTCGTTGTCAGAGAAGTGAACAGTGGCTACTTTCATTTTGTTTAGTTTAATTTATTCGTATATGCCGCATGTTGTGGGTTATGTGAAAACGGTCTTCCGAATAGGAACGTCGATTATTTCAGAGATCGCCACTTGTGCTGTGATGAATGGAAAACTTCTAAATTCATTTTTATCGTGATTGGGAGCCCACGAGTAAATATCGATATTTTTACGGCTATAAGCAAACAGAACTCCTCCGAATATTACTATATCATCAATAGTTTTCTATCGGTATCATCCTCAGAACATTGAAAAAATGCTCATCTTTTCTCTAGGAAGACGTATTTGTATAGACATATGGGTCTATTCCATTTTTCTATAAAGGTGTGGACTTGTCGGTGTTCTAGAAAGTACGTAATTCCCGTTCACGTCGGACCTTTAATGTAACTGCTTCCGTTGCCCAATAAGTGCCCACGAATTGCCGTAATTATGAACACTCTACATCTCATGAGGATCTATGCTGTTCTCCACATGAGGTTTTGGTTCTATGCCCTAAGGAGGATCACGAAACTCACGTCGACAGCCAAAACTCTGCTTATCCACTCTACACTCACTGGAGTACACTTGCATTCTTCTCCTTTCATTTCAGAGCTGTTCTCGTCTATTTTCGCAGCACTTCATTCTATTTAATTGATTCATTTTCGCGTAATAATCTCCAATTTTGCAGACGGATAATAATTTCAACTGCGAAAACGTCATCATATAAACAACAGCGATTGGATTAGATAAATAGCTATAACGGCATCGTTTTTGCCTTTGGCCTCATCAGATGTCCTTCGTTAATTTCATAATCCCAGCTGCTCTCATCAGAGAGGCAATCTGTGATGGAGGAATGCAGTTGTAATCAATTTCAATCTAGAGAACATCATCCTGCTGCTTCATAGAGCTCTGCTGGCCAATTCTGTGTTGGCCTCTCATATTGACGTCAGCGCTCCACTACATTATAAGTTCTTTTTGTGTTTTGTAGCGGTTAAAATCCACATGATAGCAAATCGACCAAAAGTCGGAGCAAATGGAAAGTTCGCCTCTAATTATGTGTAATTTCGATCATCTCCTATGTATCCATTACATACAGTACCACGCATGTTTTTTTTGCAAAACGGCGATTTGCGGCATTTTTTGAGCTCACAAAGCGCCGCATAGCCATAACTCCTTTCAAAATTGACGAAATGAGTTTTCCAAGAAGTTTTCGTGTTCCTCTATGCGAAGCGAATGTAATGGTACGAGTAGAAAGTTCTTGTAACTGCGGTATTTCGTTCAAAAAATCTGTATTTCCTTCTAAGATTCACATCGACCACAGGTCAAAACAGAACAGATTTCTGCTATCATGACCATCTGATCAGTTCTTAATGATTTGTGGTACAAATATTCATTTTTCGATAAACTTCTGGAGTTGGATGTATAATTTTGTAGCCTATCGTATAGGGCTGAATGGTATCAATGTAAAAATGACTTCAGAATTGAAATTGGACCACTTAGAAACAAGTTATGGCGGTGCGGCGCTTTGTGAGCGCAAAATGCGTCGCAAAACGCTTCCTTTGCAAGAAATTTGCTCGGGACTGTATACATTGGACTCATTTCGGAAAACAGTTTTTCTCTTCACCGTCAACCCAATGCTTGAAGAAAATATTGTTTTCTAATCGAAACTCATTATGAAATTAATGCAAAGACAAATTTGCCGTCGACCTCGTATTGAGTATTCGCAAAAAAAGGTTTATTGAAATGAATCGGATATCCAAAAAAATCGGGTATTTTGAAATTTCTTGTCACAGAGTCTCCTAGTTACTTAGAAGTTGAGATCATTCTTCTTTTTTAGTCCAGATACATCTAAACGTAAACATTTCTGTTCAGGGTAAAGCAGAAAAGAGCGATTTTTGCAATTAACGTCAATGAGTCGGATCCAATGTATAGTATTCAGGGCGGTAGGTTACAGGACGTTCTTCATTATCGAAGCACAGATCGTCTCCTTGACAACGCACTATTGATGAAGTTCATAGGCCTATCAAAAGACACAGAATCAACAGAATGAGAAAAAAATGGGGGAAATTCGTCGAAATTCAGCTCTTTGAATAGAGGAGGCGGCCGAGTTTGTCAATCATGCATGGCCTACCAATCAGTGGTTTTCTTTGTGATTTAGGAAATGACTCCTTCGCTAATCATTAATTTATTTGATACGTTTGAATAAACGGGTCGATAAAAAAACATGAAAATAGAGAAATGAAAAAATATGCGTGGAATACTTCAACATTAAAGAGCAGGAAATCAAAGTGGGTACAAGGAAATCGAAAGGAGCGCTATAAAAGTGAACGAAACTGAGAATTCCGAGAAATTCACTAGTAATCGTTCAAACTGGAATGCCTAATCATTTGCGATCTAGCTCTTTTGTAGTAAAAGCCTACGGGGGGTCAGAAATTGACTTCCATGGGGAATCTGCATTTGCACGTACAACCTGGGGCTCAATGTTTCATTTGTAAGACTCATATGTGTAGATCACCAACATGTCATTTGGGGCAGACGGACGCCAGCACCCTCGTTTGACTGTCCATGCACGCACGACTCCATACATGAATCTCGGCATCGAAACATTTGATATATGCTGCTCTTTAAATGTTGAGGTACTCTCTACGTTTAGACGTCGCTTTCTTCGGAATCTCTGGAAAATATCGTTTTACATTGTCACTCGGTGTTTTCCTTACGAATTCTTTCTTATTTTCGCGGGTATGAAGGTTTCAATGACACTGGAAAAAGTCATCATCCATTCCTATCGTGAACTCTGTCTTTAAAGGCAGTGGTCACGATGAAAAACGTTCCAGAAAAAAACTACAAAAATCACCTTAGATCGAAAACAGCTGAAAACTATGAAGGTAGCTCGGTGAAAAACGGGCTAGAATTAGACTTTCTAGAGCCCAAAGATGCCAGTTAGTGCACACGTGCACAGCGCCGCCCAAAAAGATAGCAATCTCATGCCGAACAGTCAAAAAGCATCGACTTTGAGAGGAAGAAATAAATCCAAATTTACCTAATAAAAACGGTTGAACATTGAAACCAAGCTTTTCAATCAATGTTTTTGACTAGACGATTACACAAATATTCGAGCAGGTCAGTCCGAAGGTTAATGTTCATTGATTGAAATTCAATTTTGAGCCAGCTGATGTTCTTTATATACACCATCGAAAGACAAGGAAGTTCAGGCTTTAGTGTTGGCCCGAAACAGCTGCTTTTTCGCGATTTATTCCTATTGGTCCTACCACTTTAAAGGCAGCATACACGCTCGTAAACGTAATTGAGATAACCACGGAATTAGAATGGTATGGCACCCAACACAACGTTCACGCATTTTGAAGCGTCAAAAACGACCCACAATGACGCTACACGAGTGAGAATTTGGCCCCGCCCTGTATTTGCGTCCTCCTCCAAAACAGGGTGCTGGGCCATTTCCACCGTCGTCGATGTGTGTGGTTCACCTATTGTACCTATTTCACCACCCACAAACGTTGCCGACGGTGGAAATGACCCAGCACCCTTGTTTTGGAACAGAACGCAAATACAGGGGCGGGCAGATACAGGTACGTGGCCAACTTCTCACTCGTGCAGCGTCATTGTGGGTCATTATTGATGCTTCAAAATGCGTGGAGTTGTGTTCAGTACCGTACCATTCTAATTTCGTGGTTATCTCAATTACGTTTACGAGCGTGTATGCTGCCTTTAAACCCAGAAAAGGATTAAAATACGAAGAGAAGAATAGCATATATGATCGCGACCACTGCCTTCAAAGAATTTGAGAGCGCATCACCGAGAAAAAAAAAACGAGTCACGGTTAGCGATCAGAGTAGCCACAACCTCGTCACCTTTTGCATTTTCTTTGGCATCCTTTAGACATCAAACTTGGAACATAGGTGCCTCTGAAAATATTCTATCGATCTGTAAATACTTCACCAGGTTTTCTCAAAAATCGATAAAGTATCGATTATGTAGAGTTCGCGCAATAATTTTAGTCTGATGGATTGACGGGGCTGCGACAGCAGATCACCCCGCGCGAATCGAAACCCCATTCTCCAGTGAGGCCGCCAACCCCGCACGGCCAGCCGCCTGGTCCATGCGTCAGACTAAATCGAAAACGAAAACCATATGTACCATCAAGACTTGACTTAATCGGTTGGCTTTCGCCTGACGCGGTCATTCCGCATCTTCACCGTGGTGTGCCGTCCTAGTAGTCAGCCGTGTCCATTTTTCACGGTCTTCAGCCACAATTTGAACACATTCCATCCAGCTGTCCCTATTCCATTTCCTGCGAAACGAAACATTGCGCCTGAACTGTCTTTCGATTCCGAGTGACTTCAAATCCTCTTTAACCACATCCGTCCAGAACTTTCGCCTACGCCCAGGTGGCCGTTTCCAGACAGGATTTGGAAGCATTCTTAAAGCGTGTTGTACGAGACGATGTGGCGTTCTTCTTAGTATATGCCCGAGCAGTCGAAGTCGACTTTCCATTGCTGCTTGAGATGGCGTTAGGAGATGCTGGCACCTCCCTCGTGTGAAGCGTTGATGTACTGCGTCGATTTCCTTGTAAAGGTCTTCGTTATGGCATACACGCGGCCAGAAATATCCAAGCAAACGCCTAAAAAGCTTCCTCTCCGTGCAATCCAACCTTTCCATCTGCGTCTTCGGTGCTGCCCACGTCTCCGATCCGTACATCATGATAGGGCGAATAGCGGATAGGTAGACGCGCAACTTGACTTCCTTCGCGATGAAGTAGTCCACAAACACTTGGTTAGAGAACTTAATGCAGATGTAGCTTTCGCACATCGTTGTCGAATATCCGCTGCATAACTACCATCGTTCTTCTGCAAACAGCCCAAATAACAGAAATCGTCCACCAGTTCGATACGTTGTCCGTCCACACAAACTCCCGTTGAAGGCCTCTGAGAGACCCACATCTGCTTTTTCGGGACGAAGACGAAGTCCATAGGCTGCGGCATACTTCGAAACGAGGTTCACAATCCTTTGCAGTGTTGTGTTGTTTTCAGCGAGTAACACGATGTCGTCGGCGTACTCCAGGTCGACAAGGGAGCGTCCTGATGGTGTTAGGATCGCATCCGCAGGAAGCTGTTCTGCAACTCTACGCAGATGTCATCAACGGCGAAGTTGAAAAGAAAAGGCCCTGCAACGGCTCCTTGCCTTACTCTTGTTTTCACCTCGAAAGCTGACGTAAATCCGACAGGTGTACGAACTGCTGCTGTTGTTCCTTTGTTCATGTCCTCGATTAACCGAACATACTTTTCCGGGACTCCATCTGCTCGCAGAGCGTTGAGCAATCGATCACGATGAGGAGAGTCGAACGCGGCTTCAAAGTCCAAAAAAGCAAGCTGTAATGGCTTCGAAAACCGCTGCCACGATTCAATTACTCTTCTCACGACGAACACTTGGTCGATGGTCGATCTTCTAGGTCGAAAACCGGCTTGCTCATCTCTGGTCGTTCTTTCACGATGTTTGATAAGTCGCTCGAGAATGATACGCTCTAAAACCTTGTACATGACACGGAGTAGAGATTCCTTTGTAGTTCTTAGGATCCGTGACGGACAGCTTCTTGTGAAGAGGTACGATGATCGCATGTCTCCACGAATCGGGTATCCTTTCGCTCATCCATATAGCATGGATGGTGTTGGTCATTTCACGAATCCCAGACGGAGGAAGAGCTTTCAGCATTTCAGCAAAGATGTTGTCATCTCTACCAGCCTTTCCATTCTTCATTTTCCGGACACAATCCAAAACTTCAAACTCAGTCGGCGGTTGCTCACTGACATCGTAATGTGCTCTCTGAACATGCGGGAGCTCAGGTACTGATGGCGCTGGACGATTCAGTATAGAACTGAAGTAATCCTTCCATATTGGCAGCGTCGCATCACCAACTGCAACTCCATTGGTAGTGTTCAAGACAGGAGAACATCTCTTCATCTTCCCGCTATACTGTCGCAGCAACGTGTAGGCTTTTCTCGGATTCTTCTCCTACCAAGCCTTCTCGAGTTCTTTAGCTCTACACGTCCACTCTCGCTCGCGGTCACTTTGAAGCTGCCGACGCAACTTCCTCCTCAGACGCTTCTCCTCCACGAAGTTTCCTGCAGTTCGGAGAGCACATACTCTGTTGTAGGTAGATGTTGTTTCTTCTGAGACGTAGGCGAACTTCTTCTTAGGCTGTACGACCGGGAGTGCCTCTTTCGAAGCGTCCTGGATGCACTTGACAAAAGAATCCGCGTCGCAAAGTTTCTTCTTAGTCCGTACTCCGATGTGAATAGAAACGCGTTGTCGAAAATTCCTTCTGCACTCTTCATCTCTGAGACTTGTCATGTCAATCCTCTGGAGAGGCTGAGCCCCTCGCTTCCTCTTATGAATCCTCGCAGTGAAGTTCAACAGAACAGGACGGTGATCCGAATCGAATGCGACATCCCACACAGCTCTAGATCTTCGAATGTCCGATACTGGAATATTCCTCGTCAGGACATAGTCAAGCTGTAGCTTCAAAGTTGTCATCTTCCGCTTCCGCTGCTCTTCTGGAGATAGCTGGGTTGGTCCCTGCCACGTAAGCTGATTGCGGCGATGATTCCTCTTGAATGTCGATGCAATAATCAGACCACTGCGTTCACAAAAGTCGACAAGGCGGTAGCCATTGTCCGATGTTCGCTCCACTGGGTAGAACCATTTACTGAGTACTTCGGATTCCTGATCAAGTCCCATCTTTGCATTTGCGTCAATCCCCACGACAACAGCATGTTGACAAGGTATCCTGTCTAGCAACGTATTGAGTTTCTCGTAGAAGGCATCCTTGGAGTTTTCTTCGGCGGTTTCGGTGGACGCATGAGCACTCACTATCCACAGATTGAATCCTCTGTGATCCCGCAATCGTACGAATGCATTCCGACACGACGTTGAGCCGAACTCCTTGACCATACCATTGAAATCCTTCCTTACAGCTATTGCACAGCCTCCCACTCTCCTATCGTCAGTTACCGCAGTAGATGGTGTACTCTCCGAAGCTGATGACGGGTCTATCCTTGAGGCGGGTTTCCTGCAAAGCAGCAAACGGTGCATGGGAATAGCTCAGAAGTCTGGATAGCGCAGTTATTGAATATCACTCGACAGCGATCGACAGTTCAGGGTGGCGAAACTGTGGCTTGTGACCAGAGACTCCATGAACTCCCTAGGTACGGATCCTAAGGTGTTATGGACCAGAGGCCTTGGTGTGCCGGACGGCGACACCTTTATGCAATGTGCGGGATACTTTCGCGATATAGTTGTGCACGCTATATCGCTCGAACGTTCCCTGTGTACACTCAAACGTCTGCTGGGTTCAGTAGAAGCAGGGGCACCAACGAGCAGGTACCAACAGACTTGTATACACACCCCCAAATTAGAAGTGCCTTCAAATAATAGGTTAAGCGAATCATAAAAGATTCTATAAGGTCAAACGTTTCTTCCTCTTAAAGTAGTTTAATATTTTTTATGAAATTGAAAATTGTTTAAAAGAACTAAGCAAATGATAAAAATGTAATTAAATAATACAGCTGTCGATTTGTTACGAAAAGTCTCATAGCAGTCTATTGAAACAAGGTTCCGGAAACGTAAAAACAAAGAAAGGAAGGAACTTTTCAAAACAACAAAAAACGAGAGGAAAAGAGAAAAAAGAAAGAAGAGGAAATAACCGGACAATAAATGCAAAAAATTATTGAATGAATGCATTGTATCGAATGAGAAAGTATGCATGTCCTTTAGCGTTCCCAGTGGTATAGTCCCCTCGGTGAATTTGGTCTTGGGAATGGACGGGATGGATCGTCGCGCGCACTCGAGACCCCGCTGGCCGGCAGTGTCGCGAACGTCGCATGGTGAGCCATAATGACCGCGCTTTGTCCATTCAAGAGACTAGTATTGGTAAGAGCACCATGCAAAGGTGACCTGGAACGTGGCGATTTCCCCTAACTCCACATAAAACAGTTTTGACACGCCAGGAAGAAGAAAGAACTCCTCACAATTGGGCTCATTTTTTAACGTGCCGTTGCCATTACGAGTTTTAATTAATTAATGAAAGAATTCGATCGTGTGGACCATAACAACCTTCTTTATAAAGCCATAAAGCTAAAATTCCATCCCTTAGTCATTGATCGGCCCAGAAATTATCTTTCAAGGAGAAGGGGGACATTTAAAGGCATTTTGCATGATGAAAACCATACTTGGGTTTTTGACTTTTCTTGTTGTTGTATCCCAATGGTGACTAATGGTTGCAAAAAGCCCCCCTACAAGACGTCAACTTGTCAAGAAAAACTTATTTCAAGAAAGCTCAAAACAAATTTGAAGTTCCCGCCGACATCAGCTTGGGATAGTTGCGCGAAGAACGCAAGGAACAGTTTTGCTATTCGTTCCTTTGTGCAGCGTTGGAAGCGAGTCACCGAGGACGCCATTCAGGCGAGCGATCATTTTTCCTTGAACGAAATTAAAAAGGGTTACTAACCTGCTGCGTCCACTGCTGTCAGCTGCTTTCGATCGATGTCGAACGTGAAATCGAGTGGCGTGTGCATTGCTCCCTACGACGCGTCAACACACGATCGCCGGCAGCGACCACGGAGTTTTGTTCCTTGTAACAATGGATCGACCCCAAGGCCGGCCCCTCAAACCCAGGAAGCCCTTTTCTGGTGAGCGAATCTTCATTTAGAGGCGATTTTGGAACTCCAGACTTTCTGAGTGACATTTTTATGACCCACTGGTCCGACTGAACGCAAAAGCTGGAAATCAGTTTTCATCGTGTACGATGCCATTAAAGGCAGCGTACACGATGAAGACCATACTTGTGTTTTTGACGTTCTTGTGTTGTTTTAACCCTACAGTGACTAGAGATTGCAAAAAGCCCCCTCAAAAACGTCATCTTTACAAGAAAAACCCATGTCAGGAAAGCTCGAAACAAATTTGAAGTTCCCGCCGACATCTACTTGGGATAGTTGCGCGAAGAACGCAAGGAGCAGTTTTACGATTCGTTACTTGGCGCAGCGTTGGAAGCAATTCGCCGAGGACGCCATTCAGACGAGCGATCATTTTTTCTTGAACGAAATGAAAAAGGGTTACTAACCTGCTGCACCCATTGTTGTCAGCTGCTTTCGATCGACGTCGAACGTGAAATCGAGTGGCGTGTGCATTGCGCCCTACGACGCGTCAACGCACGATCGCCGGCAGCGACCCCGGAGTTTTGTTCCTTGTAACAACTCGTCGACCTCAAGGCCGGCCCCCCAAACCCAGGAAGCCCTTTTGAGGTAAGCAAATCCTCACTCAGAGGCGATTTTGAAACTCCAGACTACCTGAGTGACATTATTATGACCCACTAGTCCGACTGAACGCAAAAGCTGGAATTCGGTTTTCATCGTGTACGATGCCTTTAAGGTAGGTTTTGCCCCCTAAATATCATATTACCTACCGTAACCTACAGTAAACTTCAGAATTACGACAAACAGACCCCAGATTCGTTTTCAGCACCCTAGATTACCCATACATACAAGTTTTCAGCGAAATCCGAGAAAAATTTTCAAAACACCCCAAAAATCCTGATGGGTACCCTTATTATTTCGCGAAATTCTAAAAACGCTCATTACTTTTTGGAACCAGCTGCTCGGGGCGGGGTACTGCAAAGTCTAACTATACAAGCTCAAGAGATACTGACCATATAATTCGTTTCCGCAGATCCGACATACGCTTTGTATACTTCCCTTGTGAGAATGATGGGTCCTGCCTCTGTTCATGACGATTTGATCTTGTACTTCGGCGATAACACGCTTTCAAGCAGTCAACCTCTGCTCCAAGATTATCTCATCGCAGCAGTTCTCCACATCCATGCGCGAGAATGAGGAACGGCTATCAAAACTGACTTTGGGACGGATTATGTCTTCAAATTTCTTGACCTCTCACATTTCTGCTCACCATTTATTTTTTGAACAATTTTGTGCTCCAAAGACTAAAAGATTTTGAGAGAGAGGCTAAATGTAGAGGACGGACTATAAGAGCAGTTAAAGTGTGTCCGAACGAGAATGGCGGCCCACGCGGCCGGCGTGCTTGGCTGGCGACCGTCGCATGTGCCACTTTCGGACGAGTGTTGAATTTCAACGACAGCCATCCCCCCCCCGTCTGTAGAGCTAATTGATCGGCGCAGTGCTTGCTGCCAGCCGGTGCCGGCCCAGTTCGTAGTCGATGGCGGTTGGGACGTTTCGCATGCTCGTCCGAGAGCGGCGAACGCGACGGCCGCCTGCCAAGCACGCCGGCCGCATGGGCCGCTATTCTCATTCGGACACACCTTAGCAACCCCTCATAGCGCCACCACAGAATCAAAAACTTCCGACGGGTTTTTAATACACATCCTGTACTCATACATATCTGTATGTGTACAACACCGAGCAAACTTTCTGCAAAAAAGGTGTTTTGCGACGTTTGTTTGCGCGCACAAAGCGCCGCATTGCCATGACTTGCTTTGAAGTGGTCCCATTTAAATTTTGAACTCATTTTTGATTTGCTTTCAACAAGTCCTACAAAAGCTACAAATCAACAGATTTAACTCCAGAAATTTACCGAAAATTACTTAATTTTTCCCACCTCGAAATCCCTCATCATGTACAATACCCGCGCTAAGTTTTGGAAAAACGGGGAGCATCTGGCATACTTGGTAAGAATGCGTGCGATGCATGTAACTTTTTTGAATGAAGACTTTTTTGAATTCTGAAAACGCTGTCTTATTCACAGATCAAATTCCTACCTAATTATGTGAGTTGAAGGCCGATGTTCCCTAAAATCGCTTTGTTTTCGAAGGAAGTAATTTTTGCAATCGTTTTTTAAAAACGTCGCGCGTGGCAAAGTGCGGCAAAACTTTGAACAGTATTTGTACAAGTAATGGAAGAGCAACCTGTATGCTTTCTTCATAAATTAGGTAAAGGTGAGATAATCTCAAGGTTTACATATCTAGGTTGAAATTTCGAAATCCTTCATTTAAGAGTCCGGGGCTTTCAAAACAGAGGTACGACTTTTCAGAATGTTACTAAGCGTGTATAATGATAGGCTTCCGAAATTTTACCTGCACAACCCTCGAGATTGTCTCACCTTCACCTTATTTATGGAGAAAGCATACAGGTTGCTCTTCCATTACTTGTACAAATAGTGCTTAAAGTATCGCCGAACTTCGCCGCGCGCGACGTTTTTGAAAAACGATTGCAAAAACTATTTCCTTCAAAAACAAAACGATTTTAGGGAATTTCGGCACAAAAGTCACATAATTAGGTAGCAATTTGATCTGCGAATATGATAGCGTTTTCAGAGTTCAGAAAAGTCTCAATGCAAAAAAGGTACGTGCATGGGACGCCTTGTTGCCGAGTTTGCCAGATGCTCCCCGTTTTTACAAAACTTAGCGCTGGTGTTGTGCCATGATAGCAGAAATTTGTAATGTTCTCACCTAAGGTCGATGGGGATCTCAAAAAGAATTATACATTTTCCGTCGGAATTCCTAAGTGGTAAAGGCTTTTTTTCACATACATACTCCTTTTTCACTGCATTCGCATCACTGAGAGGAACAAGTACGTCTCCTTGAAAATGCAGTTTGTCAATTTCAAAAAGAGTTATGGCGATGCGGCACTTTGTGTGCGCGAAAAACGCCTCGGGACGCCGCCGGTTTTTGCAGAATAAAATTTGCTCAGTACTGTATTAGAACTGCTCCAGTTTGTTGTTGCACTCATTATGATAGATATACATACCAATTTTTCCAATTGCACTTATTCACATAATTAGTCTTTCCGAATCGCACTCACTTTCCCAGTTAGTGACAGCTCGTTAGCTTCAGTGAGGTTCGCTCTCGATGTCATTGTGTGCCACTTTTTTATCGCCAAAGTCGTTTCGTCGCAAAACAAGGAATATCTTTGTGCTGTTTCTGTAAACAGTGAAATTATTAACCCCATCTCTTCTCATTGTTCTTTATGTTCCTGCTTTGCTGAGGGTGCGTAATTATTCCAAGACCTCTCATTTTTCATACCCTACCATCGATTGAAGATTATAGAATGCCCTACAATTATATTTTCAATGTGAACATGCCACTAGGCGAGAGAAACACGGTAGTCAGTTGCCTTCTACTCCTCAATTTTTGAGTTCTTCCAAAGTGCATTTTAGCCTAAGTTTTCCGAAAAACGTTGAGAAGTAGAAAATATTTTTCCAGTAATATCATAAATATGTCTCTGATCCGTCAAATAGACCAATTTGAACAGAAGTATAACATAGCGCCTCAAAACAACTCTATTTTCCTTTGTCCGCGCCATGAGTCAAAAAATAAGACCAAAATTCTACCTTCACTGCCGTGCTTAGAAAAGCGTGAGTGACGTATTTAGGGGGATAGTAAAGGGGCACACATGTTTCATCTAGTTTTCAGCATGGAAAATTGACCGCGATGGAAAAGTCATGCCTAAAGATGCAATAAGGCGGTTTATCTTGCTAACATATATGGGAGTCGACCAGAAGCCGCGCATCTTAACACTCAAGAGACCGCCTGCTCCACGGCGAATTTCCACAGCGGACCGGTGCGCTCCACGGCTATTCGTTCCCGTGGGTGCGCAGTGTGGACACGCGGTCCGCTGGGAACCATTTTGATCGGAGCAGGCTTTCTTACTTAGACAACCAGTATTGCGTTACTACTCCACCTGAGAGTTTGTCGCTCCACAGAGGTCTGGAGTGAGGCCATGGTGAAGCAATGATCCACCGCTTTTTCGAAGACCTGTTTTTTTATTTTGGAAGTTATTCCAGCTTTACTTGCACAAGGCTGGTAACGAAATAAGCGTTTGTTTGTCGACTTCTGGAATTTTCTTCAGGTTACAGCTAATGGTTAGGATTGAGCCGTGCTAGGCCGACCCGGAGTATTGAAAATTTGCAAATTGAACAAACTTCCCCTTTGTGGTGCCCTAATAATCCTCGTGTAGAACTTTCTGCGGACTCAAATACATTGATCTACCAAGTTGTCTGATGCGACCGACAGAAACTTTATCAGAAATCTCAAAATGGGAATCAGATTCATGATCAGCACCAGCTCCTCCCCAATGGCCACGTGAGCGAAGTCGCACCAACACGTGAAACGTTTACAAATGGATAACGAACGACAGACGCCAGCAAAGCTTTAGAAAACTGTGAAGTACACACCTTTTCATTGTTCAGCACCTCCAAACATATCCCGTAGTTAAATTTCAGCAAAATTTAAAGCACTGAACTTTTCTAGGTTTTCACCTCTTTCCCCCCAAGTTACCCTCCACTCGAAATTTAGCGAAAATTTAAACAAAGTTGACCGATGGCTAATATACCGCAGTCGAAGGAAATTTCATTGGAAATTGAAAAGTAAACACCAGAACCTTGTGCAGCAACTCGAATAACCCTCGAGGTCAGGACAGCAAAATTTGAAACGATGACCTACTACAGTTATCTGAAGTAGGTGGCACTGCTATTTCGACAATCAACTATAGAACATCAGTTCCGTGATGAGCAACATTGATACCCCTTCTTAGCTAAGTTTGGAACGATTTCTTTCCGGCCAAAGAAGCTCGAAAAATCGAAAAGTGCCATTTCCGGAGATGCTAGTAAAATTACTAGGAACACTGAAAATGCTTGACCACCGTGAGTGTAAATAGGTTACGTCATAAGGAACCTATCCGTAATTAAGAAAGACTCCACGCCAGAGAAATATAAAAAATATCAAAAGTTCTATGGCGTGGGTGCGCAGTGTGGACACGCGATCCGAGGGGCAAAACAGCCGTGGGTGCGCAGTGTGGATACGCGGTCTCTTAAGTGTTAAAGGCAGTGTTCACGATGATTCTCGTCCCCGAGTTTTTCACATAAAACAATGCGTTGGCCACCAAGTGTTACCAAAATTAGGAAGAAACGGCGAGAAACGCATTAAAACGTCGTATTTCAGGGACATTATTCCATAACATGGGCTAGTTGTCCGATTGGATGAACGTGTTCACGATGGTTGTCACCGGTAATAAATGGGGCTAATCAAAAATGGAAGAGTATTCTACGCAAAAATGTATTACTTAGGGTCCGAAGGAAAGAACGGAGCACTAAAGAGTAGAGCATTGCAAAAGACGGGTACGCAAAAGACTTCACTGTCACAACTAACAGTTCCAGTGAGAGTAAAGTGCCGGGGTGAGAGTAATAGATTTCTTGCTCTTCTGGCGCGTTTTTTCTCAATTTCATCGTCATTTCAGTTCTACCCGGGGACCAAACAATCGATTTAGCGATTTATCTAAAAATCGAAGATTATCTTGAACACTGCCTTTAAAGGCACAGCCCAAGCTCAGGGTCGAAATCTGAGATTTCCACATAATTGTGAAGTAAATCTACCTCATATTACACCTGCTAAGGGCGAGCTGGTGATTCCTCCGAGTAAGCGAGATATAGGAGGACGCCATTTTGGGGCGCTCACATTAGGGAAGCCACTTTGGCATGCCCCCTTTGCGATCTTTCGAGTTCAACAGTGGCGGGATGAGCGATGGTTTCTGATCAATAGTCCCGTTCCTCCCTTCACTTTCAATCTCTCTCTTTATGCAGGGCGGCTCGCCTACATCGGTTGCAAATGATGGAAGTTACAAGCCTCGGGCAACTTGTCCACATTGCTTCCGCAGCTGAGTTTTTGAGGGTACAAAACTCCGTTCTCAGGGGCCTTGTACGATTTTAGGGAAATTATTGGAATCAGCGTGGGACCATTTTTCAGGTAGACGGAAAAACAGAAAAACGATTCTGAGGTTTCACAGTCGAACCTCAGAATCGTTGAAAAGTTTTGTTGCTCAGTTTAGAGAGAATTTCACGCAGATCATAATTTTGTCTTTAGAATCGCTTAAAAAGAATCGCTTAGATTTCCTTACGAGGGGAGTTATGGCCCCTCAAAAATTGCAAATTTAGACGGTTAGAGTTTCGTTGACGAGTTGGCTCGAGCACGTTTTTCCTCGTTGTTCGCAGATATCGTACCAGAGCAGACAACAGTACAAAGTTAGACCGATAACAAATAGAAGAACGTAGATTTTGATCAAAATCCATGGCGCGTATCGTCCCTTTTGAGACCGGAAACCCTAGAATGGGCGAAGGGAATGGGGGCTGATTCGGGGGTGGGGCGGAGGTAATGGGTGCTCGATTGCTCTCGCTGGTTCTGAAGACTTGAGATTCCGCTTCTGACTGGATTCCTACACACAGTAGTCGAGCCATGGAATTAAATTTTGCCCACGAGTTTGGACTGTGCCTTTGAGACAAAGTGAAAGTGGTTGGTCGCAGAACAAAATGTGTGGAATTCAGTTGAGCACAACCACTTCGAACTGCTACAATGAGTTTCATGCATAGTGATCTCCAACGAGCCACTTCTTCTTCGCCCGAAGATGAGCAACTATTGATGTACTACGCTATAATTATTTCTTCTGAGCACTGGATGTTGTCGTGTTTTCATTTGATCCATCCATGGAAGCGTGTACCATACTTGTTCCGAATCGAATAATCGGATGAGTATCCGACTGTTTCAGTCGGATAAAAAAGTCGACTTTTTATTCGACAAGTCGGTTATTCGAAAAAGTGCGATATCCGACTACAGTCGAAAAGTCGAATATTCGAAAAAGGGCGATATCCGACTGCAGTCGAAAAGTCGAATATTCGAAAAGGTGTGATATCCGACTACAGTCGAAAAGTCGAATATTCGAAAATGTGCAATATCCGACTGTAGTCGAAAAGTCGGATATTCGAAATAAATTCCATCTGGAACAAGTATACTGATTAGTTTACATGTTCCGAATCGAATAATCGGACGAATATCCGACTGTTTCAGTCGGATAAAAAGTCGACTTTTTATTCGACAAGTCTGTTATTCGAAAAAGTGCGATATCCGACTACAGTCGAAAAGTCGAATATTCGAAAAAGTGCGATATCCGACTACAGTCGAAAAGTCGAATATTCGAAAAAGGGCGATATCTGTCTACAGTCGAAAAGTCGAATATTCGAAAAGGTGTGATATCCGACTACAGTCGAAAAGTCGAATATTCGAAAATGTGCAATATCCGACTGTAGTCGAAAAGTCGGATATTCGAAATAAATTCCATCTGGAACAAGTATAGCGTGTACTGGGACGAAGTTGGTCGTGAACCAGCCGCGAACATCTCTCGAACCCTGTGCCTGCCGTGGACCTACCGAGAACCAGCCGCGAACATCTCGACTCGGCTATCTTTAGTTCCAGACCGGAACTTAGTGTCTGGACCATGCCGCGAATGAATGTGCTAAAGGGCAAGCATAGTTCTCAACTCTAGCTCGTCACGCGCCTTACGCCGCTCCGCCACTGCGCTAGCGACCGCCTCGCCTAGTACCGACTTTTCCATTATTTTCAATTTTACACCATCACCAATTTCGTTTCATTCCACGATCATTAATTACAGTTTTATCCTCTGCTAGTGTGGTGGAGAATGCGTGCATTAAATATGTTTGGACGGCCTTATTCCGACTTCAGTCCTCTCCGTCTAGGCGCTATTCACACTCCTCAACGCTAGCGCGACACGCGCGTGACGCGCGAGCGTGGCGTTGGAGTTTGAATGGCCTGATGCCACTCCCGTGCGGCACGCGCGTGACGTCAGCTCCTCCATGGTGGCGACTGCCGTAAAGACTGTCTCATCATTTTCATTATTAATCCATCATCAATTTCACTCCGTTTCATGCGCCACTATGAATACCACAGCGTCGCCGCTGGAGTCAACACGCTGAGGGGCTATCCATACTCCTCAACTTCAGCTCGACTCGCTCGTCACGGGCGGGTCGTGCTGAAGTTGAGGAGTATGAATAGCCCTTCAACGTGTTGAATGCTATAACGAGCCCGCGCTACGATGCACAAATCTAACACTCCTGATGCGGAGGCTGCTTACTATAGTTGTACACGAACGAAATTTTCGAAAAATGTTCGAAAGATTTTTCGAAATTTTTCTCGTTCGTTTTCGTTCGTTCGAGAATTCGTCGAACCAAATTTCTTCAGATTCCGTTCGTTAGAAATTTTGTCGAACAAATTTTTTTTCAAATATCGTTCGAACGAAATTTTTTCAAATTTCGCTCGTTCGAAATCCGATTTTTCGAAAATTTTTGGAAATTCGTTCGTTCGGAATACTTTGGAACAAATTTCAAAAAAAAATTCGAAATTTCCGAAAAGTTTCGAAAAAAGTTCGAAATTTTTGGACGAATTTCGAAAAAAAATATGAAATTTCGAAAAAATCGAAATTTAAATTAGTTTCGAATTTCGTTCGTTCGTCCTCCGAAATTTCAAAACTTTTTTCGAAATTTGTTCGTTTAAAATTGCTTCGAACGAAAATTTTTCGGTTTTCGTTCGTTCGAAATTGTTTCGAACGAAATTTTTTCATTTTTCGTTCGTTCGAAAATAGTTAGAACGAGAAAATTTCGATTTTCGTTCGTTCGATATTTTTTTTCGAAAATGTACAACTATACTGCTTACTCAGCAATGCAACTTTTCGGCGCTCTACTGCATCCGTTGGGAGAGCTAGCCTAGCGAGAGAGCTCTGGGTCTGTTGGAGACAGAGAGCGAATTTTCGAAAGATCTTTAGACGGTTCTAGACACCGCGAACCTGCTGTGATTCAGTCGTTCACCATTCAGTAGTAGGCTGGCGTTGCCGAGACCAATTTTTAGGTTGGTTTGCGGACCCTAAACTAGCCTTGAACTTGCTTTGGGTCGGTGTTGTGAACCATTAGGATAGGATTGGCTTCATCGACATTCTCTCCATAACTCTTTCCCGCGTCCAAATGAATGAGATAACCTTTTGATTTATTTTTGGCACGGCTTTGAGCCTACATAATAGTCTGCCATAATTTCTGCATGAATCGGCTGAGTATGGAAAAACAAACTCCGGCTGTAAATCATGAAATGTCAGCGTTCAGTCGATTACTGCCTCGCATGGGTACGAGGGACCTGAGTAGAGCTACTATGAGAGTGAGGAGATCTCCGTATAGCCGTAGATTGCCTCAATTTCCGCTAATCTGTCGAACATCAATGAGAATGGCGTGCGAGAATATTGCCACCGCGCCAAGTGGTATCTACAGCATCGGATCTACTCATATCTCCTATCAGACTACTCTCAGAAGTCTGAAGTCTAATGACGTCAGCTTTCCCTGGGGACTTTGTTGTAACGGGTACGAATTAATTGCGAGGAATAGGTCGAAACGCCGAGTCATTGGGACTTTCAGAAAAACTGGTCAGGATGGCGACTGGTGGTGCGCACAAATCTTTTTTTCTGTTCTTTCCATGATTTTAAGTACTTAAATATTTATTAACTTACGGTTACCTTTCTGGAAGAAAACTTTCCTGTTTTTCTTTAATGATAGTATGCATGGAGTCAGATTAGAGAAAAGTTCATAGAGGTGCGATCCCGTGACCGATAGAAGCAGAACTCATTACTGGGTAGTGATTTTGGGTGCGCTTGCCCTCTTAAATGGGTGTGCTCACCCAGAGGACATGCACCTAAGCCATTATCGACCCTCTGATGTTCTTACTGCGGACAGGAAAATGAAGAAGTTGTCAGTCTTGATTTCCGATGCTCCCCTCTTTTACTCCGATTTAACTGTGTTAGTCAGTGTGAATCTCCGACGCCACTGTCATCCTCAGAGGTTCATGCCGTGATTTAAGATTACTGTATGAACAACTAAACGATCAAATTCCCTCAATATTTTATACGTTCCCTCGGAATAACTCAGGAAAATCACAGTCGGATTCGATTGACTTGTGTTCCACCTTTGACCAGAAATGACCCATTTATCGCTCATCAGTAGGGAGAATTGAACGTTAGTAAGCTCCGAAAAATGGAAACATGCTACAAGTAATTCAAATATTTAGGACGCTTGAATGTCTTGCGTATCTCACCTTTATACATGTAACATATCTTTTATTGCATGTAATCTACACTTACATCACATGTAACATACACTTAACCCTCCTCCTTATATCCTCTATAATCACACCATTCGAGGCGCGAGCGGCGCGCGCGATGCCTCCGACTGTCATCCGCTCTCTCACTGTCTCTAATCTCCGCTACGCACCAGCACGCGCAGAAACCATGTGATTTTCGCCGTTCTATAGCCTGTAACTCATATAACTCAATTCTGCGATCTGATATGATAGGCATACCTATCTGCAGTCTCAAGACCTGCCGGTCATAGCTCGCTGCCTATCATTTGTCAGGAGATTGGCAAATGTGGTGCTCTCGCAATTGTGCATTTCTGCTGGTGTAAGAACCAATTTTCTTTCGGTTGCATCAACGAGCGCTACGAAAGCTGCTACTAATTTAGAAGCTCTTGCTAAACCATTTCTGTATTTGAAAAAATATTTGTGTTGGGTACAGTACCGGTCACAGAGCAGAAGCAGAAGCCTAAAGTAAGATTTTTTGCGGCGTTATCCTTCCTTTCAATGACAGATTTTTGTTCCGGAGTCTAGTGACCGTTCACCAAAAACAAGGATTACTGTTGCGTACTAAGTCAGACCAAAATTTAACCCTGGACAATACAAAAATGACATTATTGTCATCCGCAACGCTGACATTGCATATCAGGATTTGATCCTTCCTCCTCACTAATCCATCCTTCCGTAAACCACCGCTTTAGACCGGGATCATACTTCTCGCGACCAGCGACATCGACACTGCATATCAAGCGTATCGATTTTTCGTCGATATTCATGGCAAATACTGCACCGCGTCGCTTATCGCAGATGGTAAAGGCTATTAAAGGGCGAAATTTTCGTGGTTTCTACGCATGCTGGTGCGGAGCGGCGGTTAGAGACGGTGAGAGAGCGCATGACAGACGGAGGGAGCAGAATCGTTCGCGCTGCTCGCCCCATGAGTCGTGAGAATTACTACGTTATGCAGAGAATATGATCCCGGCCTTACCATTGAGAACATTGCCAGCTTATTGGTGAGACTGCTATTTCATTTCACTAATCGCTGGGTCGCATGCAGCGATCATCACTTTTGTGATCAGAAACGAGTCATAACTTCAGACCCAGACTAGATTTTTTCTATTCGAAGCTTTCTAGCAAACAATCATAGACTATTTCAGGTCCCCTGTAGATTTTGTATTTGATTGGATTCAATTAATTCGGGGGTTTCGGCCTGTTTCACTGGTTGTCCGTTTTTGATCTGCTTAGGAGCATTCGGTGAAATTTTGAAACTTTAAAGAGTTGATTTCCAGGTCCTCCACAACCCTCAACTGACCGTTTTTCAAAACTCTACCTAAAAGCAGTGTTCACGATAATCTTCGATTTGGAGATTAATCGCTAAAGGGCTCTGCAGAATTGCACCGCCCGGCGGCACGCCGCCGAGCGAGAGGATTGGAGCGTGGCCAAACCCTGACGCGGCGGCGTACTTAAATGCCTCGCAGAGTGGCGGCGATGCCTGCCGTCGTTCTTCATTTTTCTCCATAACGTACAAACTCATTCATTATATGCCAGAATTTGAACTTCATTGATTTCAAAAACCATGAAATCACACTCGAACAGAAATTCGAACTTAAGAGGCGCCAAGAACCGAAAAGCTTCTCAAAAACTGCTAAACTTCCATGTGTGTTTTTTTTTGAAAATTTTCGTCATTTAAAAAAAAATCAAAGGGTATGCTCTCAGAAGCGGTAAATATAAATTCTAGTAGCGACGCTAATTTGGAACTTCTCGTGAGAATCGATATTACGCCACAAAAAGTGAAATCAATGTTTTCGAAAGTAACGTGGAATGTTTCACATTAAAAAAGCCACGAACGAATGAAAAGCGTTCAAGCATTTATGGATGCGTGCGATCACTACATCAAATAAGAGTAAAAATAGAAAAGTTTGCAAGGATGACTAAACAACGGAAAAAATACATTGAAAGGATCGAAGGCGGCGCTCCCCGCCGACGGTAGATCAGTCCAGATCATTTTTCGCCGCCGCTCGCTGGCGGCGTCGTTCCGGCAGCCGCTGCTGTCGCGGCGACGAGAACACTCTGCGAGATACCCGCGTAGCTTTTCCCGCGCGGCACGTCACCGCTCTCGCCCGCTGCGTGGCGCCACCCATTCTCCAACACTGCCGTGCCGCAGCGGCACTCGCCGCGGCAACTCTGCAGAGCCCTTAAATTGATTGTTTCGCTCCCGAGTAGAACTGAAATGACGAAGAACCCGGGGAAAACGCTCCAGAACGGCACGAAATCCTTTACTCTCAGCCCGCTTCTTTACTCTCAGTGGAACTGTTTGTTGTGACAATGAAATTTTTTGTGGACCCGTCTTTCGCAATTCTTTTTCGTTGCTTCGTACATTCTTTCAGACCCAAACTAATACTGATTTGCCTAAATTATTTTTCAATTTTTGATTAGCCCCATTTTTCACCGGTGGCAACCACTGTGAGCGTGTTCATTCAACCGGACAACTAGACCAGGCCAGGGAGTAATGTCACTGAAATAAGCCAATTTAGTGCGTTTCTTGCTCTTTATTCGTAATTTTGGTAATACTTGGTAGCCAACGCATTGTTTTGAATGGAAACTTGGGAACGAAATTCATCGTGAACACTGCCTTTACTCTCAGGGGCTTTCCTAGTCAGTCAAGTGGTGGTTTCAGAGCTCACAAAGCGAAATATATCACAATTACTAATTGGGTACGTAGTTAGTTTTGACGTATTCCTACTTCCACGCATTGTGATTGTTCAGATTTTTTTCTATGAAACTGAGTGATACAGGAGTTGGGAATGCGCTTTCGTTTTTGAATGTGGTCTTCTCTTCGAAATTCTGATTACCACCTTGACACGAAGGCAGTATGTATGCAATTCCATTTTATTTAATCTGAAATTCTTCTGTCCTTTCTTTCTGCGGTTTTTGGTTTTATTGAAATTGTCTCCGTAGCATTCACCTGCTTCGCGTGTGTTCACTGTTTAATTTCAATTGAATTGCAAACGTGGTTTGTTTTTATTGACATTCGAAACTCCATGACTATCGTTCTCTTACTGCACTTCTTCAGAGCAGTTACTCGACAGTACGTAGATGTGCGTAGGGCTAATATACGCATTTATTACCTTCTACAATTCCCAACTGAATTACAATTGACTTCACATTTGAAGGAGTTCTAACTTGCCGCTGAATTGCAATACTTTAAATACACCTTTTCTAGTATCCGGGACCCGACAGCTTCGAGTAGGTTCACAGCAAATTCTAGCAGATAAAAAAGCACGATTACGAACATTGAGGTGTCAGAATTTGGAAATTACCTTGATTTAATGCAAGTATGGGATTGAAATAGGAAGGATGCATTTAAAGGTACATAGTGTTTGCGATAAGAGTAGCCTCTGAGACTTGAATTTGAAAGGTCCAATACCCGTTGCAATAACAATGTCGAAGATGCGGTCGAAAACCGGTATCCAAACACCCTGTACGGCTCTAAATTTGAGTTTGATGTACCACGCCCCGCCCACGTCCTTTGCGACCATCAAGGAAGTGGGCGGAGCGGGCATGCTACATTGAAGTTTTGGTGCCGTTTGGGGCTATTTTTAGCTTTTTTAGAGGTTTTCTTTACATTGCACCTGCAATGGACGGCGGACCTAGTGGATTTTCGCGGAAAATTGAGACTGTTTGTAGCATTAAAACGGCGGTTGAAGGACAAAGGATATACGCAGCTTTATTTTTTAGAGGTACATGTCTTCTAATTTTGGGTATCTTTTTCGGTGTACTTATAACAGTGGGCGTACTTTTGTATTTTAGCCTTGTTTGTTGGAATCCTCAAAGTTTATTAATTTCTTTATTTATTTATTTATTTATCACGTTTCGTAGAACGCTCCAATAAACAACTAGCTGATGACCATTATGAAGAAAGATATTCCATGCTCAGGAAAACAAAAAAAAACAAAATTCAAAAAAATTCAACAAAAATCAATAAAACCATCGGCAACTAGATCAATGCAGACAACAGCAACGATAGAGAACAGAACTAAGAGGCATCGAAGTTCGAAACACCGACACATTTTGCAGAAATGGTTGAATATGCGTGAGCATATTTTTTTTATTTCATTTCATGTTTCATTTATTTGTCAATCATGAATGAGGAACAGAAACATGAAAGTAATTAATATACGTCCAGATTGACTAAAAAAGAAGCTTGAAGCAAACTAAGCTTCTCGCACGCGAAAACAGTGCCTCTATTTGAAAGATCTGACGTTTTGATTATAAGCTCCTCAAAAATCAGTGGCCATTCACTTATAGAAAAATTGTGTTCAGTGGGATCCGTAGCAGCCAACAGTTTGTAGGGTTGCAAAAGGGATGGCTGAGAAAATAAATAGAAACAATTGGAGCAATCCAGAATTATTTTTCTGTTGCTCTCCAAGCAGCATGAATGAGCTCTTTCGTTGACACCCTCGTTAACATCACTTCCGCCCAAGCAGAGGGTTTGACCAGATTTTGACCATTGAGCAGCTGTCTGTAGGATAACCCTACCGAGATCCGGCGCAACTGGTAGGAGAGCATTCACGAGCGGATGCGGGGGCACCTATTTGATCTAAATTCGAACTCATGGCACTGACTCGGGGGTGCCTACAGTATAAGCTATCACAGTGGTCAAAGATGGTCATGGCGGATTGACGTGACACGAGAACATGAACGATGACCTCATTCATCGCACAGAAGCACCGCACTGGTGGAAAGGATCTTGCATTGATTAGAAACACGTTTTTCTCAGTTTGGCGTGCACCATAGAATCATACTTCGGTAAAATACGAAACGCATATATCAACACAAGCCATAAGGGCTAAAAATCAAGAAAATCCACGAAGTATCGTCACAACGTGAGCATGCCATGCGTATCAAAATTTTTCTTCGAGCGCTGTTCGTTTCAAAATGAAAAAGCCCGTGGGACTTCATCTCTCTACAGGCCAACGAAGCTAAGGTTTGCCGTGCCAGCCAGCTATGGCACATTGGACCTTACCGGAACTTTGGGTCATGGGTTTACTGGCTCCCCACATGGGACCGGTAAGGTGGCAACCAGCCTGCGGCAAGGAAAGAAGCAGTTTCGCAATAATTTTTCCGAGAGAAAACACAGTTCAAGCGGGAGCACTGACTCTAAATTCGAAACCAAATTCATGAAAATAGGTCGGTATTTATCAGCGGTTCCCATGAAACACAAAATGTCCGCAGTATTTGCTAAGATCTCGAGAAAAAAAGTATCAACATTTCCAAAGATAGCCGGCTCTAACTCCATAGTCATCGGAAGTCTCATTACACCCATCACCAATGCGACCATTTTGACGAGAAAGAACCATCAATCCAGTTGGCGTAGTGGTGTTGGTCAATAACTGAGATAGCATCGAGTTCTGAATGGAAACGGTCACTGACAATTGAGGAAAAAAACTGAGCTATCTACACATCCTCAATCTTTGATACATCCAAAAGATTTATCCTTTTTAGCTTTCTATGGAAACTTTGAGAATCTTTGCATGATATGAATTCAACTGGTAAAGTGTTTGGCCACCGTGCACTACGGGAAAAGAATGAATTGTACACCATCTTGAAAGAGTGCCTGTTTAGATTTGGATGGTGAAGCGCGAATCCGCCCCTTCTTCCGTTGCACGGCTTGAACACCCAGTACTTACTAGCTCTGAGTCTTACTTCCATGCGAATAATGCGGAAGCAGAAGACCAAATCATGCACCACTCTTCTGTACTTCAGGCTTCTCATATTGAGCGCGCGGAGACGATCACTATAAGAGGGAAATTCCTCAGGGTAGTTCGAATTCGGGAAGGCTCGATAAAACACCAATCTTGTGAATGTCTTTTTCATAGTTGGGTTCCATGCGGGTGACCCGTATTCAAGATGAGGTAAAACATAGGTTTTGTACAACGTGGTTAAAACTGAAGGCTCATTAACTTGAACATTTCTTAAAATCATGAACAAAGCTCTAGTAGCTTTGTTTACAATGCTTTCAACGTGTTTGCCTAACTTTAGTGAGTTATCGATCAAAATACCGAGATCCCTGACCCAAGTTTCCATCTTCAAGCTACAGCCATCCACATTGTATGCCAAGGGCGAAGTAGGACCCAAGTGAAAGAAGACTGTTTTGGACAGGTTGACAGGAAGTTCCCACTGATAGGACCACTCCAGCATTCTCTGAATTGAGAGGCACAGATTAGCATGAGCTGTATTTTGACCATTCAAATCATACGCACAGTATATCTTGATGTCGTCTGCAAACATGTGGGAATTTTTGTGGGAATTTTTTGAACAAAACTATGAAATTCGCAATCGAAAGTCAGGTAAATATTCCTGTTCATTTATCCCACGTTTCGGGCCCAAACTTACTCCGTTTTCTCGGAGCGAAAGTACAGATAGCGAGGAAGTGTGGGAAGAAGGAGACGCAGAATTCGCGCGCAGACGCACGCGATGAACGGAAATAAAAAACCGAGAATAGGTTTGCGCTTTCACATTCAACATTATCATCGTCTTTTCCTGAGCCGTAAACTTGTTAGGAATTCAAATTTTTACTCCTTATCCTGCTTTGAAATTCACTACTAATAGGGGTGTACTTCTAAAAGAGAGTGCACCTCTATTTTTCATCCCTCTCTGTTTGGTGTGATTCTATCAAAGGTGTACTTCTTAAAGAAGAACTACAATACAGTACCGAGCAAATTTTTCGCAAAAAAGAACGGTTTCCGGCGTTTTTGCGCTCAGAAAGTGCCGCAACGCCATAACTCACTCTAGAATGGACGAAATGAGTTTTCTCAAGTAGTTTCCGTGTTCCCCCAAAGAGGCGAATGCAATGGTATATGTAGAAAGTCTTTTCAATGCCATATTTTGCTGAAAATAGGTGTTTCTTTCCAAAATTCACATTGATCAGGTCATAACATGACAACTTTTTGCTATCATGACCGTCTGATCAATACGTTGTGATGGATTTTGGGGAGCAAATAGGCATTTTTCGATAAACTTCCAGAGTTAAATCTATTGTTTCGTAATGCTATTGTGTAGAGCTCAATGAAAGGAATCCAGAATTGACTTCAAAATTGAAATCGGACCACATTGAAGCAAGTTATGGTGATGCGCGCTTTGTGAGTGCAAAAAAAACGCCGCAAAACGCCTTTTTTTGCAAAAATCTGAGCGGTACTGTACTCCCCTAGATTTGACGTGGGAAAGTTGTGATTCTCTCTTTTAAAGGCAGCGTTCACGATAATCAACCTCGGTGACTTTCCACAGTGAAATGATAGGCGAGAAGGATCCTATGTTCCCAGTGCCGAAAGAACGGTAGAAAACAAGCAAGGAGTGGCAAAATAACGGCTGCAAACAAGCGTTTTGGTGTTCCAGAACCGCCCCGAACCCCTCGATATGAACAAATGAAGACTCAGACTACAGGAATAATGAAGTCAAGGAAGGGCTGATAAGTGATCGCCTGGTTACACTGATATGCATCATCCTTCATAGCCGTCAATTCCTCCACGCTCAAAAATCAACGTAAACAAGGGAGGGCCTATTTTGGCCTAAAAACGCCGCTTGCGCCTTCTTTTTGAACATGCCGTGCTATATAGGGCACGAGACCTTCCGTAAACCGTGCAGGTATCGAGAGCAAAATTATCGTGAACACTGCCTCTAAACATATTCTGTAAAAAAACAATCGACAATATTTCTTAAGTAAACAAGCTGCTCCCTCCAATGTTAAACAGCCGACATTTTTTCCTCTTGATAGAAGTGGATCGTTGTTCTTTTCAAAACTTTTTTCCGTTTTTTTGGAGGGATTACGGGTTCATAAGTACGTATTCTAAGCGTGAGAGTTTCCAGTCTACGCTACGTCGTTTTGAAGGATCGGAGAAATTTTTCCGTGAGGCATTCATACTTTATTTGAGCCGCTGATGGAGGGTCTTTTGGCCTCGAGATTCGTCCACTTTCCCCGAGAGAATAATATTCGGAAAACAATTAAATATTGAATGAGTTTATCGCATAATTCAGTGGCCTCTGCCGCCTCCTGCGTATTGCAATTTCTTCCAAAACACCACCTCAGAGTTTCTTCATCTGTACGGCGTTGGTCTGCTGTGGAAGCTTCCATTTGAAGGGAAATGAATAACTTCGTCAACAGGGGAAAGGGAACTCATACCTAGTTACTTCTTCCTTCCGACGATAGCATTACTTCTTTGGGCCTACAAATGTCCATCCATTTCCTCCCTATTTTCATAATTTCTGTTAGAGAAGTTGAGACTTTTTCCAGGAACTTCCCTATGCACTATTCTGATTCTTAATAGATTATTTCCGCTCTTCAATTTCCTTTGTTTACCTTCGATAAAGTTCATGTCGAATGTACTTCTATACCCATCTCATTTTCCAATCCAACTCACGTTTCAATGCAGACGTCATCGGCTACTACTTTTCCCTTATTACCAGATTGCGTCCAGAGATGCTTGCCTAGATGCCACCCCCATATACATACTCCTATTTCCATTTAGCCCCCTTCTATCACTCAATACCACTCGTCAGTTTTCATCAGAACGCATGCAGCGGCGTTTTCTCACGATCTCGGCCCCCTTCTATCAAAAAATCTTTTCAATTTGATTTTTTTCGGATGTGAACAGTCAACTCCAGGTGAAGAGTGCAGTGTTACAATTACATATGTTATGCTTTCTAGAATTTAACATACAACGAAAAATTTCTAATTTGATCCACAGATAAGCAGTACACACAGCTCTTTGCGGCTGCACATCCTATTTGCTTACTGCTCTAAAAAAGAAGAAATTGCCTGAAAATCGCCGAGGATTCATTGCGAACCTGGATTTTACTGAAAAAATTGACTCGAAAAATACCGGGAAAATACCGCCAAAAATTACTCGAAATCACCCCGAAATCCTAGAAAGGGCCGCCCCGAATTTTCCGCGAAAATACCGGTAAAATACCGCGAAAATCAAGCGACTTTTCAAAAAAAGCCTGTCGCTAAATTGTCGCAAAAAACCGCATTAATGCAGCCATCAGCATGGTCGCGTTTTTGCTTATTCAAAGCAGTGGGATTCCGCCAGAATACTTGCAGTTTCTTGATTCTACAGCGTATCTGCCGGGAATCTGTCTCTTCGATTCCGGTCTGGCGCACGGAGGCGGGAGGTTTTCGGCTGGTTCTTGGTAGAACCCAGACAATTCCTTCCAGAGTGTATGGCACTCTAAAATTTCACGTTAAACTTTTGGAGCTTTTTTGTTGGAGGCATCCTCAGACATCATACTACCGTTCGATAGTCCCTCTCATCAGGATCCTTAACGCTTTATCAGTCTGAAAAGAAAAGAATTTGAAGGGCATCATTCGAAAAGGAGGCTAAATTTGTGGGGAAAAGCTTCGCCACATACATTTTGACCAAAATTCGCGTGCGGTAATGTGCGATTTTTGCCTGTTTTGATTCTTGGATTGCTTCCAAATGCATATATAACTGCTGTTGGATTCTCGTGATGTTTCGTGCGTAATTACGTCATCCGCCGTCAATTCCGGTAATATTGCGATTAGCGGCGCGAAGTGCTTCGATTACCTACAATGTTGATTGGACTACCTATGGTGGTTGTTGACCGCTTCTGCATTACTTCCACGCCGCAAACCAATAGGTGGCTCATACAGTGCGTTCAGAAAGTATAGGGACACCCCCGAAAATCGTGGTTTCCAATAAAACTTTGTGTTTGGTGATCAATACTGTTCATCAATGAATTTAGCATCATGGAAAACCTTTGTTTGATTATTTATATAACAGTTGTGAAATTTTGTAAGATTCTATCACAACTTTTAGAATTTTTTGCCGTTCAGAAAGTATAGGGACATTTTTCGAAAATTCAGGTTTTTTAATCCAAACAAAATCTCCCGTTGCAAGTTCGCTACATAAACTCAAGATGAGTACATGTGATATCCTTATTCCTGAAATGGCTCGTGGTACTGCTCTAACTGCTGCTGAACAAGCTCAAATTCGTGCGCTCAGCGTTGCCGGGTTGAGCCAACGTCGAATCGCTACCCAGATCGGAAGATTTGTCAACTGTATCAACCAGTTACTGCGAGATCCAGATTCCTACGGTACTGCAAAACGTACTGGACGGCCGAAGAAGATCAGCAATCAAGATTCGCGGAGAGTTATTCGGCTCTGCTCCAACAGCACACTGTCGTTGAGCCAAATTAAGTCTGATTTAATGCTCAGTCTTTCGAAAACGACAGTCTGGAACACCATAAATGGCGATAAAAACATTGTCCGACAAGTGATGAAGAAGGCCCGTCGTTATCTGCAAGGCTATAAAGAGGCTGGACTTGAATTTGCAAAGAGGAACATGGCAACTGATTGGGCAAAGGTAAGGCAGTCTCATAAAATCCGGAAAAAAATCGAGAAATGACGCAAAAAAATTTTAGGTCACCTTTTCCGACGACAAGAAATTTAATCTTGACGGACCGGATGGTGCTCGATCCTACTGGCGAGATCTGCGCAAGGATCCATTGATTTTCAGCAGACGGAATTTCGGCGGTGGCTCGCTGTTGTGTTGAGGAGCATTCAGTAGCGAAGATGTTTTGGAATTGGCGTTCACTTCTTGTCGCATGAACTCGGAGGAATATCAAAAACCTCTTCGCACACATCTACTGCCATTTTCGTCCGGAACACGACGTCAGCGTTTCACTTTCCAGCAAGACAACGCGGCGGTACATGTGTCCAGGTCTACAAATACCTGGTTTCTACGTCATCGAATCCGTTTGTTGGAATGGCCTGCGTGTAGTCCAGATTGTAACCCGATAGAGAATATCTGGGGCATACTTGTGCGCCAGGTTTATGCCAACAATGTGCAATACAGAACGGTAGATGAGCTGAAGGTCGCTATCCTCGAAGCGTGGGCCAATCTGGATGAAAACGTCATCGCCAATTTGATCAATTCTATGCAAAAGAGAATTTTTGAGATCATTGCTAATGGTGGCGCAGCTATTTCATTTGAGATAGTATTTTTAATTCTTTCTTTGTTCAATAATTTTTGTTTTTGTGTTGTGTCCCTATGCTTTCTGAACGGCGAAAAAATCTGAAATTTGAAATAAATTCTTGTAGAATTGCTCAGCTGTTATAGAAATGAACAAACGGAGGTTTTTCACCTTGTTGAATTCATTTATGAACAGAATCGATAGCCAAATATAACATGATTTTGAAAACCTTGATTTTCATGGGTGTCCCTAAACTTTCTGAACGCACTGTATTTTCTTTCCTTTTTATTTTCAATTTAAATAATGTGTTCGAAAATTTTTTTCGTTGTCAAAAGATACTTTCAGAGCAAAATTCATTTGGATCTATCGCATGCGTGTGCGCGCGTATGCTGCTTCTCATCCTCTCTCCACATCTTCTTATTGTCTTTCCATCACTATGCACACGTACACAATGTAACAAAGTAAATTCCGCCACGTCTCTGCTGAATTTCGTACTAAAAAACCTTCATTATCCCTGTCTTATTATTCCCATGGAGTTTTCTATTCGATAGAGGTGGTTCTACCAATTGGATGTATTATTTTGGTGCATGACGTACAGTCGGCACGGATAACACTGGCTTTTTTGGTTCTCTCTTGAAGGTGTAGTTTACGTAAGAGCGGAATCGGTGCACATATGGTTCAATTAGGAATTCAAGTAGGAAGCCGCGGCGCTTCTTGGCGGGAAAATTTTCAAGTGGGAAAACAACGAAAACATGGCTATTGATCCAGTGATTTCGCGCCCAAACGCTGAGTGTGGCTTCCTAATTTGAGGACACGGGTGATATGTTTTAGCATAAATCAAGTCAATGGCTCGCCGCCTCACTCAAAAATAAACTAAATCTCTTCGGCGGCTGGCGTGGGCGGTCCCGCTAATCGACTCAGGCCAAGAGAAGAGCTCCAACTTGTTTCATTAATATTTTCTATTATCATGATGGAGAGACTCCATTTTTGGAGAAGAAAATGCAATGCTTGGGGAATATACCCTGGCGATCGGACGCGTTGATGACCTATCTGGAATAAAAAAAAATGAAAAAAAAAACGTTGCATAATCCATATATCATAAAAAGCACCTGTACATTAAATATAATAGGAAATCATAGGAATAAGGAAAGAGAGGGTTTGATGAGACGGAAGAAGTAGCAAGATGGAGAGGGGTAAAAAATGGCAAGCTCGGGGGGGCAAGCTCCGGTGCTCGGAGTGTTGCCCCCAGTGGAGCTGCGCTAGCCCCTCCAGTGTAGCAGTGACGTCACGACCCCGGAGCACTGACGTCACCCTCTCCCCCGGAAAGCGTCACCGCTCTCCTCCAGGATTACCCCTTTCTGACAGGGACTCAAAGTCCCCGTCCAGGGCCAGCCCTGTTGGGCCGAATGCGGCTCGCAATGAGGTGAGGCGCCTTTTAAACCGGTTGAGCACGTGATAGATCACCGGAAAATCACGTCAAATCGGGACAAAACTTGACGTGAATGACTATGCGTACGGTTGGTCTGCTATGCCTTCTCTGGCCTCTATTGTCGTAAACTACCTTCTACTACGACTTCTTCCCTTCTTTTCCGTCTCTTCGTCTCGGGGGGACGGGCAAGCGCCGAAGAAGAGCAGGGGCCTCCTCTAAAGCCCCCCTCGGGGAAGGCCTCTGCTGACGCTCCCCCAAGTCGAAAACGGGCTCTATTGTCCGGCGCTCCCCCCCCCGCAGAGTCTGAGTTGTCCACACGGTTTATCGCGCTGAAATCTCAGGAAGTTGGCACGTTGAAACATGATGCAAGTCGTAGAACACCCCACAGGTAAAGCAATGTGATGGAACATCTATGGATAAACAGTCGCTGCTGCCTGTTTAAGTTTTTTCGTCTAGTTCGCGCTCGGCAGATTGCCGCAATGGTATTAACGGTTTTACTGATCCAACTTGGACCGGGGTTGGACAAGGAGGAGCTACGGACGGCCCAGGGCGGTCTATCGCACGCCAGATTTTTGTCCCCGTTCTGACTATTCTATATACATGAATAAGTATCCACCGGGTGGGACTACGGAAAACTCAGGAGAAACTACAGACGACCTATGCAGGTCTACAGACGACCCGAAATGGCCAACCAGTGTACAATTTTTCGTCCCCATTTTTCCGTGCTTCCTCGCATATCGACCGTGTAGGACTACACCCTATCGTTCAACGGCCACGGAGTCCTCACTGGCTCAACTTCAGAGGTTGGAATGGTTATATCAAGATGGGAATCGATGAGTGAGTGTTCAATGAACCTAATATGTCGCCCACGCTATTCCGGAAGGAAGCAGTTGACTACCGCCGACACTCCGCGAGCCGTCGACAAAACAATGCACTCCGCCCACAAAATCAGAACCGCGGGATGCCCACAAACATGACTTTTCCGGCGGGAAATCCACTGTGGTTATGCGGCTTTTGCCTCCAATCTGCATGTTCTGTCCTGTTTCTTAATCTATCTTAGGAGTCAACCTAATGTTCCGGTGTTATAGTTTTTTCCCCTTTTGAGCAACTGGGTAGTCAGTTTTAACGGAGACACCAGTGAAGTGTCATTCACACCTTCTCAAGAATACACAACAGTCATCAGGAGGATCGCTTGGTTAGAGTCAATTTGAATAACTAATCGTTACTTCAAGATTACTTGTGAAATGAATTTTATCGGCAAATACAGGTTTCCCTTGATCATCTCGCTTTGATTTAGTCACATATGTGATGTAAATACCTCCGTAGCTTTGAGACAAGCATCGAGAAGAAAGCTTTCGCATTCACCTTTGTATACAAGTTGTTTAGTCAGGTGTCACCAGTAAACGAAATGTCTGATTGACCCCCAAATGGAACTTGAATAGACAAAAACACTTAATCAAAGATGGCTTATTTTCCGACCGTTGGCTTTTTGTACAATTCTAACCGATGCCACGAATGATAAGGAATTTTTTGACTTACTTTTTTCCTGGCTTTTCTCTATGTAATGAGACTCGAACTATCCTTGAAACGTCATGCCAGACTATCTGATGTGCACAGACCTTAAAGGCAGTGATCACGATGATTATCATATTCGAGTTCAACTCAAAAATGGGGTATTTTGGTCGTGAACTATCAAATCGTAGAGAAACAGCAAGGAAAAGCGTTCAGAATAAGCTGAAATAGTGGCTTCTAACGTATTTATAGGTTCAGGGCGCGCAAGAGCTTATGCCCGCTGCTAGTTTCCGCAAGCGCGCGCTAATGGCAAAAGGCGCGCGAATCAATCAGACTGGATGTGGCGGAGCTGCTTGGCACTTTGCCATCGAAAACGTCCGCGGAGCCGCAAGCTCGTCAGAGCGGGAGGCGGGGCGGGTTAAGCAGGCGTACTGTGCTAAAAAATCTACACTTCGCTGTCGTTCTTATCGATTTCTGGTCCGTTTTCGATGCCTTCTTCGACCATATCCCCTCCAGCATCTGCCAACGTAGTGTTTCGCACTGAAAACTCAAAAACGAGGTTTATCGTGGACACTGCCTTTGAAGACATCGTACGAGCAGGAAACCGTATACTATTTTTCCGTGTTTTTGTGTAGCTTGGCCTCTCTGAACGAAAATTTTGAAAGTGCCTATGGAAAACCTTCCTTTGTGAAGAAAAGTTGGTCTGAACACACTTCAAAATATAATTTGAATTTCACTCCAAAATCGTTTCTGAAGTTATCCTGCATTACGAGACTTCGTCACTGTCATTTTCGAAGTTTTCTTGCATGTTGTGTTCGTGCCGTAACTGTTCTTCATGTTGTTTGACGGTCGCATCAACATTCTACGAAAAAGTGCTAGATGACTGGTGAGAACTGGTGGCGGATCCTCATCTTTGACCCCTTCCAACCTCATAACCCTAAGTTTTTTGGAGCGCCAAACTTTACGGGTGTGGTCTACCGGGCTGATACGCTAAATTGAGCCTGAAAATAGAAAGTGGTTTCCAGCGTCAACGATACCTTTGCAATGCTCGCCCTTGCACGCTCAAAAATAATACCGATTTTATGACACGAATCGAAGATTGGAGGCGGTGGTATTGGAAACTAATCCATGAAACATGTGACAAACTCGATTTATTGTCCATATCGGAGCGAAACTCTGCCCCGCAGTTGCAGACGACTGCTATGGCCGCATGCAACGCGGCAAAAATCGAGCTGTGATAATGGTTATAACTTCACCTTAAAGGCAGTGTTCACGATAAAAATCGTTTTTCTGTTTTCCAGCCTATCTTGAAAACGGCCCCATGCTGATTCCAATGATGTCTCTGAAATCGTACACGACCTTGTGGGAACCAAGTTATGGTCCCTCAAAGATTGAGCTATGGAAACATGGTGGACGAGTTGTCCGAGGCTTGTAACTTCCGTCTTTTGTAGCCGATCTATGCGAGCTGACCTGAGTAAAGAGAGAAGCCGAGAATGAAGGGAAGAACGGGGCTAATGATTGAAAATCATCGCTCATCTCACGATCTCGAGCATTCATTTGTTCACGTCGGTGGGCGTGTGATGCGCTTTTGGGGTTTTCAATGCGCTCGAAGTTGCAACTTCGGGCTCTTTTGGGGCTCTTCCTGGCTCGTTTTCATGCGTTCTTTCGACGTTAACGTTACAGAGTGTCCCTCCACTACCCAATCCTAGTGGAATTTCGAAAACTTTTTTCATCGTGAACACTGCCTTTAAGCGCAATGCTGAAGCGAGGTTGCTCAGCAGTTAGTGTTGCGTGGTTCACAGGTTTCTCAGGAAGTTCAAAAAATTATTCTAAATTTTCACGCAAAAAAAATTATTCAAGACTTCGTCAACATAAACAGTTGTAAGACTGAGGAGGAGGAATGTGTCAGTATTTTTTCCTAGGAGAGGTAATGACTTTTGAGAAAAGCAAGGAAGACACGAGTCTGATCCAACAGAACTAAAAGACGAAGACGATTGGATGAGAAGCGTGGCAGGCCGAGTTGAGTGGGTCGATAAATAACATGGCTGGTTACAGCGGCCCTGTGATTTTGGTCGTTACAATCTAGTCTGATTCAAGGTTTACGTTTATGCTACCCTTTCCTTCATCAGTTTTCCTGTAAGTCAGTCTCAAGGATTTAACAACATCATCTCATATTTTATAAGTAACGCAGATGGTGACTTTGTCTAGTTGTTGCGATTATGTCCTTACACTTAGGTGATGCAATTTATGACATTCATATTTTCGTTGAATGCGATTTCCGTGCTCTATGGTTCTTGGTACGTGAATGGAGACTCGACAAAACGAAATCATTGAGAAGAAATATCTAACGGAATAAACATCCGGCCTTGCCTAGCAGTGACGGGCGGTTTACCTGCTAGTCGTACTCGTCAATGAAACGGACACCAAAGGTTTCCTTTTGACAACGGACGCCCTTTAGGCAGCATTTCCGGCGAACGAAATTGAATTCTATCTCATATCAGTCACACGTTGCAAACCGTTGCCTGTTGCGATTCCGGACGGCCCTATTATGCTCACCTAATCATTCATTGTATCTGTTGTATCCCATGACAGAAGCTTTGTTTCTCGTCAATTCACTCACCACTTTCTTCAGAGTTTTAAGATTCTTTTCGCTACTCCTGGGGTTTCCAGTAGTAGCGGCGTGGATAGGAATCATACCGTTGCTGTTCCTCCCAATGGCACCAACATTTGGAACAGGGATGTGCGGAAAAATATTCTTGGAAACAGAAAACAGAAAATCTAGTTTGACAGAAAACAGAAAAAAATCCCCAGAAACGGGCAGAAAACAGAAAACAGACACTTTCCAAAAATCAATAAAGGGTGTTCAGCGTAAACTAAACGAAATTTTTCGAAACTGAACTTTTCTTATACATTTTTTGAGTGATCTATGCTTTTTTCGATGAATTTTTGAAACGTTACAGTTGGCTAGAGCAAAAAGTATAGTTGCTTAAGAAATGCAGATTATGGGTGCGTTGAGATGACAAATGTTCATCGAACCTTACTTTTCCCAGGCAATAAAACCTGGATTACTCTATGGAAAGCTCAATACATTTACCTGTGCAAGGAGTAGGTAGTGCAGTCGGAGCTGGCTTTCCGTTCCTCAGTGTACATATTTTGACACTGATTGTGGGATAACTGCTGGTTTGAACACTACTACACCGCGCGCCTATGCTATTAGAGTATAACTGACCTGACGCGCTGATCATTCCACGTTGAGAGCCTCTCGTACCTCTGTGGCAGAATTATCATCTGCCTCGTAAGCTCACCATCAATTTCTTGGCGCTTCACCATAACTGAATTCTGTGACATCTGTGTTGCAGTGAATTAAAACACGTGTTTAGAGTTTTGCGTGCATGGTACAGTTGGTGCCAACATTACCCCGCTTCACCAAAGTGGGTAAGCTGGGGAGTGGGTATGAATAGTGGGCGTTCAGTAGTATCAATGGTTTATTATGATTAGCATCGAGTCACATTGCAGCTTTCCTTTCACTTGACTGCTCTGCGATACATCTGAGGGATTCGTCAACGATAAACCTCTGGGTAAGAGTATACACTATAAGATAAAGATAAGGAATCGGCTTCCGGAATCCTTATTGGGATGCGCAGCGCATTCGACGTCGTATTCGTAGAGGCTTGTCTCTGAGAGAAATTGCGGCTGCGGCTCCGCGATAACGCCGCAGCGGCTCCGGGAGAGTGTCTTATATGAAGATATTCAAGAATTATAAGACAATTAGAGGGGCCGAATTGTAAGAACAAAAGTTCGCATCTGCTTTCGTTACGTCCTTTTTCTGATAAGGACAGAGGCTACCGCCGCTTTCGCGCACATGGGAATACGGAATACACCTCCAACTTGGGTATATTAAACCTGCGACAATTTCGTTTAACCACACAGGACAGTGCGTCGTACTCCACGCGGGTTCGCTGCTGCATCCTCGCGGAGCCGGCGAGGTTCTAACGCGGAGCCCCTGCGGTACTAAAGCGGCAATGTCGAGGCCCAAGACGCGGCAGCAGAATTGTCTGATCACGGAGCCGATGCGGAACTATCGCGGAACTATCACGGCTTAGTCGAGAATCGTGGTACTTTTCCGGCGCTGGCAAACTTTCTCGGAGGAATGGGTTTCGTGCTTATTTAGTGGCTTGCGGGGGCCAGCCGACTTCCCAAGAAGTGCCTTCATCTCCTACATAAATCTGTTACCAATCAAAGGACCCCGAGGCCGGATTCATCATTGAAAAATGGGTTAGCGCCAACTCTGGGTTTTACCCAGCACCTTTCATTCACGTACGCACATCCTGGGTTGGTCGAGCTTACCCATATTTTGAGCGCAATGAAGGTGTCTGCAAATGCACATTTTCGCGACGTCTATTCCCAATTTCTCATCTATTCGATACATAATTTTTTAGACTGCCAACCTCTCGTATCTCTTCCCTTGTGGTTTTACAACTGAAATCTGATTCTACTAGTCATCGTTGTTTATGCTTGCCTCATACTTTCCTTTGGCTTCAATTCTTATGTTCTTCTGTATATTTGTGTTTTTTCTTTTTTTTCAGTAAGCCGCGGGGAGAACCACACTAGAGGACTCCATCATGTAAAGAACTGCACCATTTGTAGCTGTTTGGAGGCGATCGTAGTATGTAGCATCGATAAAAAAAATCCGTTGTGATTTTTAGAGCTCTGAATTCAAACGGCATCCGAAAAATAGTACATTGTATATTTTCATGCCTTTTGCTTCACATGGTTCTTTTGGCGCATCAATAGTGGCCCCTATATTTCTCAAACGAATTTTCTGAAGATGTTTTGGGAAGTCATCGTCACTGAGCTTTGCTTGAAGAAATCGGGCACTGCTGCGTTTCTTTCTGCTCGACTGCTCGATTTTTTCGGGATTCGTACGGTTGAGCACGAATTTGTAGCTCGTTTTCTTCATTTTCGAAAGTACCGGTGTTTTAAAAAATGTGCATCTGATTGGACTAGAGCAGTACACAGTGTAACGTACCAAAAAGTTTTGCTAAATCAAAATCAGAAACGACTGGGTATTTGAGTCAAAAGGAGGAGAAAAATTCGAGCGAAACAAAAACAGAAAAATCGAACGTTTTATTCTCAAGAATGACGCCTGCTGGATGCTGCTTGTAGTTAAAACAAGAGGGCAATCCCAACGAATTTGTTTTCTCACTGATCGCAATTCGCTACGCTCATCTCCATGAGAAGCTTTTTTTTCACGACGGCTTTCTGAAAAAAAAACGAAGCTGGACAGAGGAACATTAGAGTGGAGCCAAAAAAGAACTGAATGATAAAAATTCACAAATGAGAAATTAGAATGAGAAATGGAGGCCTATTCAAATAGGGAAGCAAAAAAACGACATGCGAGAGTGGCGGGAGTAAAACTCGAGAGCTGAAAGTTTAGGAAAAGGAGATGACGCAGAAATGTGTCAGAAAAGAGGAATGATCTCAGGAATAGGGTTCCAAAGTTAAAAAAAATGTTCCAAAAATTGTTTTCAGTCAGGATTTGAGTCGATTTTCTCTCCAAACACAACAAAAAACGACGATGAAATTAAGAACCGGGATTTCGAGTATCAGTTAAGTCATGCAAATAGACAGTGAGGAAGAGCACCCATAAATGATGATATTTTAGAAATTTACCACGTCCGAAAATATCCCTGGAGCGCATTTTCTAGGAGACATTTTGGGTTGGGTTGCGTGTACCCTCTCTCCCCACTCGGATTGCGCAAACCCAAACCCAAACCCATTTTCGGATGGGTTATTAAATTGATGAATCCCGAAAATTTGGGTTGCGCTGGCGCTGAACCCAACCCAAATCGTGTAACCCAGTGTCTGCGCAATGATGAATCCGGCCTCCGCAGGAGAGTTGGTTGGTTTGGTTAACCTCGGCGAGGATCGAACCCGATCGTGTACAGTGAACAGCACCGTTTCCTCCCACCACGCCACACGTGCCCTAATGAATAACCACTACAGCGAGATAGAAGTGTCTAGCGTGGTACAACTGCAGAGAGCCTGGGTGAAGTACACCCCCACCCTATCGGCTTAGCTTTGATAAATTCAGCCACCTTTTTCTAGGACAATCCAACTGCGAATCGCGGTGCACGTTTTTCTGATTTCTGTCCAATTTTCGCCTATTTTTACAGAAAACAGAGAAAATGGCCGAAAATGGGCAGAAAACAGAAAATTGCGCACGTCCCTGATTTGGAACCCATCAATTTCTCTCACTCTCTCATATAGGATTGTCTTTTTTGGTTTACATCACCTGTTCGAGCGATTATGTTTTTCGGCCGATTGTTGCACAGGTTCTAATGATATAAAGGTACTCTAAAACGCCCACTCTTTAATATAAAACGTTTTTGGGTAATTTTTTCAGGAGGGATCGAACGATGAGAAAGATGAACGCGGTGTAGATGAACCTTATAGAATCTTTTATGATTCGCTTTACCCATTATTTATAGGTACTTCCAATTTGGGGGTGTGTATACAAGTCTGTTGGTACCTGCTCGTTGGTGCCCCTGTCTTCTACTGAACCCAGCAGACGTTTGAGTGTATACAGGGAACGTTAGAGCGATATAGCGTGCACAACTATATCGCGAAAGTATCCCGCACATTGCATAAAGGTGTCGCCGTCCGGCACACCAAGGCCTCTGGTCCATAACACCTTAGGATCCGTACCTAGGGAGTTCATGGAGTCTTCGGCCACAAGCCACAATGTCGCCACCCTGAACTGTCGATCGCTGTCGAGTGATATCCAAAAAACTGCGCTATCCAGACTTCTGAGCTATTTCCATGCACCGTTTGCTGCTTTGCAGGTAACCCGCCTCAAGGACAGACCCGTCATCAGCGTCGGAGAGTACACCATCTACTGCGGTAACGCTGACGATAGGAGAGTGGGAGGCTGTGCAATAGCTGTAAGGAAGGATTTCAATGGTATGGTCAAGGAGTTCGGCTCAACGTCGTGCCGGAATGCATTCGTACGACTGCGGGATCACAGAGGATTCAATCTGTGGATAGTGAGTGCTCATGCGCCCACTGAAACCGCCGAAGACAATTCCAAGGATGCGTTTTATGAGGAACTCAATACGTTGCTTGCCAGGATACCTTGTCAACATGCTGTTGTCGTGGGGATTGACGCAAATGCGAAGATGGGACTTGATCAGGAATCCGAAGTACTCGGTAAATGGTTCTACCCTGTGGAGCAAACATCGGACAATGGCTACCGCCTTGTCGACTTTTGTGAACGCAGTGGTCTGATTATTGCATCGACATTCAAGAGGAATCATCGCCGCCATCAGCTTACGTGGCAGGGACCAACCCGGCTATCTCCAGAAGAGCAGCGGAAGCGGAAGATGACAACTTTGAAACTACAGCTTGACTATGTCCTGACGAGGAATATTCCAGTATCGGACATTCGAAGATCTAGAGCTGTGTGGGATGTCGCATTCGATTCGGATCACCGTCCTGTTCTGTTGAACTTCACTGCGAGGATTCATAAGAGGAAGCGAGGGGCTCAGCCTCTCCAGAGGATTGACATGACAAGTCTCAGAGACGAAGAGTGCAGAAGGAACCTTCGACAACGCGTTTCTATTCACATCGGAGTACGCACTAAGAAGAAACTTTGCGACGCGGATTCTTTTGTCAAGTGCATCCAGGACGCTTCGAAAGAGGCACTCCCGATTGCACAGCCTAAGAAGAAGTTCGCCTACGTCTCAGAAGAAACAACATCTACCCACAACAGAGAATGTGCTCTCCGAACTGCAGGAAACTTCGTGGAGGGGAAGCGTCTGAGGAGGAAGTTGCGTCGGCAGCTTCAAAGCGACCGCGAGCGAGAGTGGACGCGTAGAGCTAAGGAGTTCGAGAAGGCTTGGGAGGAGAAGAATTCGAGGAAAGTCTACACGTTGCTGCGACAGTATAGCGGGAAGATGAAGAGTTGTTCTCCTGTCTTAAACACTACCAATGGAGTTGCAGTTGGTGATGCGACGCTGCCAATATGGAAGGATTACTTCAGTTCACTACTGAATCGTCCAGCGCCATCAGTACCTGAGCTCCCGCGTGTTCGGAGAGCACATTACGATGTCAGTGAGGAACCGCCGACTGAGTCAGAAGTTTTGGATTGTGTCCGGAAAATCAAGAATGGAAAGGCTGGTGGAGATGACAACATCACTGCTGAAATACTGAAAGCTCTTCCTCCGTCTGGGATTCGTGAAATGACCAACACCATCCGTGCTATATGGATGAGCGAAAGGATACCCGATTCGTGGAGACATGCGATCATCGTACCTCTTCACAAGAAGCTACCCGTCATGGATCCTAAGAACTACAGAGGGATCTCTCTACTTCGTGTCATGTACAAGGTTTTAGAACGTATCATTCTCGAGCGACTTATCAAACATCATGAAAGAACGACCAGAGATGAGCAAGCCGGTTTTCGACCTGGAAGATCGACCATCGACCAAGTGTTCGTCGTGAGAAGAGTAATTGAATCGTAGCAGCGGTATTCGAAGCCATTACAGCTTGCTTTTTTGGACTTTGAAGCCGCGTTCGACTCTCCTCATCGTGATCGATTGCTCAATGCTCTGCGAGCAGATGGAGTCCCGGAAAAGTATGTTCGGTTAATCGAGGACATGAACAAAGAAACAACAGCAGCAGTTCGTACACCTGTCGGATTTGCGTCAGCTTTCGAGGTGAAAACAAGAGTAAGGCAAGGAGCCGTTGCAGGACCTTTTCTTTTCAACTTCGCCGTTGATGACATCATGCGTAGAGTTGCAGAACAGTTTCCTGCGGATCTGGTCCTAACACCATCAGGACGCTCCCTTGTCGACCTGGAGTACGCCGACGACATCGTATTATTCGCTGAAAACAACGCAAAACTGCAGAGGATTGTGAACCTCGTTTCAAAGTATGCCGCAGCCTATGGACTTCGTCTTCGTCCCGGCAAATGCAAGTAGATGTGGGTCTCTCAGAGGCCTTTAACGGGAGTTTGTGTGGATGGACAACGTATCGAACTGGTCGACGATTTCTGTTATTTGACCTGTTTGCAGAAGAACGATGGTAGTTATGCAGCGGATATTCGACAACGATATGCGAAAGCTACGTCTGCATTTAATTCTCTAACCAAGTGTTTGTGGTCTACCACCATCGCGAAGGAAGTCAAGTTGCGCGTTTACCTATCCGCTATTCGCCCTATCATGATGTACGGACCGGAGACGTGGGCAGCACCGAAGACGCAGATGAAAAGGTTGAATTGCACGGAGAGGAAGCTTTTTAGGCGTTTGCTTGGATATTTCTGGCCGCATGTAGAGTGCGCGCAATGATTTTAGTCTGATGAATGGACGGTGCTGCGACGGTAGATCACCCCGCGCGAATCGAAACCCCATTCTCCAGTGAGGCCGCCAACCTCGCACGCCAGCCGCCTGGTCCATGCGTCAGACTAAAATGAAAATGGAAACCATATGCCATAACGAAGACCTTTACAAGGAAATCAACGCAGTACATCAACGCTTGACACGAGGGAAGTGCCAGCATCTCCTAACGCCATCTCAAGCAGCAATGGAAAGTCGACTTCGACTGCTCGGACATATACTAAGAAGAACGCCGGATCGTCTCGTACAACACGCTTTAAGAATGCTTCCAAATCCTGTCTGGAAACGGCCACCTGGGCATAGGCGAAAGTTCTGGACGGATGTGGTTAAAGAGGATTTGAAGTCACTCGGCATCGAAAGACAGTTCAAGCGCGATGTTTCGTTTCGCAGGAAATGGAATGGTGACAGCTGGATGGAATGTGTTCAAACTGTGGCTGAAGACCGTGAAAAATGGACACGGCTGACTACTAAGACGGCACACCTCGGTGAAGATGCGGAATGACCGCGTCAGGCGAAAGCCGACCGATTCAGTCAAGTCACTTCTAATTTATATTGTTGTAAATTACATTGAAGTACGGTTTGCTGCACAATATTAAATCATTATTTATACATACGTTGTTTCGGTTCTATTTTCAGACAATGCATATCATTAACTGTCCCCGAGCCTCTTTAGCGAACGGCACAATTAGGGTTTTGATTATTTATTATAAAACACTTGTATGAATACATTCCAACTTTTCTCATCTTGAAACCTAGGTATCGTTTAATAGTATATTGCAACAGTCTTCTTTGCCATACGAGGTTTTCGGTGGATCTTTATTTGGGCTGACGTTTCAAATCAATCGTCGTCTTCAGAGGCCTAGACGTGGTGCAAGGTTACGAAAAGCACTTTACTCGGTCAAACGCCAAATATCCCCTCGGCATTACAGACCTCCTCTGAGCACACCGGGAAAATCTCGCAAAGAGGATTAGGAAAACTCACGCTAAGATCCACCGGGAGAGCAGAGTGAAATCGCCACCACCCTGTATTGATGGCCTGCAGGGCGAGTGAACCCACTCAGAGAGTCGGGGCTAAGTACGTCGGCACAATACCGTTAGTACGCCAGGGCAAACCTGGTGTACTAACGCTCGTTATGTGCAGGAGCTGTTGGTTGCAGCAGCATATCCTGCCAACGTATGCTGGCGTACTAACGTTCATTATCGACAGAATTTGGACTGCCACCCTCCTCACCGGTGTTAGGTGTATTTCTTGACACGGCCAGCAGCAAGGAGGCCATCCTCGCCGCGGTCCGCTACAAGGGCATCATCTTGGCCGTGGTCCACTACGAGGAGGCTTCCCTCGCGATGAGCCATGGGGATGATCCGCTCAGCGTTCAAAATTAATGTCCGAAAAGTGACACGAGGTCACCTTCTCGGACTAGCCTTAATCGGCCTACTACCCCCTCGGCGAGACTGGCCGCCTTATATACCCGCTATAAAACGTCGAAATTCACATCATTCGAGGCGCAAGCGGCGCGCGCGACGCCTCGGACTCCTTCTGCCCCCCCCCCTCTCTCATTGTCTCTAACCTCCGCTCTGCACCAGCACGCGTAGGAACCATGTGAATTTCGCCGTTTTATAGTCTTTACCCGCCGCCGTCGTACAAGAGGATGCTGCAGTGTTCATTCGTATCATACAAATCAATGGAGAAGAGTGGAAGCAGACACTAGGAGAGAGGGCCTGGCAATGGCACGCGTTCCACGATAAACAAAGCGTTAGTACGCCAGCACAAGCAGCAGGAGCTCCTGGTCGTTGCCAGCATATCCTGCTGTTACTAGCAGGTAAAGCACAGGTGCTGCCGATCCCTTTGTGCCGGCGTACGTACGGTATTGTGCCGACGTACTAAGCCCCGACTGTCCGAGGCACGTTCCCAATGTTTGGTCTATAGCGCACATTGCTATACAAACGACAGAAAATCATTTGTAATGAAGAGGCACTCATTCCTGTTATTCACTCCAGGATTTCCGGAAAATATCCAAAACGCCTCGAGCATTTTCCTGAATAAAATTTCAGTCTCTTGAGCCAGAATACAACACTTAACCTCAGAATCGTTGTCACCATGCCTTTCCCTCCGATGTTTTCCAATTGGGGTATTTTGATCCAAACGCCTCTTTCCAGCCAAATGTTCTTTTGATCGCACGCTTAACATTCTGCCAGTCTCCCCGATATAGTATAAGGTGATACATGTCAAACACTCCATCTGATAAATTTCTCCCGTTTTAGAGCATTCTCCATTTCTTCCAAACCAGGGGTGTGCATTTTCCGTTTACCGATTTTCCGGCTTTACCGGTGTTTTTCGGTAAATTTTGATTTACCGATTTACCGAGTTTTTCTCGGAATTTACCGAAATGTTTACCGAAAAGAAAAATTGGGTGTTTTTTGCCCAATTTCTTACTCGTATTTCACGTGTTGGCTGCTGTTATGGCAGCCTTTGGCGCTTTATCCTTCTTCATCCTTCTTTTTGTGACTCTTTTTTTAAATCCTTTGGCTTACCTTTTTAGGGTTCAAACGATCTCTTCGCCTTTTGTGTCACGTGCTTCTCATCGAAATTTTACTCCGAAAAATACATATTTTATTCAGAAATGCCAACGGCTTTGCAACGCAGCAGAGTGTTGAAGCAGATATTTTAGGAACTGGGAAAATTTTTTTTCGGAGCACCCGGACACAACACTGAATCCACTGCAGTTCTGGAACGACTCCACTGTGAAATCATCGTACCAGCACTTTTCCTCACTTACCAATAAGTACTTTAGCGCGCCTCCTGGCACAGTTGAGGCGGAAAGAATGTTTTCCTCAGCTGGCCTAATTTTGAGTGACTACAGAAAGGCCTCAACGAGAGAAAATTTCGCAATTTTACTTTTTCTCAAAATCAACGTCCTGCTGATCAGGTTTAGCCTTTGAGCCCAGTTTAATATGTAAAACTCACTCACTATTTGCACTATCCTCATGCACTTTTGAAAATGATACATAAATATTACTGATCATTTGTGCTATATTGTGGGATAGAAACCAAAGTCGACGTCAGAATTTTTACCGAATTTTCCGTTTTTGCCGTATTTACCGAGAAAGTTTCGGTAAAAAAATTTCCGGAAAGAATTTTCCGCACACCCCTGTTACTGTCTATCATAAAATCTGTTTCGCACCAGCTGATGTCTCATATTATCGTTAGGAATGTTCACAAGTACGAGTATAGCGGCGCTGACCTCATCAGAAATAAAGGGGAGACAAGGTGATAGTTTGTTCTCGCGAGGCGTACCGCTTCGGTGAGCTGGGGTTGTTCTGAGACGAAGAGGAAGTGGGTAGCCATTCTGTTTGGCGATGTCCAACGCTAACTGGGCCGATTTCCGCTGCTCATATTCGCCCGTGCACACTCCTCTCGCCGTCCGGAACATGTTTCGTACGACTTCTCGCTTCATACTGCTAAGGTGCGCAGACGGCGCGTAGATTAGAATATTATTGGCACTTGGCTTCCGGTACCATTTCACGCTCACAAGGCCACAGGACTACTTCACCTGCGTGTTGAGAAATGACAACCAGCCATCTCGAGGAGTTTCACGTGTGAGCTTGATGTACTGTGACGGCTGATTTAGAATCCGGAAACACTCGTCCATTTCCAATTGAGCTCTTGTAACTATTAAGCATTCGTCAATATATCGGCAATACATCAGCGGAAGCCGTTCCAGTACTGGCTCTTCGATTTCGCTCATAAAGCATACGGCGAGCACTGGCGCCGGTCTCTGGCCCATGGCAAGACCTCTTACCTGTGAGAAGTACCGACCCGACCATTTGAACACGTTGCAGCCAAGGCATTTCCTAATTAGGGTAATGATGCTTGCTTTGCCGAGTCCAAAGGTTTCGATCTCTCTGATGTATCTGTCCAACATTTCGGATAGAGATTGCAAAGCTTGATCATTCTGTACGTTGGTGTAGAGAGATGAAACGTCGAACGATTCCATTACTCAGCTCGTTTCAAAATTGGAAATATGTGAAATTTTTGGAAATTTAGCTTCCTGCCAAAAGAAACGATTCGGTAATGCCATTTATAAGTCAAAAAAGTTTTCAAAAAATCTTGAAATTTCTTTAATAATGATTTGGCATAAAATTGCCTTAAAACTTAAAAAAGGTAGGAAATGAAGTGAAATAATCAAAAAATACGATTTGGTGGTTAACCATTTCACAAGCTTCTCCGTTAAACTTATCAAAACGAAATCAAGCACGATATGGAATGGAGCTTTGCGTTCACATAGCTTGACCTATGCTGATTCTCTTATTACGGTTTTGAAAAATGGCTTAAGGTTTCCGTTGCGCGCTTGATTTTGTTTTGATAAGTTTAACGGAGAAGCTTGTGAAATGATTGACCACCAAATCGTATTTTTTGGCTATTTCACTTCAATTCCTACCTTTTTTTATTTTTTCAGGCTACTTTACGCCAAATCATTTTCGAAGAAATTTTCAAATCTTTTTTAAACTTTTTTACCTTATAAATGGCATTACTAGATCGTTAGTTTTGCCAGGAAGCTAAATTTCCAAAAATTTCCTTTTTTTTCCCGAAGGTTCCCTTTCTGAGTCCAATTTTGCTCCACGATTTCCATTTTGGAATGATGAAAAATCTAACAGACGATTTTGTAGTATGAGTACAACTTTTGAAACTTATAACCCCAAACCATAAAAAATACCACTCATTGTCGCGTTCCGAGCAACATGTGGGAACTCGATATTATTCATCATCAAAGGCACAAGACACCCAAAAAATTAATTTTTGGATTTAATGTTTATCTTGGAGAGAGTCACACGCTGATCACAGAGGTATCTCTGAAATCGTCTAACAAGGAAACCACAATAAGTCATAGTGACCATTCCAAATGGAATGTACTTTCCTAGAACCATTTTTGGACGAAAAGTCCGAATATGCCCATCGCAGCTGCCTAGACCCACTCTGAAAAAAGTTATGAGCGTTTTTTCTGTGATTTTCGTACCTATTGTACCCTCCAAAAAGCGCATTATTTTTACGCAATTCCGAAAACCGACCTGATAATCGTGTTCAGCGCCCAAAACTACCCCACTAAGCGAAGTTTGGGTGAAGGAACATTTTCCAAACTTTGCGCAGACTAACAGCGTTTTGGACTTTTACGGATTTTCGGTTGGGCGTTTATTTTCGCCAATTAGAGGGCTCTCGAAGCGTTATAGAAAAATATTCCAGATTCGACTAAAAATTCGTTCTGGGGGGTGATTTGAGGTGCTGATCACGAATCTGAGGTTCATTTGTCGTTTTTCCGAAGTTTTTTACTATATTTGTTTGAAGCTTCCCACTGGCGGAGAAAATTGACGACAAAATCAACTTTTGACGATTTCCGGAATGTGACGACAGATGTAGCTCAAATCGTTTCTATGGGGGTTATCTGGAGTGCTGAATACGAATCTGATGTCAGTTTATCGATTTTTGTCAGCTTACGGTAGATTACGGTGGGTATACGGTAGTTTGGTCGAAGTCTCAGATTTGTCTCAAAATTTCTATGTGGGGGTTGTTTGGGGTGCTGAATACGAATTCGATGTCCATTTGTCGATTATCGGAATATCGAGGTAGGTTTTACCCTCTAAATGGCATGTTACCTACCGTAACCTACAGTAAACCTCAAAATTTTTAGAAGCGAGCCCCAGATTCGTGTTCAACACCCCAGATTACCCCTAAGTACATGTTTTTAGCAAAATCCGAAAAAAAATTTAAAAACACTATAAAAATTCCATGGGGTACCCTTACCTTGCCGCGAGGCTTTAAAAAACGCTCATAACTTTTTTCAGAGTGGGTCTAGGCAGCTGCGATAGACATATTCGGACTTTTCGTCCAAAAATGGTTCTAGAAAAGTACTTTTCATTTGGAATGGTCACTATGACTTATTGTGGTTCCCTTGTAAGACCCCCTTTAAACAGAGTTATGGCTCTTCAAAGATGCCTAGATTTTGAGGGTGAAAAATTGGTAGACGATTTGTCTCAGGCCTGTATTTCTCTCCATTCGCAATCGTTGCGTGAGGGAAAGCCAGGATAAGGAGACAGTTCGGTAATGGACTGAAGAACGACGACTTGTTGGAATTCATCCATCCATCGAGCCGCTATTGAGTTCGAAAATCTGTTAGGGGTCGGGCCTGTGGTGGTCGCTTATATCTCGCTTATTTGGAGGAAATGAGATCTGGCGTTTGGCACGTGTTATACAGAAGGGGTCTTCTACACAATTACATTAAAATCTCCAAAGTCATATCTGAGTGTGTACTGTGCCTTTAATATTTGATCTTGCATGATGAGACGAATTTCTCGAGCAAGTGACTTACAAGGGACGACCCCCTGGGGGAGGAGATGTCCTGAAAAAAGTTCTTCTGAGGGTTGTGGGGGATGAATAGAGTAACAAGATTCTTTGTTCGGTTTTTCCTAAACGCCTTCCGATATTCCAGAAAAAAAGAAAAAACCTTTTGAAAGTACCTGTAATCTCCTACTCGGAGCAGCTGGAGTGAGTTCATAAGCGTGGCACACATTAAGCTTCAATAAAATTGCTCTATATAAGGTTTGACGGTTTGATTCTGGCCCATTCGTGAAATAGAAGCCCTTTCTGAGCTCACTGTGCATTTCATTCCTCCTACCATTTGATTGAAGTTGCCCAATCCACCGTGCACCGATGGTCGAGAGGATAGCGATGGTAAATGCTAAACTACGAAGGGATGCTGTGTTGCGGGTTCGGTTCCCGCAATGCATCTTCGGGTAAAATCGTCTTGCATTTATTCGATTCCTTATCCACGAGGTTTCTCATTCACAATTTGAATAGCTTTTTCCAATCTTACTGCATTTACAATTTCTATCGCGTGAATCCCTGCAGTATATGAGCATTTCCTCACCTTATTCAAAATATTATCCTTCCCTTCTTCTTGTGCTAGCATTTCAGGTTCATTGAGAAATACTGTAATGTGGGCATCTTCTAACTTTGTATTATTTTGCTTGAGTAAAAGAGAACACCTTTCTTGAACAAATAAAAGTCGTTTGCGAATCATTGGAGGAAAAAGCATTGCCATTGTAATAAGCAAAGCGATGAACCCTTTCTTGAAAATTATCATCATGGCCGCAGTTTTCATTTTCAGAAGGCGACAATCGGTTGCCCTATACACCTGCTGATCCTTCATCGAAAACTACTAAACTTGGCTCGATCACGCAAAATTTTTTTCGATTATCTGGAGTTCGAGGGTGAGTGAGCCAGCCATATGACGAAAAAAAAAGTCGAAAAAATTTTTTTCATATTGATCTAAATAAAGCAAATTGAGGTATATGGGCGTTAGATATATGTAGTAGTCAGCCAATTTTCGCTTCTAAAAATCCGAAAGCACAGCCCTGGTGGTCGGTTGAAGAGAATGCGCCCGCTAATTTTTCATGTTTTTCCAATGTTTTGCTCTACCGGATGGTCCTTAGGTAAAACCCAACATACAGTAATGTTACTATATCCATTCCCCACAACTTTTAGAAAAACGTTTCATGACGTCTCCTGCCCCGGGGGGGGGTCCTCCCTTGTTAGAGCCATCGACAATGAAAAATCATTGCGGCATTTTGTGCAACACGCGAAAAATCAATATTATTGATTAGTATTTATCGATAATGACTGATGAGCAAAATTTCTAGCATGCCCCAGCAGTTTTCGTGCTCCACGGCTATTTTAGTATGTGAACCCACGATTTTGAGGTACCCTTCAAAGTTAAGGTATCAACTTGAAAATGGAATAGGAGCGACCCGCACCCATTTCCAGCCTCCTGTTCAAAAGTGAGCTTCCTAGCTCAGTTTTAAGTGTATCCGCAAGATCGTGAACGCCGTCTGAAAAAAGGAGAATAACAACAAAAACGAGCGGGTTTTCACTTTTTACTCGAAAACCAGTGAACCGTTCCAAACCATTTTTGGGGGGTACAACCAACTTTCTGCGCTCTTTTCAATGAAATTTAGCCCTAATCTCTACGTTCACTCTGAACTGAGATCTTGAAAAAGGGGTTTCGCGCGTGGCCGATTCAAAACCAATTCTGGTGCGCGCTTCGCGCGCACCACAATTTCGTAGGCGATCGAGAAATTTATTGGTGTTTGTCAAATGGGACGGTACTTTAGCCAGCAGCTGGCTAACGATGTTGTGAAGATACCACGATATCCTATGGGTTGAGCCGCTGACACAGGTATGAATTATGCACAATGTATACTAAAATGGTGTTGATTATTTTTTAGCATATAATTTCTACAGTTTTCTGAAGGATCGATCCATCATCTCCTCTCAAAGCCGTTCAATGAATTCTCGAGTGGTCTTCGTAGTTTGTAAAAATGGCCGCAGAAAATCAGCATTATGCGTCAATATTGAAGTAGCGCCAGTAAACCTTCTTGTTACCTCATAGCATTTGCGGTTCCGTTTTCTCCAATATTCTGTCCATTTTCTGTCTTAGAGGAGTTCGCTGTCCTCCATCCACTCAATCACCGCGTTCATGCAAGGATAGGCGGCAATGGCTGAGGGAATTTAGCCGAAGATTGGTAGTTCTTGCACCATAATTTCCTTCCTCATGCAACGAAGCGCGTATGCAATTGAGATAGGAGTCCATTTTCAGTGGGGGACAGAAAATTATGTCTCACCACGATTCTGTGTACTTGATTCAGCTTCTCTCACTTTTTAATTCTTCGCTGACCCTTTGAGAACAGAAACTTGTACAATCTGATGATTTGTGCAGAGTGGTTTGTAATGCAGCTACTGTTGTTATCGGAGCGAAATTCCGGTCCGCACTTGCGGGCAACCGCTGTTGCATCATGCAATACGATGATAATCGTGCCGGGACCAAGCGCTCTCCGCACGATTCGTGATGCAACAGCGGTTGTCCGCAAGAGGGGACCGGAATTTCGCTCCGATAACGGCAGTAATTCAAATTGAATGTGTTTTTGGATTGTTTCCTACCAGTGAAGTTTGAATGGGATTTCCGAGAACCGACTGGAGTCAAGCACATAATTAGCTTTATTCATCCTCGAAGCTTTTCGATGTTTCATGCCTACCGCAGTACCGCAGTACTTATGTGAGTAGATCCCAAGGAAGCTCCGCTTCTGCTTTTTAAGACCTCATAATTTAAGGGCAGTCTAGTATGTTTGCATACTCAGAAACTCAATGGGTCGGACTGCAGATTTCTGTCGGGTCGAACCCCTCACCGTTTTTGCCCCTCCCTTCTTCCAACTGAGACGACGTGGGGGAAAAGTTAAATTCATTCTCCCCCCATGTCTTCTCACTTGGGACTACGTGGAGGAACAATGCTGAAAGGTCCGACCCGACAGAAATCTGGGGATGGACCCCGTCCGAGCTGGGGTCGGACCCGGCGATTGTATGCATACGTATGATACACATTTCGTATTTAACGAATACAGTTAATTGTAAGTTCTCTAATAATACCTCCTTTGGGCGCTCTCCTCTCTTTCCAGTTGCCGAAGAGTGATGTAAATGACATGAAAATCTCAAATATGTCCACTAACAACATCAGTGCTGCACAGGGTTCGGCGTGAGGTGTGATGTATCACAGAGGGGGGGGGGTCGTACCCGTCGACAACCGGTGGGATGGGGGGTCGGACCTTCCATCACCAAGAACGAAGATGGACTTCTATCAGGACGGGGGGGGTTGAGAACCATACCGTTAGTATAAAAAATGACGGCAAAATGAGATCACAATAAAAGGTCAAAATAAAACTGGAGATCATACTGAGAGAGCAAAATGAGACAGGAGTTTGAAAAAGACTGAATGGTGAGAAACAACTGCGAAAAAAAAACAAATGAGGCAAGAAATGAAATGGAGATGTAAAAATAAGGCAGGAACACACAAGAAAACAGCCTACAATTCACTGGTGATAAAGCATGCAAGACAATAGACGGCAGTAGTATGACCATCGTTAATGACTCTAACATGGAGGAGTTTTGGCCAGGTAAAGTGTGTCGCCAATGCGCTCCTGGGGCGGCATGCATGAACGCAGCGAACGGTGTCAGGGAGCCGCTCCGCGTGCCATGCGCGCAGCGTCAAGCAACGGGGCGGCCCCGAAAATCAGGCACATCAATACACGCCACGAAATTCGGGGCCGCCCCGTTGCTCGACGCTGCGCGCATGGCACGCGGAGCGGCTCCCTGACACCGTTCGCTGCGTTCATACATGCCGCCCCTGGATATATCAGCAGCGGTGGTGCTGAGTACTCACTTTCATCGAGGTAATTACAAGCGGGCTATCCTGTCAACGAAATGACACAGATGTTCTAGAATTTCGTAACCGAAGATGCATTTTTAGGCAATTTGGGATTCACAGGTTCGATCCCGCTAAAGGTAAAAAATTGCGCAATCCTGAGAAATAATGGATTGTTGACTGTTTGAGAAAAGGATTGTTCACTGTTATATCTCTTGCAATTTACTCCACGAAATTGACTCTTGTCCAAGATGCGATATCGCCTGAAGCATAGGATTTTTATGCCGTGAGGGCACATAAGTGCGGTTGCGAACGCGGAACCCACATTTAGTAAATATCTATGGCTATCCGTATGCGAAAGCGCACCCAGAATTTAATGGCCACGGCTTCAAGCCGAACAGTGGTACATAGTATAGTTGTGCTTTTTGACTAAACGGACCGAATGAATGAATGAATGAATATATTCGACTTCAACATTTTCGAATAAATGAATGAATGAATAAATTCGACTTCAAATTTTTCGAATAAACGAATGAATGAATATATTCGACTCCAAATTTTTCGAATAAACGAATGAATGAATATATTCGACTTTAAATTTTTCGAATGAACGAATGAATGAATATATTCGATTCTCTATTTCGAATGAATGAATATCGAAAATCGAATAATTTCGAATAAATGAATTAATTTAACTACGGGCCAACCGAATTCAGAGTTCTGCGACGCTACTGCTTTGAAGAGGCAGTTTTTAAGTCTGGCATCGAAGAGTTTTGCGACGCTACTACTTTGAAGAGGTAGTTTTTAAGAATGGCATCGAAAGCTTTTGAACTGCTCAATATTTCCAATATTCCGCTCAGGCAGGGTTCATGAGTGGTGGCACGCAAAATCGATAAGCATCGTTTCTACACTAGCGGCTGCCTGATGCCACCCACGGCGGTTCTATTCATACAACGCCAGCGCGTCACGAGCGGGCGTTTCGTTAGACCCCGTTCAGAGTTCATTCGCGTCGCGACGCGATGTTATAATCAGTCTACATCTCGATCACGCTACGTCGCGTCGCGTCTTCGCTGGGTTTCCACAGTGAAGAGGCGCGATACATTCGGAATTACGCGCTTTCTCCTAGAACGATAGCGGTCGTATAGCGAGATGGGAGTTGTTCGGCCCGCCAGGCGCCAGCAATTCCATCAGTGCTACTGTCTGAGTTGGGGATAGTGTTCGCGGAATTTCTGGATTAGGCGTGATTCCTAGCTTTTTTTCGCTTTTCGTGAATTTGTTACTTCGACATTTGCTGCCCTAACGAGTATGAGCCGCAAAACTTGCTGCTATTTGATATTTACTCCTTCCCTTTGAGTATTGCTCATTTTTCCACCTATTCGTTTTTATTTCGTTTCCAAAAATCGATAAAAAAAGAACAAAATCCAAATTAGCCATCGTTGACAGTCATAGAAGCACCTTGTCAAAAGTTGGGAAAAGATATACAAATCTCGCTCTATTGAAAAATCTTGTGCTCATTTTGATCTAGCGCATATGTCGTGGATTCGACTGCCTTACCAATTTTCGCGGCTTTAGCTTTGGCTACTGATAAATGGTCAGTCGGTACCCTGGATCTCCATCAAATTTCCGTTTCAACTCTGGAAACCGCCAAGTTTTGCTGAAAACCAAAAAAAAGCGTTGGATAGAAGACGATTCACACTTTCGACCAGTATTGCCCTTAGCAGAAGAAAATTCCGGCCCGCAATTGTGGACAAACGCTGTTGCAGCACGTAATGCGATGAAGTCGTGCTGGGACGAAGGTTGATCGTGCCGGGAATACATGGTCCCACCAGTATTTTCATCGTGTCGCGGCGGGTGTCTGCGATTGCGGACCAGAGATTCGCTCGGATGAAAGCACTTTTTCTGGTACTCGTCGGAAACAGATTTATTTTGAAACACATATCATCACTCGGAAGTTGAGGCGTTTCCATGTTTAATGAGGCTTGAGGCTGTGTTTGAGCTAATTACTCATCAGTTACGAATAACGAGTTACGAGGATTTGAAAATTACGATTTGCGCAATTCAAAATTTCAGTTACGCTCAGCCCTGACTCACACTAGTGCTGGTGCACTGGCCCTTCGAAAAATTTCTGTGTAGGATCCGGTAATGGCTGTGTTAGATTATTCGAATATATTCGAAGATCGAATATGTTCGAATAATTGTCAGTGTCGATAGTCGATTTCGAATAATAATCGAATACCTGGTATTTTCGATAGTCGATTTCGAATAATAATCGAATATGAGGTTTTTCGATAGTCGATTTCGAATAACGATCGAATATCCGCTTTTTTCGATAGTCGATTTCGAATAATAATCGAAAATCGGGATTTTTCGATTACTCGATAATCGAATAAATAATCGAATAATTTATTGGAATGTTTATTGGATTGCGAATATTCGAGCACAACTATAGTACATAGGGTGGGCGGAGCCTGTTTTCATCCCCTGGGGCACATAGGTGCGGTTTTGGGCAAGAAAACTACGTATAATGATTGTCTATCCGTATATGAAAACGCTCCCAGAATTTCATGGCCACAGCTTCAAGCCGAACAGCGGTACATAGGGTGGGGTCCATGAAAAAATCGATAGCTGTGAAATAACTATAAGTATTTAACGAACTTCGAATTAGGGAGTTTCGCGTTGCTACAAAGTGCGGAAAACCTAGTCACGGGCCCAAGAAATAGATTTCATTCTTTAAACCGGTTTAAAACGGTCTTTGAAGACCCATTTTTAGGTGTGATACAATCGATTATATAACACCTAAATCCATACAAACTAGGTGTGATATCATCGATAGCATCACACCTAAAAATGAGTCTTGAAAGACCGTTTTTAATCGGTTAAAAGAATGAAATCAACTACTTGGGTCTGTGACTAGGTTTTCCGCACGTTGTAGCAACGCGAAACTCCCTAATTAAAATTTCGTTAAATACTTGTAATTGCCATATTTCACAGCTATCGATTTTTTCATGGACCCCATCCCTGTAGCGCTGTTCGGCTTAAAGCTGCCGCACCCATAAACCCTCAGGGCATGAAAATAGGCTCCGCCCACCCTATGTAGCGCTGTTGTGCTTAAAGCTGTGGCCATGAAATTTGGGGTGCGTTTTCACATCTGAGCAGCCAATTACTAAACGTGGTTTCCATGCCCAAAACCGCACCTATGTGTCCTCAGGGCACTAATCAATGTTCAGGTATTGAACAAACATTTGGTGTCATTTTCGCAGGAGAGTTGTTTTTGTTCGCTTTCGTGGGTAATACTTATTGTATTACTAGGATTTATTGATTCAATAAATATTGTAGTCTTGATCTAAAAATATGTTTACTATAAAAGATTGCGAAGTGAGGACCTCCCCCCACGATCGTCGCCATCTCTTTTTCCCTTCCTCGCGGGGGGGGGGGGCTGAGCAAATCGCTTGACTTGGGTGGGGGGTCGGACCAATGTTGGGTTGTATCACACCTCGCGCCGTAGCCTGGTGCTGCATGCACATAATCCTCAGGAGAAATCTCATATCTTGCGTCCACTCAAGACCATCTGGGTATCATATGCTAGATAAACCATGAATAAGGCTCAGATGTTTCATGAGAGTATGGTGTGCAGCACCTCGATATACACAAAGATACTAGTAATCGCCACAGCTATTGCAAAAATGAACACACCCATACTCGCAGCAGCAATAAGAAATATGCAACCAGTGATATCACATGGACAACAGGAGGCAATCAGGATAATGCCAGCACATGAGACAGTGGTTGTGACCAGTGTCAAACCAACCGCCTGCGGCCCGACTGCCGCACATAACGCCATCGCAGAGACTCCAGCAGCGAGCGTAAAAACACCTAGGAGAATATAGTTCCACGGAAAAGATCTCCCCACCACACGGCAACATGCCAGAGCAATATAGGCTCCGAGGAAGACCCCATATGCTATTATTTGTATCCACCAATGATCCCGAAAAAACTGTCTAACTTTCTTGCTGAAGATTACAGGAGCATTCATCACAAAATTGACTTATTGCATGACAGTCGCAATAATGAACACCTTTCGTACAAAGGCACGTCTGATTGAATCCTCGCCGAATGCCATGTTGGACAAGTTCGCAGTCCCCTTAGATACATGTAGTATCCCCTGCAGGTTCTCCTGCCTTCGGATCGTGTTCTTTGCCCGGGCGTTTTTCAGGTCTGTCGTTGAGAACTTGTTGATTTTTCACGTCGCCGTGTTGAAGATGTTTCTGCTCTTCTGCTCTCTTGCTTTCTCCATTCAGAGGTTGATGCTCATCAACTTCCCTTCCACCATGAACAACGCGAATGAAGTACAGTATAAGTACAAACAGTACAGGTAAACTAAACGTCACTCTTGCATATCTTAAATGCCACTCGTTCACTTTTCTCAAGTCCAGGGTAACTTCTATTTTGCAACTTAACATCTAAACATAACATCTTCACTATCCTGGAAATAATTCTCGCAGATTTCAAGTTGTTTCCGAATACATACCGTCTGCAGCGGTGGAAAAGGTTGCTGTGAGGTTGCGTATTTCCACTAAACATAGTGTAGGCTGCGTCATATTCGACGGCAAAGCTGTATTTCTTTCTGATTTTTGAGGAGAAACACCAGGAATGCTGAGAAACGGTAAGTTTCCCCTCTCACCACACATTATCAATACACCTGAAGTGTTTGTCAAAGATACACGCAGCAACAACGCGAAAATTTAAAAAAAAAACACAAAAAATGGAATGAACAGAGAAAGAATGGATTTTTTCTTGTTTTTAATGCGTATATTAATGATAAATACTTTAGGTGTATTGGTAATGTTTTTGTGTAAGGAAGGAAAGCTCAGCGTTTTTCACAATTCCTGAAGTTTCCTCTGTAAAATTCAGGAGAAAATTACAACTTTGCCGTCGATTATGGTGCAAACTACAATATGCTTAATGGAAATACGAAACCGCCTCTTTTCCGTTGCTGTGGACTGAACACTTGATTTTTCCCCTATTTGGGGCTTCAAGCTGGTTACCACTATTTCTTCTAACAAGGGAACTACTACTAGTCAGCCTTTCTATTGTGGATGAATTGTATTCCTCTTCAAAGAGCCGTATTTTGACGTAGAATCCGATTGTGATCTTTGCAGCTGCCTAAACCTCCTGTGAAAACAAGCTATAGGCGTTTTTCGCCAGATTTTCGTACCTATTGTACCTTCCAAAACGCGCATTAGTGTTTGGAAAATCCGGAAACGTACTTTATAATTGGGTTCAGCGCCCAAAACAAGTTACCTGAGCGAAGTTTGGGAGAAAGCGGATTTTCCAAACTATGCCCAAACTACTAGCGTTTTGAACTTGAAAGGATATCCGGTTGGACGTTTATTCATGCCAAATACAATGCCCTGAAAGCGTAAAAAAAATTTTCCAGATTTGACTTTAAATCCTCCTAGGTGGGTTATTTGGGGCGCTGATCACGAATCTGGGGTCTATTTGTCGATTTCCCCGAAGTTTTCTACTTGATTCGTTCGATGCTTCCCATCGGGGGGAAATTTGATGGCAAATCGCGACTTCTGACGATTTCCGGAGGGCTACGACAGATAATGCTCAATTTGTTCCGTATTATATTGTTGATTTGTTTATTTGGAGTGCTGAAAACGGATCTGAAATCCGTTTATCGATTTTAAAGACAGCATACACGCTCGTAAACGTGTTCGAGATAACTACGGATATAGAACGGCATGGCTCAGAACACAACGCCTACGTATTTTGAAGCGTCAAAAACGACCCACACACAATGCCGCTACACGATTAAGAAGTTGGCCCCGCCCCCTTCATTTGCTGTTCTCCTCCAAAACAGGAGCACTGGGCCACTCCCACCGTTGTCGATGTATAAACAGGGGCGGGGCCAACTTCTTACTCATGTAGAGACATTGCGGGTCGTTTTTGACGCTTCAAAAAGCGTAGGTGTCGTGTTGTGAGCCATAAGATTCTATTTCCGTAGTTACCTCAAACACGTTTACAAGCGTGTATGCTGCCTTTAAGTAACTCACGGTGGATTATGGTGAGCTTACGGTAGTTGGTCAAAGCCTCGGATTTGACTCAAAACTTGTGTGAGGAGGCTATTCGGGGTGGTGAATACGAATTCAACTTCCTTTAATTTTATTTTTAATTTAACGTTCGATTTTCAAATAGTAAGGGAGAATTTGCCCCCTCCCTGGCATGGTACCTACCGTAACCTACAGTAAACTTCACAATTCTGACAAACGGACTCCAGATTCGAGCTCAGCACCCTAGACTACCCCTGCATACAAGTTTTGAGCCGAATCCGGATTTTTTTTTCAAAACACCCTAAAAATTTCCTCGGGGGTGTTTACCCTTACCTTGCCGCCAGGTTTTGAAAAACGCGTATAACTTTTTTCAGAGTGGTTCTAGGCAGCTGCGAAGATCATCACCGGATTTCACGCCAAAACAGTTCTAGAAAGTACATTTCTTCCGGAATGGCCAGACTGACTAAACGTAGTGACCTAATCGAACCCTTTTATAGGAAGCTCACTTATTCCTTCATTTATTTATTGAATAATTTATTGAGTCATACGTTTTCTTTGACGTCGTCAAAGGCTTTTCGAGGTCAAATGTAGTTGGTGAAGTTTGCGGACGCACGCGACGCGTGACTTCACGAGCTGCTGGCTTCCTCGCCTTGCCCAAATAAGCTTTCCTGGTCAATTTTCTTTGCGTGATTTCTTCCAGTTTTGAATTCGTTTCCAACTATGGCTGATTGTAATATGATATGGTTGATTTGTTGGCCTTTTTTAAATGGTGTTTCAGAAGTAGCAGAAATAGTTGGAAATTGGGAGTATTCGTTCAGACTCGTTTGCTTTCTTGTTTTGCGCTTTCACTGAAATAAAACTTCGTATTTCCGGTAATTGGCCATTACCGGAAATCTAACATCTTCGATATATGTGTTCCTTGCATAGGGTTTGCCAGATTTTCTGTCAAGGCCTTCGTGATCTACGCAGCCAAGCCGCCTTCGGGTGAATTGTTCATAAAAAATTCTTTCTGTTTGAACTTTTTTCATTAAATTAAGGGTCGGGTCAAATTTTGATTGCGCGGACGATAGCTAAAACATGGATGATAGACAAACTTTTCTGACACGGTGGTCGACGGAAATGGCTGGAACAACTTGAAAAAGATCGTTTTTTTTTCGCGATTTTCGCACTCTTCTTGGGACTACCTGTAGCGTACACTCCGGTTTAGCGGGAAATCTCGGAATCGGAATGCTGCCCGGACCCTGCCTTTACACTCACTCTATGGTTTCTATTCTCAGGTAAAACTAGTTGTCCAGAATCGGACGAATAGTTGTCGAGAATCGGTCGACAATCGTGAAGTTGTCCAGAAAGTTGATATAAGTTGTCGAGAATTCCGAGATTTGCAGTATTTGTCGAGATTTGCTGCCGATTTGTTCAGAATTTCAGACAAAGTTGCCAAGAATTCGAGGAACGAGTTTTTTTCCGAGAATTCGGACAGATTTCTCGACAACTCCTACCGAAATTGAGAATATGTCTCGAATATGTCGAAAATTTCCCGAGAACTTAGGGCGTCACTTCAGAACCCTCTTTACACCACATTCTTCAAACGTTGCGACTGCTCTTTCTGTTCCTTTCTTCTCGTGAAGGTCCTCTGTGGTTTTTTTTCCTTTTTTCCTCCAATCTTCTAGCTGGTTATCAATTATAATGTATTTCACCGATTTCTTATACATCAAATTCGTTTTTTTTTTTGGAATTTCCATCTCCTAAAAAAAGCGAACATACCAAAACATGCTCAGGTAAAACTAGTTGTCCAGATTCGGACGAATAGTTGGCGAGAATCGGTCGATAATCGAGAAGTTGTCCAGAAAGTTGATAAAAGTTGTCGAGAATTCCGAGATTCGCAGTATTTGTCGAGAATTGCGGCCGATTTGTTCAAAATTCCAGAGAAAATTGGCGAGAATTCGGGGGAGCGAGTGTCTGCCGAGAATTCGGACAGATTTCTCGACAACTCCTTGCGAGATTGAGAATATGTTTCGGATATGTCGAAAATTTCCCGAGAACTTAGGGCGTCACTTCAGAACCCTCTTTACACCACATTCTTCAAACGTTGCGACTGCTCTTTCTGTTCCTTTCTTCTCGTGAAGGTCCTCTGTGGTTTTTTTTCCTTTTTCCCTCCAATCTTCTAGCTGGTTATCAATTATAATGTATTTCACCGATTTCTTATACATCAAATTCGTTTTTTTTTGGAATTTCCATCTCCTAAAAAAAGCGAACATACCAAAACATGCTCAGGTAAAACTAGTTGTCCAGATTCGGACGAATAGTTGGCGAGAATCGGTCGATAATCGAGAAGTTGTCCAGAAAGTTGATAAAAGTTGTCGAGAATTCCGAGATTCGCAGTATTTGTCGAGAATTGCGGCCGATTTGTTCAAAATTCCAGAGAAAATTGCCGAGAATTCGGGGGAGCGAGTGTCTGCCGAGAATTCGGACAGATTTCTCGACAACTCCTTGCGAGATTGAGAATATGTTTCGGATATGTCGAAAATTTCACAAGAATTCAGGACCTCACTTCAGAACCCTCTTTGCACCACATTATTCGAATGTTGCGACTGCTGTTTTTCTTTTCTTTTCGTGTGGGACCTCTGTTGTTTTTTCTTTTTCTTTTTTTTTCTCCATTCTTCTAACTGGCTATCAATTATAATGTATTCCACCGATTTCTTGAATATCAAACTAGTTTTTTGGAGTTTTTATCTTCTTAAAATAGCGAACATACCAAAGCATGGGATTTTCAAGTTAGTGAATTTTGAAAGATTTCGAGCTTTTACGTACTGAACTTTTTTCGATGATCGGTAGTTGCAGCACTCGGATTTGAAATATATTATGCAAGAAGTTACCCAAGAACTATCAGAACAACTTTTGGAATTAAGACTGTTAAAGGCAGCAGACACGCTCGAAAAACTTGTTGAGATAACTACGTTTCTGAAGTCGCATGGCTCCTAGTAGACTGCTCACGCCGTTGGAGGCTTCAAAAACGAGTCAAAACTATTAAATTTCAGCAAAGCAAATCGAAAAATTTCTGCAACCCCGCCCTTGAGCTTCTGCAACCCCGCCCCAAAATACAAACTCGTCCAGATTGATAGTACTAATACGGTCCCTTTGGCTGGTTTTTGATGCTTCCAACGAGGTTAACGTTCCAGTTTAGGCTGTAAGAGTATATCGGCTTCTCCATCTCAACCGTTTTGTTGCTAATGTTCGCTGTTTCAACCGCGCGCCTTGAAACTCGTCCACTTTCACCTGATAACAAAATAACCGTTATTCCTCTATTTGCACACAGTTTTCGTCCGTTTTTTTTGGTCAGTTCCCAATACAACCAGGTCTAAACCTCTGATTTATGTCATAAAATCGATACCATTTTTGAGCGTGTCTGCCGCCTTTAATTCGAATAAATCTCGAATGATTCAGTTCTGACCGAAATTTGCTACTCTAAACTTTGCAATGGTTGTTTAGTATTATATTGACGTACAAAATGTGGACTTTCGGCGGGTCCACACCTGCAGCCAGCGGTTCGGCCGCCGGCTGCAGGTGTGGCCCGCCGGAAGTCCACATTTTGCAAAGTATTGGTCACGAGAGTAGGATATTTGAGTCCAGCGTGGTCGATTTACTCTCTACTCAAATTTGCACCGTCTTAGAGTAATTCCAACGACCACTACACTGATCACTGGTGCTGGGCGAGGCCAATAGCGGCCCATGTTGAACGATGTTGTAGACCCACAGAATGTACGATGCATAATTTTGCTTTGCCAAACGTTGAAGAAGCGAGCCAAGTTGGAAGTTCGTCAAACGAAGTGGTGTGAAACCCCACTTGCACTTCATCGAACGTTGGAATCAACGGTTGGGCAGGAGCCCCAATTTTTGGATCGTATATACAGTTGTACATGTGTATAACTGTATGTTAACTGTCGAGATTCGGGCAAGGAGTTGTCGGGAATTGGTCGAGAGGTTGTCGGTAATTGTCGAGAACTGGGCGCAAAGTTGTCCAGAATTCTCCAGAGTCTGCGAAAGTTGTCCTGCATTCGTACGCCTGCAGGACAACTTTTCGTCCGATTCTCGACAACTAGTTCTACCTGATTGGGATTTTCAAGTTAGCGAATTTTGAAAGTTTTCGAGCTTTCAAGTTATGATCTTTTTTCGAGCAGTCGGATTTAAAATGTATAATTCAAGAAGTTACCCAAGAAGTATCAGAACAACCTTTGAAATCAAGATTGTTCATTGGAATAAATCTCGAATGATAGTTCTGACCGAAATATGCTACTCTAAACCTTGCAATGGTTGTTTAGCATTATGATGGTGTACAATATTTGGACTTCCAGTGGGTACACACCTGCAGCCAGCAGTTTGGCCGCTGGCTAGTGTGGTACCCCCGGAAGTCGACAATTTTGAAAACTTTGAGCCACGAGAGTAGGATATTTGAGTCCAGCGTGGCCGATTTACCCTCTACTCAAAACTTAACCGTCTTAGAGTAATTCCGAAGACTGCTACACTGATAGCGCGCTGGCGCTGGGCAAGGCCAATGGCGGTCCATGTTGAATGATTTTGTAGACCCACAGCATATACGATGCACATTTTGCCTCTGCCGGACGTCGATGAAACTAACCAAGTTGGGGAATTTCGGCAAATAAACTGAAGTGGAGCCCCTTCCAAGGGTTTCTCTGACCGTAATAAACTGTTGGGCTGAAGCCCCAATTTCCGGTGAGTACGTACAGTTGTACATGTGTATCACTGTGTATTAACTGTCAGGAATCGGGCAAGAATTGTCGTGAATTGGTCGAGAAGTTGTCGAGAATTGGGCGAAAAGTTGCCCAGAATTCTCTGGTGTCTGCGAAAGTTGTCCTGCATTCGTACGCCTGCCGGACAACTAGTTTTACCTGAGTTATTTGCATTTACCCACCTTCGTACCTTTTCTAAGCATAGCTTTATCTTCTCTAGTTTGAGCAGGCCCGAATTTAGCGGCGGCAGCCTGGTGGCAGCATCAGACCGACCCGAACAAAGAAATCTGCGAGAATTCAAAGGGAGACTACCATGAGCAGAATCACTTTTCGATTTTCGAAAAATCGTCGATGAGTTACAAGATGCATATCGTTGATTGGGGAACACCTTGTAATACTTAAAGGCATCGTTCACGATGGATTTCGTTTTCGAGTTTTCCATATAAAATGAGGGCTATAGCTCCCTATATAACAGCTACGTTGAAAAAACCGCGAAAAATCCGCTGAAAACCCCTTTTTTAGACCCAAAATATCTCAATCGACTTCTGAGAAAGTAAGAGTCGATCGTTAGAGTTAGCTGTTTTGACCGACGATCTCACGATCAAATGAAGTTTATCTTTCTTTCAAGTGATTTGTTGAGAAGGAAAGGTTAATCGATGTGTGAAGAAAAGTCATTGTTCACGTAATCGTTTGTTATATTCCATTCACTTCCCCTCAGTTGCACTGTATCAAATGTTGAAAATTTACTTATATGATGGCTGGCAGAAAATTGTGTCAGATGACTGACGGAGGGCCGGCCTCTTTTGACGGAATTTGAGGCATTCAACCTCAATTATCTTCACAGTAAGGCGTTTTCAACCGAACAAACTCTCAATACATTTTTGGGTGGGCCCAGAGAATCATTTGAACCGAAAAGACTGTGACTAGTTTTCAGCGCGTACGATGCCTATAACTGTGAGGTCCTCGCTTAGAAGAGAATTCATAGAAGTTGCAATTTAAAAAAGTGCAAATTTCACCCCATTGAAGATTCTATGCAAATCTGTTTTGGTAGTATAATTCAGCTCTCATAGTTAGTGGCATCATATCTTCAATCATCCACGACTGACATTTTGTAGATTCTTAAATATTCACTATTCGGTCCACACGCCACATTAAATTGCGAAATTCGAAATAGCTAAGTTATGTAGGGAAGCGCAAAAAGCATTAGATAGAGGAACAAATTTGATTTCAAACGCGCACCTACGCTTTGCCGGAATCATTATAAATAAACGAGAATAATGCAGAAACAAAAACGTTACGAAGCTATTTTCGAACACAATAAAGGATTAGCAGTAGGGCTAGGTAAATGAGTCAGCTGTCGCTCTGGCCAACTACAGGAAACGTAAGAGGTTTCATTTTTGTTGAGCGGGTGTGATGTGCTCATTGGCAAGTTGCTGGTTGCGGTACCATTGACAACCAGGCATGCCTCGCCCACTTTCCCTCGCGCTTGCTGCGCCCTCCTACCCTGGCTCTCGCCACGGAGACACAAAGAAAAAGACGCTACTGTTGTGTTCTCGACTGGCATCTGTTTTGCTGGGGGTTGCTGCATAGGAGGTTTTGCTGCATAATCTGGCTAACATCTGCCTAGACCGCTTCGTCTTTAGGGATGCTGAAACTGAAATCACAAACTGAGAATGCATTTCCTGCAGTACCTTTCTATTCCCTAAAAATCGGAAAGAATTCTAGCGCTCATTATCTTTATGACACTGCAGTTCGTGTAAGAAAATTATCTGGATGCAATACTAACCTGTTGATTAAACATATGATAAAGAAGAAAAAGCAAAGCAAACTCTATAAAAAATAGTACTTTCAAGCAAAAGTGACTTGATGCTGACAGAAACTTTCCTACAAAAAGAATCAATAGGAAAGTAGAGTGGGCGAGTCTACAAAAAATTAACAATGCTTTTTGAGAACCGAGTCCTGTAGCTGAAATTTTGAATTCAAGAAATCAACTCGTGCTATTCTTCAGAGGAGAGCTTCTTGGTTCTGGAAAGGAGCTTGCTCCGGTTATTCTAGTATCGATTTAAATATTTTATACCTATTATCGAAAAGAAGACATAAAGTCTGACCCACATAAACGATTTCCTTTCGCTGATCAGAAAAGTGAACTGGTGAAAGTACAGAAGGAACTGCAATTGCTATCACATGAACTGAACCTTTCCAAACAAGTGAGTCTTTTATCGAGAGGCATGAAGCTTCCTTGCGAAATAGAGCAAGGGTTTTCTATTGGGAGTTGAAAGTTTTTGCCAAGTGAAATGGTTCTCAAGAAATTTTGTAAATTTTTTGAAAACTCGCTCATTCCGTTTTATTTACTGTTGCTCCTTTTTTGTTGGAACGTTTCTGTCTGCTCAAAACCACCTTTTCCTGAAACAGCTCCTTTCTGATAGAATTGCTCATTTTTTTTGGAAATACGTGGGGACCCACGAGAAATCTCCAAGATTTTTTGATTTGTATCGATTGATTTTATAACAGTAAGTAGCCCATTTGTAGACCAGTTCCTCTGTACCACCTCATTAAAGAAAGTATAGCCTAGAACGTTTTTCACGGATTCGATCAAGGAAAAATATCGACTATTTTAGTGATCCCTTCCTGGTTACAACCCTTGTTGAGGGGACACCCAAGATTCATTCATGGAAATGAGGAATTCTTTCAATACCAGATATATGATATCGCTATCGGCCAGTGTTTTCCTGGAGACTCCATGAAAACGCTCTGATCCCTGAAAGCTCTAGCTTTCGTTCTTCAGTCGAATTTAGAGTGCTCCCCCCTCAAACTAGGTTTGCACTTATCCCTGTACTGTACAACCGTAGCTGTAAATAGCGGAGACGCAGAGATAGACAGCTTGCACTTTGGCCAGGCCGAGAGAGTGCCGGGCCGGCTGGCAGCGCCTTTCTTTTCGTCCTCTGCGCTCATCATACTGACTCTCACACCCCGCGTGCCGAGTTGTCAATGCTCCGGAGACCCAAGTTGCTGATCTATTTTAGGCATCCATTCATTATGTCGCTTGTCACCAGAATCTGATCCAACATCGTCTCCCAGTTCCAATTCATTTGTTTTTGCAATATTTAATGTACTTTGTGCTCACAAAACTCGCCGTCCTAGGCTCTTATTTCAATTTGTTTTTCCTTGATGATGAAAAAGGACAGACAGACTTCCTGTAACCGCGTGCTTTGGGGCAAAACATGGGCAAGGATGGAGTTCTACGGCGAGATGTGGGCATTGGGACCAGGATGTGCGGTGGTTTTTGGCCTCATAATCAGGGTCTACGAAATGCGACATTTTGGACCGTAATCCGTGGTCAAAATACTCCAAATGGAGGTGAAATACGAGAAAATGAGATACTCTATTCCCACTTCGCGTATACTTATGTTTTCGGTCGGGAGCTGGGGAGAACTCCAGCGTCTGATCGCATCTCGACATTAATATCAACCTTTGAGGGGATCCTAGTATTATAACGCGGGGCGCACGCTCGACGTTGTTAGAGGCGCGAGATAAGGCCCTAGTTATACGCCGGCGGGACGCTGCGGAAATAGCAAGACAACTATCACTTATATGCGCCCTAACTGCGCTCAGGCATGCCAAAAGGAACAGTAGTCGCAGAAAAACGCGCCGGAAGGCCGCACAGAGCAGTTATACACGCCGCGGCACCGTATACTGCATCCTTACGGGACCTGCCCTGTTGGAAATTTGCCGATTTCCACCAGCTGATTATTTTTCAGATTTAAAATTGTTAAAACAGTACCAAAACGACATAACGAGCACTGTAATGACGAGAGGAATTGATTCTTAGTGCTATTCTGCAAATAAAAAGTGTCAGAAGCGAAAAAATCGATAAAATACCATTAAAAACGCCTGGAAATTTTTGTCCGCAGTATTGCGTCAAAGACGCCGAAGACGCAACATTGCAGACGAATCCCAGATTCACGCAGCAAGCGGCGGCAATGTCATCGCGAGACGTTTTCATTCCGCTGGTGTATAACTAGGGCCTAACAGATCCTAGTTGCGCGCCGCGCGCGTCCCACTAGCTGCCGTCTACGGCTCCTGTCATAGTTGAACGATAGCCCGACGTTGCCGATCCTGAATCGTCCATGAACCGGTCTCAGTCCGGCATAATTGAAACGGCTGCCTGGAAAATCAATGGGGTGGACTAGGTGGGACTAGACGACCTAGCAGGGCGCACAAGAGGAAAAGTTTTGTCCCTCAAAGGCATCGTTCGCGATGAATTCCGTTTGTGAGTTTTTAATGTACAGCGACAGCCTATCGCAGTGCTGCGCACAGCGACGGGCTGTCGCCACGACGGCTGAGAAAACACTGGTTACGCCACTTGACCGATAAGGCCGGAATCATACTTCCAGCTACGCGACGCAATGCTTACCGTCAATATGGACCAAAAATCAATATGCCTGAGATGCAGTGTCGCGTTGCCGCGACGAACGCATGCAAGCTGTTCCCGCTGTCGGTGCTGACGTAGGTTTTATGCTAGTCCCAATACGATAAGTGATAGTTTTCGAAACCTGTCGCTGCAGCGACAAGGAAGTATACCAATGCCCTGACACCGCAGTGGTGGGCTACGCGATTTAGCCTCACTGGGTGCATGCGGTCGCGCCGCGTGCTCACTTCTGCTAGATAGCCTACAATAGGATAAAATATCTTATCTCGGAAGCATTCTGCGACTATCCCTAGTAGTATTCATCGACTCTGATTATTTGTCTTATCGCAGGCTATCTAGCACAAGTGAGCACGTGGTGCGACTGCTCGCAGCCGGTGAGGCTCGATCTCGTAGCCCACCACGGCGATGTCCAAGCAAGCTAGGTAGACGCAACGCTCTAATCCATGGTTTTGCTTTGATAAATTTAACGAAAAAGTGTGAAAAATCCTATCCCTCGTCTGTTACTATTGGGTTGATGCATAATTATGGAACGTTTTTTAACTATCAACAAATCGTTTGTTATTGGGAAGCTCGTGGGGGACCCATCCAGCGATTTTCTACACTTTTCCAAGCTTTTTGAAGCTAATGACCGTGGATTGATTGAACCTGAAGTCTTCAGCCAGCATTCATGTTGTCATGCCTTCGTCCTCTTCCACGACTACCAGAAGAGCCTGATCCTCAAAATCCGACGGCCGACCTCTTCGTGGCTTATCCTCCAAGCTGGTGTCACCTGATTCGAAATGAGCCAACCTCTCCCTACATTAGCTTTCGCTGATTGCTCCTTCGTCAAAAAGTTCGTTGAGATCTCGAAATGACTGAGTTGCGCTCCATCTTTTCTCGCAGTGGTAGAGCATAAATATGGCGAATACGAGTGTGATTTGGGAGAAGCATTTTTTGACTTAATATGGATTGCTTTCATAAAAATATTCAGGACGAAACGCCAATTTTTACTAAAGAAAACCGCGTTAATAAAAACGTTCCATAGTTATGCATCAACCCAATACTTTCTGATAGTTGGGCTATGATTGACCTCAAATCGTATTTTTAGTCATTTCTCTGCATTTCCCAGCTTTTTGGTTGCTTCAGTTTACAGCGCCAAACCATTCTCTGAAAAATTTCGAGTCATTTATTTTCCTTTTTTAACTTCCAATTTCTCCTAAATATGACATTGCAAAATCATTACTTTTGCCAGGAAGCCAAAATTCCAGAAATCATTCGTTCACGATTCACGATTTACGATTTATTGTAGCTTCACCGCAATTTTCACGATTTACGAAATTTGAAATTTTATATACGCACACACCTGATTGGTACGCAATGCCTTCGTCATTGTTGTGTTCTCGCTTGAATTACTTGCTGATTACAGTAAAAAAAATTGCTTTGAGTCTAATGACGGTGAAGGGTCTGCTGAATCAGACACTAGTTTCTTCAGGTTGCCCGTACTAGTTGAATCGCATTTGAAATCAAATTTAAACGTACATACAATAAAGCTCAGATTACATATCTTTCAAGCATGTTGTTTCTTTTTTTTCGACGTAGAAGAAGGAGGAGGCTTTGACCACCTTGCGGCTACTTTTCTTCTCATTTGTTCGTCCGAAGTCTTTCCTTATTCTCTTTGTGAAGTTTGCTTGAATCATTCAAAGAGACTGGCCGTCCTCCTTTCGCAAGAAATATGGCCTCATTGCTGTCCCATTTCTGTTTTTGTGAGGATTAGATTCGACATTACTCTTGACAGAGTCTCACTCGGATTGCAGTCGTTGCTCCCCTTTTCTCATTCAGGATCTACGTTAGACTTCTTCAAAACTATGCAGTGTCGACTAGCAATATGTATATCTGTTCAATACCACTGCAAGCGTGAGCGAAATTTAATAAACACGAAAATCGAAAAACAAGATATTTCGGTTTTGAAAATTGTTGCATACTCTCCTTTTCGGAACGAAGCTCCGGTCCGCAGTTGCGAACAACCGCTGTTGCAGCACGCAACTGGGAGAATTTTCGGGGAAAATTTAAACAGGCAGCAGCAGCTGTTTTTCCATTCGTGTTCCATCATTTTGTTTTGCCAGTGGAGTTGTTCTGCGAGTTTCATCATGTTTAAGCGCACCAACTTCCCAATTATTCAACGCGATAAACGGTGTGGATTAACGGTCGCTGCTGCCTGTTTAGGAGGCCCCGAATTTTTGTTCCTGCAAGCTAATCTTCGAGCTTCATTTTGCAGCAGCGGTTGTCTGTCATTGCGGACCGGAATTCCGCTCCAATAAGGATTGTGCTTAGCTACGGCTACCCTGCACTAAAAGAACATTTGCGGTTTTTTCGTTTTTGACTTCTTGGTTTTTCTATAACTCCTGAAAAAAATAATAATGAGGAAACCAAAAGATTTCGCAATTCTAGTAATTTTCAACTCGCCGCTGTGCACCAGGGCTGTGCGTTATAACGTTAACGTGTTAACGCATTAACGGGTTAACGCGGTTTATTTTAGAAATTTAACGATTAACGCTTAACGAAAAACTCCAAAAATCACGTTAATTTGAGTTCGTTAATTGCAGAGGAATCATGGCGCTGATTGACCTGCTTCAAGGACAGATTTAGAAACTGGGGCCGTGCACGTCGCGTCGGCTTGTAGCGTCGAGTTTCGCTTGTTGTGAAATGTATCGCTGACCCCAATGTTTCCCTTTCCATTGTTCAACTATTTTAGTTATTTCTTCTTGATATCGAAGAATTCGACTTCGTGTTCCGAAAAGGAAATTTGAGGCCTAATCTACCACTCTACAGTTGAGTAAACTTTGAAATGAGGGTTGGGAGCGGGGTTGAAAGCTACTCACTTTCTAGCAAGCGGCGCACGCTCTCTATGGAGTGCACCTTGCGGCGTACACTCCACATGAGGCGCTACTTAGTTTCTGCCATGCGTCGCATGCTCTGCATAAAGCGCTACTGACTTTCTAGTACGCGACGCACCCCATTTTTCACGACGTCCTGCTGACGCTGTCTGAGTGCTGGCCCACGTTCCACGACGTCCTGACGTCGCCATCTGATGCCCTGCCCACTTTCCATGACGTTCTGCTGACGTCATCTGAAGGCCTACCCATTTTCCACGAAATCCTGGCCGCGTCACCTGAAGCCCACCCGTATTCCACGTCATGACGTCATGTCATATGGAGCTCCACCCACTTTTATCGACGTCCTGACGACGTCATCTGAAGCCCTAAATACCGTATTTCCTGTAATTGAACACCAGGGTGTACTATTTTTCAACCTTCTCCAGAGGGGAGGTTCAATTAGAGGGAGGAGTTGAATAGAGAGGGTGGTTTTAGTTTTCAACCGACAATTCGAGAGTCAATATGGGCAAACAAGTTTATAAGGCAAATCAAAGAGGTACAATAATGAATTACTCGGCGAGCTTCAAGAAATCATCATCAATAAAGTCATTGTTTGAGTCCTTCTCAAGACCAATCTCTTCGAAAATGTCAGCATGCTTTTGGGTGTCGACATCTCGAGCAGCGCGTAGCAGTTCACGTCCGCTAAGAATGAGTCTCCAATGTCTTTCCAGCTGAAGGGAAACTCTAATAGAGGAGGTTGTTCTGTTCTTCAACCTCCACCGAAAGAGGGTTCGATTGGAGGGAGGGGTTGAAATAGAGGGGGGCGTTCAATAACAGGAAATTCGGTACTTCCCAAGAGGCCGTGCCTGCGGCTCCTGGAGCCCTACGTGCTGTCCACGACGTCCTGCTGACGTCAATGGAAGGTCTATTTTATTTTTTTGTCCTGGGATCTCTGGTGATTTATGGATTTTCCTTGTGGTAAAGTAAAGTTTAAAATTTTTTTAACGAAGTGCAAAATTAACGTGTAAACGCATTAACGGGTTAACGCGGTTTTTTCTCAAAAATTAACGATTAACGCTTAACGAAAAAATTATTTTTGATTGACGCACACCCCTGCTGTGCACCATACGTTGCTGATCTCTCTTTCCTCAGTCGCTGTTCAAATTATGTTGAATGTTAAAGAACCATCTCAGGAGCAGGAATACAGCTTTTTTGAGCATCCTTCCTGAGCAGTTTCGCAACGAAAGATATTCGATAACCACAAACAGCGTTTTTAGCTCGCAAAGAAACCCTTTAGGAGAAAACCGTCTATAAAATTATTCACTGTGGATGTGGGCAGCTCTGGAGGGTCCAAAAGCGATTTTAAAAGTGTATACTTCCATGAAAATGAATAAGTCTGCTGAACAAGACTCCCTTGTGCGCAGAAGAAAATTCCTGTGTCATCTATTAGGGAAATTTTTCGAGGAGGCTGCGAAAAAAGCCAAAAAACGACTGAAAGTAGGAGAAGAATAAGACGATGCGAATTTTCCGGCCAGCCCTCCGTTCCAAACCGTAATTTATGAAAATTGAGCTTCCTGCCAGAAGTAACGATTTGGCAATGCCATTAAGAAGTCAAAAAAATTTCCAAAAGATCTTGAAATATATTTAAAAAAGATTTGACGTAAAATAGCCAGGAGTAATAAAAAAGGTAGAAAATGAAGTGAAATAACTAAAACTACGGTTTGGTGGTCAATGAAAGACGAGGGATCGGATTTTACAAGCTTCTCCGTTGATCTTATCAAAACGAAATCAAGCGCGCAACGAAAACATGAAGCCATTTTTGAAAGCTGTAACAAGGGAATGAGCATAAGTCAAGCTGGGTGAACGCAACGCTCCATTCCATATCGCGCTTGATTTTGCTGTAACTGGACGCGTAACGCAGAAGCTTGTAAAATCCGATCCCTAATCTGTCATTGACCACCAAATCGTATTTTCAGTTATTCCACTTCATTTCCTAGCTTTTTTATTACTCCTGGCTATTTTACGTCAAATCTTTTTGAAATATATTTCAAGGTCTTTTTGAACCTTTTTTTTGACTTCTTGGTGGCATTGCCCAATCGTTATTTTTGCAAGGAAGCTAAATTTTCAGAAATCTCACATATTTTTCTCGGAGGTTCCCTTTCTGGCTTGAATTTTGCTCTACGATTTCGATTCTAGAATGAGGAAACATCTAACAGACGATATTGCCGTATGAGTACCACCTTTGAAACTTATGACCCACAACCATTAAAAATACCACTCAATGCCACATTTTGCACATAATGTGAAAAATTGATATTATTGATCATTGATATTCGATTTTGCACGAGGAGAAGCATTTCCCAAACAGGTGACTTAGAGCCATCAACAATCGAAGATCATTGCTTCGTTTCGTGCAACAGGCCAAAAATTTATATTATTGATCGATATTTATCGATAATGACTGATGAGCAAAATTTCCCAGCCAAGAAAACAAATCCCATCGGCAATCACCACTTCTCGCCGCATTTTGTGCGTAAAGCGGGAAAATCGATAATATTGATTATCGATCGATAATGTGCGATGAGTACGAATTCTGACTAGTTCAGTACTTACCTTCGTCGACCTGCATAAATTGGCCGCAGATTCACCCACACCCCACACACCCTGGTCCCCACAGCCGTAGCATGCCCAAGCAGTTTTCGTGCTCCACGGCTAATTTAGTTTGTACGCACGATTTTGAGGTGCCCTTCAAAGTTAAGATATCAAGTTCAAAATGGACTAGGAACGACCTGAATCCAGTTCCAGCCTCTGTCCAAAAATGAGCTTCCTGGCTCAATTTTGAGTGTACCAACAAGATCGTGAACGCCGTCTGAAAAAAAGGAGATTAACAACAAAAACGAGTCTCACTTTTTACTCGAAAACCAGTAAACTATTCCAAGCTATTTTTGGGTGGTAACACCAACCTTTTCAATGCAATTCAGAGATAATTTCTACGTTCACTCTAAACTGAGATTTCGAAAAAGGCGTTGCGTGGCCGATTCAAAACCAAATCTGATGCTCGATTCGCGCGCACCGCAATTTGATGAAAGATTGCTCGCACTAAATTGTGATTTCCGCCTTCCATCCGTTTCCCACGAAGAGCACCAGATGCTAGGACAACAATGTTCGATAAGGAATCGATGAGTGTGTGTTTATGAAGAAAGGGCGAAGAACATTGGAAGCATTTCTGAAGAAATTCCTGGGATTGTTAGAGGCGACCCGCCAGTTTTTTCCATCAATTTTTGGGAGAGCGATTGACCTCTGTCTGTTCGTCTTATGCTAAATATTCCTTCTACCCTACTTTTCAAGTTGTTTTGAACTATATGTCTCTCCTGCTGTTTTTCTTCGTATGCTCTGAGCCAGGTGTCCTAAATGAATAAATTCATTTGGCTCAATAATGGGTGATTTGGATATTATAATACCGCTCGTAGGTTTTAGTCAGGATGCATGCAGACTCGCATTCTCGCGATTTCTGATAGTTCGCTTGAATTTCATTTAGAAGATGAAATAAGAATCAGATTTGTGGTAGGAGAGCTATTTTACGGTATATTGATTGCTAAGATTGAAGTTTAGGCAAAAGTTTCAGATTTCATTTCTAGATCGTTATACGATGCACATAGCGCTGTGCAGCTGCATACTGTATTTGCATACTGTATGTCACACTAAAAATTTATTTGGCAACTTTTTTCTTAGTGTTTCGATCCTTACAATCATTATGGGTTTGAATGTTACTTCTCATGAGGATCTAAATTATATTCCACATGCGAAAACCAATGAGTCGTCTTCTAACCTAGAAGTACACTCCAAACCTATGTATTTTCAAAACCTCTATCTAGATCCGAAATCTCCTACAGGATATCACATCGATTCTTGCTCATGAAAACCCATTACCGATGCAACCCTATATTGTTTAGCCATATCATATAAGCTTCTGTTTTCAGCGTCCTCCTCCGGCCTCGGAATTTCCCACAATCTCAGTAATTTGTACTATTACGAAACAAAGTTTCAATGTAATCCACGAACCAACTTGTCGATAGAAATACGATAGGAAGTTCCACTATTCCTTTGTTTGTTGATCCGCTGAACTCCCTTGTCCGAATGTCTGGGAAACTCATTCAACCTGAGTGTCTGAGAGAGCTCAGTAATCTTTAGATGTCGCGAGAATTAAAGGCAGTGGTCACGATGAAAAACGTTATCGAAAAAATCTACAAAAATCAGCTCAGATCAAAAACAACTCAAAAACTTTGAAGGTAGCGCGGTGAAAAACGGGCTAGAATTTAAGTTATTAAGACCCTAAACTTCCAGTTCGTGCACACGTGCACAGAAAGATCACAGTCTCATGCCAAGCAGTCGAGAATCATCGACACTCAGAAAAACAAATAAATGCAAATTTACCTTATAAAACAGTTGAACAATGAAAGCAAGCACTTCAGTCAATGTTTTCAAAGGCACTGTCCACGATAAAAACCATGTCTGATTTTTTGACGGAGATCGGCAGCTGCTGGGCATAGCGCAACCCTAACGTTGAAAAAAATAAGAAAAATGAGCTTGGAACGGTCCCTTACGGCCCCAAAGTTGGACACCCGTCAGCTCGTGACACCCAGATGCACTTTCCACGCCCACCGACGTGAAAAAATGAATGCTCGAGATTGTGAAATGAGCGATGATTTCTGATCAATAGCCCCGTTCTTCCCTTCATTCCCAACTTCTCTCTTTACTCAGGTCAGCTCGCATACATGGGCTGCAAAAGACGGAAGTTACAAGCCTCGGAAAACTCGTCCACCATGTTTGCTTAGCTCAATCTTGGAGGGACCATAACTCCATTTCCAGAAGGTCTTGTACGATTTCAGAGACATCATTGGAATCAGCATGGAGCCGTTTTTAAGATAGGCGGAAAAACAGAAAAACGATTTCCATCGTGAACACTGCCTTTAACTAGATGTGCACATAAATAAAAAGGTTCATTGATTGAAATTCAATTTCAAGACTGCTGATGTTCTTGATACTAGAGATCATCGATGCCGATGATATGGGGTGGACTCGTCCACCGTCAAAAGACAAGAAAATTCAGGCTTTAAATTTGGCCCGAAACAGCGGTTTTTTCGCGAATTTTTCTTATAGGTTCTACTACTCTATACCCAGAAAAGGGTTCAGAGAGGAAAAGAAGACGAGCATATTCGAGCGCGACCACTGCCTTTAATTCAATTAGATCCCCATCATCCCCCGCCCATCGGCCAGCCCAATCCATAAGCATCTACGCCATGCAAATCAGGCATAAAAAGTCCACCTGTTGTGGCTGGATTGAGCACGCCTGAGCCGTTCGAGTCGTCCCTATCGATACGTATGCAGTACATTGCTCGCTCAGGTAAAACATCCCCGATCTGGCCGGACTGAGCCCGCCTGGTCCGGCCCGATCCAGCTTTGGCGATCGAGGTCGATACCTATGCATTGCCTGGAAAATCCCCTGCTGTGGCCGGCCGCAGTGAGCTGGAGTATGCTCGTGTAATCGATCAGCATGCAGTCGACCATTAGGGACGGCTCAGGACGGCGTAGGATTACTTGGGATGGCTCAATCAGGCTTCCGGCCGACTACAACGGGGCCTTTGAGAAAACGATGTCAGTTACATTCATCTACTCAGTTCTATTGAGCATATCTGTCTTCATCCTTTCTATCTGCCCCGGCGATGGATTTGAATAACTTAGGATTTCAAAGGAGATTCTCATTGGACAGTCATTCCCCCCAATAGTTCCCCAACTTCCCCCATTATCGGCATTTAATTCACCTCATTCTAGAAGGAAATGGAGAGGATTAGCACGGAAAACATAAATGTAGGAAGAGCGAGGAAGACTCCTATGTACCACGGCTGCTCGCTTATGACTTCCTGAAAGGTTTTGCAGAATTGTGTTTTGAGAGTTGTAGGTGGGAGACAGAAAATAAATGATCTGTTCTCGACCACCCCCGGGAATTTCAGAGATGGCGTTTTCATAACTCCGCAAGGAGAAAAGAGTTCCCAAAAGCAAATTTCAGCTTGTGCAGAATTAGGACCAAAATTTTTTTTAAAGGTTGTTTCTGGTGATGATTACCAAACTTAGAACCATTTGTTGATTTTTTGAAAGGCATTGGCTGATTTTGGCCAAGTTTATCCATCGAAGGGGGGAGGGAAGGGAGATTTTTATGTTTGAAGGCGAACCCTGACGATTACCGTGATGCTAAGCTATATCTGGATCAAAAATTCTACATAGGGGTTATTTTGGCTGCTTAAAGACACAGGACACCCAAAAATTTGTTTTTTAGATTTCATGCTTATCTTGGAGAGAGCCACTCTCTGATCACAATGGTATTTCTGAAATTGTCCAGTACCCCCTATGCTAGGAGATATGGCTCCTTGAAAATGCTTGTATTTTGTGGGGAAAACTCGGTGGTTGAGTTATCTCAGGCCTGCATTTCTCTTCATTCGCAATAGCTGCACGAGAGCAAAACATGATAAGGAGACAGTCCGGCAATGGGCTGAAGAACACGGTATATCGAGAATTCATCCATCCATTTGGCCGCTATGGAATACGTACATAAACCTGGTAAGGGGTCGGGCCTGTGGTGGTGAGCGTAGAAGGTCGGGCCTGTGGTGGTCGCTTATATCTTTCTTATTTGAAGGAATTGAGATCTCGCACTTGGCACGTGTAACACAATAGCTGTCTGCTACACAATCAAATAAAAATCATCAAATTCATGTCTGAGGGTGTACTGTGCCTTTAACACTTAAGAGACTGCCTGCTCCACGGCGAATTTCGACAGCCGACCGGTGCGCTCCACGGCTAATTGTTTCCGTGGGTGTCATGTGTGGACAAGCGGTCCGCTGGGAACCATTTTGATCGGAGCAGGCTTCCTTACTTAGACGACCAGTATTCCGTTTCCACTCCACCTGAGAGTATGGTTTCCGTTTTCATTTTAGTCTGACGCATGGACCAGGCGGCTATCCGTGCGGGCTTGGCGGCCTCACTGGAGAAAAGGGGTTCGATCGCGCGGGGTGATCTACCGCCGCAGCCCCGTCCACTCATCAGACTAAAATGATTGCGCGAATTCTATGTCGCTCCACAGAGATCTGGAGTGAGGCCATGGTGAAGCAATGATCCACCGCTTTTTCGCGGACCTGTTTTTTTCTTTTGGAAGTTATTTCAGCTTTACATACACAAGGGTGGTTACGAAATAAGCGTTTGTTTGTCGACTTCTAGAATTTTCTTCAGGTTAGAGCTAATGGTTAGGATTGAGCCGTGCTAAGCCGACCCAGAGTATTGAAAATTTGAAAAATGAACGAACTTCTCGTTTGTAATGCCCTAATAAACCACATGTAAAACTTTCGGCGGACTCAAATACTTTGATCTACCAAGTTGTCTGATGCGACCGACAGAAATTTTATCAGAAATCTAAAAATGTGAATCAGATTCATGATCAGTACCCCCTCCTCCCCAATGGCCACGTGAGCGAAGTCGCACCAAAACCTGAAACGTTTACAAACGGATAACGAACGACAGACGCCAGCGAAGCTTCAGAAATTGTGAAATATACACCACTTCATTGTTCAGCGCCTCCAAATACACCCGTAGTTGAATTTCAATGAAATCTTAAGCGCTGAACTATTTCTAGGTTTTCACCCCTTTCCCCCCAAGTTACCCTCCACTCGAAATTTAGCGAAATTTCAAACAAAGTTGACCGATGGCTAATATACCGCAGTCGAAGGAAATTTCATTGGAAATTGAAAAGTAAACACCAGAACCTTGTGCAGCAACTCGAATAACCCTCGAGGTCAATGCAGCAAAATTTTGAACGATGACCTACTACAGTTATCTCAAATAGGTGGCACTACTATTTCGACAATCAACTATGGAACATCAGTTCCGTGATAAGCAACATTGATACCCCTTCTTAGCCAAGTTTGGAACGATTTTTTTCCGACCAAAGAAGCTCGAAAAATCGAAAAGTGCCATTTCCGGAGATGCTTGTAAAATTACTAGGAACACTGAAAATGCTTGACCACGGTGAGTGTAAATAGGTTACATAATAAGGAACCTATCCGTAATTAAGAAAGACTCCACGCCATAGAACTATAAAAAATATTGAAAGTTTTATGGCGTGGGTGCGCAGTGTGGACACGCGGTCCGAGAGGCAAAACAGCCGTGGGTGCGCAGTGTGGACACGCGGTCCGAGAGGCAAAACAGCCGTGGGTGCGCAGTGTGGACACGCGGTCTCTTAAGTGTAAACACAAATCTTAGAGCCCTTTATCTACTTCTGATAAATTACTGTGGGTTACGGTGGGTATACAGTAGTTCGGTCAAAGTCTCAGATTTGACTCAAAATTTCTCTGTGGGGTTATTAAGGATGGTGAACACTAGTTGGCGCCCACTCATCGATTTTCGAAATATTAAAGGCACTGTTCACGATGAAAAAAGTTTTCGAAATTCTCCTAGGATTGGGTAGTGGATGGACACTCTGTAACGTTAAAGTCGAGAGAACGCATGAAAACGAGCCAGTAAGAGCCCCAAAAGAGCCCGAAGTTGCAACTTCGAGCGCATTGAAAACCCCAAAAGCGCATCACACGCCCACCGACGTGAACAAATGAATGCTCGAGATCGTGAGATGAGCGATGATTTTCAATCATTAGTCCCGTTCTTCCCTTCATTCTCAGCTTCTCTCTTTACTCAGGTCAGCTCGCATAGATCGGCTGCAAAAGACGGTAGTTATAAGCCTTGGACAACTCGTCCACCATGTTTCCTTAGCTCAATCTTTGAGGGACCATACCTGCGTTCACAGAAGGTCTTGTATGATTTCAGAGACACCATTGGAATCAGCATGGGGCCGTTTTCAAGATAGGCGAAAAAACAGAAAAACGATTTTCATCGTGAACACTGCCTTTAAGGCAGCTTGCGCCACCTAAGGCGCTATTCATACTACTCAACGCCCGCGCGGCACGCGCGTCACGCTCCGCTCGCTCTGCCATGGCGTCGCCGCTGCAGTATTCATACTGCTACCCGGAACGCCTTGGCGTTTTCATCCACTGATATTATGTATCGATCGTCTCATTCATTCCAGCTTCACCGCCCCGCCATGGAGTCGCCGCTGGAGTATTCATAGTCTCCGCAGGCGCGGCACGCGCGTCACGCGCTTAGAAAGTATTCATACACAAACACCACGCCAGCGCGGCACGCGCGTGCCGCGCTGGCGTTGAGTAGTATGAATAGCGCCTAAATGACTCTCTACCCACCATAGCCTACAGTAAACTCCAGTATAACGACAAAAGGACCCCAGATTCGTGTCCATCACCCATTGCTATCTTTGCAATAATCCTTGCAACAACTTCTTAGTCGAATCCGAAACGTCTTGCTGAACTTCCTGGAACTTTCTTGGGGGGTAGTTGGTACCCCCCACGCAACCTTTGATCAAAAAATCAGTTAAAACTTTTTTAAAGTAATTCTATGCATTTCGCAGGGCGTAATTGGATTCTACATCCAAAAATTTGCAAGTAAGGTCAGTGTTCTCAACAAAATGAATGGGCATGCTGGCTGATCATTACTATAAGTTACTGAACAGGTTAGAGGACACTATAACTCGCTCTAGCCAGTGTAAAAGCATAACAATGACTATTCATCATCAGCAGGCAAAAGCGATGAATAGCCAGCTCGCCCTCAGGCCGGGATCATTCTTCCCGCGATCAGCGAAAGCGATAGTGCATGTGAGGCATATCGATTTTCGTTCGATATTGATGGTAAACATTGCGTCGCGTCGCGCGTCGAAGGGAGTATGATCTCTGCCTCAGATTTGCTCGTCAACCCTGTGTCTAAAGGTATCGTACGTGCAGAAAACCGTATATTGTTTTTTTCACATTTTTCTGTGACCTGGCCCTGTGTCTCTATTGCACGAAAATACCGAAGGTGTCCACGAGAAACTCTCATTTGTAAAGAAAAGTCAATGGTTTTTCATTTTGTTTGACAGTCGCATCAACATTCTATGAAAAAGTAGTAGATAACTGGTGAAAACTGATGGTGGATCCTCATCTTCAACCCTTTTAAACCTCACAACCCTACGTTTTTGACGCGCCTAAATTTACCGGTGTGGTCTGTCGGGCTCATTCATGAAATTGAGCATGAAAATGAAAATTGGTCTCCAGCGCGAACGATGCCTTCAAGGACACAGTGCACCCTCAGACAGGAATTTTGCGATTTTTATTTGAATGTGTAGTAGACCCCTCCTGTATAACACGTGCCAAGTGCAAGATCTCAACTCCTCCAAATAAGCGAAATATACGCGACCACCGCAGGCCACACCCCCTACCAGATTTCCGAACTCGATAACGGCTAGATGGATGGATAAATTTAGACCGCTTTGCGCTTTTCAGTCCACGGCCGTGCTGACTCCTTATCCTGGCTCGCTCTCGCGCAACGATTGCGAATGAAGAGAAACCCAGGCCTGAGACGATTCGCCCGTCAATTTTTTACCGTCAGAATATACGCATCGTTGAGTAGACGTAACTCTGTTCATAGGGGGTCTTAGGCCCCCGTCAAACTTCGTCGAAAAACCTGCTGAGTCCGAATTAGTCCGAGACGGAAAAAACCGTCCTCGACCGTCTGCAACCGACAGAGTCCAGTTGCCCCCAGCTCCACCCAGTTCCTCTGCGAAACACGCAATCGATATTCAGCGGCAGCTGTAGGTGGGGCAGAGCGCAGACGACGAGAGTCGAGATGCAGCGGGATTCGGCAGGTCGCAGTCGGCCAAAGAAAATGCGCCCAAATCACGTGAGAAACTCCTATATCGACCAGGTGGGGCGAGGATGATTTCGAGTGGGACGCAGCGGAACTCAGTCGGTGCATTGGCCCCGCCCTTGTACGGAGTTCCGCGTTTCGCGTTCCGAAAACCGCATTTCCGCGCATTTTCAGGCGTTTCGCACCCGATTTCCGAAACCCGAAAAGAATTTTTCTGTTCCGAAACCCGAAAACCGATTTCCGAAATTTCATATTTTTATTCCGCTCATCCCTGATGAGAACCATCAGTATCGACCGGGGGGATTGCGGTGGGCACCAGACGGTCGCAGACGGACTCAGTGGGTTGAATTTTTTGCACCCGTCTCCCACGAATTCGGTGCGTATCGACCCTGTGGTACTCAGTAGATCCACCGACTATGACGGGGGCCTAAGACGATTCCAGAGATACCCCTGTGATAAGCGTGTGACTTACTTCAAGATCAGCCTAAGAACTGAAAAATAATTTTCTGGGTATTCTGTGCCGTCAAGTCGGATTGAGACTGGCTTTGTCAGATAACAGGCCAAAAGTTCTGAAGTGCGAGTTCATCTCTTCATCCGGTCTCGTTATCAGAATGGAAGAGGTTCCTATTTCATCCATTCGGGAACACATTTGAATATTCAACTCCTCACCTGAAAGAGTGCTTATTATTTTAGCTACAAAAAAATTCGAGAGTGAATGCACTTATGTATTGCATTTCAGATCTTGACTATAATAAATCTCATTAATTCATAACCGTCCAATCAAGTCATCAGGGGATCATTCGAGGTCACTGAGATGAACGATTTCGACCTTTTCGCAATTTTTCGTCATTGTTTATTTTACGCCGATGATTTCATTTGAGCCTCCATCTTTTACCTACATTCTAGCAGGTAGCTCACACGCAGCAGCTTCCGAAGTCTGAATGAGTTAATTTACGAGTTGGTCAGAAGGCACTTCAGGTCCTGCCGTTTTTATCAAACGTTGAGCCGCTCTCCAGAGGATCCCCAGGATGTTGCAAGTCTATTTTACCACTGACGGGTGGCTGTCAGTGAATTTCCTCCGTGTGCGCCACCCGCTAGTTGACGGGGTGCAGGATCCAAAGGCTCTCTGATAGCCACAGATGTCTTTCACAAAGCCCCCTCGTTTGAGAAATGGCCCTTTGCCCGGAAAGTCCGCCGTTTTTCCCGAGATATCAAGTGATGATGGCGTGACTACATATGTCTGGGGGAGCCGTCGTTCCACCCGAAACATCATGTGTTTGTCCCGGTAAAACCTATACTAGTTTGCAAATGCTCAACATCCGCAGCTTTTGAAAACTTGTCAGTAAGTTGATGGCCAGTCAGGACTCAGGAGGAAGATAAAGAACACTTTCATCTGAAATCTTAAAGGCATCGTACGCACTGAAAACCATTCACCGTTTTTTTTTAGTTTGAATCGTTGGTTGGGCCCGTCTGAGAACGTGGGTAGAGTTTCTCGGGTCACCTGCGCATCATTGGGAAGATATGGGTGATCGAATGCCTCGAATTCCACCAAAAGAGGCCGGCCTTCTGACAGCCATGTGGCATTAAATGAAAAAGAAAGAAGCTTCTCAACAAGCTATATCGCGTAAATGAGTGGAGTGGAAGGTGAGGTATCATTTGTTGATGAGCTACCTTATTTTCTCATTTGAGGTCACATGGCTGTCGGAAATCCGGCCTCTTTTGGTGGAATTCGAGGCATTCGATCACCCATATCTTCCCAATGATGTGTCGCTGACCCTAAAAACTCTACCCACGTGCTCAGGCGGGCCCAGCCAATGATTCAAACTCAAAAAACCCAAAAAAACGATGAGTGGTTTTCAGCGCTTACGATGCCTTTAACATTAAAAGAGCGCGGGATGCAATAACGGATCGTGGCGCAAATTTCATGTAGTCTGAAAATTTGTTTGACGTTTAGCCCCTAATAATGTATTCATGAACGCCATTGTTGCATTTCAGTACTTTTTTTAATTGTTGCTATCGTTTTGTGACCAGCGTTCGAGATTTTTCTCCACATTTCTCTCTGGAAGGCCGGTAGTTCACCATCACGTGCAACCTTGTCACACTTGCTGACGTTGTGCCGAACGATTTGCATTATTAGACAGCTTCTGCTCTTTCACGACGAGTTATCCACCCCTTTCCCGAGTCTCGTTATTAATTTTAGCGGTTGTGAGTCGACACGGATCGCACTGGTACTTTGCGTTCCTTAATGGACTTTGGCGCAAACTCGGTGCACGTAGGTTATAACATAAGCGCACCGAGTTTGCGCCAACACTCACTGAGGAACGCAATGTATCAGTGCGATCCGCGCTTTCCGCACATTTAGGAATGCCCATATCCCTATGTTGTCTTCTAACTATAAGCATAAGACGTGGATTATTTATCGACTCTCACCTCATAATGTTATTGCTCCGACGATCGGCTTTTTCTCATGTTTTTTTTTCTTTTGCTATCAGTATTAACAACATTTTTCCACTAACAAGGGACAACCCCCCGGGGGAGGAGACGTCCTGAAAAAAGTTTATCTGAGTGTTGTGGGGGATGGATAGAGTAACAATAATCTATGTTCGGTTTTTCCTAAGGGCCTTCCAATATTCCAGAAAAAAAGAAAAAATCGTATGAAACTACCTGTAACCCCTACTCGGAGCAACTGGAGTGAGTTCATATGTTTGGCACACATTTAGTTACAATAAAATTGCCCTACACAAGGTTTGACGGTACGAAGGGATGCTGGGGTTGCGGGTTTGATTCCCGCAATGCATTTTCTGGGAAAGTTGTTTTACATTTATTCGATTGTTTATCCACGAGGTTTCTCATCCACATTTTAACTTGATTTTTCCAATCTTACTGGATTTATGGTTTCTATGGCGTGAATCCCTGTAGTATATGAGCATTTCCTCACCTTATTCAAAATATTATCCTTCTCTTCTTCTTGTGCTGCCATTTCGGGCTCATCGAGAAATACTGTAATGTGAGCATCTTCTAACTTTGTATTATTTAGCTTGAGTAAAAGAGAACACCTTTCTTGAACACATAAAAGTCGATTGCGAATCATTGGAGGAAAAAGCATTGCCATTGTAATAAGCAAAGCGATGAACCCTTTCTTGAAAATTATCATCATGGCCGCAGTTTTCATTTTCAGAAGGCGACAATCGGTTGTCCTATACACCTGCCGATCCTTCATCGAAAACTACTAAACTTGGCTTGATCACGCTGAATTTTTTTCGATTATCTGGAGTTTGAGGGTGAGTGAGCGAGTGAGTATATGGCGAAAAAAAAGTCGAAATTTTGTTTTTCTCCATACTGATCCAAATAAAGCATATTGAGGTAGATGGGTGTTAGATATTGTAGCCAGCCAGTTTTCTCTTCTAAAAAACCGAAAGCCATGGTGGACGTCTGAAGAGAATGCGCCCCCTAATTTTTCATGTTTTTCCAATTTTTCGCTCTACCGGATGGCCCTTAGGAAAAACCGAACATAGATTATTGTTACTCTATCCACCCCCCACAACTCTCAGAAGAACTTTTTTCAGGACGTCTCCTTCCCCGGGGGGGGGGTCGTCCCTTGTATAGGGAAATGGCTGTGCGGGGTGACAACTCAGGATTCTGGCTCTTGTTCGGTGCTTACAATTGCGTTGGCGTTGTTGGTCGAAACCTTACGAGTCTATTTACGCATTTCAACCCAATCAAGGGTGTTAGTGTGCATGCAGGATCTAATATTCTGTTTCATCTTTGATCAGAACCATCGTCGCTGAACATGACGACAGGATTGGAGGCGTGAATTATGTACGCATGAACCACTGGACGGATTGTCAATCCATTAGCAGTTCCACGAACTACTCTCTCAAGCATTTCAGATTTCCGTCTGAATCCAAGAGTTCCGAATCGCCTCCTTTCAAACACTCACACAAATCTCCGTGTTCCAATTGTAAGGTGATTTGGAAATTGACATACGTACGTACCTACTTGTGTTCATTCTATAATTGTATAGGATATGGATGATGTTTTTTCTTCTGACTCCTTTTAAATGGAGTTGCACTTGGAGAGCACTTCTGATCTTTCACGTTTTGCAAAACTTTTTCCAACATATTCTTGTTTACACAATGTACTTATGTATCGAACCACTGCGATACTTGCCGTATACTTACCCACTGGGATCGACAGTAAGCTTCACCGTTTATGACGTAATGCGTAGGTTGCAGAACAGTTCACCGCAAACATGGAGCTGACCATTTTGTTGCCAAGTTCAATCAGTTTTTGATTCTGCCGGTACGAGGAAACGTTGCTCTGCATTCTTCTACGAGGGCAGTGGTGGTAAAGTGAGTTCAATTGAGGCTGAAAAACCATGCGGCCGGTGTGCGTGTCGAGCGGCCGTCGCGTGCCACTTCCCCCTTCAGCTGCAGAGCTGATTGATCGGCTCAGTTGGCCTCGCTCGTAGTCAGCGGCTGCGAGGGCCCGCTATCGTTTCGCATGCTCGTTCGAGAGCGGCACAAAGACAGTGGCTTGCCACACACGCCGACCGCATGCTTCGCCAGTCGTATTCGGATACACTTTGAATAAGACGCCCATCCCAACTGAAAGGGCAGGTAGCCGTTTGAGGCATGTCCTAGGAGGTGACCTCGAGCCAATTCCTGTACGTTGACTTCTGACGCTGAAGGGATCATTTTCAAGGTCCACGGCGGAAAAACTTCCTTGTTGTGTATGACGAGGACGAACTCGTTGCTGCAGATCGTGACAAGGACCTTACCTTGCCCCAGCAGAGAAAATTTTTCCGAGTTTCCTCCCTATTCACAGGATTTGCTTTAAAAAAGGAGGGTTGAACTCCAGTGGCGACTAGAGTTCAATCCCTCAATACCTGCAGCACGTGCCGCTACTGCTCTGCGATGGCAGCGCTTTCTGCTGTTAGAAACGCATGCGGCTGAAAAAGAGTGGATAAACTGGAGTGGTCTCTAAAGTGCAACCTCACGAGAAGCTTTGTGTCGAGCATGATCTGTTTCGAACCGTTTCAGAGGAAGTCTTCCTGAACTGACCTCCGATTACCGCCATGCCACCGGATCGCCAACTGGGCTCATTGGTTGACCGCATGCGAGCTGTCCGGGTGCGAGCTGCTTGCCCAGCCAAATGTCTGCAAGCGTGAAAATAGCATGGGATGGCCAACTTTCTGGTGTGCGGCCAGTCCGCTGTGAATATCCGAGATGAACACGACTGAGGCTACAATCTTTCCTATTATTCCTGACGGACGGGTGAATTCAATGGTGCTTAAAGGCAGTGTCCACGATAAAAACCATGTCTGTCTTTTTCGTGGAGATCGGCAGCTGCGGGGCCTAGCGCAACCCTGACGTTGAAAAAACTAAGAAAAATGAGCTCCTAACGGTCCCCTACGGCCCCAAAGTTGGACATTCTTCAGCTCGTCACACCTCAGATGCACTTTCCAAGCCCACCGACGTGAACAAATGAATGCTCGAGATTGTCAGATGAGCGATGGTTTCCGATCAATGGCCCCGTTCTTCCCTTTATTCCCAACTTCTCTCTTTACTCAGGTCAGCTCGCATACATCGGCTGCAAAAGACGGAAGTTACAAGCCTCGGACAACTCGCCCACCATGCTTCCCTAGCTCAATTTTTGAGGGACCATAACTCCGTTCCCAGAAGGTCTTGTACGATTCCAAAAATATTGGAATCAGCATGGGACCGTCTTCAAGATAGGCGGAAAAACGATTCTCATAGTGAACACTGCCTTTAAAGGCAGCATACACGCTCGAAAACGTATTTGAGATTACAACGGAAATGGAATGGTATGGCTTAGAACACAACGCGTACGCATTTTGAAGCGTCAAAAACAACCCACAGTGCCGTTACAGGAGTAGCAAGTTTGGCCCCGCCCGTGTTTTCACGCCCCCTAAATTTTCCTTTTTCGTGCACGCAAGGTTGCTGGGTTATCTTCGCCGTCAGTGACGTGTGTGGTTCACTTGTTAGGCAATTCACCAATAGTACCGACGGCGAAGATGACCCAGCAACCCTGCGTTGGAGGAAAATGGCAAATACAAGGGGCGTGAAAATACGGGCGGGGCCAAACTTGCTACTCCTGTAACGGCATTGTGGGTCGTTTTTGACGCTTCAAAATGCGTAGGCGTTGTGTTCTAAGTCATACCATTCCATTTCCGTTGTAATCTCAAATACGTTTTCGAGCGTGTATGCTGCCTTTAAAGGCAGTGGTCGCGATCAAATATGCTTGCCTTCTTTGCCTCTCCAAACTCTTTTCTAGGTTTCGAGTAGTAGGACCTATAAGAAAAAGTCGCGAAAATACCGCTGTTTTGGGCCACGTTTGAAGCCTGAACTTTCTTGTCTTCTGATGGTGGACGAGCCTACTCCACATCATCGGCATTGATGATCTCTAATATCAAGAACATCAGCTGGCTCGAAATTGAATCTCAATCAATTAACATTGACTGGAGTGCTGTCTTTCTTTGCTCAACTGCTTTTATTAGGTAAATTCGCATTTATTTCTTCCTCTGAATGTCGATGATTTTTGACTGCTCGGCATGAGACTGCGATCTTTTTGGGAGGAGCTGTGCACGTGTGCACGAATTGACATCTTTGGGCCTTAGAAACTCTAATTCTAGCCCGTTTTTCACCGTGCTACCTTCATAGTTTTCCAGCTGTTTTCGATCTAAGCTGATTTTTGTAGCTTTTTTTGAGGACGTTTTTCATCGTGACCACTGCCTTTAAGCGACAAAACAATTTTTTTACACTATGAGGGGCAAGATTGTGCACTCTGGCTACTTAGGATCGCTCAGCATTGGTCTTGGCGTTTTGGCGGAATTCGTGTGGGTCTATCTGTGTGTGTGTGTGTGTGTGTGTGTGTGTGTGTGCGTGTGCGTGTGCGTGGGCGTGTGCGTGTGCGTGTGCGTGTGCGTGTGCGTGTGTGTGTGTGTGTGTGCGTGTGTGTGTGCGTGTGTGTGTGTGTGTGTGTGTGTGTGCGTGTGTGTGTGTGTGTGTGTGTGTGTGTGTGCGTGTGTGTGTGTGTGTGTGTGTGTGTGTGTGTGTGTGTGTGTGTGTGTGTGTGTGTGTGTGTGTGTGTGTGTGCTACCTTTATGAGACTAGGTATTGATCGCAAACGTTTCTTTGACCAAAAGTCTCAAATTCCAGAAGTGGGAGCCATGCTCAAAATTTTGCTAGGCTTGGCTCGCAAGTGAGTTGAGAAAATCTCGAAAACTGGATGAACTCATGTCATGAAGGTTACTTGCTAAACGATGTGAGTCTATATGCTGCTTGCTCGACATCCAACAACTTTTCATAATAACGTTTGTTTCCCGGAAAAGCATGTTACTGCTGGCACACTTATTTTTCAAAAGTAGCGTTATACTTATACTTCGATAGAACCCTCTATAAAACGTCGTAATCCACATCATTCGAGGCGCGAGCGGCGCGCCCGACGCCTAGGCCTCCGTCTGCCCTCCGCTTTCTCGCTGTCTCTAACATCCGCTCCGCACCAGCACGCATAGGAACCATGTGAATTTCGTCGTTTTATAGCCTGTATGATACTATGATACTTCGAACTGAATTTTGAGTGATTCAAAACTGAAAGCATTTTATTTTCCAATAATTGTTGTGATTCGATGTCTCATTCTACTGAGTGGACTAGTAGCATTAAGCCGTTCATCGCGCATTAACAGCTTCTCCTGATTCTACTTTCATGAACTTCTGAAATCGAGATCACATTTGCAATTTGCTGCTACATTTCTAAACGACTATTCGTACAGATTCGATTTGATCTAACCATGTCTACTAACCACATATTCAATGCCGAGTTCATTGAAAACCCCGTTCCGAAGTTTGAACGGGCTCACGATACCAAAGTCGAATTGGAATATTCAAATGTGCTTTTTCGGACCCAAATAAATACTTCCGAGACTCGCGAGTAACTCATTGCTCTTTACTCTTATGTATGAAATCTACAAATTAAGGTTAGCGTGCATGGATGAGGTAGGAATAAACCATCAAGACTCTTACCCGGTTCTCACGAAGATCCATCACATGAGTGAATAAGTAAGACAATTTGATGTCACTGATCGCAAGTTTACTACCACCCAGAAATGATTTAGAATGGTTTCCTGGGATTTGCCAGAAATGGGCGAAACCGGGAAACTGGCGTCAAAAAGTCGCTATGATTTTTCTGTTTGAACTCGGACACGAGGTTGGCAGATGGCTTTACTGGCTTTCGGCGGAGTCGCCGTCTTCAAAGAAAATCAGAAATGCGCTTATCCCGTCAAATGTCGACTAAACTCTACTTAATTCGGAAAACTCTATTTTCGAAACGTCGTCAAAAGTGAAGAAACCTGGAGATAACCGTACCTTGTCAGAAAGCACGCTAGGAGAATCACACCATAGAACGAATTGTTGAAGCGGAACGGTGATGGTGCCGCTACCCCTCGACGTTCTTGAATCAATCGTTCTTGAATCTCTCACCGACGTGGTCGGCTTTCAACAAGGCAATGAGTTGGACCGGAAATCCGAGATCTCCTCTGCCACCTGGTGCCCCGAAATGCATTATCAACACGATGGCCGATTCTCGCCCACTGGGTTCCGTTGCCTCGTCACTTGTGTCGATTTGTCTGATCATAAGCAACCTATTCTATCTTTACAACATTAGGAAGCTGACGCCAGTGGTGAAGAAAGACGTTAGAATGCGAGTCTGAGGTAGGGCTTTTGCTCTCTGGCTATATACAGACATTCTCCTTCCGGCTGATTTTCGGATCGTTCGCCTGGATCCAAAATGCCTCCAGGGTCTTTCTCGCGGGTGTGTCAGTTTCTCGCCCTATAAAATCTCAACTTTGATTGGATATTCGTCGCCGTGGTGGGCGTTAACACGGTGACACCCCAGAACTTTTGACGCCCACAGCTTATCTTCACCGTCCATATGCTCCGTCACTCTAACATGGAGCGGCCGCGATGTCTCCCCAATGTATTGCTCACCGCACAGCTGGCACGAGATCATGTAGGCCACACCGCATGTAGTGCAATTCCCCCCTCTACCAGCAGGACAGACCACACAATTGGCAGTTGTGCAAATGCGGTCATACAGACGGTTTTGTATGAGGCGGGTTTTTAGGTTACTGGGGGGGGGGTATCAACGATGACTACAGTGCTTTCAAGACCACCTTTGTTTAGACATTTTCTCAGAGATCTGCTCACTTCATCAGAAATGAAGAGCATTTCCAAGGGAATTCTTTCTTCAATCGCTGTACCCTGCTCTTCCCGGCGCGCGACTGAACCCCTGGGTCTGCGTGAGACCAAACTGGTGGGAGAACCGTTCAAGGCCGCAATTTCATGCGCTATTTGAACAGATACTTTACGTTCGTTTTCTCCGGTATAAACACATTTCGCTGAGCGGTACATATTTGTGACAACAGCCCGTTTTGTTTGAGAGGGGTGTGCTGGTTGGAAATGGACAATTATTTTTTTGTTACTAGGTTTACGATACCATTTTGTTGAGAACCTGCCCTCTGAAAAATTCACCTGGACGTTCAAAAAGGTAGCCAATTTTGCATCGGTTTTTCCCGTGTGAATTTTATATTACCGGACGGACTGTTAATGAGATCAAAACACTGGTCCATTTCCTCCTGTGTAGGACATACGACGAAATAGTGGTTTATGTACCTACAGTATTGGCAGCTGTGCCAGTACCGGAGATTCGACTATTCCCATGAAAGCTATGGCAAATGTTAGAGCTAGGCGCTGTTCCTTGGCTAGACCTCTGACCTTCTTGAAATATTGTCTCGACCACCTAAAGTTGTTGCACTTAAAGGCAGTGTTCACGATGAATCCTGTTCTCGAGGTTACAGTGTGGAACACTAAGCTGGCGGACGCTGGAGGGGATAGGGTCGAAGAAAGCAGCGAAAACGGGCCAGAATTCAATAAAAACGGCTTTGAAAGTTATCCCGTTGGGCCTACTTATACCGGTCCGCCTGCTCGTTGTGAATAAATGAACACTCAGATTACAGGAATAATCAAGTCAATGAAGTGCTGATAAGTGTGCTGATCGCTTGCTTGCACTGATAGGCATCATCCTTCATAACCGTCAATTCCTCCACGCTCAAAAATCAACGTAAACAAGGGAGGGCGTATTTGGCCTAAAAACGAAGCTTTCGCCTTCTTTTTGAACATACCGGGCTATTGAGGGCACCAGACCTTCCGTAAACCGTGGAGATATAGTGAGTGAAATATATCGTGAACACTGCCTTTAAGGCACTCCTGGAAAGTGTCATCAGCTGGCCAATTGACAGACCGTACGTGTTTATGGAGCCTTGATTTTCATTGAGAAGCTCTAAAACAGTCTCCATTGCCTGGTCATTGCTGACATTAGTATACAGGGCTGCGACGTCGAAAGACTCTATGATGCAAGGGTTAGCGGTCTGTCAGTTGGGGTTTTTTCTCGACCACGCGTTTCTCGACCACCTCCATAACACTCAAAGATAAACGTGACTTTTGAGCTCTCTACATGAGAATGTACATTCGATCATCACAAGAGTAAAAATAAGCGAAAAAAGGAAAGTTTGCCCGGAAAAGCCCAAAATCAGGTAGAACGGCTAATTACAGTTGTCCGCACGCCCCCCCCCAATCAGCTAGACTTTAGAAATGCTTCTTGATCTGTTTCTTTATTTTGCTCTCAAATTACTCAGTAGTCTCTGGAAACGCTCAGAAACTATTTTAGAAGCAAAGTAAAAGATGGGAAAACAGGCTTCTATAGAATTCTTGATAATTGGGGGAGGGCGGACACCACGCAATAGCCTGTTGTCGAGCGTTTTGTCTCCAAATTTCCACTTACTTTCACTTTTGTGATGCCCAGAACTACCTTCTCTTGGGGATAGCACGACATCCGTTTCTATCGCGAACCCTACCTTTAACAAACCACTATTCGATATCCCTTATTATGACGAAGGCATTTATATTCCACTCGGCGGAGGCTTCGCATCGAGGTCTTGTGGGTGTCTTAAAAATCACCTACTATCGTTCTCGGAGCTAAATTTTGCTCCGCATTCGCGGACAACGGCTGTTGCATCACGCCTTGGGATGATAATCGGGTTGGGACCACTTGGCCCCGGCTCGGTTCACCTTTCTCCCAGCAGGATCGATTATCATCGTGTCGCGTGATGCAACAGCCGTAGTCCGCAATTGCGGACCGAAACTCGGCTCCGAGAACGACAGTGCGCGGTTCCAACGCTCAGCCGACGCGGCATTCGTTTCTTCAGCTAGGCGCGCTTGCGGAGCCTACCATGCTATCGGCGTGCAGACAGGGCAGTTTGTAGTGACTGCACCGCGATGACGCCGTGTAGGTGCCTATAGGGCACCCACACGAAGCCATTTTGGTGCCGTCACCACAAATTTTCTCAGAGTATGCGCCTGCATGGGCCGCGCTCTATGGGATGCCGCAGTAGTATTAGGCCGGTATCATACTTCCCGCCACCAATTGGCCACTATTGATGGTAAACATGGCGTCGCGTCGCTCGTCGCTAGAAGTATGATCCCGGCCTTAATGGTATTATTAATCCCACTTCTATCGGGGTTAGACGGGGAGAGACTACGGGGGCCGTATGCAAGAACGCGCCAGTTGGGGCAGGGACAGTGCAGTCGGCGCCTTTGAAGATCGCCGTTGCTCACAAGACAGGACACGTCTATCGTGGTTGGCCACAAGTCAAGACATGTATGTCGTGCCCCAGCAGTCTTTCTCGCTGCTCCTAGCCGCTCCTATCCCCTAGCTGGGGCTGCTAGGGCACAGCGATGGGGCACGACATACGTGTCCTGTTTTGTGACAAACCACGATAGACGTGTCCTGTCTTGTGAGCAACGGTGATCTTCGAAGACGCCGACTGCACTGCCCCTGCCCCAACCGGCGCGTTTTTGAATACGGTCCCGGACGACCTAGAGGACATAATTAAAGAACCTTTTGTCCTTTTTTAGCGAGCTTTACTTGCATATCGACCGGTCGAGACTACGGATTATTGTTCAACTACTATGACGGGGGCTTGAGAGTGTTCCATCACGTCCTCAGGTAAGGCTGATGCTAGAGAGGAAGAAGGAACACTGCGTCAGAGAGCGTAATCGTTGAAAATTGTGGTGGAAGTATATAATGAAATATGTACGCACGGTACATGCCTGACTCACAAAACTCTGTCTAGCTCTCATTTCAAGATATTAGTAATTACTATTCGGTGTCTGCTCTGACTTTTGCTGTTTTCCTTCCATGTTCAACTTCAATCATTGTCATGTGATCATTTGCAACTGTTTGAGCATGTCTTGCTACGTATTAATAATTATTCCAACTTCATTCGAAACTTGTCTGAATTCTCAACTGCCACTCTCACCTGTTCAGAATCTTACAATTGAACTTACTATAAACTGATTCCGCTTCACATTTTCACCTGCTTTTCTCCGTGTAGAAATTTCATTTCTCCGTCAAACCTTCACAACTCTCTGATGCAAGTTCTTGTCTTGAGCTGCTAATATCGCTTTCAGATAGCTGGGTGATGCGAATAGATGGTATGCAAGCGCTCGGTATAGCACGCTTCAACCAATCGGTTCGTTTTCGTTATTTCAGAGCTTTTTTTGACATATCTCCTTTTCCACAGTGAAAAAGCCGACAACCCAAAGGCAATGTTCACGACGATTTCCGTTTCCAAGTTTCTCACATAAAACAATGTGTTAGCCACTAAAAGTTACCGGCGAAAACCGCACTAAAACGCCTTATTTCGATTTATTCTCGGGCTTGGACTAGTTGTCCCGTTGGATGAGCATGTTTTCGGCGGCAGTGATCATTGAAAAATGGGGTTAATCGAAAATTGAATAATGTTTTGTGCGAAACAGCATCAGAAAGGGTCCGAAGGAGAGAATGGAACGACAGAGTTTAGATTTTTGAAGAATGGGTCCTCAAACGATTTTATCGTCTCAACAAACAGCTCCACTGAGAGTACGAAAACGCAGTGAGAGTACAGCGTTTTGTATACTTCTGGAGAGACCTTCCCAATTTCTGCGTCATTTCAGGAGTATATGGGGACCAAGTAATGGTTTTAGTGAATAATTCGTAAACTGAAGGTTTTCGTGAACACTGCATTTAACACGTGAACAAATTAGTTTGTAGTTTGCCATGGGTGTTCTCTCTGCCTATTCCCTGTTCCTTTCTCACAGAGCAGGTGTTAGCAGGTATTAGTCACTTCAAACGTGCTTAGTCCGTGACAAGCAAATCCAAGACCGATACCTCAAGCAGACCGAAAGTGGGTGAAGTCAGGCGGAACACTTCACCAAGCCTTAAATTAATCATTCTCGCCGAAAATCACGTTCGATCAGACAACGGGAACCGGGACTGACATGGATTATTCACTAGGTTGTGACAGTAAAACTGAGCTCCAGTAGAGTTGGGGTAGGCAGGAAATGACTGTGTGGTCCGAAGTACTTGAATTCCATCTCATGTTGACCAAGAGTCAAGATTTTAGGACCATAGAGCGTTTGAGACGCCGTAGCTTCACGAGGGTGCGATTAGACTTCTAATGGGGCTTACAAGAGAGGTGTTTAGAGTGTTAAACGCATCTGCCAAAACGACTAGTATCGTTAGTATTTCTAGTGGCTCAATAGTAAAACTGCGCAGTATCCAGCCCCGAGCTGCAGGTCCCAAGAAGTTACAAGCCTGAAAAGGTCGTTTTTTGTGCTTTTGTACCCTCCAAAATTGGCATTAATCTATCGAAAATTCGGAAGCGGACCCCATAAATGTGTTCAGCGCCCAAAACTACCCCCCCTGAGCAAGATTTGGGTCAAGACGCATTTTCCGTACTTTGTTTAGACCGACAGCGTTTGGACTCATACCGATTTTCGGTTGGGCGAATATTTATACCGATTAGAGGGCTCTGGAAGCGTTTTAGAAAAATGTTCCAGATTTGACTTGAAATTCTTCCAGGAAGGTTTTTTTGGAGCGCTGATCACGAATCTGTGGTTTATTAGTCGATTCTCCAAAGATTTCGCTGATTTCGTTCAAAGCTTCCCAACCGGGGAAAAATTCGAGGGAAAAACGCCACTTTCGAGATTTCCGATTTTCTACGCAAGATATGTCTCAAAATCATTTTCTGAGGGTTATTTGGAGTGCTGAACACGAATCTGGAGTCCATTTATCGATTTTTTTCCAAATTACGGTAGATTACGGTGGGTATAAGGTAGTTTGGTCAAAATCTCAGATTTTTCTTAAAATTTGTATACGGGGGTCATTCGGGGTGGAGAATATGAACTTAACGTCCGTTTGTCGATTTTCAAAATACTAAGGTGGCTTTTGCCCCCTAAATGACATGTTACCTACCGTAACCTAAGTAAACCTCGGAACTTCGACATATGAACTCCAGATTCATGTTTACCACCCTAGATTACCCCTACATACAACTTTTGAGCTAAATCCGAGAAAATTTTTTGAAACTCGCAAAAAAATGCCGGATGGGTATACTCTTGCCTTTTTGCGAGGCTTAAAAAATGCTCATAACTTGCTCGAATCTGCAGCCCGGGTCCGGATACTGCGCATTTTTACTATTGAGCCAGAAGAGATACTAACGATACTAGTCGTTTTCGCAGATGCGTTTACCACTCTAAACACTTACCTTGTAAGGCAGACCACATACTTTGCGCGTGATCCCAGGTACGCCTAATTGCTTGACTGAGCACAAAAAACATTTATTTGATTTTTGTGCGAATGATGCCTTAGAGCCCACTAGAAGACTGTGACCTCTAGAAGGGAATAAGATCTAGGAGCTGTGCAGGTCAAAGTTGTGTATATAGTCTCTTCTCCATTTCTAGTCTGTTCAATAGATTGTGTGCTATCTGCAGTTTCTACGGTGGTGCTCTTCAGGTGGAATCAGCTGTCGTTGAACCTCGTTAGTACCCTCACAATGGAAGCTCCTTTGATTTTGAGCACCACATTCCTCTTTTTCGGTAATTTTTTTTTTGAATCGGACAATGACTTTTCAGAGTTGTTACGTACCATTCGATTGTCGGCCGCGGGTAATCCTCTCGCATTTGTTGCTGTTCTTATTAATTCTACCGGCTGCAAATTCGCTAACATACTTTGTTGGAAGTGAGTTCACCTGTGGTGCGCTCCAAGAAGATTTCCACGGGAGGAAAAATAAATCTGATAAGTGCCGACCAATGTTAGATTGAGAGACCGCATGAAATGAGCCTATCTGTTAGATTATCATTCGTTATATCTTATCAGACCCATTTCCTCCCATGGAAATCTTCTTGGAACGCACCCCAGCTTTCCATTATGGTTCACTTTTTTTTCGCATTTATTTGTCACTTTTAGTTTTACTTTCAAGTTTCTGCGGGGATGACAGTAATATGTGTGAGCAGAAACGACAGTAAATTGCCATTTACCATCACTGCGTGGTGAATGTGTCGTTTCGCTATGCTCGTTATTATCAAAATGCCATACGGATATTGCTCACTCCCACCTTTACTCGTTATTGAGTCGGTTCCAAAGGCAGTGTTCACGATGAAAACCGTCTCAGAATTACTTTTAGAAAGCACAAGTACCTTCTATTTCGGAGTGTGCGCGCATGCTGTCTCTCCTCTTCCCACGCACTCTATCACTGTCTTTCGCACTTCAAACGCACGCCGAGAAACAGAGTAAATTTCGCAACAAAATTATGCTTACTGTAGGAATTCTACTGAAAAAAAAACGAAAAATTCCGCAGATGCCGAATAACCTATGATAGAGGAAGCCGACGAATTTGAATGGGCGTTCTGGGTGTTCATCAGTAGTTCAAGGTGGGAGAGCTTAACAATATCTCATCGTTGTCCGAAGCCATAAGCGATGAACAGCCAGCGCGCCCATTCAAACACGTCAGCTTATTCTGTCGACAATTTTTTCGCCTTCGGGACCAATTTTAGCGGGTTTTTAGAGTAGCTCTCTTACAATTGTCACTCATACTTCCGATCTCTGCCAAAAACACTGAAACGGTTTTCATCATGACCACTGCCTTCATGTAATGTTGTTTTGCACCTTTTTTTGTGTCAGAATACAATAGCTGCTTGACCTAGTGACTTTTCATTTCAGCTACAATTATGTCTGATTTCAAAATGTTTGCTATCATGGAACGAGCAGAAGCTTTCCTCTGATTCCGAAGTTTTTTCTCTCTCTGTCCTTTTCCTCCCTTTACATACTGTTTGTCGCTACAGAGATACCCTTATTCGTTTGAATTAAGCGAATCTCCCCTTGTCCACTTCTGATCTTTCGATAAAGTGCAGTATCCCATTTGAAGGGATACTCTTTCTGATTAGACGATGCATTTATGGGTTCCGTTCTCGATTTGGTCTGACGGCGGGTGTCCGTGCGGTGTTGGCGGCATCATAGGCCAGCGGGGTTTCGATTCGTCGCAGCCCCGTTCATTCACCAGACTAAATTTATTACGTGAACTCTATGTACATACTATGTACTATCGCTCTCGGAGCCAAATTCCGGCCCGCAATTGCGGACTACGGCTGTTGCATCATGCGTTACGTGATAATCGTGCTGGGAGAAAGGTGAATCGTGCTGGGACAAATGGTCCCAGCACGGTTATCACGTGTCGCATGATACAATAGCCGTAGTCCCAGATGCGCACCGGAATGTAGCCCCGAGAACGACTGTCGTTCTCGGGGCCACATTCCGGAGCGCATTTACGGACTACGGCCATTTTTGTAAATATGTATGTTATACCTCATGCTTACAAATCTTGCATGTTCTTCTATGCTTCTGCGTGTTCGAAAAAAAAGTGGAAACACGGGCTTGTCTTTACATGGGAAACCGTTTTGTTTCCCAACGTGGGTAATTTAATCCGAAGGAGTACCTTTGAAAGCTCAATGCTCCCTCTCTTTGATGGAGTTTATACAGTCGGCATGGATCCTCGTGATGCATTACGTTCCCTTTTGAAGGTTGCCGCAAACTCGGTGCCATATGCTATAACATATGTAGGTGCACCGAGTTCGCGGTAACCTTCTATGGGGAACACAAAGTATCACTACGATCTAAGAAGATGATCTTTTTTGATATGTCTAAACACTATTTCGGAACCAAAAACAATTTCGTTCCCGATTATCCATTTAGGGCCGAAGTATGTAGTGAGTTTTTTTCTAAAGAAAGCTTGCGAACTCGAAATCAGCAGCTCCATTTCGATTATACATATTTGGAGTTTGTTCTTTATCATTTTCATTATCACCTTATTTTTTGAAGGCAGTTTTGCGTTGAGTTTCAATTCCGATTCTTCATAGGTAACAAAAGTCCTATTACTTTTCAAACCATGTACGCTCATCAAACACACGTGATTTGATCAAAAACCACATTTTAGGCCATAGTAAGCCTATTACTTCTACTGATATAGGAGCAATTGGCCCGGTATAGGCAAACGATGCTTTTTCATGTAATAAGGATAACATAATATTTCGATACTCAGCAAACGGACAATAAATTCGTATTCAACACACCCGAATAACCGCCTCTGAGAAATTTGGAGCCTAAAAAGAGACTTTGGCAAAACTACCGTGTACCCACCGTAATCTACCGTAATCTGCCAAAACTCATTAAACGGACCTCAGATTCGTGTTAAAGGCAGTATTCACGGTAAATTTACCTTCCGATATCTCCTCGGCTTACGAAAGGTCTGGTGCCTTATATAGCAAGGCATGCTTAAAAAAGACACGAAAGACGCGTTTTGAGCCAAAATAGGCCCTCCCTTGTTTACGTTGATTTTTGAGCGTAGGAGGAATTGACCGCTAGAAGGATGATACCTATCAGCGCAATGAAGCTATCTGCTCACTTATCAGCGCTTCCTTGACTTGATTATTCCTGTAATCTGAGTCTTCATTTGTTCATTCCGAGGGGACGGATCTGGGGCACCAGCGTGTCTGGGGCACCAAAACGCTTGTTTGCAGCCGTTCTTTTGCCGCTCCTGGCTCGTTTTCTACAATTCTTTCCACACCGGGAGCCTAGGATCCTTCTCGCCTACCATTTCACTGTGGAAAGTCAGCGAGGATGATCATCGTGAACGCTGCCTTTAAGCACTTCAAATAACCCTCAGAGAAAGATTTCGAGCTTCGTCAATCGTGGAACTCCGGAAATCGTCGAAACTCGCGTTCGCCCTCAAACTTTCCCCATTGAAACGCTTTGACTGAATTCAGTCGAAATCTCTGGGAAATCGACAAATGAACGTCAGATCTGTAATCAGCACACCAAATAACCCTAATGGGGAAGTTTTAGGTGACATCTGAAACATTTTTCTGGAACGCTTTCAGAACCCCGAATAGGTGCTCAACAAATAATCCGTACAAGTCCGAAACGCTATCACTCTACTGAATGTTTGAGAAATGTGATTTCACCCAAACTCTAACCATATTTCTGACGCTGAACACAATTATAAGGCTCTTTTACAGATTTTCGGATGATTCCTGCGTCATCTGGAAGGTACGAAAAACATAAAAAAATCGTTTTAAGCAAATAACCTATTTGAACCAGCAGCTCGCGGCCGGATATTGCGCATTTTTACTATGGATGTGTAAGAGATTATAACAATTCTTTTGGCAGATGCCACCTGCACTTTGTATACCTCCCTTCTAAATGTGTTCTCTTCTTTCTGAAATGGGGAACCTCGAGGTACCTATTCAAGGGTTTTAGGTTGATATTTGGTCGCATTGAGTCTGAACACCAAACATGGTTGAAAGCCAGAGTTTCTCCCCGTTGGGTGGTTTCACAACCGCCCCCTTTTTTTAAACTCCTACGGATTCATTCAGCGAATCGCTGGTAACAAATTTAAATGTGGGTACGATCAAGGAGGGCCTAGCCCTAAAAATGATAACACAACCCCTAACAGCGTCTAGAACCTGCGGGTCTGAAGTCAAAATGGTACACGTATGGAAGAAATCGGCAAAGCTATGTATCAGCAGAGTTTTCGTTCCGGAAGAGACTGCCCAAATTTTTACTTGCAGTTCTCATGCGTTTCCAAGAACTGGAAGAAACAAACCCTTTTTCCTCATGGTCTGGCTTTTCCATCTCTTTGTTATTGGAGCTCTGCGCTCTCAAATTTTGGACTGACTTTAAGAGTACGTTCTCGCCAGAGGCTGGTTCCTATTGTGCTCTTAAAGTTTCAGTCGATAAATAGCCGAGACTCTGCAGCGGCTCCTGGTGAGCTATTTCTCGGTTATATCAAGGCTACTTCTCGGTTTTTCGCGAAGTGGCCAAGGAATAGCCGACACGCGGCGCGGCCGTCGCCGGCTCTCCTACGTCTGGTGCAGGACTTGCCTAACAGCCAACACTTTCTCTTCAAATGTTGTTGATTTGAACGTTAGCTCTTGAACCAGATTACCTTTAAAAGAAGAGTTTGCAAGTGAATTTGTTATCGGAATTTCAACACTGAAGCTTGACTTACTTGACTTGACTTAATCGGTTGGCTTTCGCCTGACGCGGTCATTCCGCATCTTCACCGAGGTGTGCTGTCCTAGTAGTCAGCCGTGTCCATTTTTCACGGTCTTCAGCCACAATTTGAACACATTCCATCCAGCTGTCACTATTCCATTTCCTGCGAAACGAAACATCGCGCCTGAACTGTCTTTCGATGCCGAGTGACTTTAAATCCTCTTTAACCACATCCGTCCAGAACTTTCGCCTACGCCCAGGTGGCCGTTTCCAGACAGGATTTGGAAGCATTCTTAGAGCGTGTTGTACGAGACGATCCGGCGTTCTTCTTAGTATATGCCCGAGCAGTCGAAGTCGACTTTCCATTGCTGCTTGAGATGGCCTTAGGAGATGCTGGCACCTCCCTCGTGTCAAGCGTTTATGTACTGCGTCGATTTCCTTGTAAAGGTCTTCGTTATGGCATACACGCGGCCAGAAATATCCAAGCAAACGCCTAAAAAGCTTCCTCTCCGTGCAATCCAACCTTTCCATCTGCATCTTCGGTGCTGCCCACGTCTCCGATCCATACATCATGATAGGGCAAATAGCGGATAGGTAGACGCGCAACTTGACTTCCTTCGCGATGGTGGTAGACCACAAACACTTGGTTAGAGAATTAAATGCAGACGTAGCTTTCGCACATCGTTGTCGAATATCCGCTGCATAACTACCATCGTTCTTCAGCAAACAGCCCAAATAACAGAAATCGTCCACCAGTTCGATACGTTCTCCGTCCACACAAACTCCCGTTGAAGACCTCTGAGAGACCCACATCTGCTTGCATTTGTCGGGACGAAGACGAAGTCCATAGGCTGCGGCATACTTCGAAACGAGGTTCACAATCCTTTGCAGTTTTGCGTTGTTTTCAGCGAATAACACAATGTCGTCCGCGTACTCCAGGTCGACAAGGGAGCGTCCTGATGGTGTTAGGATCACATCCGCAGGAAACTGTTCTGCAACTCTACGCATGATGTCATCAACGGCGAAGTTGAAAAGAAAAGGTCCTGCAACGGCTCCTTGCCTTACTCCTGTTTTCACCTCGAAAGCTGACATATACCCGACAGGCGTGCGAACTGCTGCTGTTGTTCCTTTGTTCATGTCCTCGATTAACCGAACATACTTTTCCGGGACTCCATCTGCTCGCAGAGCATTGAGCAATCGATCACGGTGAGGAGAGTCGAACGCGGCTTCAAAGTCCAAAAAAGCAAGCTGTAATGGCTTCGAAAACCGCTGCCACGATTCAATTACTCTTCTCACGACGAACACTTGGTCGATGGTCGATCTTCCAGGTCGAAAACCGGCTTGCTCATCTCTGGGCGTTCTTTCACGATGTTTGATAAGTCGCTCGAGAATGATACGTTCTAAAACCTTGTACATGACACGAAGTAGAGAGATTCCTCTGTAGTTCTTAGGATCCGTGACGGATAGCTTCTTGTGAAGAGGTACGATGATCGCATGTCTCCACAAATCGGTTATCCTTTCGCTCATCCATATGGCACGGATGGTGTTGGTCATTTCACGAATCCCAGACAGAGGAAGAGCTTTCAGCATTTCAGCAGTGATGTTGTCATCTCCACCTGCCTTTCCATTCTTCATTTTCCGGACACAATCCAAAACTTCAGACTCAGTCGGCGGTTCCTCATTGACATCGTAATGTGCTCTCTGAACATGCGGGAGCTCAGGTACTGATGGCGCTGGACGATTCAGTAGTGAACTGAAGTAATCCTCCCATATTGGCAGCGTCGCATCACCAACTGCAACTCCATTGGTAGTGTTCAAGACAGGAGAACATCTCTTCATCTTCCCGCTATACTGTCGCAGCAACGTGTTGGCTTTCTTCGGATTCAACTCCTCCCAAGCCTTCTCGAATTCCTTAGCTCTACACGTCCACTCTCGTTCGCGGTCACTTTGAAGCTGCCGACGCAACTTCCTCCTCAGACGCTTCTCCTCCACGAAGTTTCCTGCAGTTCGGAGAGCACATACTCTGTTGTAGGTAGATGTTGTTTCTTCTGAGACGTAGGCAAACTTCTTCTTAGGCTGTACAACCGGGAGTGCCTCTTTCGGAGCGTCCTGGATGCACTTGACGAAAGAATTCGCGTCGCAAAGTTTCTTCTTAGTCCGTACTCCAATATGAATAGAAACGCGTTGTCGGAATTTCCTTCTGCATTCTTAATCCCTGAGACTTGTAGTATCAATCCTCTGGAGAGGCTTAGCCCCTCGCTTCCTCTTATGAATCCTCGCAGTGAGGTTCAACAGAACTGGACGGTGATCCGAATCGAATGCGACATCCCACGCAGCTCTAGATCTTCGAATGTCCGATACTGGAATATTCCTCGTCAGGACATAGTCGAGCTGTAGTTTCAAAGTTGTCATCTTCCGCTTCCGCTGCTCTTCTGGAGATAGCTGGGTTGGTCCCTGCCACGTAAGCTGATGGCGGCGATGATTCCTCTTGAATGTCAATGCAATAATCAGACCACTGCGTTTACAAAAGTCGACAAGGCGGTAGCCATTGTCCGATGTTTGCTCCACTGAAGCTATGTATTTCATCTTCCGATTAGCCAAGGTGAACTAAACAAGGAAGCCAGAAAAATTCCTTTTATTCGGTTATCTCAGCTTACAGTGCGGTGCAAAATTGTAGGTCCACCATAGTTTTCGCATTCAAGAGACTAAGCCTCAGACTTCGCAATGCGTGAACAGTACCAATAGATTCAGGAGTGCTGAAACCCTTGTAGACAATGTTCCAGAACAATCGGTTTATTGGTAAGAAGTACTTCTTGTTTTGGGACAATGTGCCCATCTTAAAGGCAGTGTTCCCAATAGAAATCGTTTTAATGTTTTTCCGCCTATCTTGAGAATGGCCCCATGCTGATTTTAATGATGTCTCTGTAATAGTACAAGACCTTCTGGAAGCGGAATCATGGTCCCTCAAAAATTGAGCTAAGTAAACATGGTGGACGAGTTGTCCGAGGCTTGTAACTTCCGTCTTTTGCAGCCAATGTGTGCGAGCTGACCTGAGTAAAGAGAGAAGTTGCGAATGAAGGGAAGAACGGGGCTGATGCCTGGAAGTCATCGCTCATCTCACGATCTCGAGCATTCTTTTGTTCACGTCGGTGGGCGTGTGTTGCGCTTTTGAGATTTGCCTTGGGTTCGAATTGGCAACTTCGGGCTCTTTTGGAGCTTTTCCTGGCTCGTTTTCATGCGTTCTTTCGACGTCAACATTACAGTGTGCCCCTCCACTACCCATTCCTAGTGGAAACTGAAACACATTTTTTATCGTGAACACTGCCTTTAAAAGCAGTGGTCACGATAATCTTCGATTTCAAGATTAATCGCCGAATCGATTGTTCGGTCTCCGGGCAGAACTGAAATGACGAAGAAATTGGGAGAAACGTCCTAGAAGGGCACCAAATCCTTAACCCTCATCCCAACTTTTTACTCTCACTGGAACTGTTCGTTGAGACAATGAAGTCTTTTGTGGACCCGTCCATTGTGATTCTCTACTCTCTACTGCTCCATCCTTTCCTTCGGACCCTAACTAATACTGTTTTGCATTGAATATTCTCCATTTTCGATTAGCCCCATTTTTCACCGATGACAGCCACAGTGAAGATCTTCATCCAATCGGACAACTAGTCCAGGCCAGAGAATAATATCTTTGAAATAAGAGGTTTTAGGGCGTATCAAGCCGTTTCTTCGTAATTTAGGTGACACTTTGTGGCCAATGCATTGTTTTGAGTGGAAAACCCGGGAACAAAAATCATCATGAACACTACTTTTGAAGGCAGTGTTCACGATAAAAACGGTCCTCGAGTTTTCATTGAGAATAGGTGACTGAAGGCCTGTCCGTACCAGAAACGAAGAAAAAAGCGAAGAAAAACGCTTGGAATTGCGCAAAATTGAGATTGTGATTATTGCAACGATTTTCAGCGTGGACGAGTTCCGCACAAAGTCAAACATCAGTGAATCAATTAGAACACAATAATGAAATCCCTCGAGAGCAACTGAAAAAAAAACACAGAGGGAATGAAGTGCAAGAGGCAAGGAAGGAAGAGGCAAGGATGGTGAGTGCAGCCAGCCGTCCGTGGAAGTGGCATTGATTTTTCTGATATTGAGCGAAATGGGTGGAGCGGCTGTCTTTGGCGATTTGCCATTAAACACGTCCATATCCCCGGGAACTCGTCGCAAGAAAGGCGGGCTGGTTTTTCTTGGGCGGATTGGCTTTCCAAACTGGCCACTTTGCACCCCTTTTTGGCGAATCCTGACCAGTTTTTCTTCGACCCTATTCCACCCAGCATCTGCCAGCGTAGTGTTTTATAATGAAAAATCAAAAACGAGATTTATCGTGAACACTGACTGCCTTTAAAGGCAGTGTTCACGATAATCTTCGATTTTGAGATTAATAGCTAAATCGATTGTTTGGCCCCCGGGTCGAACAAAAATGACGAAGAAATCGAGAGAAATGCGCCAGAAGGTCACGAAATCCTTTACTCTCACCCCGCCTCTTTACTCTCGCAGGAACTGTTCGTTGTGACAATGGAATCATTTGTGGGCCCGTCCTTTACAATTATTTGCTTTCTGTTGCTCCTTTCTTTTCTTCGCACCCTAACTAGTACTACTTTGCCTGGAATAATCTTCCATTTTCGACTGACCCAATTTTTCACCGGTGACAACCACCGTGAACATGTTCATACAAGTGGACAACTAGTCCAGGCCAGAGATTAATGTCACTGAAATGTGACGTTTTAGTGCGTTTCTCGCCGTTTCTTCGTAATTTCTGTAACACTCGGTGACCAACGCTTTGTTTTGAGTGCAGTACTCAAGAACGAAAATCATCGTGAACACTGCCTTTAAGTGGCGCAAAAGTATAGGTCCACCCTAGTCTTTTTTACCTCCACGAATTTTCCCGTTTCAAGTCAGGTGTAAGTTTGTTACCTGGTGGCGTGGAGACACTATCTACAATTATTATGAGTCATGCCGAGTATAGCTGTACACGATTTCGTGGGACGAAATTTTTTTTCAAATTTCGTTCGTTCGAAATTTCGTCAAACGAAGTTTTTTTCAAATTTCGTTCGTTCAAAATCCGATTTTTCGAAATTTTTTCGAAATTCGTTCGAATTTTTTTCGAACAAATTTCGAAATTTCCGATAATTTTCGAAACTCCCGACGAATTTCGAAAAAAGTTCGAAATTTTCGACGAATTCTCAAAAAAATACGGAATTTCGAAAATAAAAATCGAAATTTCGATCATTTTCGAATTTCGTTCGTTCGACCTCCGAAATTTCGCAAGTTTTTCGACGAACGAAATTTTCTCGATTTTCGTTCGTTCGAACTTTTTTCGAACGAAATTTTTTCATTTTTCGTTCATTCGAAATTTTTTCGAACGAAATTTTTTTTTCTTTTTCGTTTGTTCGAAAAGATTTCGAACGAAAGAATTTTGACTTTCGTTCGTTCGACATTTTTTTCGAAATTGTACAACTATAGTGCCGAGGGGGTTGAAGCTTGCTGCCGCTGAGCAGACTCAGGTGGTCGCCCTAAACGAAGCACGTATTCCTAACAGAAGGACTGTCTCGCAACTGATAAGATCGTACAACTGCATCAATGGATACTCGAAGAATACGACGCAGTACAATAAGAAGGAAGACGCTGGTCGACCTAGAAAGCTTTCGAGGCTTTAGGAGATGCATATTGCTCGAGAAGCCTCGAACAGTAATCAGCCGCGAATGACATTCGAGAGAATTTGGATCTTCCGGTCTCGAAGTGGACAGTACTCCGGTATCTCCACCGCTGCCCGCTCATCATCCGTGTAGTTATGAGACCTGCACCACGCCTAACACCCCTTCAGAAGTCAGTGAGAATGTGGTTCGCTCGTACCAACATGCCCACAAAATGGAAAGGGGTAGGTCGCCACAGCCTTCGTCTGGAAGTTTGAAAAGTTACTACTTCTGCATTCCAGGCCGTATTTTCTGACGATAAAAAATGAACTTTGGATGGCTCAGATTGTAGAACCCACTACTGGAGGGATTTATGGAAAGACAAGCGGTTATTTCCGAAGCGCAACTTCGGTGGCGAAAGTCTGATGATCTGGGCTGCTTTCTCTGGTCACGGACGGGTTGCGTTTGACTTCGTTTAGTGTAGGATGGACAGACTGGACTTCCGAAAGGTGTTCCGTGACCATGTACTACTATATCTCAGAAGATATCGACGACTAGATCTTGTTTTTCGACATGACGACGCGTCAATTCACGCATCGCAATCAACTTCTGAATGAATAGAGGCGCACAACGTGACCGTTTCGAATTACCTTACATGGGCACCCTATCCGAATCCAATGGGGAACTTGTGGGAAAGTCTATCACGGAAGACGTATAAGAATGGCACCACCTCTTCCTCGATTTTTGATCTGGAGATTGCCCTTTTAGATGCATGTGCGAGTGCATTGAACGATAATCTTGTTAAAAGTATGCCTAGTAGGATTTGTAATGTTTATGTAAATAAATATGTAAATAACGGATGCGCTTGACTACTAGGTGTGTTCTATTTGCTGTTCAAATTTGAGTAAATGATTATTTTCACAGGTGAACCTATACTTTTGCACCGCTTAGGATGGGCACTTTTTCCTAAAGAACGTAGTACTTCATAACTAATGACCCGATTAAACTGGATCATTGCCTACAAGGGTTTCCTGATCTCCTGAATTCATTGGTGCTGCACTTGTATTGCGACGCCTGAAGCTTGGTTTCTCGAATGCGAAAATTAGGGTGGACCTATAATTTTGCACTGCACTGTATTATAGACGGTGGACCGAAGCAAAAGTATGTAGTGTCCCAGAGAATAATTTGTCAGTACTTTTTTGTGTGCTGATGGTTCGACCAATGTCTTAAAAACCTAATTGAGTTCAGTGACGAATGTATTCCAGAAAAACGCGCTACTTTACGTTACTGGTTAGCAGGTGTTCTCAGTTTTAGTGAGAGATTTCATCACGCGCTAACGAGTCTCAAATACCACAACTCCATACGTAAGACTTTAAACTAATACTAATTAAAGTCTACACTGTTATTTCCCCATCGACTACGTTAAAGAATGCGTGAAATAATCACCATTCCACAGGGGATGAACTCTCAAGCGTAGATTATCTGGGGGGGGAGGCACGCGTCCCGCGAGTTGCTGAGAGCAGCAAACTTCAACAACATGTAGGGATTTTGTAGGAAAACTGCCTTGAGAAAAAAAATCAAACACTTGGAGAAAAAGAAAAGCCGAAAATCGATCGCGAAATTCATAGACGATGCAATCTTATTCCTTTTTGTTTGTTCACTAGCCTACCCGGAACTTGATCTGCCAGACGGAACGAATTTCTGCTACATGCGCAGCATTAGGTTCGTTTGACCGTTGGAGAACACAACATTTAAATGCGACCACCTGGAAGCCAACTAACACGAAATGGCGTTTCTCCAGGGAGACAACAAATTTATATTTAGGAACTATCTTATTGTGGTGAGCGCGAAGCGCTCACCAGATTTGGCTTTGATTCGCCATCGCGCAACCCCCTGATCTCAGTATCAGGGTCCAGAGTAAACGTAGGAAGGCCGTTCTTTTTGCATTCAATATACTTCAGAATGCTCAATAACCGTTCAAAAAATGGTCCGGAATGGTTACCTGAGATTCGAGAAAAATTGTCAAAACCACGTGAATTTGGTCGAAAAAAGGGTTCATCTCCTTTTTTTTATTCAGTTGGCGTTCACGATCTTGTTCGAACACTTATCGTTGAGCTAAGAAGCTCATTTTTGGCCAGGAAGTTGGTTATGACTGCACCTAGCTCCTGTCAAATTTTGAAGTTTGTAGCTCAATTTTTGTGGAACCTCAAAACCGAGGGTGAGGAAAGACAAAAACACGTAAACATGTTATTATAAACCATCCGACGTTTACTCATTCGTAAAAAAGAACTAATGAAATAAACACCGTTACTGATAGGCTTTCGCTCAGGACTGAACGCGCCCTGAGACGGGGCAACGCTTCAATCAATACGGCGGGATCTCGGAAGTACTTTTTGAAACGCCGCACGGTGTGACCCACAAGTGCGCCACAGAACGCCGTGGATAGTGTGCGGGACCCCAGTAGGAGTGCTCCGGACGCCGTAGAAAGTGTGCGGGTCCCAAGTGGGAGTGCGCCGGACGCCGTAGAAAGTATGCGGGACCCAAATGGGTGTGCGCAAAACGTTGTAGAAAGTTTGCAGGACCCAAATGAGGGTGCGCGGGACGCCGTAGAAAATGCATGGGACCCAAATAACAACACGTCGGACGCCGTAGAAAGTGTGTGGGATCCAAATGAGAGTGCGCCGTACACCGTAGGAAGTGTGTGGGACCCAAGCGGATCTGCGCCGGGCCCCGTATAAAATGTGCGGTACCCAAGTGGAAGTGCGCCGGACGCCACGGAAGGTGTGGGAGACCCAAATGGGTGTGCGCAGAACGCCGTAAAAAGTTTGTGGGATCCAAATCAGAGTGCGCCGGACACCGTAGAAAGCGTGTGGGGCCCAAGTGGAAGTGCGTCGGACGCCATAGAAAGTGTGTGGGACCCGAATAAGAGTGGTCGGACGCCATAGAAAGTGTACGGGACCCAAATGGGTGTGCGCAGTACGCCGTAGAAAGTGTATGGGACCCAAATAACAGTGCGTCGGACGCCGTAGAAAGTGTGCGGTGACAAAGTGAAAGTGCGCAAGACGCCGTGGAAAGTGTGCGGGACCCAAATAGAAGCACGTCTATGCCGATCGTTTTTTCCGCAAGGCTACCGTAACCATTCTTGAACAAAACATGATAACGAACGACGATAACACACGCTCATAACATGCGGGGTATGAAAAGGCAGAGGAGCGGTATGCATTCATTCACACACCGCTCTCTTCAAGAAGCCGCTGGGAAGTGGCTGAGGAGTTCGATATTGTACGAACATGATTGTTGGCTAATACGTGTTCATATCCTAGCTGACACTTGGAAGTTTTTCAAAGGAGGGTTACGGTAGCCCAGCGGAAAAAATGATAGGCATGAGCGCGCTTATGACCCAAATGGGTGTGCGCAGAACGCCGTAGAAAGTGTTTGGGACCCAAATGAGAGTGCGCCGGACGCCGTAGAAAGTGTGCAGTCAGTGGGAGTGTGCACGACGTCATAGAAGGGGGGGGGGGCAGGGCATCAGTGGGTTTACTTTGAATTAACACCATCAGGCATAAATCACATTAGAAAGGGAACCTTTAGGAAAAATAAATGAAATTCCTGAAAGTTTAGGTTCCTGGCAAAAGTAAAGATTTGGCATGGCCATTTTTTCAAAAAAATAGAAATATACTCAGTTAAAAGGGGAAGAAAAAGAAAAAAGAAAAAAGGTTTTGAAATATTCCTGAGAACGATTTGGCCTAGAATGATTTGATTTTCGGGAAATGTAGTGAAATAGTAGAAAGTATGATTTGGCAGTCGAGTTTGGACCAACTATTGATACGAGTTGTGCAAAACGAGAGATCGCATTGTATGAGCTTATCCGTAAAACATATCGAAGCAAAATCACGCTTGATAACGTAAGCAGTAAACGCTCGTTCGAGAGCTGCAATGCCGCGGTCTTCACGTATTAAGTAAAGTAAAATCAACTGTTTGTTCCATATCACGCGTGATTTTGCTTTGATATGTTCTACGGATAAGCTCATACAATGCGATCTCTCGTTTTGCACAACTCGTATCAATAGTTGGTCCAAACTCGACTGCCAAATCATACTTTCAACTATTTCACTACATTTCCCGAAAATCAAATCATTCTAGGCCAAATCGTTCTCAGGAATATTTCAAAACCTTTTTTCTTTTTTCTTTTTCTTCCCCTTTTAACTGAGTATATTTCTATTTTTTTGAAAAAATGGCCATGCCAAATCTTTACTTTTGCCAGGAACCTAAACTTTCAGGAATTTTGACTTTAAGGTTCGTATTCATGTCATAATCAACCTCGAGAACAACCCCATCCAGATAGAAGAAATTCAAAAAAAAAAGAAATGTGTGTTTCTAGAACCAGTTCTTGACTTTGAATGCAAACAGTATTTTCCAAAGCCGCTCACGTTCACTCTTGACGAGAATATAGGCGTTTACAAACCTTTGCGAATGGATAAGTGTACCATCACCTATCAGGCAAATTCAGGGCGTTCCTAAAGAAATTTTCCGGAGCAGACCATCTCTGTGGGAGATTTATATGGTGCGAAACACGAATCGAGGTTTATTTGTACAGTTTTTGTCCGATAAAATCCTGATACTCTCAGAAAATTTTCGTGCTTCACTAGGGACTGGATAGCCTACACACATATTTTCTCGAAGAACATCACAACAAACTCGAAGAACATGACATACGAGCGTCAATCTGTAAATGAGTACAGGTTTGACGAACGAGCAATTCTTTGATGTTACAGAATTATCCATTTATTCGAATTATCCGGATCGTTTCGCGTAGACCACAATTTTTCAGAACTTGCCAGTTAGTCCGAAACTGATAAGAAAATCCTGCTTTTGAAATTATCCGAAAACACCTAGATAACATCGTCAATCTCTGGTTGGAGGGAACCCGCGCCACACCTATGATAGCTTTATCATGAAAGTTGAGCGGTTGTTTTTGAGAAAACACAATGGTATAGTTGGAGAAACAACCGTTTGTCCAAGATAGCGTGATCATAATACGACGCGGCTTCCTAGAGATAAAATACAACCATATATCTGTTTGTCGAAATTCTTAGATTTACTGTGGGTTACTGTATGGTTTGCGTATCAAATTCAGTCTGGTGGATGGACCAGGCGCGATGATTGCAGCTTGTCGTGCGGCGTTGGCGGCATCACCGGCCAATGAAGTTTCGATCGCGATCTATCGTCGCAGCTCCATCCATTCGTCAGACTATATGGAATGCTAGGACCCTAGTTATAGTTTCATTTATCTGGCAGAACGTACCCTAATACTCCGAAATCGGCAAATGCACCCAAAATTCGTTCTTGTCACCCCCCAAATAAACCTATAGTGAATCTTTGAGCCATATCATAAGAGAGACCAAACACTCAACCAACAAAGACCAATTGATTGTAACCATAAGTGGATGTGCCAGAACGCATAAGCGCGGAGGTTGATTTTACGCTTACAAGGGAAGTGTCTAGAGCGTTAGGCTCCCCTACGAAATCGATTCGTATTGTAAGTGACTCTTGGGCATCTATATACACGTAGTAAAACTGCGTACAATCCCGTCCCGAGTTTCTGGTTTCAAGAAGTTATAAGCTCATTTCGTTTTTCTCGTTTTCTTCACCTATTGTGCTCTCCAAAATGCGCAGTGATCTTTCGAAAATCTACAAACGGACTTCATAATCGTGTTCAGCCCCCAAAATAACCCTCCTTGACGAAGAATGGAAGATTGCATCTTTTTCAACGTCTGAACAGAGTAATAGCTTTTTCCACTTGTGCCTATTGTTGGTTGAGCGTTAACTTATCTCAATCTGGTGGTCCTCCAAGCATTCAGGGTGAATGTTCCAGATTTCATTTAAATTATCCCAGGTGGTCACTTGGGGTGCTGATAACGAATCCGAGGTCTCTTTGACGATTTTGAAAAGTTTTCGACTTATGTCGTTCAAAGATTCCCATGGAGGGAACATTTTGAAGGTGAAACGCGACTATCTTCGGAATGCTAAGATAGATGAGGCTCAGATATCTTCTCTGGAGGTTACCTGTAGTGTTTAACACAAATCTGTGGTCCATTCATAGTTTTTTGACAGACTACTATAGATTACTGTGGGTGTACGGTACCTATGTCAAAGTCTCAGATTTGGCTCAAAATCACTCTGCGGGGATTATTCGGTGTGCTGAATACGAATTCGTTGTCCATTTGTCGATTTTTAAAATTTTGAAGTAGGTTTCGTCAGTAAAAAGACATTGAACTGTTCGAGGCTAGGAATATGAGAGGTATAAAGGTGGACCAGCAATCTTCGCCCAACTAGAAATGAGAGGATATGCTATAATTTCTTGGAACCAGCACCTCGGGCAAGGGAAGCACGTAGACTTGCTATAGATGTCCAAGAGAATGTAACAATGTAAATTGATTTGCAGCTACGTTTGAAGAGGTTTTTAGATAATGCACAACCATTATGTAATTCTTTCTTTATGTATAATGTAACGTCGGCATGTGATAGGTATGTATGTATATGCAAGTGAATCGGTTTTTTTACATTGCACACGAGTTTTCTTCTATTTCTCTATTATTATTATGAAATTATTTGTAAATGACCTCCACGAACTTTGCGGAAATTCCTTAGAAACTCAACTTTGCATCCAACCAGACTGGTCCACTTTTATACTTCTCCTATTCCTGTTAGGGACAGAGAAGGAGTAGGTTATGAGGAAAAACTGCAATTTGTTGGCATGAACATATCCCGACATATTTTATTTTGCCGGAGATAAAAAGATAAATTCATTTGAAATTTTGTATGGACATTTGCCGCCAAGACCTGCACGGGCAATCTCGAAATCTAGGGTGGTAGTAATTGGGGTGTTAAAGGCATCGTACGCGCTGAAATCCACTTTCCATTGTTTATGCTCAATCCCTTCCTCGGGCCCCAGTGAGAACGTACAACGAGCTTGGCTGCTCAAAAACGTACCATTGTGAGCATAGAGGAAGTGGAAAGTGAGGAATTCCGTCAAAAGGGGCCGGCCCTTCCGTCAGTCATTTGGTTTTTTCGCAATATTTGAGCAGAACGTCGTGTCGCTAAGTACAGGGCATGCCACTGTACGCTGACGCACCGTCGGACGAAAGTGGCAATATCGACTGGAAATTTCTCGTCACACAACGAGCGACTGCTTCCAACGCTGCGCTAATGGACGAATTGTAAAATTGTTCCTTGTGCCCTCCGCGTAACTATCCCGAGTCGATGCCGGCGCGAAATTCAAATGATTTTCATAAGTTTTTTTAAAACGTTTTTTCTTGAAAAGTTAACGTTTTTGAGCGGGCTTTTCGCTGCCTTTAGTCACTATAGGGGGCTAACAACTCAAAAACGCTTACAAACGAAACGTGGTTTTCAGCGCGTACGATGCCTTTAAACGCGAATTACCAGGCGCTAAGTTCGCGTTAAACGAGAATTTAAACACGCCAGAATCTGAGCAGGACTCCTAAGAGTTAGGAAAGAATCCGCTCTAGTTTCACTCTAACATCCCTCAGTGGTAGGCATTTGATACTCTTTCAATGAAAACCCCTCGAAAAAGCGACATTTGTAACCTTTTTTTACGAAAAATAGCGATTTCAAAACGTTTTCAGGGCTGATTTTTTCTCTAAAATTCCAACATGTGGCATCCTCGCGGTGAGTTCGCGTTTGACATCCTCTCGCAGACAGCACGGAAATAGCGCTGAAATGCGAGAGGAACTGGCGGTTAACAAAAAACTCCTCCCGAGGAGGTTTTGGATGCGGTTAGCAAGATACAGTAGAAACAGTTTTGACCATCTATACTGAGGGCAAGTGCGAGTTTATTTAATGCAGAGGGTTAAGGACGTTTGATAGCATTGTCAGCCATTTTGATTCAAGACGTCAGCCTATCTTAAAAACTGAAAGGTGATTCAAGGGAAAGTCTTGTTTGTGACGGCTCCCGCCAGGGGAACGGGCGATGGGGGATCAAAAATAAGACAGGGACTATTTCTGAAACACCTTGGCCGTCTTCTATGGTGGCACTAATCAATCCCTCCCAATCAGCTGTTAATTTTTCGGCGAGCGCCGACCCTTCCCCTCCTTTTTTTTCTAATTTCCTTCTGAAATTCTTGCGCTTTGCTATTTTCAAATTATTTTCCTCTTCATAATTCATTGCTTATCCTGGGCTACAATGGGTGTGTAGAGAACTAATTGCTTGCTCGCTTTTCGGAAGGATTTCCATAACTCTTTAGTGCCAAAAAATGAAATATTCCAAAGCGACTGATTTTCAAGTGATTTGCTGCTGTAGCAATGTTTCTGTATTTTATCTGTATATTGGTGCTCTAGTAATGTTTCTGTATTAGTCGAGGCGTATCGGGCGAGCTTTGTGGCCAACCAATGTGAACTTGTTTTCAAAGCCAACTATTTTTGTTCTCCTTTTACTGCAAGGAAAACTCCCTATTCATTGCCAGATCAGTGCCATCGTTGGTTCCTTATTTTTATTGAGGGTCCGCGACGCACTTGCTTTGGTGCATTAATGGAACCACTCGAAGTGTTTTAATTCTTACCTTGCAATATTTGCTCGGAATCTCTTCCTTGCATGATGCACATATGAGCGTATAACAGTCTTTTCTATATATTTTCAACCACAACCGGGGACTGGTGATGAGTTTCAATTTGAGAAGCCTGCAAACACTTCAATTCTTCAATGTCACCAATGACCGAAACCGCACAATCGCCCCAATCTCGAACGTAAAGCCTAGTTTTGACTGCATCGCTGCTGTCTTTAATCGCAGCGATTTCACACCCGCTGCTGCAGCGATGTAGCAGCGGCAGCGATTCTGTTCATAGTGCATAGCCTAACGGATGATCGAAGAAATTCAATCAATCAGTGAAATTAATGGCTGGTAGTTATCAATAACACGTTTCGACCCGTAAACACCGGCCTTGCCATGTGAAAGGGTCAATGTTCACTAGACGAAACGTGTCATTCGCTGGCAATCGCTCCATCGCTGCCATTTTGGCCGCGATGGAGCGACGGTCAGCGAACATTGAGAATCGCTCTTCAAGCAGCGATGCAGTAAGACATAGGACTTCGTCGCCGCGACCCAGCGATGTAGGACGTTTGCCACGAAGCTATCACAATTAAAGCGGCTTTCCATTACGCGCGATGAAAAAGGTACAGTTGTCCCTCGCATGGCCGCAGCGACCACCTGCAGTCAAAACTAGGCTTAAGACTTCAGTTGCACGTTTCCAGAAAAAAAAACACTTGAAATTTTCCAAAAACGAAGATTGGCTATTTACTCAATCACTCTTATAGGTTTTTGATTATCCAGTTCAGTTGAATGTAGGTCACCCTATCTACTCATTACTCGACGATTTTCGGAAGATATTTGTCGCACCTAGTGTCACCTTTTCAGGTGCGAATTTTAATTAATTCGTCCATGGACTTTAAAATTCTCGTTCGCTCAAAATTCTGTTTAGAAAGGACATTTGTTCAGGTAACGTTCAAGAAAGTTAGAGCAAATGTGAGATTTTGTAAGATCACACACATCTGGTAATTTAAGCTATTAATTAACCTAGCATGTGTTTCCGAGAATGGTTCTAAAAATTGACAAAGCTTATAAAAATTACGAGAGTTTGGATTGCCAAGCGAAGGGAAATTCAAAAATTCCCTTCTAATCATGTTTCAAACAATGGCAATTTCAGGAAGTTCGCTTCGAAGGCTCTTCCTCATGAATGAATTTGGTGAATGCTGCCGAAATGTAATTTTCTACCGTTTTCAATACGCGATGCAACGTATTTGAACGATTTCAACCTACCATAATAACTGAAAAACAGCTCTAGTGCTCAACCTCCGAGTTTAAAGCTTTTCAACTTACTACTCGCTCTATCTCTTGCTACACTTTAAGTCTGGAACCTACTGTATTTTTACCCTCCGGGAAGCGTCCAATTCATCTTCTCATGTGAGGCAGCTCGCGTAAACCTGACGGCTCGTGTGAATGTGTCATCTTTTACGAGGGGCAGCTCGCGTTAAAGGCTGTGTTCACGATGATCATCCTCGTTGACTTTTTACAGTAAAATGATAGGGGAGAAAGATTCTAGGCTCCCAGTGCCAAAGGAACGGTAGAAAGCGAGCCACGAGTGGCAAAATTACGGCTGCAAAGAAGGGTTTTGGTGCCCCAGACACGCCCCGTGCCCCAGATCCGCCCCTTGAAAGGAACAAATGAAGGAATGATCAAGTGAAGGAAGTTCTGATAAGTGAGCTGATCGATTCATTGCACTGATAGGTATCATACTTCTTAGCGGTCAATTCCTCCACGCTCAAAAATCAACGTAAACAAGGGAGAGCCTATTTTGGCTCAAATACGCGTCTTTCGTGTCCTTTTTAAGCATGCCTTGCTATATAGGGCACCAGATCTTCCGTAAACCGTGGAGATATCGGAAGTGAAATTTATCGTGAACACTGCCTTTAAACTGGCGGCTCTGTGGCATCTACTCTGGGATTCGCTGGGTACCGCTCTCGCAGCAAGACAGGATCACCGGCCGGGTTGCGAGAGTGGTATTGAAAAAAAGGAGCGGAGTTTTCGCAGCATATCCGGCCGGGTGGTATACCTTGAGTACACGGGTTACGGTAGCTATACCATACCCAATATTACTGACAGCTCATGACCCCAGATTACATATTGACAGCTCATGACCCTCGAGATTACTCTCACACAGGAGCTGGCCATCTTGTCATCGATTGCTCAGCAACACTAGATGAATTCTCTCATTAACGATTACTGGAACAATTTTTAAATTTTTTAAAAATTTTCAAATTTTTAAAAACACGCAAAAATGTCGCTCCAAAAACGAGTTATAGCAAATGAAATGTGCTGAGTTCAATGAAATGATTCTTGAAGCGTGAAAATTCCAAATTCATACCGAAATTGAAGAGAGAAAATTTCAAAAAAAATATGCGTAAATATACCCAATGGGGAAGGATTGCTCATCATCAATCATGTACCCTCTGTAAAACGTCGTAATTCATTTCATTCGAGGCGCGAGCGGCGCGCGCGACGCCTCTGCCTCCGTCTGCCCCGCTCTCTCACTGTCTCTAACCTCCGCTCCGCACCAACATGCGTAGGAACCATGTGAATTTCGCCGTTTTACAGCCAGTATCCGTATCACCTTAACTTTTTGAACAACATACCTATGGACTTCTATGTGCAGCCAAATTTATTGTTAGCTCAACAGGAGACAGGTTAGTTAGTCAACATAAATTTGCGTTGTTTCTCCCCGAATATTCGACGGAATCGTTTTCGACGGAACTCATTCTTTTACCAGTTTATCCATTTTTTTTTCGTGAATTTATGAAATTTCGAGGAAAACTCTACGAAACCTCTACTCCCCGAATTTTCGACGGAACCGTTGATAAATCATTCTTTAACCACTTTATCCATTTTTTTCGTGAATTCATGAAATTTCTTGAAATTAATTTTAATAACTAGAAACTGATAATTCATGAAATGGATTTTTTGAAATGTAATAATGTAATAATTCGCATGTAGTAATGAAATAATCTGCATGTAATAATGAAATAATTTGCATGTAAAAATGTTATAAATTCCATGTCATAAATACTTAAACTTCTGCAATTTAACTTTCATCCAGGTAGAGCCCTAAAATACCTGATTGAAATTAAAGGGCGTTGAAACAGAACCTCGGTTGAGTTTTAAAACCATTACAGATAGACTAAACTTGAAAAACTACCCCAGCTTCATACCTCCTATGAAATTCTACCCCATGTTGGTAGAATTGGCAGTGAGCCAAGAAGAGAGGACGTCACGATTCAAATTTGGTCGATAATGCGGATAGCACAGCCACGTGACCCCGTTTGGGTCACTGGCATGGAAGGAGAGGGGATACGATACCATCTCGGGTGTCAATAATACAAACTACAGTATCCTACAGTATTACTGACAGCCGGCTTGCTGAGAGTCGCTAGCAGGTGTACTCAAAGTCTCCCATCCTATCCGGCCCTATATGCTGCCGACATGGATTAGTGGCTAGCAGCAATGTAGCAGCATATTTCGTCGAATCTCTTCTCCTCCTTTGCGGCATATGCTGCTTTGAGAGCAGCATATGCTGCGGTAATGAATTCTTGGCCATCAGGCGCACGACAGCATATGCTGCTGATTCTCGCAGCATATGCTGCTGCGATGGATCCTTGGCTTCCAGGCGAATGACAGCATATGCTGCTGCAACTAATTCTTGGCTTTCAGGAACGAGATCATATGCTGCGGATTCTCGCGGCATATTCTGCCGTCATGGATTCTTGGTCTTCAGGCTCAAGACAGCATATGCTGCGTATACTCGCAGCATATGCTGTCGCATTGTTAACAATGAATTCTTAGCATCCAGGGGCCGGATGCATCAACGCGAATCTTGGGGTTTGGGCAGGCGCGAGGCACGCAGGGCAGCGAAATCGGCATGCTGAGCCATCGGGGCAAGGGCAAGGGCAGTGGTCTCAACTGCCCCAGCTTTGAGGTTGGGGCAGAGGCTGCCCCGGCTTGGGCGAGAATGATGAAACGCTGCAGAAATGTGATACTATCACGCAGAAACCAACTTTTTCAAGGCTTTTTCATCGACATAAAACTTGGCCTTTTCATCGACATAAAACTTTTATTTAGCTTCTCGTAGACATTTGGTTGCCTAAAATTCTTACACCTAGAAGGTAATTATTCAATTCTCGATTGATTTTTTCACATATCCTCTTTTTTAAGCATTGTTTGAGGTTTTCCTTGGAAAAAGCCATATTACTGCTCCCACCTTCTTTATTCCGCGTTCCTCTAGCTTTTGCTTGATCTACAACAGTTTAGAGTTTTTGAGTACTTTCGAAAGCATGAAGGTTCAGAAATTTCTGTTTGAAGATACTTCCAATTTTTTTGAAAGAAATTGATTCCGAGACACGTATGAATTTTTTTTTTCGAGGCAGATATCAAATTTTTATACTAGAAACCACACATTTTTTTCTTGAGTTCCACCTGCACTGCTTGCTGAACTTCTTTTTTCCCCAAATCTTGTCCTCTAAATCCTTTGAGTTGTGAAACAAAAAAAAAATTTAACAAATCCCATAAGAATTTTTCCCATAAAAATATACCCCATCTAGTGAAGAAGTTTTCTTCGCAACCCTATGTCTGAATAAGAAATATGAAATAAGAACTCTTGGCTCAATATATGAAGAAAATACTGCGCTTTAGTACTCGGCCGTCAATGCGTGTGTCCTTCTTCTCGTTCCTCTGCTGTGTTCTTCTGCTCACATTTTCACAACATGAACATCTTGCAGTCCTTTTCCTCACAGCCATAAAAATTAAAAAAGTACTATTTGAAAATTTGGTGGGTGTATCAAGCCGAGAAAAAATACAAATTCACTCTGACAAAAGAATGGCCATAAATTTGTTTGCATTCTGAACATGAACTTCAGGATGCGTGAAAAAAACGCCAGTACGAAAATGTGAAACATTGTATAGAGTTGATCTTGCTATAATTCCCTTGTAACTGAGCTAAACCGTCCACAGAGCGAAATGGCGGATGATCACCTCTCATTCTAACTTGAAATAGAAGAAAAAGGCGAGCAAAATGGCATTTGAGCCAGAATTCTACCCATGGTTTTTTAAATACACCACAAAATTTTTCAAAACTTGCTATATACATTTTCCGACGAGGTTCGCAGCATTTTGGAGTTTAGGACAAGTTGTTAAGTCTCAATAACGAGCGAATTAAAAATAAAAGATACTCAAAAACTACGGACGAAATTGAATCATATTTATGCTCTATTACCATTCTACATTACGAAAAAGTAACTGCGAGATGTTCAATTGCGTTGAAAACGAGAGGAAATTTGGAAAAACAGGAGGCGTCAAGCGGACGGGGCGAAAATTCTCAGCTGTCTCGGCCGATCGATCGCAGGTTTCGGCCGTAAAATGGCGCGCACGTACGTCATTGCGTACAATCCGCCGGGGTTAGCTGCCCCGACGCCATCGAGCGCATGTGCATACGCGGCGGGGCACCGACTCTCGGGGCACCTGCGCTGGGGTAGCCAGACCCTGCCCGTGCCCTTGCCCCGCTGTGTGCGTTGATGCATCCGGCCCCAGGGGCCGGACGCATCAACGCTCCGGGTTGGGGTGGGGGCATGGCAGCCGCCGTCTCGGAAGATCTCTGTAGATCACAAAATCAATCGTGTCCCTGCAGTGTCCTTGGCTTCCCAAGCCGCCCCAGCCAGGATGTTGGGGAAGCGAAAGTCACTGTAGGGGCATGACTGATATAAGGATCTACGAAAATCTACAAAGGCGCCGACAGCCTAGCCCCTCCCAACCCGGAGCGTTGATGCATCCGGCCCCTGGCATACGGCGGCAATTGTCGCGGATGCTCTCCGGAAAAATCTGTAGCTCTTACGTTTTGCTCACGTGTAATTGGCCCCGTGCTGCCGTCCTGCGGCTATACCACAAAAAAGAACGCTCAAGAAAGCTGCTGTAATGTTCAACCACTTCAGGTATGAGCAAAATGATTAGAAAACTTCACAAAAAATTATGAGACCATGAAAGAACTAAGAGAGAAACACCACGTTGAAACAAAGGCTAGGAAAGAGCACAATATGTCCACGGATGCATCTAAATCACAGAGCCACTACTAATATTTGAATGGCTAATAGTAACGCAAAGCTGGTCAGAAACTAGGAGGATTGCCGTAAGATATGTGACAAAGTCCGCAGCCATGCAGCCGGCGCTATTTAATTTACGCGTAGGATTGCGGTAGCCCTGGGGAAAAAAGTTTTGCACCGATATTTCTATCTCGAGATACTGAATTCATTAAAGACAGTGTTCACGATGATTTTCGTTCCCGAGTTTTTCACATAGAACAATGCGTTTGCTTCGAAGTGTTCCCAAAATAATAAAGAAACGGCGAGACACGCATCAAACCGTCGTATTCCAGTGACATTATTCTCTGACCTGGACTAGCTGTCTGGTTGGGTGAACATGTTCGCGGTGGTTGTCACCGGTAAAAAATGGGGCCAATCGAAATTAGACAATATTTCAGGCAAAACAGTACTAGTTAGGGTCCAAAGGAGAGAACGGAGCGACAGGAAGCAGAAAATTGCAAAGGCGGAACCACAAAAGATTTCATTGTCACAACGAACAGTTCCATAAAGAGAGTAAAAAGGTGGGGTGTGAGTAAAGTATTGAATGCCCTTCTCGAGCGCCTCTCCTGATTTCTTCATTATTTCAGTTCCACCCGGTGGCCAAGCAATCGGTTTAGCGATTAATATCAAAATCGAAGATAATCGTGAACGCTGCCTTTAAGGAGATGTTCACTGTGCATTGGACCAAAAAGAAATATGAATAAAACCAATTAAAAAATTAAACTTAACTTCGAGTGGACTCCTTGCCGAAGACGAAGGATGGGATCAATAGTGGGTTCGGTCGGGACGCGCAGTCTCATTTTCGCGCCTAATTTGGATTCAAACGCTGTCTGAACATCGCCGCCGCTTTCATGCGTGCTTTCGCGCTCCAGAAACTCAGGATATGCTACTGTGTGCGCAGGACATGCTGGCATCTACAGCACCTACGCAGTATATACTGCTTGGTATACTGATTGCGCTACATATCGTCGACCAATCATAACTGAGTGGGCGTAACCGCAGTATATGCTGCCATGACCCTGCTAACTGGAAAAGAGCCGGAACCTACGAGAGTGGTACTCAGCGAATCCCAGAGTATGTCGCGGTATGTTGGCGGCTTAGAGGTGGCGGTTTGTTCGCGTTTAACACCCCATCTACTACCACCCCTAATATTTCTATTTTTCGAAAAAGGAACATTAAAGGCAGCGCTCACGCTAAAAATCTTTTCCTGTTTTTAAGACTATCTTGCAAAAGGCCCCATGCTGATTACAATGATGTCTCTGAAATCGTACAAGACCTTCTGGGAACAGAGTTACGGTCCCTCAAAGTTTGAGCTAAAAAAACATGGTGGACGAGTTGTCCGAGGCTTGTAACTTCCGTCCTTTGATGTATGCGAGCTGACCTGAGTAGAGAGAGAAGTTGGGAATAAAGGGAAGAACGGGCTATTTATAGGAAACCATCGCTCATCTCACGATCTCGAGCATTCATTTGTCCACGTCGGTGGGCGTGTGTTGCGCTTTTGGGGTTTGCCTTGCGCTCGAAGTGGCAACTTCGGGCTCTTTTGGAGCTTTTCCTGGCTCGTTTTCATGCGTTCTTTCGACGTCAATGTTACAGTGTGCCCCTCCACTACCCATTTCTAGTGGAAACTGAACTACATTTTTTTATCGTGAACACTGTCTTTAAGATTTCTAAAAACCAAAGATTCGGACGCCTAAATCAATGGGTCGAATTTCGAACCGAGTACTCGGGTATTCAAATTATAGACTCGTTCGAGAAAACGACTTTTTTAAATATTCGATTATTCAATTCATCCATAATTAAAGGAGTAATTAGTGCTGAACTACTGTCTTTTCCCAATTCGAGTCTTTTGCAGATCGAACGATGGCAAAACCATCCAGATTCCATTGGTAATATACCCGCGATCGCCGCGCCGCGCACCGTTGACAAGCGGTCAACATTATGAATCTGAGTCTTCTGCAAACCTGCGAAAAAAAAACCGGCAGCGGCGAGATTTCGAACTTGTTATCTCGCTTTTTCTTCAACAGCAAGCACTCCCCCTGGACCAACTTTCGAAATCGGATGAGGCATCGAAGGTCCTCATCTGAGCACACCTTTTCGTCCATCATGGCCTATATTTTCGTGTACAATCATAATATAGGACGAATCCTGGTCCGAGGTTGAGATCGGTGATAGGGTGCTCTAGGGACCCATAAATTACCCGCTGTGATGCGACTGTGAGTCAAACGCAGAAAACGCTTATAACTCCGTTTAGAGAAACTGAGAATAGGTAAGAAGATCAAATTCGGTTTTTTCGCCAGAATTAATTCTCAAAAGTTGCATATTGTTCGGAATGGCCACTTTCTCTAAACGAAATTCAAGCGCTGCTGAAGGGTGAAGGAACTCGTCGTGATTAGGTTTTGTTTAATATTTTCGTTCGCATTTCATAGAGTTGTTTCTTTTGCTGCTTACCCGTGTTTTCGAGTGGTGAGGCGATTTTAGTGTGAAAAAAAGAAGCCTCTTTGCATTACTTAAACAAAATATTCAAGGCACTCTGCACAAATGAAGTGACCACCTTAGTGAGAGCCTACAAAATCTATGTCACGCCAATAGCAGAATGCGCAACCACGGTTTTCAATCTTTGCAAAATAAAATATATCCAATGCATGCAAACTGCGAGATTAACTCCACCAGGAAGCTATTTTTTAGAAACCATGGACTGATTTACAGTCGAATCCCAAACGCAAATGCTAGGAATCACCCCATAGCTCAAACTTCCATTACTTGAATCAAGAAGAAAGGTTTTTGATGCGCGTATGATTCTAAAACTTCTTAATTTCATGGCTAAAATAATCTTATCATAGTTTTTCCCTGTTATAACAAGCACAAGAGGTCCTCGCCTCGCTATAAGGCCCCGGTCAGACTGGGTCGTAAAACCTGCTGAGTCCGACTGAGTCCGGATGAGTCCGGGGTGGAAAAACCTGCTGAGTCCCACTGAGTCCGGTTGCCCCCAGCACCAACCAGCTCCTCTGCGAAACACGCACTTGATAGTGACGATTATCACCTCAGCTGTGAATCGGAACGTGTTTGGTGGCTGATTTTTCTTGTTTTCAACATGTCTGAATCTGATTTCCGTATCAGCAGCAGGTGGGGCAGAGCGCTGACGATGAGAGTCGAGATGCGGCGGGACTCGGCAGGTCGCAGTCGGCCGAAAAAAATGCACCCAAATCACGTGAAAAATACCTCCTATATCGACCAGGTGGGACTCAGCGGGACTCAGTCGGTGTATTGGCCCCGCCCTTGTACGCATGAGAAATATCAGTATCGACCGGGGGGATTGCGGTGGGCATCAGGGCTGGGATTCATGAACGCAGCCGGCTAGGTTTGTTTTTGGTTAGGGCAGCAACCCCAGCGGTAGCCAAACCGCGAGCCGGCATTCACAACCGCCCATCGCGGTTGGGTGGCTAACCATTCCGCGGCCACGTACTTGTCACTCAATTGACGCCGAGAATCTCGATTGGAGAAAATCAATATTGGCACTCGGGCCGGAATTTCCCTATCCCGTCACTGTTTTTGTTGCACATGATTGCTAATTTTGCTTGCTTTTTGAATTCTTATTTTTGTCTACCTTGTGCTTTACCTTCTTCAATGGATCGCAGGCATTTAAAGGGATTTTCCTCAACTTGGAGATGTTTTTTTCCATTTTAAAGTTTTTCATTTTTTCCTTTTTTTGAAAAAATCTTTTTTGGTTTTTTGAAAGTACATAAAGTGATGCTGCTCTCTCACGATGAGCCGCAAACCTGCTGGTGAAATTTTAACCCCCAATTTAGCTTTTTTTCTCGCATTACTAGCCTTTTCAACTTTTTTTTCGAAACGCCCCTCTACTTTTTTTGTGTGTTTCACATGGCTTAGGTGTTGCTGCAGGGTTCATCATCGACCTATCGATGAGTTTTCGGCTTCAAGTTCTCCGTTTGTCGTTTGAGTTCCGAGCTTTTTCCATCTCTTTTTTTTGTCTAAGAATCCCTTCTTTGTTTTTTTTTTCTTTTTGTCATTCTCACACAAGCTTATTGTCGCTCACAACAGGAGAATAATAAAACGACTCCTTAGAAAAATCATATGGAAAAAGCTCGAAATGCAAGGGAAAAACAAGTTTGAACTAAAAACATCGAAAAAACCCAGGTTGATCACAGAACCATGTAAAAAACATTAACATTTGAAATCCAAGAGGGCGCTTCGGAAAAAAAGTAGAAGAAAACGTTGTAAATGCGAAAAAAACCAAATCATGCATCACAGTATCAAACCAAGTTAGGGTTTTCCAACAGAAAAATAACGAAAGCGTGTACGAAAAGTGTTGGGAAAAAATTCTGAGGAAAAAATGGGGGAATTCGGAGCCGAAATGGGAAAGAAACCCCAGCGAAGAGCCTGTGGCTGCTCGGTAAATGGTCAGCGCACGGAAGACAAGAATTAGGAAGAAAAAGTGGAGGCAAAAAGAACAACGATGTGCTATAAAATAAAGAAGAGAGCGAGAGTAGAGAGGACAGGCATAATGATTTTAGTTAGCCATGGGCAACATACATAAAACTTACAGATGAGGTTGATGATTCTGAGAATTTTCGTTGTTATCGAGAGGAACACATTATGGCTAGAGGGCCTATAATGTGGCAGTCAATAACGGCGGCATTCCTGTATTTTCAGCTTGCCTCGAAGATATCAAGTTTTTATGCGTATTCGCAAAAGGTGCGTTTCCTCAGTGTTGTGCACTAATACAACACACCATCAATTCGACGACTAAGCCGCGAAACCGCTGCTAACCGCGGTTAACCGCAGCTCCGAGGTGCGGTTACGCGTAGCCCAATCGTAGCCCAGCCGTAACCAAACCGGATTTTTCGTGAATGCCGGTTTCCTCCGCTAGCCCAGCCGTAACCGTGGTTTGCCTTTCATGAATCCCAGCCCAGACGGTCGCAGTCGGACTCTGTGGGTTGATTTTTTCCCACCCGTTTTCCACGAATTCGATGCGTATCGACCGGGTGGGACTCAGTAGATCCACCGACTATGACGGAGGCCTAAGATACGAATAACTAGACCTAGGACAGTCATAGCCGCACACGCCTTTGCTATCAGGGCGGACTGTAGGTAACAGTTTGACGCGTAGCGGACCCACTATAAACGGACTACGTTTCGAACGTTTGGCCACATCTAAGGTTATCAACTGTAAATCATCCTAAGCCGAATGAGCAGTTTCCCGAATAGAGCATGAATAACATTAGCTTCTTTCGTATCATGTGTCTTGCATTTTAACGCACGTTTTACACGTCGCAATAAATCAAATCAGACGTTAATGAAAATCCGGCTCCGCCACAACTATAACCTCAGCAGGTGTTGCATGTGTGTAGAGCCCATTAGACCTTCAAATTGTGTCACCCAATCTTCATGCTCTATCATTTACTTTTTGAAAGTGAAAGTTCTGCACACGTTTTTAGCTCAGAAATTGCTGCTGTTTCCGAAACCGTACTGTGAAGTCTGGCAAAACAGGCCACAATGTTCTGACCTGGCTCCTCGAATTTAAGTTGAAAGGAATTATTTCTCCGGCATAAACTTGTATATCATTAGACTCTTCGCTGCAGTTTGCCTCTCGTCCTGTTCAAGAAATAACCGAAACAGTTCGGTGCTTCTAGGCCGTGCAAGATTCTAGCCAGAGCGAAGGAGCTGCCTAGAATCATATCAAGATAAAAAAGCTGAACCTGGAAGGTTGAAGTAACACCTCCATCCCAAGCAGACTGAGATCTTTGTACAGTGGGACCTTGACACACTATTTTGGCGATACAACTCCAACCATTTGCTCCCAAAGTGAAAACGAGTCGTAAACAGAAACAAGCGATGCATAATTAACTGGCCTTTTGTTTGAGTTTCCAAGAATTTCTAATGAAAGTTTCAACATAGACGAAAACACTGTAACTTCTATCTCCGACTATGACATATTGTTTTATTTCTCCGATCAATGATAACTAGTTTTACATTACTATATATAGCCTTTCTTACTTATCGTGAGCCGGTCGAACTATGCTTAACGGGCTTATCATGTCAAAATCTCCCTAACACTGTTATATTTTTCTCATGACCGACCGCTCCGCTGTTTGCTTCGCCCGGACTCATCCGAGCGAGATAAGCTATACCTAATTTGATTTTCCATCCAAAGCCTGTTGACTGAAATGATGAAAGAATAAGTTTCACTTTAATTTCTATTAGACTTATCACATATTTACATTTCATACAGGGAACATCACTGACATTAATATTATCCTGAATACACTGACTACTAAAGGCTCCCATGCAGCCTATCATTCACTTGGCTTAACTCCGAATTAACCATATCTCGTACCATCTCGGCTAACTCACCAGTTTTCTTACACAACGATTCAACCGACTCCCCTCATTCAGGAGATAAGTGATAATCGTCCGTATATGTATCTGCAACGATTCGTCATCCACCAGCTCCTTGGCGGCACTACCAAAGTCCATTGTCGGCGGCATATATTCAATCAGGCTTTACGGATCTTGCTGTCACCATATACCTCAAACTTGGGTTATTAAATCTTCAGACCAGGGCCACATTCCAATTTCTAGTCGTTGTTGACCATCCTGTTTCCGCCCACAATCCGATTTTTCAACACCTTCTGAATCGAATAATTAAATTTTCGACCCGCTCTTTGGCCTTTTCGGATAAAAACGCACTTCGAGAAATCGCAAGTCTAATTTAAAAGCTACCTACAGCTTTCCTTTTGTTTTTCCAACAGAATTAGGGCGGATGACTGAGCAGAAAACATTACCTGAACAAACTTTTCGCCTGTGCGAAGTCCTCGCTCGAATCCCATCTACCAGAAATAGTGATTATCTACCTGAAATAGAAATTGAAATCATAGCATGTTATGTTTCACAATACAAAGACGAATATATTCGAATAGAAAAGCATATGGGGCATAGTGAGTGGCGCGGTGCGTGGCTGCCCGCTCATCGTGGCCAGAACTACAGTTAGCGGGCAGCCATAACCGCGCCACTAAATATATAGTTAGGTCCGTGGCCTGTGTCCTCAAGAAAAAAACGTTTAAATTCAAACCGCGGCTGGCGCGGCGGTATAATTCCCAGAGATTGAGATTTAAACCGCCACGCCAGCCGCGGTTTGAATTTACACGTTTTTTCTTGAGGAAACAGGTCGCCGATCTAGCCATTGTATCCGTCCGCAGCGCAAAGGAAGCGCGGCGAAAAGATCGATTTGTCGTTTTTGGATTTTCGCAACGTGATTCCTTGTATCTATGTATTGTCACTATGTCACTACCGATATTTTGCAATTGAATTAAATCTCATACGAATTTCTTTCGCTTCTCACCACCTTCAATTATTTTCCTTCAAGTATCCTCTGGTTCCGAGCCAGATTTACTCTGTTCCCTCGCGCACTTGTGCCGGGCGAGGGTAGAGGCAGCGAGAAATGGTGGGGAGAAAGAGACGCGGCGTACGCACGCAGACGCACGCGACGAACGGAAATAAGTCACACTCGGAAACAGAGGATATATCATTCTTTATACGTTTCAAAGTATACTAACGTCAATTCTTCGTTTTCTCAAGTGAATTCAACGAGGTTTGATCACGTAAATCGGTCATAATCGTTTTCGGCGTTACGACCGAATTGTTTACTCTTGCTGGTCTCAGTCACCCTAGCGCAGAAATGAATTCTCTCAGAAAGCATGAGTTTTTCGAAATTCCTCGTCTCTGCAATCTGTTAATACCAGTAGTTATCTGATTTTGTGATCATATTGATATTTTAGCCGTTTACCATTTGCTCACAGTACGGTCACGCCTTCTTAGCTTATCCAGGTTCCGAATCCTAGCAGTACCTCACTAGAATTCCACCACCTCTAACTGTAGATTACTCCCATTGTAACTTCGTCTGCACAGAGCGTTTTATTACCATACGAACGCTCTAGAAATTCTCTTTTTTGAGAAAACGAATTTCTTAGCCATATCGCCATTTTTTTTTGTTGAGATTCTACTCTTAAAATAAGGGCGGAGTTTAAGTCTCCGTTTCCATAGCCCCACTCCAACTCATTTAATATTTTTTACATAGTTAGACCGTTTCAAAATTACAGACACTTACGATAACTCTTATAGTTTTTATTGAAAAACAGAGACAACTATTGAAGTTCTAAAGTGCATTGTCCCCTACGATACTTAGTAAGCTCTGACTGCCATCGGGACATATCAGTGAAGATGTCGCACCTCACAATGAATTCGAAAGCTGATCAAAATTTAAAATCTTCATTCTTTCTAAAAAGCGTAACTAGAAGCAGTGGTCGCGATGAAAAACGGTATCCAAAAAACTATAAAAATTAGCTTGGATAGAATACAGTTGAAAAACTATGAAGGTAGCGAGGTGAAAAACTGGCTAGAATTAGAGTTCCTAGGGTCCAAAGATGCCAGTTCGTGCAAACGTGCACAGCGCCGCCAAAAAAGATCGCAGCCTCATGCCGAGCAGTCAAAAATCATCGACATACAGAGGGAGAAATAAATGCAAATTTACCTAATAAAAACAGTTGAACAATGAAAGCAAGCATTTCAGTCAATGTTTTCCGACTAGATGAGCCAATGTGCATTGATTGAAATTCAATTCAGGCCAGCTGATGTTCTTGATATTAGAGATCATTGATGCCGATGATGTGGAGTGGGCTCGTCCACCATCAAAAGACAAGAAAGTTCAGGCTTAAAATTTGGCCCGAAACAGCGGTTTTTTCGCGATTTTTTTCTCATTGGTCCTACTACTCTAAACCAGGAAAAGGGTTTAGAGAGGAAAAGAAGACAAGCATATTTCATCGCGACTACTGCCTTCAAATTGTTTTTTTTTTCAGCTTCTGTGAATCAAGTGGGCTCTTCCAGTGTTGCTCAAGAGGAGCCGTTTCTTTCGAAAGACGATAAACAGACTATCGTAATGTTCTGTCGTGCCGCGCTTTCCAATCCACAAACAGTAAGTTTAAGTACAGTGATAAACATAAATAGTTCCGCAAATCTTCCCATGTTGAAGCTTTTTTAGCGTGAGAAGATAAAGGACCCACTCGAGTTGCGACGAATCTGTGGGACTTTAATCCGGGAGTTCAAACGACAACGGGATACCGAAGGAGATAGGCTAGCATCATTCTGAGGTGAGTCCTCCTTACAAGTCTCACTCCACTTCACTTTGAGTCAATTTTCTCCCATTTAGGGTTATCGTTTTTGTGCTGGTGATCCTTGTTCGACGGAATTGGACGCTCCCCCTTGCAGAACCCTATCGCATCCACATCAAATGCACTAGTCAATAGCTTGACTTCAATGAATAAATATTATTTGCGTTTACCAAAGTTAATGTTTGAAATGTTTCTGATTGTTGTTACTACTCAGAAAAGAAATGCATCACATGAAATAAATGCTGCCTAATACTAATCAAGTCTGTGCTCGAAAGACGACATTCTTCGGTAGTTGTGGTATGGCTCACACAGTAGCTCAGAAAATCAAGGAAGCTGGACTTCCAACTTCACAGCTATTACGGTGAAACACTACCCTTGTTCGAGGGAAAAGCAGAGGGTATGTACTAGGAATATGTAGCCCTCTGTTGGCCTAATCCCATCGAATTTTTTTCTGCGACGACCGTTTATCGAATGCACTAGGCAGTGTCCGTTCCCATAACAGTGTGAGCGGCACGCAGCTATTGGGAATGCTTCACAAAGTGCAGTTTGCCACGGATGCTACACTGCGCGGCAAAACTATATGATATACCCCGATATTTGCGATTCTGGGTTTCGCATGGGCCGAGCAGAAAGACCGCAAAAGCCAATCGACGCAACACCTTCGAAAATCCCCGAGTGCAAATTTTAATTACAATACGTCAAATCTTACAAGGCTGGCACCGCAAAGCGTCGAAACTGACCGATGCGAAACTATATGACATAGCAGGGAATCTTGGGAATTTCGTGAAGTTTGTAGATTTGCAGTGAGGAAAATTACGGTTTCATGAAATCTACCTAATAACAGGATGTTCCTGCTCCTTGTTTTCCAAAATGCCACATGGAACCAGAATTAGGAATGCGAAAGAACTCAGATTGATCTCATGAGCCATATGGGCCTCAATAATCGATCTATGAGCCAACGAATTGGACGAACTCGAGGCTGCATTGCTCGATATGTTGAAGATACGGTTTTGTACCTGCATAAAGCACGAACTGGAAGACCAAGCAAGCTGAAATACTGAGAGGAACGGGCAGGCGTGAGGCTGGCATCGAATCCCATGATGTGTTCCAGCGAGAACAAGGGAGTCTTGGACCTGCGCGTCGACATATCCACAATTCAGCGAACCATTCATAGGTCCCGGAACGTCATCCGAGAACGAACGAGAAGTGCTCCACGTCTTACGGACAACTACAAGAAATCGCGGCTCCAATGCGCCCGAGTGAAAATGCAAACCAATTTGAAGAAGGTGAGTCTTCTCGTCAATCTTCATGTTGAACGCCCTCATAAGAAAACAACCTTATAAATTGTTTTCTCGGGCGAAGAGAAAGTTCAGCTTACACAAACCTGGTGGATTCAATTTCTACTGGAGAGATATGCGCAAGGATCCACTCGCTTTTGAAGAAGAACTTTGGGGGAGGAAGTTTGATGAGTTGGGCAGCATTCAGCTGGTACGGCAAGCTAGACATTGCCTTCGTACCTTGCAATATGAACTCTGCAGATTACAAAGGTGTGCTAAAAAAATCACTTCCTGTCCTTTTTGAGAAGCCATCGCCATGTATTCTAACAGGACAATGCGTCTATTCATGTAAGCAGGTCGACGCTGGATTGGTTTCAGGCCAATCATGTGAATTTACTTGAATGGCCCGCTTGTTCGCCCGACCTCAACTTGATGGAAAACTTGTGTGGTATACTTGCGCAATGGGTATACGCTCATTGCAAGCAGTGCGAGTCCATCTCTGGCAAACGGGGCAGCAGGAAGGAGGGCGCAGGGCAGATTCACGTTTCGGGCCCCACCCTTGATAGTCGAAAAGGGGCGTGTTTGGGGCGGTGGGTATACGCATATTACTCCTTCGTGTAATATTCGTGTTAGTCGATTCATATGTCCAACAAATGCCCTCTCGACTCCCGTTCGACACGCACGCCGAGCGCCTGGGCGGACACTCTCATTCAGACTTTAATTCACAACATTTTTGAAATTCCCTCATTATGACATTCACAGCATTTTTGAAATTCCGAAATAATTGGCAAAAGATTATGAAAATTTCGATGAAAGGGAAATATTTTTAGTAGATCTACGAATCGAACATGACTGGTTTGATTTCCTCTCATTTCTTATCCAATTTCTTATGTACATTTTTCGCATTGATCCATTTCCACTCCATAAAACCCTATTTATGCAACACCAAACATTTCAAACTCCTCTGCCAACGCGTAGCTAGATGCCTCCGAGGGCGCGGCCTGTAACGCCGCCCCATTCCATGTAGCAAAATTTTACGGGTTTTACCTACGATAGCTAAAATCCGCATATTCTTGTGTCGACGGTACAAGGGTGCAAATTCTACGCGTATTCTACGTGAAAACGAAGGCTTAATTCGATACATTGATCTCTCTGTCGCTAAACCCGTACATTCTCGCTATAATTTTGTAGCCAGAATCTACGGATTTCGCGACAGCCTGTGTTGAAGTGCAATCTTGAACCCGCGCTGGCTACGCGGAACGCAGGGATGCCGTTCGAACAGTGTTAGCCCACTCATCTCATTGAGTGATTACTCGACACTCTGTGGCTGGCCGTGGAGGCTGACTCCGTGTCGCTCTCTGGGTCACCATGGTGAGGATAATTTTGACCATTGGAATGCGGCAGGCCGTGGGGAAGAAACGGCGACGCTGTCGATCGCAGATGGGATCGCCCTTCTAGTACGAATCAGGACTGGGTGGGTCGATCGACCGAGTGCTGTAACGAGAAGAAGCGTAGAATATGCGGGTGCCGTAGCGAGAATTTACGTAGAATATGCGGGCGCTGTAGCTAAAATTTCACCAACTGACAAGGGAAGTATACAAAGCGTAGGTCGAATCTGCCAAAACGACTAGTATGGTTAGTATCTCTTCTGGTTCAATAGTAAAAATGCGTAGTATCCCGCCGCGAGCCGCAGGTTCAAAAAAGTTATAGGCATTTTTCAAGCCTCGCGAAAAGGCAAGGGCATACCCATCAGGCATTTTTTTGCGAGTTTCAAAACATTTTCTCGGATTCAGCTCAAAAGTTGTATGTAGGGGTAATCTAGGGTGGTGAACACGATTCTGAAATCCATTTGTCGAAGTTTTGAGGTTTACTGTAGGTTACGGTAGGTAACATGTCATTTAGGGGTCAAAACCCACCTTAGTATTTTGAAAATCGACAAGCAGACGTTAAATTCGTATTCTCCACCCCGAATAACCCCCGTATTCAAAATTTGAGTAAAATCTGAGATTTTGACCAAACTACCGTATACCCACCGTAATCTGCCGTAATCTGCATAAAATCGATAAACGGACTCCAGATTCGTGTTTAGCACTCCAAATAACCCTCAGCAAATGATTTTGAGACATATCTATCGTAGAAAACCGGAAATCCCGAAAGTGACGTTTTTCCCTCGAAATTTTCCCTGGTTGGAAAGCTTCAAACGAAATTAGCCGAAAACTTAGGAAAATCGACTAATAAACCACAGATCCGTGATCAGCGCCCCAGAGCCCTCCCTGAAAGAATTTGAAGTCAAATCTGGAACATTTTTCTGAAACGCTTCCAGAGCCCTCAATTGGTAGAAATAAGCGCCCAACCGAAAATCGGTAAGAGTCCAAAACGCTGTAAGTCTGCACAAAGTACGGAAAGTGTGCGTTCATCCAAAATTTGCTCAGTGAAGTAGTTTTGGGCGCTGAACACATTCATGAGGTCCGTTTCCGGATTTTCCGAAGAATAACGCGATTTTTGGAAGGTAGAAAAAGCACAAAAAATGAGCTTCTTAAACTTGTAACTTCTTGGAACCTGCGGCTCGCGGCGGGATACTGCGCAGTTTTACTATTGAGCCACAAGAGATACTAACGATAATAGTCGTTTTGGCAGATCAGACCTACGCTTTGTATACTTCCCTTGTGAGGCTAAACTTTCCGTAATTTACGTAAATCCTCGGGTCAAAATTAGACTACATAGATGCCTCCGAAACCCTGGGCATCTCCGTTTTCCGTGTGAGGCATCTAGCTACGCGCTGGCAGAGTCATGTAAACCCGGATGAAGTGATCAACGAGCAGAAAACAGCAAATCAGGAGTGAGATTTCGATTTTTTAGCGGCAAAATATCTTCAAAATGTTCACAAGCTTGGAAAACGAATTCAAGGATGTGAAAAATATTCCATGCTGCAAACGGATTTTTTTAGAAAGACTTCTGAAAATCGTAAACCATAAATCGTGTGCACGATACAAGTGCAACTGATGTCATAAGTGTATACACAATAAAAAGTTCAAAAGACACTAAAAAAGCAGGAAACCGTGAGAGAAGTACCGTGAGAGTTCAAAATGGCGTAGCCCTGACGCTTTTATAGCGCTTGACTACGGAGGATATGAAGAGAGGCACATATAGTTAGAAATCAAGCAAGAAATCACGAAAAATGAAAAAAACAGTCTGAAGCCGTCTGGTTGAATTCTGACCGATCGATGCTGTCGACAGGTCGATTGTGAGAAGCGGCATTTGAATTCGACCAATAGCAGACGAGGAGGGTGGAGCGTTTGCGTCGATTCTCGCACTGCAGGTCAAAGGGCGGACCTCCAAGCTCGCTCGCTCGCAGCACCAAAGGCGGATATTTGTCCCCGCCCAGTCTCCGCCCACTTCCGCAGCTGACCAATCAGAATTTTCACGGCAGCAAGCCCGCCGCTCTAGACTTGCTGCTGAACCTTCGGAGGGGTGGGATTAGAGGCGGACCGACCGCCCTTGCTGCTACCCCGTTTGCCAGAGATAGCTTAACTGAAGGAAGCCGTTATCGCCGAGTGGGTCGCAATTGAAGGTGGCGTCCCCAAGTACTTAGTGAACTTAGTGAACAGTGTGCCAAACAGATTATTCGACGTTACCCTTCGCCAGGGTAACTCCACTGACTATTAAATTCATGTTATTGATTGTTATTATAATAAACTGTTTAGTACAGAGCTTGCAAAATTGAAGTTTTGGTTGTATCTTCTGCTACGTCATATAGTTTTTCTTTGGTCAATGTCGACACTTTCCGGTGCCAGTTTTCTAAAATTCGACGTATTCTTATGAAAACTTGTAACCAGGGATTTTGGAGGTGGCTGCGTCGATTGGCATTTGCAGTTTTTTCTTGCTTAGTTCACGCGAAATTCAGAACCGGGAAAATCGGGGTATGTCATATAGTTTTGCCGCGCAGTGTAGTGATACTTATTTTAACCACTGGCAACACTGTAGAGCGTAGGATGGAATAGGCTCAATTTTTCGAAAAAAAAATTTTTGTCGGAAGGATCCGGCTGTTGCTAGTCCTAAGCATCGCGCCACTTGAAATGTTCTCACAACTGTTCTAGAAGTAGAACTTAGCCCAATCATGGAATTGCAAAAGTGAGTAAACGGAGATTCATTGAAATACTCAAACAATTCGGGAGAGATGGCGGAGACGATTCTATTAATGAACAGGAATATACTTTTTTCTATTGAGTATGGGATCTCCTCCCAGCTCAAAGTATATGCAGTCTTATTTGACGCAAATGCGTGAGTAATGTTTTATTGCCGCTTTTCCCTTGTGTGGTAGGAGCCATTACGGCCAAATCTCTGTGTAGGCTCCACAACGAGGTCGCTTAGGTGCCTTGAGGGCCCCTACGCAGCTTCAAAGATCGGCCGAAGCGGCGTTAACGTTTTCTGAAAAGTGCAAAATATAAGGGGGATCGGAAGGTAATGTCGTGTCGCGCATGTCAATACTTGATTGTCATTGTCAGCTCATTGTTTGGTGCAGAGGCGTGACAAAGACATTGTGAGTTTATAGTGACTTCTTTACTTATAGACAATTGAATTACAATTTTCTTGTAATTATGGATAAAATGCCCAGCCAAATACCAGAAGAGGTACACATCGCATGTTTCTTGAGTTTCGCAAGGGGAGTAATGCGACAGTTGCTACCAAAAACATATGCGATGTTTATCCAAATGCATTGGACATTCGTAAATACCAAAAGTTGTTTTCCAAGTTCAAATCGAGTAATTTGGATCTTTCTCACTCGTATCGATCAGGAAATCAGCCAACGTTAGACAACGACGTGGTAAGGGCGAAAGTGGAAGCAAGGCCGTGTCAGACGATCGAGGATTAGTGCAATGGTCCTAAACAAACCTCGGTCGGCCATCCAAGAACATTTGAAGCAGATTGGAGAAGTAAGCAGAGCAGTATGTGTTTGTAGCGAGAAAACGACATTACTTTCCGGTCCCCCCAGTAGTTGCGAGAATGTTTTAATGAGTAGCCCAGTACCCTTTATGGGTTTATTCCAGTACAAAAGGACTAACCGCGGCACGTTTCACTACCTACCCCTAATCGCAACTACTAGCCACTAAGCATTGGAAACGTAAATTCTTATTGCGCACTATATAGTCTCCTGTCGACCGCTGTCCTTACTCCATTTGCTGCTGCAACCATCAATTATCAGAAATAAAGTCTGCTCCGAATTCGAGTGGAGGACATTCTTCACAGAAAAAAACAGCTACATTTCCAGAAGTTATCGAGTGATGATCATCTGAATCAATTTCACCTTGAGATTGAAGTGGTGAAAGAAGGGAGGAAATGGACTGCGCCGAATTCTGTTTGGCATCAGCTGTAAAAGCCTCTGATGGCGTGGGCTGGAATTCTGCTTTTTAAGCACACATCGATTGATGGCATCGATGTATTCGTCGACAATCGTAGTCGGCTCCATTGAAACGGCTCCCACTGGTTTATCTCTTCATTCATAACTCTCTTCTCAACAAATGGCATCCTTAGGATCGCTTCAGGAGGAGGATTTGGAGGAAATCTGCATCGATACACCGGCGGATATATGGTCAGTCCTTTAGAACTATAGCTTCCTCTCTTCGCATTCACTGACTGCTTTTGAGAATGATGAACATGTAAGCAAAAAATCACATACTTTTGGACCCTACCCTATTCTATCCATCTTATCCATCTTGACTTATCATATTTGATAACAAGTCTTCCGACGTCGGCCGGCAAACTATGAAAGAGGCTTAAATGCACTGTGATCTATGCCACCTTCTGGCTGCGACGTAGTTACATATATATTTGAGACGAAATCATTCACACGGTAGTTATCCCTTCTAATTATTCCAAGCGTGCCACGTCTGCCTCGCCGGTGCGTCGCGGCTTCATCGAAAAATGATACAAATTATAGTTTCAAACGGGGTATCCCGGTCAAGCTCCAATTTTTTCACCTGTCAACCGATCGAATCTTCTTGCTCAAATTCCAACGTCTCTAACCAGGGAAGAGTACCGAGCTAAATTTGAAAAAAAGTTTCTGCGCATACAAAGAGCCGCATCGCCAAAACTTACTTCAAGATGGACGAACTGAATTTTCATAGAATTTTCATGTTCCATTCAGCGAAGGCGAAGGCAATGGTGAGTGAAAAAAGTTCTTTCAACACTGGAAAAATGTGTGCTTCCTTCTGGAACTCCCATCGACCTGAGGTCAAAACATGAGACATTTCTGTTGTCATGACCGTGAGATTAGTTCATTATGAGGTTTTTGAAATGTATTGGGTCGATGCGTAATTATGGAATGTTTTTATTAACGCGTTTTTCTCTAGTAAAAGTTGTCGTTTCGTCCTCAATATTTATATTTAAAAATCCTTAATATTTAGTTTAAAAAATGCGTCTCGAAAATCACAATCATATTCGCTATATTATGCTCTACCACTGAGAGAGAGGATGGACCGCATCCCAGTCATTTCGCGATCTCAACGAACTTTTTGGCAAAGGAACAATTACTGATAGTGCAGTGAGGAAGTGGTTTATTCTCTATAAATCAGGGGACACTAGTTTGGAGAATAATGGAGTAAGAGGTTAGCCATCGGATTTTGATGATCAAGCACTTCTGACAGCCGTGGAAGGGGATGAAAGCCTGACAACGCGAATGCTTTCCTGAAGGCACAGGGCACCCACAAAATAATTTTCAGATTTCATGTTTATCTTGGAGATGGAGAAAGTCAAACGCTGATCACAGTCTCTGAAATCGTCCAAGACCCCCATTGAACAGAGTTATGGCTCTTCAAAGATGCCTAGATTTTGAGGGTGAAAAATTGGTGGACAAGTTTTCTTGTGCCTGTATTTTTTTTCATTCGCAATCGTTGTGCGAGAGCGAGTCAGGATAAGAAGACAGCCCGGCAGTGGACTGAAGAACGACGACTTGTTGAAATTCATCCATCCATCGAGGCGCTATCGAATTCGAAAATTTGATAGGGGTCGGACCTGTGGTTGTGAGCGAAAGGAGTCGGGCCCGTGACGGTCGCTTATATCTCGCTTATCTGGAGGAATTAATATCTCGCATTTGGCGTGTGTTATACAGGAGGGGTCTTCTACACAATTACATGAAAATCTCTGAGTTCATATCTGAGGGTGTACTGTGCCTTTAAGGGGCTAAGCAGAGTGCCATCAGGCCGCGCCGCGCCCTTATGGCACTCTGCTCAGCCCCTAAGACTTTAGACAGCGCCCATACATTGCAAGAGCGCGCGATAACTCAAAATCGATGGTCGACATTAACACACGATTTGCCAGCCACTGAAATGCGCTTACGCTCCCTCACGCCCGCTCTCGCTCTCTGCCGCTCGCTCACGCCCACCCTGCTAAAGAAACAGCAAGCTTCAAGCTTATTAATCTGTCCCTCGAGCACTTAGCCTCAAGCCTACTTCAAAACTAATGTCCTTGCATATGATAGTTCGAACACGGCTGTCACAAACAGATCGGCGGCTGCGACGCTGGAAGCTCTTCTGACTCGGGAGCGTGCGGCCGCAAAGCGTGTCGGGACGCAATTGCGGACCGGAATTTGACCCAGGTAAGCACAGTACATGAGCAGTAAAGGATTCGACTTGATTGATCGATCACCAGGTGAACCGTCGTCGATCGAATCAACTCGAGGCAGGAGGGGTGTTCGCTGTCTCTCTCTGCGCCGGACACCTATCAGCGTTGACTAGCACGGAATAGCGAGAGCGCGCGTTCCCGTCACGTATGGGTTAGGTGCTTTCTACACACCGAGGGAGGAGTTGTCCTGTTTTTGCAGTTCGAAACGTCACGCCTCTCGATGAAAGCAAAGAGGTCCCGAGTGGAATTAGAGAAGCAGTATGCACGACAACTCCTCCCTCGGTGTGTAGGGAGCCCCTGTCCCGCAACGTACGGACGGAGCCTTAATGTCAATCACTCAAAGATCCTTCGCCAATAATGGATTGGATCTGCTCTAACATCCTCCGAACTCACCGGCAGAAGCACCAACGGACTCTCATGTCAATCGCTCTTTGAAAACCTGGCAAACAAAGTCTACGACGGCTTGGATGACTTGGTGGCTGATGTTAAAGCGTGGATTGCCTCCAAAACCGTGACTTCTTGGAATGGAAATTCCAAGACGTGAAATCGACAGACTGCTAAGCAAATGGGAAGCAGTTCTTGAAGTGGATGGTGACTATGGTCCCGAATGATCATTTAAACATGTTTTGATTGAATATTGTTTTTGTTTTTGTTGAATAAAAATTTTTTCAAAAATGTTACATAATTATGCATCAACCCAATATTTGCCAGACTCGTGGTAAGACCTTATATGTATTTCGCGGAGTTTCCGGAGCAATATGCTGCAGGCGTGAGCGTATTTTCTACCGAAATTCTTCAATCTAGATGTGAAAAAAGCAGTCCACAATGTATACGTTCGCAGATCTTGAAAAGGAATTTCGTTAACTCTATATGTAACCTTGTTTTTAAAGTTGATTCTTACGCTCGAGAGCCTAATACATTTTGATTTGCTATGAAAGATCACATAATTATTCTCCAGCAGCGTGTTTGGCGTGCAGTTTTTTGTGGTCAGCATACGATATGCGACTTTTCGAGTGTAGTCGGATATCGCAGTTTTTCCAATATTCGACTTTCCGACTGTAGTCGGATATCACACTTTTTAGAATATCTGACTTTTTTATCGGACTGAAACAATCCGATGCTCATCCGATTATTCGCTTCGGAACAAGTGTAGTATATAGCCCTATTTCTCTTCCTGATCGTTGCCTTCTTCGAGGTCAGTAATTCAAAGTGTTCCTGTATCATTCACATATCACAGAGAAAATGTTATCTTTTTGTTTGTAATGAACCCTCTTCCTCTTCATTGAATTAATGATTCAATGTTGACAGTCAACAATTTCTACGCGCTGACAATACATATTTTCGAAAGCCATCTGCTGTGAACGTTGAATCCAAAACGACTGGCAGGAAAAATATGTGATGATATTGCCAGCTAAACTCAATCATGACAACCAACTTTGCTATGAGGGATTTGGTCGACGTCATAGAAAATTGGGCATTTCCTTCTGAGCGTTGTTGAAGGAAATTATTTGCTCACATTCATATTGATTTTCAATGTTTATATGCAGAAGATCTCGTTTGACTTTTGCATGTTCTATGCACAAAATGACCGTGAAAGATTAATATGCATACCAGGGCTGTGCGTTATAACGTTAACGTGTTAACGCATTAACGGGTTAACGCCGTTTTTTCTCGAAAATTGACGATTAACGCTTAACGAAAAATTCTCGAAATCACGTTAATTCACAGTTCGCTAACTGTTGTAGAATTATGACACCAGGGTAGTGCACGAAGTGTGGGTCGGCCAGATACGCTCAGACCCCTACTCCAATGCCAATTTCGCTCAGCACCCCCCCCCCCCACCTAGAGCTGATGTATTCAAACAGTGTATATCTAGCAGGCTTGCCTCTAATGTTTGATTGTAGTGAAATTACTCTGGTCGTATTAAAAGGGGGATTCCAGTGCTGTGCGAACAAATGTGAATGTTCGTGAGGACGAGAGCACAGAACAGCGCCCATCGCATTTACGTAGAGAGGGGCTGAAAGTGCAAAAAGTGTATTTATAGTACAGTTCCGCAAATTTCGTACATTAACTGATCAATGAGAAGCGGTCTGCAGAAGATCAATATGCATGAATTTCTATGCAAAACGCTCGCCGCCGGTTGAGCGAGAGCGGTTGTGCTGTCATGAGTTTCAAGCACATCGATCCTCGACTAACCGCTTCTCATTGGTAATTAGATGTGCAACTTCTGGTGGACTACGGTATGACTGGTTACAGCCTGTGATGGATAATAAAATGCGGATGTTTGAGGAGGTTTTTTTTGTGTTCGATTGCACCCGAAGTGCATAGTTATGCAAAGTACGAGTCACGAGAGAAGGATATTTGAGTGAAGCGGAGTCCATTTACCTTTTGTATATACTTTCACCGTCTAGGGTGGAGGTTGAACACTATACTTGGGCAAAACTGGAAAATTTTACGAATTTTCGAATACATTCGAAAATCATTTTTTTCGAATTTCGAATTTCCGCTTATATTCAAAAATAAATATTATCGAATTTCAAATTTTCGAATAAACCCGAAAATGGTATTTTTCGAATTTAGAATTCTCGAATATATTCGAAAAACTGATTTTTCGACTTTCAAATTTTCGAGTATATTCGAAAATCAAAATCTTCGAATTTTCGAATAATTTCTTCGAGTTTTCAAATATTTTTTTTATTTTTCGGATAAATTTTCTCGAATTCACAAATGATAGCTTCGATTCTGAAAATTAGTTTTGAGCTGTCATTTACTGTGACTATCACTTCGTAGAAATATTCATCGGTTCCACTTACTCTTAATCTCAAACCATTTTCAACCAGGATGGCTGCAGAATCAGTCCCTGGGGTTGGATCGTGTCGGAACTGGTTAAGAGAGCCTACCACAATGTTAGGCGCTATTCATACGGCACGCGCGGGCGTGGCTTTGATGTATTAATACGTCTGACGCCTGATTTTCATTATTAATCCGTCTTCAATTTCCTTTGTTTAATAATAATTAATTTGAGGGATATCTTCTGCTACTATAATAGTGACCACATGTACAGATTTTGCTTGCTCGGCAAAGTTAGGGCCCATTTTAATCCGCTCCGACATGGCGTCGCCGCTGTAGTATTCATAGTCTCCGCAAGCGCGTCACGCGCGTCTAGCACCAGACGCTTGGCTTCAGGCGATACTTGACCACCACTATCCCTTTCTGTGAAGGTGCCTTATCGCACCTAAGCGCCGAGACTCTAGCGCCGCTCTCAAGACCTACTACTACGCCATGGCGCGGCCTAGGCGAATTGGCTGCCGCCGAGCCAAAGGTATGAGAATGGCGTTAGGCCAATGGCATAGTTTTGCGACACGAGGTCGCGCCACTCTGCACAGCGACAGCGACCGCCTCCCGCCCTTCAAATCTGCCGCGAGTATGGAGCTTCGGAGAACCGCTCTGCTCCTTAACAAATCATACGTATCGATCAAACGTGCTCAGACCGGTAATTGCAGGTAAACATGTTCTGTCACTTCGACAGGCATGTTTTAACGTTAGGAGCCGATCGGTTCCCCGAAGCTCTAAACCGTTATTTCACAGCGACAGCGACAGTGACAATGACAGGCATCGGCACATTTGCAGTATGTCAGCCCTCCACGACACGTCGCTGCGACGGACACTCGACAACTGTTCCTACGACGACCAGTGCCATTGCTCCGATGCTGGTGCAGCATTTGTGCCAATTGCCATGACTGTCATTGACCTTAGACAAAGTTTATACTCCCGCCGCCGAGAGGCGCGGCATAGCGCGATCCTATAATATCGATCGTGCCACGCCGAGCACAGCTGTGCGTGACTGAATTTGGTACTTTCGTAAATTTTCAAATTCATCGTAATTCGCAAATCGTAATTCACAAGGCCTGAGCACAACCAAACCTCTCCAGCCGCAAAGACTACTCCTAGCTAATGTTTATAGAGTAGTCATTGTAGATTAGTGAGCTCAATCGCTCCAGTAAGAATTTCAAGTAACTGTTTCTGTGGAACGGGAGGGTTTTGAAAGCTCAAACCCTTGTACTGTCCATATCTGCCGGACAGCTACATAATAAATGCGAAAACGAGAGAAAAACTGTTTGCGTTGGCTGGCTGTTCAAGCCAGCCTATACCACCGATTGAGTACGGTGAGTACGGTGACGCAATATTTCACACGATCCAAGCGTGTGAGAACCCCAAATCGGGCGTGCGGTGAATAGGTCAAGATGGTGCTTTGATAGAGTGTGCTTTCAAAGGTTGATCAGAAAATAACAACTTCTAATGAAATGATGATTCTGCATTTCCATTTTTCGAGGTTTAAAAATTCGAATATGCTCTTGAAAACATTCGAATTTCGAGTATTATTCGAAACGGCTTTTTATGAAGAATTCGAATTTCGAATGTTATTCGAAAACCAGAATTTTTGAATTTCGAATTTTGAATGATTCGAAATTAGAAAAATCATTCGAATATTCTTTGAATAATATATTTCGGTCCGAAGTATATTGAACACTGCTACAGTTCATGGGCTCACACTTTCTCTGGTGTGGTCCCGCCGGAAGTTGACAATTTTGAAAACTATGTAGGAATCACGAGAGTAGGATCTTTGAGTCAAGCGTGGTTGATTTACCCTGTATACGAAATTTCACCGCCTGAGATCGACGCTAGAGGGCGCTACGCTGTACTCGTTAACGTCGAAGAAAAAAACGTGCAAGTCTTCGAAAATAGTAGGCTTTTACTGTGCTTATCTGGGCCGAATTCCGGTCCGCAATCGCGTCTCGACAAGCTTTGCGACCGCACGCTCCTGGGCCAGAAGAGCTTCCAGCGCCGCAGCCGCCGATCTCCTGACTCTAGGTGGGTTTTGGAAACTGGGAACTAAGAAAAATTGGAGAAAATTGTATAAAAAAGCCAAATCGAGTCGGCTTTGGCGCTGGAAACCCGACTGACTCCAGCGCGTGCAGCTTCAAAGCGTGTCGAGGCGCAGTTGCGGACCGGAATTTGGCCCAGATAAGCACAGTAAAAGGATATGAATAGTTAAGTAGGTAAGGAGTTATCTGAAAAAAAAAATCCTAGTTTTGAGAAACTAGACGTTATATTCTATCGTTTGCAACCATCAGAAAATCTGGAGAGTGCCATTGAAGAACATTTACCTGTTGTGGGTTCTTCTCTTAAATGCACTGTGGGTCCTATTCTCAAAAAGTAAGTACTGAGAAAACGCGAATATTGACGCAGAACCCACACCAGGAAAAATTTTAGGAAGAGCACACCTCAGAGGTGCCCTAGGCTTCTAACGGTAGGGTACAGAGTGTAGTTTCCTAGAACTAAGATTTTTTCTAGGTATCTCATTTGGAACTTAAGTTACTATAGTTTTAGAACTCTAGTTTAGATTCGTGAACTTGGATGTTTTTTATCTTCTTCCTCTATCAGTGTAGCGTTCTTCGGCGTTCATTTTAGACGCCGAAACTCAGCATAGAGTGAATCGACCACGCTGGACTCGAATATTCTACTTCCGTGACTCCTGGTTTTCAAAATTGCCGACTTCTGGCGGGACCACACCTGAGAGAGGTATTAGTCCTGATGTTGTAGCGTTGTTCGGCCCCAATCTTAAACGAGGAAAGTTTTTGTACAGGGTAAATCGACCACGCTCAATAAACTCAAATATCAACTGTACTGACTCACAGAAATCTTTCGCAGAAATCATTCAGCATTTAGTAGGCAAACTGCTTTATACACTTCACATTGACGATTCATATGTCCTGTCTATCATTTTGGGAACTTCTTCACTATGACTTCACCCTAAACCTTCTGATTGAACACCTTTACTCGCAACTCAGTCCAAACAGCATTTCAGTCAAATCGCAATGCATATTTGAATTCCATGTGAAAAACTGCTCCGGACGGTTTTTACTTACATAAACAGTTGTCCATTGGGTCTTCCTCCGAAGGTCAGAAATTTCCGGAGCATTTCATCCCCTCCGGATGAACCTCCATATGGGGCCCTATCCCTCGACGAGCCCTGTATGGCACTGATTGACATGGAAGACTGATAATTTATTGATTTTTTACAAGGTAATGTTTCTCTTTTTAATGGTTTAACGAAATGCAAATTTAACGTGTTAACGGGTTAACGCGGGTTTTTCCCGAAAATTAACGATTAACGCTCAACGAAAAAAATAGTTCTCATTAACGCACACCCCTGATGCATACCTTTCCTTACCTATAATAGAAGAACAGGACAAGGATGTACGCTGCCATCTTGGCCACTCCAAAAGCAATGCCTGCCAGACCTGCACCATCAGGAACTGTTGGTATAGTGAGCACACAACACTCTGCCATAGGCTCTGTTCATAGCTACCTACGAGCGATTCGACGCTGTTGACCCCTGCTGCACTGCACGTTTCATGGGCTACTCTAAATTTAAAAAGATTTATTGATCAGCCACAACACCGATGATGATGGGCTGCAGCGGACGCATGCCGCTGATGCTAGCGTACCCTGCAGCCCCTAGAGAGACTCAATAATCACTGGTGAAGATGGTAACCCTTTGCGGTTACTGGCTCTCGCGGCTCCCTGCGGATCGGTTTGTGGACCGAGAACGCCACTTAGGAGGAACGCGGACGAGTTTGACCACAAAAAATACGCGCGTTGCCGGAATTCGCTGCCTTCACGTCATTGGTCTCTTCAAGAAACCCAGTGCTGACGTGCTCTAGCGAAGACGTAAAGGCTGGCCAATACGTTTGCGGCCCATTCTTTTCGGTCTCCTGATTCCACACGTTCTGGCATGGATACTTACTATTATACCCAATTTGCGCAGACGACCTTTTGGAACACATCTCGGTAAGCTAGAGCGTTATTTCGGCTAGGACGATAGAAATGGTCGCATCAAGCTCCTGTTAAAGTTTCATTTGATAGCTAAATTTTGGAGGGTGTTCCAGAATTAAGGCGTGAGCCACAGGATTGCTGACAACCGGAAATATTGGTTAGACTTATTGCCGGTGTATTGAGTAGCCTTGGTAGGCGCCGGTCACCCAGTTACTGCGCAGGAAAAATGCGCGGGTCTACTAGCTGTTAAATGATTAGGGGGACCGGTAAGTAATGTCGTTTCTGCACAGCACTCTTAGAGGGAGGAAGTCAATACAAGTCCGTGTCCGACGATCGAGAATTGTCAAATAGTCTTAAACAACCTTGGTCGACCATCCAAGGGCAATTGAAGCAGACTGGAAAAGTAAGCAGAGCAGGTTCTTGGTTTTATAAGGTGTCCGAACAGAAAAATGCTTACCGATCAATCACATGCAACGAATTGTTTCAACTACACAACACAGAAGCGTTTTTTGATCGCATGATTGCAGGAGATGAGAAATCGATCCTGAATGATACCTCAAAACGCCAAAGACAGTAGCGCTCTCTCAACAAAATCCCTTGGAGTACTGCAAAGACAGGTTTACACTCCCAAAAAGCGCTCCTGCGTGTTTGGAGAAGTATTCGCGGCATTCTTTATTCTGAATTGCTGAAACCTTGACAAACTGTTGAAGGCAAGGTCCATGATAAAACTCGTTCTTGAGGTTTCAGTGCGAAACACTAGGTTGGCAGGACTGGAGAGGATAGGTTCGAAGAAAGCAAAGAAAACGGGCCAGAAATCGATAAAAAAACGGCTTTGAAAGTTATCCCAGTGCTTTCCTTATCCCGGTCCGCCCCACACTCCGACAAGCTTGTGGCGCCGCGCACGTTTTCGATGGCAAATTGCCAAGCAACTATGACGCGTCCAGCCTGATCGATTCGCGCACATTTCGTGATTAGCGCGCGCTTGCGGAAATCAGCAGGGCCCATATTTCTCGTCCACGCCCTAAACGTTAGAAACCGAAATTTTAGCTTACTCGAAACGATTTTCTTGGCTGTTACTCCACTATTTGCAACCTCACGACCAAACAATCCCATTTTCGGATCAAACTCGAGTGTGATATTCATCGTGTACTCTGCCTTTGATGCAGACCTCTAAAGCTAACAATTGCAGCGAGTCAATCAATTCTTATTCAAAAGTGGACAGCGGTTGACAACCGAAACGGCGTCATTCTCCAACACGACAATGCAAGACCGCAGTGCGCAAGGCACACCCTAGAAAAAATAATGATTTGGGGTGGGAGGTGCTGCCTCATCCACCATATTTGCACGATGTTGCATCATCAGATTTCCACTTACTCCGAGCGCTGCAACACTTTTGAAGTGGCAAAACATTAATTTGGATGATATCCGAAATGCCATCCCTAGATATACTGCCATGAAACCATTAAATTTTTAATCGATCAGGGATTGAAAATTTTCTCACTAGACGACAGAGGGTTATTGAGAAGACTCGTTAAAATTGTATTTGTTTGTATTTGGCGTAAGAAAACGACATTACTTTCCGGTTCCCCTAATATTTGTCCATATCCAGGCCTAAGAATGGCTCCTCCAAGCCAACTGCAAGAGGAACTCGTGAGCTGAAACGACCCAGGTTAGTTTATCCACCATATTGCTGAATCATCCATGCTAGATATATATATATATATATATATATATATATATATATATATATATATATATATATATATATATATATATATATATATATATATATATATATATATATATATATATATATATACATACATGCGTATTGCCTTCCCCAATTCAGCACCCATATGGGGCGACGGAGCTACTCTCAACCAGAAATCCATTTTTCACTAAACTCACCTGTACTCAGACCTGAGGAGGTAATGATTACCTCCACATATTCGACCTGCAGGACATAAGTGAAATGAATGAATGCTTTCATTTCAGCTCCAATTCACTTTTGAAATATCGAGGACAACTAGTGAAAATATGAATGTAAGTGTATCAAGAGTTGAAGAAAGTTCTGCAGACAAAAATGTGAATATGGTCTTGCAGTGGGATGAAGCTTATCCGGACCCGTATACATTTCCTATCGAGCACAATAAGCCGCCTGTGAGGCATCATTCAACTTCTCAAACCTCACTCTCTGAGGGGATGCCCTCTTCAGCTATTGGACGGCAGACAAGGTGATAATTTTGCCATGGATAGCTCCGATTCCATAGTTGGATATGTTAGATATATCACACGGAAAGCTGCTTCTTTCATTCATGCAGCGTAAGCGCTTGATTCCGATTTATCAAGAGTAGGCTCGGGAAAACTAAAAGGCGAGGGTGACTTCCCGAGGGATGGATTCATGTATACTGCTTTAGAAGTTTTCCCATATCACGATACGATCCATCATCGGTCGAAGAGAGAATGAAATCGTTGCAAAACTTATTGGCGTCCATCTACAACGACGATTCACCGCTTTCAGCCAGGTAGAATTTGCATTTTCCGGTGGAAAATTCCACGAAATGCTCTGCCATAACTTGTGCTCCTGTGGCCGAATTCATGAAACTACGGGAGCCTACCGGGAGGGTTCAAAGTTCGCCCACCGTATACATCGGCTGGTTCTAGAAAACGGTGCCGGGAGGTTCCCGTAAATTCATGAATACCGCCACTGGTTTTCGATTTCTGCTTGTCAGCTGCATGATGTAGGATTGACACCTTCACTACCGATTGGCCAACAACTAAAGCTTAGCAGAACCCTGGCTCCACTCTTACCCAAAAAATTTACTCACAGAACAAAACATCTGGAGACCTATAATGCACCACAAGAATTACATGGAATTATGTTATATTGTCAACGAAAAATATCCCGACCACGCTAATATTCCATCTTTTATGTAGCGATCATTTCAAGAAACATACCAAAATGATGCGATAAGAACCCCCGTCAGACTTGGTCGAAACCGACTGAGCCCGACTGAGACTGGTGCGGAAAAACCTGCCTCGGTTGCATTGGCCCTGCCCGTGTGCGCGCGTAGAACACCCGTATCGGCTGGTGGCATTATTTCGGTGCGTATCGACCGGATGAAACTCAGTCTATCGACCACCTCTGACGGCGCTAAGACAGTGTTCTGTTCATCGTGAAATGTGTATCCTCTTCTCAGGACTGAATCTATTACTTAACACAGTTCATGGGAACCGGACCATTCCAGCCTCACAAAGTTTCTCTTCTGGGCTGGGATTCATGAACGCTGAGCTGGGGGTCCCAGCAAGGTTTGGTTGGAAAAGTTCGTAGACCAGCTATTCATCATCGCTAGGTTTGGTCAGGACTGGGCTACGCCTGGGTCCCATGTAACCGCACCTCCGACGTGGTGGTTTGGTTCGGTTTGGTCCCAGCTGGGGCGCCTAACCAAACCAAACCCTGCCTGGACTCAATGCGTTCATGAATCCCAGCCCTGAGTGGTGCGATGCCATTCAGACAACCGGATGGCATGGGTTTCAAAGGCTCCTACAATTTAGCATTGCCCAGTTCTTCTTTTTCAGAACATTTGTCGAGAAAACGAATAAGAGTTGAATTTTTCTCGAACGGGCTACTGGGCAGACCTTGAGCGAAGAACTCTAGCGAATGGACGAGGAACATTAGATTGTTGCATCAGGCATCACCGTTCATCCTCTAAGTGTAAGAATTTTTCGCCCAGGTCTCGATAAGTACCTAGCCCATGAGAGGCAAATAGCTCGCTCGACAAGGTTCCATTCTCTTCCAGACCTCGTTAAATGGTTTGGAAGCAAAATGCGTACGGTCGCCTCAAAATTTCTAGTCTAGTCAATAAATTGAGGGCGAGTGGTCTGGGAGACAGCATGAGGAGATCTCATAAACGCAGTGCATCAGCGGGCCACCATAACCACACTGCTGTCAGTTGCGCATGGTTTAGTCATCCGACCCATGGAGAAGCGTCATATATCAGGGAGTTGTGCAAATCACTGTCTACAAAACTGAGAGAGCAGATAGCTGACAAGCAATGTGTTCCTCGCCCAAGATGAATGGGCGAAGCTACAGAGGCCACTGGGAGTTTCAGGCGCGGATCATGTGCTAACTAACTGTTGATTGGCTACTGGCTGACGCTTTTACTCAGGGCGAAGAATTCATAGTAAGGATATTGTATCCGACCCTACATTGGTCCACAGCGCTTGACCCTATGGCTGAACATCCCCTGTTGCAGAGTAATTTTTACACAACCTTCGTCTCCCAGCACAAATGCAAACTTTTTTCAGAGATCTGCCAGACAGCTTAACAGAGTCATTCCAGTCCGATATCAGTCATATCTCGCCGCGGCGTCTCACCACGGAGACACTGCAGTTATTTGGTATACACTTCATCGTTGGATTCACAAATTATACGAATGCATTTTTGTGTATTGCTCAAATAAAGGCTGTGTTCACAAAATAACAGCCTTTGAGTTTTCACCAGAAATCGGAAAGGGCGGGGTTCATTGCAACAATAATTTCCCAAAAAAAAGCTAAAAACAGGCACCCAGTAGACCTATACGGCCCCAAAACTGGATTTTGACATGCCCGCCCTCCCATTTTTGCAGATTGCCCTGAACCTTCAGATTTCCGGTAAAACCCGTAAGTTCGTGATCAATTTTCTTTTAACACTAAAAAGACCGCGCTACGCGGCCAATCAAGTCAGCGGGCTTCAAAATCAGGATTTTGGTAATGAATGAACGCGTATAAAAAAAATTTTAATGTGACTCCCATCTGTCCACCACTAATATGCGTTCTTTATAGTACGGATGTTCCAAACGCAATGGGAAGAATATAATTTCCCTTAAGAAATTGCAAAAAATAGAGTTCATGAAGTAGGCGAGTAGTGTGAACTTGCGGTCTCTCAGGTGTTAAGACGAAACTGGGAAGGGAAACCATTGCCTGGCCTCTTGAAAGTTTTTTCTGCTCGTTGATGTGTGTATGGTTGAAAACGTGATGAATACTCAATAAGGAGTTTACAAATGAGTGGGTTTTTATTTAGAAAAGTAAGTAGCAAAGTTTAACGCTTCTTTGAGACGTGGTATGAACATTCACTTCCCGGACTCTGATCCATTTTAGTATTAAAAAAAGTTGTTATTGACTAGGAAACCTTTATTTTTAGGCGCCGTCAAAGTATTCAGTTTCGATTCGGTTTCGGGCGGTTTCTTTATTTTCTTCCTGCCCTTTGCTATATGCAGAATCGGACCTAAAACTTTCTAGAGCCATTTTGACAAACGTTTTTATGGTGAACCTTGCCTTTGATCCCTGGTTGTCGGCATGTATTGTCGCCTCGGAATTTTCAGTCTAGTGAATGCAGCCGCAACAGGCAATCATTATTCGTGATCAAAGCCCCGCTGACTGTGTCGCGGACCCTGCACTGGTCGCCACGAATGATCGTGTCCAGTACAGTATCTAGACTAAATTTAGCGAAAGTTCTATACGTAAGGTGAATACTTATGTGCTTGGTGAATCAATGCTGCTTTCAGATCGAGAGAGTCTTATCAATGAAATTACAATGCTGCTGGCAGAAATCGAACGGGCCAATCAGCGTCTTGTGAGGATTGTCCGGCAACGGTCCTACCATAAAGCGAAACAAGCCACAAAATGCGCTATATTGAGTGCGATACTGATGGCGAACTCACCGAAAACAAGTGAGTTTATATCACACGATAAAACATAAAAGCTGCTGCTCGATGCCGGAAGGGGTATTTATATTACTATGACTCCCTCTTCTTAGAAAACTTTGATAGTTTCTGAGATGTAAGATTTTCTTTAGAAATTCCTACGAAGGCAAATCCTCTGGTTCGGGGTTAAATTTAGTGTGCGTTCGGGGTTAAATTCAGTGTGCGCCATTGCGGACTCGCGCTGCGGACACGCGATGCATCGATTTGCAAGCTTCCGCGCCCGCCCTCATCGGTGATCATGTGAGTTTTTCGAAATTTTCTAGATTTTTCCTATATCTCACGTCATTTTTTAAACAATTTTTGATCTTTAAATGCTGCTTTTCTTATATAACGACCGTTTGCTAGAGTTTTAATAATAATAATAATAATAATTCATTACGCCGTTTAAGACAGTCGTGATATAATACACAAGAAACATAAAAATTTCACACCGATGATTATTGCTCACAGAATAGATAGCAAAATGCCTTTGTATGAAAGTATTGTGTTAGAAGCCATCCGTTTGAAAGCCCAAAAGTTTGTAGGTACAGGATCAATGGTGCTCCTCAACTCAATATAAGCAGAGCCAGCACGCGCAGTAAAGGAATGCAATCTAATTCCACTCCTAGGTATGGGATATGTGATTTTGATGCTTCCTCCACGCGTTCGCGATGCAGTGAGTCGGTAAAACGAGGACCGTTCAACACTAGTTATCCCAGAAATTATCTTGAAGACCATACAAACATCTCTGAGTTTCCTCCTGGACTGCAACGAGTGTACTCCCAGAAATTTGTTCCTTATTTTGGACTTCGGAAGACGAGAGTATAAGAATCCCCCATATCTAGTTACAACCTTGCGTGTATAGTTATTTTGAACTTTCTCGATGGCTTGAATGTCCTTCACCTTGTGTGGTGCAAATACTGTGGTTCCGCATTCTAGCAAAGGCCTTACGTATGTTATAAAAGCCTTCATTAAGACATTTTTGTTTTTCGTAGCCAACCCTTTTAGTAATTGGTAGCTGCGAGCGCTCGCCTTTCTACAGATTGTTCTGTAGTGTTCAGTGAAATCAAGTTTGTTGTCATAGGAGAACCCCAGGTCAAGGACTTTTTCAACAATAGGAATCGTATTATTCTGAATTGTGTACCTTCGTGGAATCTCGTTTCTACCTACCCTCAAATGCTGTGTTTTTTCTGGAGCAAGGGGTAGACTCCAGGAAATTGCCCAGCTGTAAACTGCATCAATAGCTTTCTGCATTTGATCTGGAAAGCTCTCACTGAAAATCTTACTGTAAATCTTGAAATCGTCTGCATATTGCATGCACCTGACACCTAGATCCTCAATGATTCCGGCTAAGTCAGCGGTGAAAATGGCGAAAAGAATTGGCGATAATGCTCCTCCTTGTGGAACCCCACTCTCAACTTCGTGAACTTCAGACAAAGTCTGGCATACTTTCACCTGGAATGTTCTACCACGGATGAACTGTTCTATCCATTTTGTCAGCATAGGGTGGAAACCTAACTTTTTCAATTTATATATAAGCTTTGTGTGACTAACCCGATCGAAAGCCTTGGAGAAATTAAAATAAATTATGTCACAGGTTTCTTTCGTTTCGAGAATATTGGTCCAATCATTCAGACATTCCAAAAGATTTGTTTCGGTTGACCTTCCTTTAATGAAACCATGTTGACAATTTGGAATTATAGAGTTGCATTCAAGATGTTCCCAAATGTGGGTTTTCAGAATTTTCTCGAAAATTCGGCAAAATAATGATGTTATACTGACTGGCCTGTAGTTCTTTGGATCGTTAGCAGGCTCCTTTTTGAGTAGTGGTGTCACGTACGAGTGTTTCCAACGTTTTGGCACCTCCGAGTACATGAAAGATTGATTAAAAATATAGGCCAACGGTTTTGCTATCACATGGGCAGTTTCTTTGATGAATGTCAGGGGAATGTGGTCAGCAGATACTGAAAAAGAAGACGGCCAATCATGTATCAGTTCATAAATTTTAACATCATCAAACCAAGGAATGGGATCCATAACCGACAATAACGTGGGATTGAAAACCGGGATAGATGATTCATCAGATGAAAATATTTCTCTAAAATGTTGTGCAAGTAAGTTCGCTTTGTCCAAATCTGAAATCGCTCGAGAGTTTCCTTTTCTCAGAACAGAAATTCTACTCTTTCTGCTGAGCTTCTTATTCAAGTACTTGTAAAAACTACGCTTTTGACCGGATTCAATGATTTGTTTTTCAATATTGTGGTTATACTTTTCCAACTTCTTTGCGAAATTTGAGGAAAATACTTTAAATCTCTCCCAATCTGATGGCGTTTGAGACCGATACGCCTCCTCAAACAGGCAGCTCCTATGAGTCAACATGTTTTTGAGATACTTTGGCAAAAAGGAGCGTGTTGCAAAGACCCGTCGCCACGGTACAAATAATTCAATTGCATGGTGCAAAATTCCCAGAAACATTTCGCACTTATCATTGACTGAGTGGTTCTGCTCCAAAGAATCAATCCACATTACATTAGCCAGGTAATCACAAATTTTAGAATAGTAACATTTCGAAAAAAGTTGACGATAAGTCACAACAGAATCGATAAAATATGCACGCAGTTCAAACGAAACACTAGCGTGATCACTGGACCCCACAGGAGGTTCGATAATTACCTGATCAATAATGGTATTGTCATTAGTTAGCACTAAGTCGAGAGTGTGTAGGCCCCTGGTGGATCCTTTGACATGTTGATTGAAGTCATGAGTAGTAATAAAATCAATGAAAGTCCCATTTGAAGTGGAAGAAGATTTCAAAGGGTCAGTACAATCAAGATCAGGAAAGTTAAAATCCCCTATGACAACAGACTGATGTTCAGTAGTTACCAGGTCACTTACAGTATTCAACAACTGATCCGTATAAGACTGAGTGCAGGAAGGCGCGCGATAGACAACTAATAGTCGAAAAGGGCTGGAGCTAGTAAAAATGTCAATGGCTGAAATTTCATAACTTTTGACTACAGATTCCGAGAAAATCAATTCGTACTGGAGTTTTTTATTCAGTAGCACCATCACTCCTCCCCCAACCCTCCTAGGCCGGTTACAGCGAATAGCTTCCATTTCAGACGAAAGGTTACACAAAATAGAGGATAACGTGTGCTGAGATTTCAACCACGTCTCTGTGAAGGCATATAAATCAAACTTATTCCCAAGAACTAGCCCAATTTCCCTAGCATTTTTTACGACAGACCTCACGTTAGAATAGAAACATCTCAGATTACAGTTCCGCGGAGCAGTGTCTAGTTTAAACGGTTGTTAGAAAAGCAAGCCCTGACGCTGGATGTCTGCTGTTGTTGAGGAGTATGGAAATTCCCAACTAGAGAATGCCGCGCTCCCCTTTTAATTTCAGAAATAGCGGAACTTATCGGCGTCGAAAACCTCAACAAAAAAAATTCCGGCAGCACCCATATTCAAGAAGAACTGTTTTGGAGAAGTAGAACAACGAAAAAAAAACTTCACAAAAGCAACTTCGAACAAAAAAAAGATTTCAAAAAACCATATTAAGGAGTTTTCTTAGAGATTCGGGGCAGCACAAGCAAGAAAATTTTTTTGAAAAGTTTAAGATTGTCATGAATTCCATTCATGATATTTTTAGCCACCTAACCTCCGCGGTGTTCAAGGGTGTAATAGCGCCCAAACCCCTAAGAGGTATAAAAGCAGACGGTTAGGATCGCAGGGGGCGAGGCCTGACGAGGCTGTGTATACGCATACGAGTAATCAGAGTAAGACAACTCGCCGCCAACGGTTGCACCCGCCGACTACACGTGTTCGGTACAAACTACAAGAGAGAACACATGACAATTACAGGTTAGCTACAAGATACACGATTAGGACAACTCACTAACAAAGACTTAACAGTTGATATTATTTGTAGTGTGTATGTAAACGGTTAGATAAATAAATGTGTTAGATAAAGGTCAAGTCCAGAGTAAAAGGAACAAGAGTAAAATAGATGAACCACCAAATCCCAACTGGAAAGTGATGCAGTCCAGTTAAAGATCAATGAGAATTATGCTTGGGAAGTCCAAAGTCAGTATTTACATATCTATTCTCTTCATCGCACCGGCACAAATGATTTCGAGCGGTACGTGTGAAGAGTCGTCGTATCTCCATTGAGCAAAGTGGTCCAATCAGGCAGGATTTTCCCCGTACAGAACGATAGAGTCGGGTTTTGAAGATAATCGCTGACGCAGGTGGGCGAACGGCCAAGTTGACGAGCTGTGGCGCAAATTGAGTGACCGGCGTTGTTCAGAGCACGGATCTGAGATTCTTTCTCGGAGGACAGAAGAGTACCGCAAAGTGGCATGACGAATACAGAATGTCCAAGATGAATATCCGGAGCTTTTATACCGAGTTTGCCGCCCAGTCATGATTTGACATGATTTACCATGTTCTGTTTTGTCAATTCTTGTGAATGTCCAAATACTTTTGAAACAAAGAAGAGGTTTCTCACCTGTTCCTAGCAATACACACAAAGTTAAAAAAACAAGAAAAGCATGTGTACTAAGGCACAATACCGCCGCTGTCCAAGGGAAAAAATGGGCGGAATGGCCAAAGTAGGCAACTAAAGCGTCTTTCGACAACAACTCGCCTCAAAGTGCTCCGTTTTCAATTTCGAAAACGCTGAAATGTACAGCATGTCGTGATCTAGTCGACAGTGTAAACATATTTGGAGAAATTCGAGAGCAACATTGTTTTTCAAGACGGAATACATTTTCATTTTGACAATGCTAGAGATCGCGTACGGTTGTTTTTGATCGAATGGGCTCATTATCTTGTGATAATATTATCACACCTCATATTAGAAAAGCGTTGTCATCAGTGAATTCCAATTTTGTCTCATATAGTTAGGGCACGGTGAACATTTCGGTCCTTTCAAAATTAAACCCGGAGCCCTTTGAGGCGTGTTGGGGTCAAAAGACGCTTTAGTTGCTCACTTTGCCCATTTCGCCCATTTTTTCTTTGGATAGCGGCGGTATTGTAGCTCAGTACAAGAAATCGAATGGGAATGAATTTATAGAGCAAAAGGGAGAAATAAGTCCGAATTTGAGGAGTTGTGGGGTGTCCACATACTTTTGAAACGCACTGTATATCGTCTAGCCATTCCATTCGTGGTCTTCCTTTGCATCTTTTGCCTTGAGGTATCCAGTCTGCCGCCATCCGTGCCCACGTGTTACCACAGTTCTCCGACAGTTTTGCGGCGTAGATCCACTTGCGTCTCAGAGCAGCTTGGATCCAATCTTTCAAACCAATTCGGTGCCGTATTATTGATGCTCTCACTTTGTCGGAGAGGCGACTACCTAGAATTGCGCGCTCCAGCTGACGTTGATCTGAGTGTTTGAGCCACATCCTTCGTCCGAATCCATGTTTCGCGCTTTGCTACGGATTAGTATGATTCGGAAATGTGACATTTGTGAGAAACTCGTTAAAAGAAGTGAAATGTCTTATGCTACTGATTTGGCATGGGGATGAACTCAAAAGAAGCGCTAAAAGCTCAGTGAAATGATTCATCGTTGATTTGGCTGTGCACTTGCTTACTAAACAACAAAAATTGAGTGTGACATTGAAAAACCAAATCACGCACTTGTTACTGAGCATTTATGTATTCGTGTGACAGCAATTCTCTTAGTTGACAACTTTCGCATTAACTCACTACGTGATGTTATTTCCACTTTCATGGGAACACAACATAATTTTGCAAGGACCTGAGACTTGTTAACCTAAACTGCAAGCGTTAGGTTGATTTCAGAAGAGAAGCGCGCGATTTGGTTTTTCAATGTCACCGTCAATGTTTGTTGTTTAGTAAGCAAGTGCACAGCCAAATCAACGATGAATCATTTCACTGAGTTTTTAGCGCTACTTTCGACTTTATTCCCATGCCAAATCAGTAGCATAAGACATTTCACTTCTTTTAACGAGCTTCTCACAAATGTCACATTTCCAAATCATACTAATCCGTAGCAAAGCAAAACAGTTAGATAATTTCACTTTGTTTTAGCAAAAGTTTCCTTTTAAAGGCACATTACACCCTCAGATATGACTTTCATATGTCCATGCAGTTGTGTAGTAGACCCCTCTTGCATAACACTTGGCCACCCATTCTAGCCCCACCACAGTTCACACCCTTTTTCTTGGTTTCCAAACCCAATGACCAGTAGATGAAACAATAAGAACGTAAAGGCTAACCGAACATTGCTCGACACGACGCGGTCGCGTCACGGCTCTATAATTTTCTATAAGTTTCTAGCCCAATTTTGTTATATCTTGACCACCGGTGGTGCTGTTTACCTACTTCCTAGCCCAGGCAGATCCTGAACTGCTCACCCCTGTAGAAGGACGGTTTGTGTATGAAAACACACCGCTCTTTACTTCTTTTATACCCTACCCTTTATTATCATCAATTTTGTTTACGAGAGCCGTGACGCGACCGCGTCGTGTTGAGCAATGTTCGGTTGGCCTTTACGTTCTTATGATGAAACAGGATTATTATTTGCCACCGCCACAAAATTCTCACGGAAGTGAAGTAGTTTTTCTTACCAGAGTTTTTCATGAGTAGGCTCCAATATCGTGTTATCTCTATCACCGGTGAGGCTGTTTCCCTAGTCCCTAGCGTGTTCAGCTTCAGCCGCTCACCTCCGTAAAATGACGGTGTGTGAATGAAAACATACCGCTCTCAATTTCTTTTATACCCTACCCTTTATCAACTGGTTATCATCAATTTTGTTTACCGTGAGAATTTTTGCCGGTGGCAATTTATAATCGTCGCTAGATGAACGTATGAATCGCAACCGCGTTTTCGATTTTCACTCATTTGCCGGTCCTCCCACTTGGGTCAAACACACGATCCGTAACGCTTGGCGTACTCCCAGTTGGGTCCCGCCCTCTTTCCTCGGTCCTGGCGCTTTTTCAGTCGAGTCCCACACACTTTCCCCGGCGCTTGGCGCACTCCCAGTTGGGTCCCTCACGCTTTCCTCGGCGCTTGGCGCACCTGAAGTTGGGTCCAGCACACATGCACGCTCAACCCGATCATTTTTTCCGCAGGGCTACCGTAACCCTCCTTTAAAAATTTTCCAAGTGTCAGCTTGGTTATGAGCACATCCTAATAGCCAACAACCATGTTTGCACAATTTCGACCTCCCCAGCCACTCCCCAGTGGCTTCTCGAGGAGAGCGGTGTGTGAGTGAATGCATACCGCTCCTCCACTTTTTTATACCCCGCATGTTATGAGCGTGTGTTTACATTCGTTATCATGTTTTGTTCCAGAATGGTTACGGTAGCCCTGCGGAAAAAATGATCGGCATGGGCGTGCTTTTGAAACCGCACACGTTCCCCGGCGCTTGGCGTGTTCCCAGTTGGGACCCGCACAAGTTCTCCGGCGCTTGGCGTGCTCCCAGTTAGATCCCGCCCACTTTCCCAGGCCCTTGGCGCGCTCCCAGTTGGGTCCCGCACACTTTTGCGGGCGCCTTTTGCCTCTTCAGTCAAGTCCCGCACACTTTCCCTGGCGCTTGGCGCACTCCTGGTTGGGTCTCGCACTCTCTCCCCTGCGCTTTGCGAATTTTCATTCGGGTCCCGCGCACGTTTCCTGGCGCTTGGCGCACTTTCAATCGGATCCTACACACGTTTTGTGGGGTTTGGCACACTTCCAGTTGGGTACCGCGCACGTTCCTTTGCGCATGGCACACTTCCAGTCGGACCCCGCACAATAAACGGTGTGCATACGCTTCCTGATGGACGTAAAGGAGACCTACTCTGAAGCTTGCAATCAATTCACTCTTATCACAATACCACTCCATTTCTCTCAATCGGCCAACCGTTTCATATCATTCAAAGTTTCACTGGACTGACACACACACACACACACACACACACACACACACACACACACACACACACACACACACACACACACACACACACACACACACACACACACACACACACACACACACACACACACACACACACACACACACACACACACACACACACACACACACACACACACACACACACACACACACACACACACACACACACACACACACACACACACACACACACACACACACACACACACACACACACACACACACACACACACACACACACACACACACACACACACACACACACACACACACACACACACACACACACACACACACACACACACACACACACACACACACACACACACACACACACACACACACACACACACACACACACACACACACATACACACACAACACACACGCACACACACACACATTTTAAAATTCACAAATTTTTCAATATCTTGAGAACCACAAAGCAGATTTTTCTGAAACTTGGGAAGTGTTAAGAACCTTTACTGCTCTACATTTTGTGCAAATGCCAGGTTTGGAACTATCTTCCAAACCGAGATTATCTAACTGTTTTGCTTCGCCACGAGAGGTTCATGATTTGGCATAAAAAATAATTCTGAGAAACTCGTTAAAAAAAAGTGAAATACTTGGTGCACTTGATTTGTCATGGGATTTAACACAGAAGAAACACTAAAAGATCGATGAAAAGATGTACCATTGATTTGGATGTGCGCTTTCTTACTAAAAATCGGAAAATTGAGTGTGGTTATGAAAGGGCTAATCTCGCGCTCTCTGAGAACAATTATTGCTCACAGTTAGAGTTTTCAAGTCTGAGCTCTTCGAAATATTATTTTGTGGCTCCCACCCTATATTTCATTTTTGACGAATCTATGTGCATATGTCAGGGCTCTGTAAAACGCGCGTGATTTGTCCTCTCAAAACCACACTCAATTTTTGATTTTTAGTAAGAAAGCGCACATCCAAATCAATGGTACATCATTTCATCGATCTTTTAGTGTTTCTTCTGTGTTAAATCCCATGACAAATCGAGTATTTCACTTCTTTTAACAAGTTTCTCAGAATTATTTTTTATGTCAAATCATGAACCTCTCGCGGCGAAGCAAAACAGTTAGATAATTTTATTTAATTTTAACGAAGGTTCCCTTCAGAGATAGGAAGAAGAAAACAGGGCACCTAGACGGAGAGGGCGCCTCCCACGATTCAAGACAAACTACTCTACCGATTCGAGACTTGATGCCTCAGCAAAAGAGACTTGATGCTCATGTACAACTCGGCATGAAGTCTTAATTTGCCGCGTTAAATTCACTGTATGGGTGAATTCGCCGCTAGGATACGTGAAAATGGTGCGAACTGGCAGCGAGAGAGGGTCCAATTTACCCCGAAAATGAGGTGAATTTAATTCTCTGTCTCTTGCTCTGCTCTGTGATTTGCTCTGTGGACTCCCAGTTGGGTCCCGCCCACTTTTACCGGCGCATTGTGCACTCCCACTTGGGTCCCTCCATAGTTCCCGGCGCTCTGCGGACTCCCAGTTGGGTCCCGCCCACTTTTACCGGCGCGTTGTGCACTCCCACTTGGGTCCCGTCCACAGTTCCGGGCGCTCTGTGGACTCCCAGTTGGGTCCTGCCCACTTTTACCGGCGCATTGTGCACTCCCACTTGGGTCCCGTCCACAGTTCTCGCCGCTCTGTGGACTCCTAGTTGGGTCCCGCCCACTTTTACCGGCGCATTGTGCACTCCCACTTGAGTCCCGTCCACAGTTCCCAGCGCTCTGTGGACTCCCAGTTGGGTCCCGCCCACTTTTACCGGCGCGTTGTGCACTCCCACTTGGGTCCCGCCCACTTTTACCGGCGCGTTGTGCACTCCCACTTGGGTCCCGTCCACAGTTCCCGGCGCTCTGCGGACTCCCAGTTGGGTCCCGCCCACTTTTACCGGCGCATTGTGCACTCCCACTTGGGTCCCGTCCACAATTCCCGGCGCTCTGTGGACTCCCAGTTGGGTCGCGCTCACTTTTACCGGCGCATTGTGCACTCACACTTGGGTCCCGTCCACAGTTCCCGGCGCTCTGTGGACTCCCAGTTGGGTCCCGCCCACTTTTACCGGCGAATTGTGCACTCCCACTTGGGTCCCGTCCACAATTCCCGGCGCTCTGTGGACTCCCAGTTGGGTCGCGCTCACTTTTACCGGCGCATTGTGCACTCACAATTGGGTCCCGTCCACAGTTCCCAGCGCTCTGTGGACTCCCAGTTGGGTCCCGCCCACTTTTACCGGCGCATTGTGCACTCCCACTTGGGTCCCGTCGACAGTTCCCGGCGCTCTGTGGACTCCCAGTTGGGTCGCGCTCACTTTTACCGGCGCATTGTGCACTCACAATTGGGTCCCGTCCACAGTTCCCAGCGCTCTGTGGACTCCCAGTTGGGTCCCGCCCACTTTTACCTTTGCACTGCACTCCCATTTGGGTCTCGACCACTCTTCGCGGCGCACTTTGCACTCCCTTCTGTGTCACGGCCACTTTTCCCCGCGCTGTACGCACTCCCAGTTGGGAACCGCCCACTTTATACAGCGCTTGGCGCACTTCAATTCGTGTTCCGCACACGGAGCATATGGTCCCTGATAGACCTGAGGCACAACGTCTCTCGAGCTCTATTGAGTCTTATCACGTTATCACTGCATTTCTATTGGAAGACCGACCAAACCTCTTATCGCTAAATTCCTTCAGAGAGAGACACACACACACACACACACACACACACACACACACACACACACACACACACACACACACACACACACACACACACACACACACACACACACACACACACACACACACACACACACACACACACACACACACACATTTTAAAATTCACAATTTTTTTAACATCTCGAGACCCACTGCGGGATTTTTCTGAAATTTGGGCAGTGTTGAGAACCCTTACTGCTCTATCTTTTGTAGAAAGTCCCTTGTTTCAAGGTTTCTCCCGAACAGAGATTCTGGAATGAGGGGTGTGCACAGACGAAGCAATCCTTTTCCAAATCAGGTGCGTATATATATATATATATATATATATATATATATATATATATATATATATATATATATATATATATATATATATATATATATATATATATATATATATATATATATATATATATATATATATATATATATATATATATATATATATATATATATATATATATATATATATATATATATATATATATATATATATATATATATATATATATATATATATATATATATATATATATATATATATATATATATATATATATATATAGGGGGTGTGTATACAAGTCTGTTGGTACTCGCTCGTTTGGTGCCCTGCTTCTACTGAACCCAGCAGACGTTTGAGTGTACACATAGGAACGTTCGAGCGATATAGCGTGCACAACTATATCGCGAAAGTATCCCGCACATTGCATAAAGGTGTCGCCGTCCGGCACACTAAGGCCTCTGGTCCATAACACCTTAGGATCCGTACCTGGGAGTCATGGAGTCTTTGGCCACAAGCCACAATTTCGCCACCCTGAACTGTCGATCGCTGTCGAGTGATATCCAAAAAACTGCGCTATCCAGACTTCTGAGCTATTTCCATGCACCGTTTGCTGCTTTGCAGGAAACCCGCCTCAAGGATAGACGTCATCAGCGTTGGAGAGTACACCATCTACTGCGGTAACGCTGACGATAGGAGAGTGGGAGGCTGTGCAATAGCTGTAAGGAAGGATTTCAATGGTATGGTCAAGGAGTTCGGCTCAACGTCGTGTCGGAATGCATTCGTACGACTGCGGGATCACAGAGGATTCAATCTGTGGATAGTGAGTGCTCATGCGCCCACTGAAACCGCCGAAGACCATTCGAAGGATGCGTTTTATGAGGAACTCAATACGTTGCTGGCCAGGGATACCTTGTCAACATGCTGTTGTCGTGGGGATTGACGCAAATGCGAAGATGGGACTTGATCAGGAATCCGAAGTACTCGGTAAATGGTTCTACCCAGTGGAGCAAACATCGGACAATGGCTACCGCCTTGTCGACTTTGTGAACGCAGTGGTCTGATTATTGCATCGAAATTCAAGAGGAATCATCGCCGCCATCAGCTTACGTGGCAGGGACCAACCCGGCTATCTCCAGAAGAGCAGCGGAAGCGGAAGATGACAACTTTGAAACTACAGCTTGACTATGTCCTGACGAGGAATATTCCAGTATCGGACATTCGAAGATCTAGAGCTGTGTGGGATGTCGCATTCGATTCGGATCACCGTCCTGTTCTGTTGAACTTCACTGCGAGGATTCATAAGAGGAAGCGAGGGGCTCAGCCTCTCCAGAGGATTGACATGACAAGTCTCAGAGATGAAGAGTGCAGAAGGAATTTCCGACAACGCGTTTCTATTCACATCGAGTACGGACTAAGAAGAAACTTTGCGACGCGGATTCTTTTGTCAAATGCATCCAGGACGCTTCGAAAGAGGCACTCCCGGTTGTACAGCCTAGGAAGAAGTTCGCCTACGTCTCAGAAGAAACAACATCTACCTACAACAGAGTATGTGCTCTCAGAACTGCAGGAAACTTCGTGGAGGAGAAGCGTCTGAGGAGGAAGTTGCGTCGGCAGCTTCAAAGTGACCGCGAACGAGTGGACGTGTAGAGCTAAGGAGTTCGAGAAGGCTTGGGAGGAGAAGAATCCGAAGAAAGCCTACACGTTGCTGCGACAGTATAGCGGGAAGATGAAGAGATGTTCTCCTGTCTTGAACACTACCAATGGAGTTGCAGTTGGGGATGCGACGCTGCCAATATGGAAGGATTACTTCAGTTCACTACTGAATCGTCCAGCGCCATCAGTACCTGAGCTCCCGCATGTTCAGAGAGCACATTACGATGTCAGTGAGGAGAACCGCCGACTGGAGTCTGAAGTTTTGGATTGTGTCCGGAAAATAGAAGGAGAATGGAAAGGCAGGAGTGGAGATGACAACATCACTGCTGAAATGCTGAAAGCTCTTCCTCCGTCTGGGATTCGTTGAAATGACCAACACCATCCGTGCCATATGGATGAGCGAAAAGAATACTCCGATTCGTGGAGACATGCGATCATCGTACCTCCTTCACAAGAAGCTATCCGTCACGGATCCTAAGAACTACAGAGGAATCTCTACTTCGTGTCATGTACAAGGTTTTTAGAACGTATCATTCTCGAGCGACTTATCAAAACATCGTGGAAGGAACGACCAGGAGATGAGCAAGCCGGTTTCTTTTCGACCTGGAAGATCGACCATCGACCAAGTGTTCGTCGTGAGAAGAGTAATTGAATCGTGGCAGCGGTTTCAGAAGCCATTACAGCTTGCTTTTTGGACTTTGAAGCCGCGTTCGACTCTCCTCATCGTGATCGATTGCTCCAATGCTCTGCGAGCAGATGGAGTCCCGGAAAAGTATGTTCGGTTAATCGAGGACATGAACAAAGGAACAACAGCAGCAGTTCGTACACCTGTCGGATTTACGTCAGCTTTCGAGGTGAAAAACAGGGAGTAAGGCAAGGAGCCGTTGCAGGGACCTTTTCTTTTCAACTTCGCCGTTGATGACATCATGCGTAGAGATTGCAGGAACAGTTTCCTGCGGATGTGATCCCCTAACACCATCAGGACGCTCTCCCTTGTCGACCTGGGTACGCCGATGACATTGTGTTATTCGCTGGAAAACAACGCAAAACTGCAAAGGATTGTGAACCTCGTTTCGAAGTATGCCGCAGCCTATGGACTTCTGTCTTCGTCCCGACAAATGCAAGCAGATGTGGGTCTCTCTCAGAGAGCCTTCAACTGGAGTTTGTGTTGGACGGACAATGTATCGAACTTGGTGGACGATTTCTCGTTATTTGAGGCTGTTTGCTGGCGAAGAACGATGGTAGTTGCGCAGCGGATATTCGACAACGATGTGCGTAAAAAGCTACGTCTGCATTCAGATTCTCTAACCAAGTGTTTGTGGTCTACCACCATCGCGAAGAAGAAGGAAGTCAAGTTGCGCGTCTACCTATCCGCTATTCGCCCTATCATGATGTACCGGATCATGGAGACGTGGGCAGCTACCGAAAACGCAGATGGAAAGGTTGGATTGCACGGAGAGGAAGCTTTTTAGGCGTTTGCTTGGATATTTCTGGCAACGCGTGTATGCCATCTCCTCAACGAAGACCTTTACAAGGAAATCGACGCAGTACATCAACGCTTGACACGAGGGGAGGTGCCAGCATCTCCTAACGCCATCTCAGGCAGCAATGGGAAAGTCGACTTCGACTGCTCGGGCATATACTAAGAAGAACGCCGGATCGTCTCGTACAACTTACGCTTTAAAAATGCTTCCAAATCCTGTCTGGAAACGGCCACCTGGAGCGTAGGCGAAAGTTCTGGACGGATGTGGTTAAAGAGGATTTATAGTCACTCGGCATCGAAAGAACAGTTCAGGCGCGATGTTTCGTTTCCTGCAGGAAATGGAATAGTGACAGCTGGATGGAATGTGTTCAGAATTGGCTGAAGACCGTGAAAAAAATGGACACGGCTGACTACTAGGACGGCACACACTCGGTGAAGATGCGGAATGACCGCGCGTCAGGCGAAAGCCAACCGATTAAGTAAAGTCAATATTGCAAAGAATTGGCAAAATAACCCTTACATTGATAGCGAGAAATAGCAGATTACAAGCAAAGACTTTAGCGAGTAATAACTTGTTATCTGGAAGTCCGTAGCAAAATCCAATGACAGAATCCTAAAGGAGATGGTCCGAGTTCACCAACAAAATTTGAAAGATTTTCAAAAGCCACATGACTAAAGAGGTTAACTAGTGGAGGAATGCAGAGCGGGGTGTCGGTGCTGCAATGGTGACTTTCTCGCCCGGAAAGCGTACAATGCAAGGTCAAGTCCGTTCTGATTGATCTGAGCTTTCCGTCTCATCGCCATGGTAACCGCAGCTCTTGATGACATCGTGTTTGATATCGCCATCAATCAGTGTTACCTGACCCGCTTTTCATACATAAGAGCAAAGTGAAAAATGCCGCTTCTTGATTATGGCATAAGATTCAGTGTTTAGGGAACGCTAACAAATCAACAACTGAAAAAGTTTGCAACTGCCTGCTTTAAACATGAGAATACTGGTGGAATTTCCTAATCGGCACGTGATCCCAAACGGGACTGGTCCGACACAGTGAAACGTAGCAAATGCCGCCAAAGGTATGGCAACAATTGATCAATCATGACCATTAGGTTTCGCTCCATAGCGGCGGCAACCGCCTTCCTACTGTATACATATTTTTGGTAAATTTGTGTGTGCGTGTGTGTGTTTATGTATGTGCGCGTTTCTCTGTGCATTGGTTTCAGACCGTTTATTCGGCTTGATTTTCAAGACGGGCTACCTTACGGTAATACACGGGCTCAAGAGCGCACAGAACGCCGAAGAAAGTGTGCGGGACCCTAGGTAGAGTGAGCCGGACGCCGTAGAAAGTGTGTGCGGACCTCAGGTAGAGTGCGCTGGACACTGTAGAAAGTGCGCGGTAGACCCAAGGCGGAACGCAAAGTGACGCCGTATTGGCGGTGAACGAGCGAGTGCGCTGACGCCAGGCGCACCCGCGAACGCGTGCGCAGGTCGCCGTAGAAAGTGTGCGGGACCCGAGTGAGAGTGCGCCGGACGCCGTAGAAAGTGTGCGGGACCCGAGTGAGCGCGCCGGACGCCGTAGAAAGCGTGCGGGACCCGAGTGAGTGCGCCGGACGCCGTAGAAAGTGTGCGGGACCCGCGGGAATGCGCAGGACGCCGTAGAAAGCGTGCGGGACCCGAATGAGAGTGCGCCGACGCCGTAGAAAGCGCGTGGGACCCGAGCGAGCGATCGCCGGACGCCGCAGAAAGTGTGCGGGACCCGAGGAGAGTGCCGACGCCGATAATGTGAACTGGCGGGAACGCAGACGCCGGATAAAGAGCGCGTAACCCGAGCAGAGTGCTGACGCCGTAGCAAGTGTGCGGGACCCGCGGAGAGTTCGCCGGACGCCGTAGAAAGTGTGCGTAACTGAGTGAGAGTGCGCCGGACGCCGGCGAAAGTGTGCGTAACGGAGTGAGAGTGCGCCAGACGCCGTATAATGTGCGCGGAACCCAAGGCGGAACGCGCAGGACGCCGTAGACAGCGTGAACGAGAGTGATGCCGGACGTTGCAGAAAGTGTGCGGGACCCGGAGGAGAGTGCGCCGGACGCCGTAGAGTGGCGGAGTGCGCAGGACGCCGTAGAAAGTGCGTGCGGGACCCGAGTGAGAGTGAAGATGCCGGACGCCGTAGAAAGTGTGCGGACCCGAGTGAGAGCGCAGCGCCGGACGCCGTGGAAAGTGTGCGGGACCCGAGTGAGAGTGCGCCAGACGCCGTATAATGTGTGCGGGACCCAAGTGAGAATGCGCAGGACGCCGTATAAAGTGTGCGGGACCCGAGTGAGAGTGAGGCCGGACGTCGTAGAAAGTGTGCGGGACCCGAGTGAGAGTTCGCCGGACGCCGTAGAAAGTGTGCGGGACCCGAGTAAGAGTACGCCGGACGCCGTAGAAAGTGCGTGACCTGTTGAGTGTTTGCCGGACGCCGTAGAAAGTGTGCGGGACCCGAGTGGGAGTACGCCGGACGTCGCCAGAAAGTGCACGGGACCCGAGTGAGAAAGACGCCCGGACGCTCGTAGAAAGTGTGCAGGTAATCAGAGTGAGAGTGCTGACGCCATAGGAAAGTGTGCGGGACCCGAGTGAGAGCAGGTGAGCCGGACGCCGTAGAAAAAGTGCGGGACCCGAGTGAGAGTGAGCCGGACGCCGTAGAAAGTGTGCGGGACCCGAGTGAGAGCAGCCGGACGCCGTAGAAAGTGTGCGGGACCCGAGTGAGAGTACGCCGGACGCCGTAGAAAGTGTGTGCGGGATCTAAGTGGGAGTGCGCAGGACGCCGCAGAAAGTGTGCGGGATCTAAGTGGGAGCAGGCCGGACGCCGTAGAAAGTGTGCGGGACCCGAGTGAGAGTGCGCCGGACGCCGTAGAAAGTGGGCGGGACCGGCGGGAGGCGCGCCGGACGCCGTAGAAAGTGTGCGGGACCCAGCGGAGAGAGCTGGACGCCGTGGAAAGCGTGTGGGACCCGAGGAGAGCGCCGGATGCTGTAGAAAGTGTGTGGGACCCGAGGAGAGTGTGCCGGACTGTAGAAAGTGTGCGGGACCCAAGTGTGGGAGATGAGAAGATGCCGGTCGCCGTCGAAACTGTGCGGGACCGAAGTGGAGTGGCGCGGGGCGTCGCATAAAATGTGTGAGACCCGAGGAGATCGCGCCGTAGGTAGCGCGAGACGCAAAAGGGAGCGCTGGACGCCGTAGAAAACGTGTGAGACTCAAGAGAGAGAGAGAGAGAGAGAGAGAGAGAGAGAGCGAGCGTTACTTCAGAATCACTATGTTCAGTCTAAAAGAGAGCGTACACCACTCCTTTTCTTCAGGTCCCCTACCCTTCATCAGCCTAAATTCAACTGCTTAGCTGTTTATATGCACTAACTTATCTAAATCGGGTTTATATACGATGAAAATAAGAGCATCAAAATCTGCATCCATGAAACACAAACATCATTCTACTTCATTTGGCAATAAAAGTAGCAGGGGGTCGGTTGGTCATGAAAACGTGTAGTAAATTCCAAACAGCGGTTGTCCTTATCATGACAAAAATTAAGATAAATCAAAGGCCACTCCAGGATCTTATGCGCAAAACGGAAGAACGACCGGTGTGTCACGGTACAGATAAGGTTATAAACAAGGCGTAGCAAGGCCTGTGAACGCTTTGTGATTTCCCGATGGTTTAAGTAAGCTGCCGCCCAAACCAGCTTAAGGCGGGCCGGCGCAGGAAGAAAGAAAGCACCGAGTTATCTGCCCGACACCCAAGATGAGGGCGAAGCCGGCGAATGTGGCTACGGCGCAGCCGTGCCCTTTAGCGGCAGCAGAGGCCGGCGTCAAATGGCCGACGCCGCTATTTATCATATACCAGGTTGTTCAACAAGTTTTGTCGTTTGATAAGAGAGGGCGTTGCTGCAATAGCCTCCAAATTATTTTTGTTTTGTTGCTACACTCTTCATATGAACGTATGTAGCGTTTCATTTCAATCTGTCAATTCATTCTTTGTTTACATGCCATTTAGTGCTCGCTTTTCGTGTCACAGCAATGGAAAAAATTGAACATCGTGCAGTGATAAAATTTTATTTTTAAAAGGTGTAGCACCAAAAGAAATTCACGAACAAATGATAAAAGTGTATAATGATTGTTCACCTACAATAAGAACAGTAGAAAGATGGGTTGCTGAATTTAAACGTGGTCTCACAAGTTTTTTCCAAACACGATCCACGTGAAGGACGTCCAAAAAGCGCACCAACACCAGAAATCATAGCCAAAATACAGGATATGGTTCTGGAAGATTGTTGATTACCTGGGAGGGATTCAGCAGAGGCTTTATACATCTGCCAGGGCATTGTGAGCCATATTTTAAGAGAAATTTTTGGTTTTAGAAAGCTGTGTGCACAATGTGCGCCGTATTCGCTAACATTGGAACAAAAACACATCTTTGAACGTGACTTTCCGCAACATTTCGAGCGTTTTAAAAAGGATAAAGAGGATTTTGTGCGTCGATTCATCACTATGGATGAGACTTGGGTCTGTCACCATGATCCTGAATCAAAACAAGCATCTAAAGAGTGGTGTGAACCTGGTTGTTCGGCTTCGAAACGAGTTCGTGTCCGGAGATCGGCAAAGAAGGTTATGGCATCAGTTTTTGGGACGCGAAAGCAAATTGGTTGTAGACATTTGCAATCTGGTGAAATTATTAATTTTGAACATTATTGCAACCTTTTTGGACCAGTTGAAGGAAAAAATTCGTGAAAAAGACCCGGTTTCAGTAGAAGAAAAATCCTTTTTCATCAGGACAATGCAATCGCCACAAGAGCACTTTGACAATGGCTAAAATCCATCAATTAAAGTTCGAACTGTTGGAGCATCCACCGTATTCAGCAGATTTGGCCCCCCAGCTACTTCCAATTGTTTCCAGAACTCAGAAAATTTATGCGTGGCAAGCGTTCTCTTCATCAAATGAAGAGGTCATAACGGCTGTTGAAGCGTATTTTGCAGACCTTCCGGATTTTCACTTCAGGGATGGGATCCACAGATTTGAGGATCGTTGGAGCGAAAGCATTAATCTTTAGGAGATTACACTGAATGCTAAAGTTGTATTTTGAACCATAAAATTGTAATCTTTTATTTAACGACAAACTTATTGAACAACCTGCTATGTACAATAATGCCAAGCTATCCAAGGGTAAAAGTGGGCGAAATGGGCGAAGTCAGCAACTAAAGCGTCTTTCGACCACAACACGCCTCAAAGTGCTCCATTTTCAATTTTTGAAAGGACGAAAATGTTCACCGTGCCACAATATATTTAACTATGTGAGACAAAATTGGAAATTACTTAATAAACGCTTTTTAAGATTGAGTTAGTTATACATTTATATTTATATTTATTTTGCACTCATGGTGGCGCAATCGACAGGAGTTAACGAACAAAAAAAGTCGACTGCGACTTTTCCGACTCAACCAAAAACAACCACGCAAATGAGGAGAATCACAAAACAATCAGTAAACAAAGAATTAACAGAGCTCCACGTGCTTGCCAAAAGCAGTGAAAAACGCAGCCACCACGACCAAATAACAGATCAGTATTTTTTGAAACCAAAATTAGTATCAGCAATTTCCTTTCCAGTGATATGTTGAAAAAACGCCTGGATGCAAATGATTTCACAAAAAGTGTGTAGGGTTAGAACACAGAGGATACGATCAGCCTGGGTAAATCTAAATTTTAGGCGAAGTTATTCTGGGGGTGGGCTAATAGAGGTGCCTCTTCGATCTCGGCAATAAACCCTCAGGCGTAAGACTCCAGACTCCAAGCAGGCAATGGTAAACCATTCCCCTTGAGCGTGATCCTGCACCTCCAGCTCTACGACTGTGGTTTTTGCAGTGCACAAACACGAAGTCTACTGGGCATTTAATCGCTGGAGCCGATATTCATTTTTCAAAGAAATTTCTGAGTTTGGAAGTGGTTGTTTCTATCGAAATTGATAGGTTGAAAAGAAAAACATCTTAGCAAACTGGGGGCAAGTACATAAAGAGAAGGCCTATAAATGGAACACTAGTTACACATCAGGCACGCCTATCAATTCCAGAGCGAAATCTGCTTTATGAGAGCCTTTTAAAAACAGAAGTGCTTGGTTTCTGCAAAAGTTCAATTGGCAAAGTTTGTTCAATCACTTCGTGATGTCTGATTGAAAGAATGAGTTGCTGTATTTGGTTGCTCTTGAGAAACACTACGTCGTTCTATGGCCTGGAAGTACTGATATTAAGACTATCTCTTCTCAGAGAAGAGGGCCTGAAATGCCAAAATTTGCCAGGGAGGTTGAAATTCTCCTCTGAGTATTTTGAACGCTATGACAATGTTTCATACTAGGTCAAAAGTGCGTAACTGATTTTGTAATTTCGTAAATGGTAAATCGTGATTTTCCAAATTCCTCGTAATTCGTAAATCGTAATCTGTAACTGATAATTAGTAGGTAGTAATTGCACATATCCAAATCCTGATTTGATGTGTAAACGACCCAAGCATTCCAGAGATGAGGTGTTTCCATATCGGAGAAGGTTTGAGATTGTGTTTCAAAAAAACACTGTTTTGAGCAGTACATGAAAAAATCAAATATCATACGCGGGATATTAACGACTTCAATGATAGCTAAAACTCAAAAACCAAGCTTAATCAAATGCAAAACCTGTATCTTGTTTTGCAGAACATTCATCTACGAAAACATGGCGAAGATCACCGCTTCACCAAGCACTGCTCAATGATGGGAGCGAAGAAGGGCAACACTGTGATGAGAGAAAATAGCGTTGGATGGTTCAAGCTCAATCTTTCAAGGGAAGGATAATTGGGCAAGGTGGAAATATCAAGGTGTAATACATGCTACTATAAAACCACTTCTTGACACACAGAAATCAAGTCACCTCCACATTTTTGTGAAGCGTTACTCTGAGCGGAGTTATATAATCAGTTCCTCTCCATAGACATAAGTTCAGGGTGAGATTAGAAAACGGCAGTTCGAGAGTTGAAGGTTTTTCAGAATTCTGGATTACCCAAAGTGGAAGGTTCTCTATAAATCTGTGATTTCGAAAATGAACCATTTTAGAGTACTCACTTTCCTTTTAGAAATTGGCTGAGATTCTCAATTTCAAAAACATTTAATAATCTTTTAAAAGTTGAAACTGTGCTGCTATATAATTTTTGTATAAATTGTTCCAGAGCTGATACTGTGGACATTGTTGCAACTTTGCACTTTTTGAGGTGGTATCAGCGAGCTTTGTTAGAAACAGTTTCGCCTTCTTCATATTCTGAAAAACCTAAATCCAATTGCAAAAATGCACGATCGAGCTTTGTAGCTTGGTTGACTCTATTTAGAAATTCAGATCTCTTCAAAGTACCAAGCTTATATAATATCCAGTTTGGAAATTCCGGATTCGAAATCCCCATGCAGAAGAGCTCTTGCCTTTATGGCGTTTGGTCGTGTGTTTCCACAATGGTGGATTTGGCTCTTCAGATTCTGAAGAAGGCTAGAAAGCAATCAGAGCATGATCCGAATGAAACCTGATAGCACCTTCATGCAAAGCTGGAGTCAACGTCAACACAATGTTGAGTAATGCCGAGGTTAAGCAAGAGTCGGTTACTGTTTGAAGCTGTTTCTTGGATTCACCACTTTTCCTCTCGTATTCTAATTACTTTTTCCGGGGATGTACATCTACTTGAAGAGTTTCGGAAAATTCCATGAAACTTTTTTGTCAGAATAGTTTTCAGGTCAGAAAAATGTTTTCCCGTTCAGCCTGGCAATTCCAATTCACGAAACAGCTGGATTTTTCGCTTGTAACTTTTGAACCGCTGAAAATGGATGCGTGGTGATAGTTGTTTTCGAAATCTCCGTGAACTTGTACAATGAATATTTTGTTTGAGTTTCCAACCTTTCTTTTTATAAGCAAGCTTGAGTGTTGTAGGAAGCCAAACCTCATATTTAATTTCTATATCGGGGTGGAATTTCTATCACAAATTTTTAGACGACCACTTGTGCACAGCCACAGCTTGAAGGCAGTATGTTCACGATAAAATGCTGCCATGTTTCAAAGCCCTAGCTTAAAAGCAGATCTTTATGCTACAATTCCAATAATGTCTCTGAAGTCGTACGAGGCCTCCTGGGAACGGGAGTTATGGTCCCTTAAACACTGAGCCTAAAGGGGAAGCATGGTGGACTAAGTCGTTCGAGGCTTACATAACTTTAAATCTTTTGCAGCCGACATGTATACGAGCTTACCTGGGTAAAAAGAGAAGTTGAGAAATGAAGGGTAGAACTGGGCCACTGATCGCAAACCATCTAATCGCTCATCCCACGATCTGAAGTTTTCTTTTGTACAATGCCGCCGAGATACGAGCATTGCGCTTTTTTGGGATTGCCTTGCGCTCGAAGTGGCAACTTCGGGCTTTTTTGAAATAACTTCCTGGCCCGTTTTCATGCACTCTTTCGACATTAACGTTACAGTGTGCTTCTAACTTCACCCCATTCCTAGTGGAAACTGAAACACATTTTTCGTGAACAATGTCTTCATGCATTATCGTGCTTGGACCTCGTGGTCCCAGCGCATGATTCTGCCTACACTACGATGTTCTGCGCTTGTGGTTGTCTCCGCAACTGCGCATCGGAATTTGGCTCTGATATACGGTGCAGGCAGCGCTCCAGCAAATGTCTGCGTCTCCTGTGTTTATCGCATTGCGGGCGGGGGGTGGTCACTGACAGAAGCGGAACGGTCGGTCTGAATTGAATTCCTACGCTATCAACATTCTCGGACGGTCGGGGCTTGGTGCGTCAGCGCAATACCGTTAGTACGCCGGTACAAAGGATCGGCAGCACCTGTGCGCAACGCTGCTGGTAACAGCAGGATATGCTGGCAACGACCAGGAGCTCCTGTTGCTTGTGCTGGCGTACCGCGCTTTGTTTTATCGTCTTACGTGCTCTTGCCAGCCACTCTCTAGTGTCTGCTGACACTCCCGTGATTTGTCTAATACGAATGGGCATTGCAGCATCTCTTGTACGACGGCGGCGGGTATATAAGGCAGCCAGTCGCTGAGGGGCAGTTAGCCGTTTGAGGCCAGTCCGAGAGGTGACCTTGTATGCTGTTCAGAGTAAATTTTGGAACGCTGAGGGGGGATCATCCCCATCGCGAAAGCCTCTGGTTGCGGACCGCGGCGAGTGTTCTCCTTACTGCCGGCCCGTGACAAAATTATATCAACACCGGTAAGGAGGGTGGCTGTCCAAATTCTGTCGATAATGAGCGTTAGTACGCCAGCATACGTTGGCAGGATATGCTGCCGCAACCAGCAGCTCCTGCACACAACGAAAAGCAGAATTGATAACGCCAACGTACGTTGGCAGGATATGCTGCCGCCAGCAGCGCTCTGCACGCTTGAGCGTTAAATCTTACGAGATCTGCCCTGGCGTACTAACGGTATTGTGCCGACATGCTAAGCCCCGACTGTCACAGTTTATATTTCGCCATGTGCGACACCACAGGGTGGCTTTGCTAACACGTCTGGCTGGGAATACCAGGAGTAAGGTTGCATCGAGAATTGAAATCTGGAAGAATAATCAAATACCAGGAGTGTGGCAAAGAAGTGGTAAATTCATCTATACCTCTTAGACAACGAACTTACATTCATTCCCTCAAGCACATACTTTCACGATTTGTTACGATTTATTTACGATTCGTTACGATTTTGGCCCGAAAATTTCGTAAATCGTAAATCGTAAAGAATTGCAAAAAACGCCCGTAATTCGTGTGTGTGTGTGTAAAATCGCAATTCGTAATTCGTATATTTTGCACAGCCCTGGTCGGCCATAGATCCGCCTGTACAAAGACTTCTTAAACCAAGCTCGCTCAAGCGAATTCTGTATGATGGCATGTTTCGGAGGGATAGCTGGGATCAGGAAAGGCGCAGGCAATAAACGATCCTTGTGAAAGTCATCTGGACCTTTTCTATCTTGTTTATGAGATTTCTAGTGTAGGGATTCCAAACTTGGCTCTAATACTCCAAAATAATTAACACATATGTTTTGTAAAGTTTTATCCAGAACGGTAGTATCACTAGTTTTAACCGTTTCTGAGCAAAGCTACCAAAGGCAACCACATGGCTTTGCAAGAGCAACTCATTGATATATATGTTTCCCAATCAAGAAGTGTTTGAAGTTTTGATGACTCCAAGATTCAGATTTGAGTAAGTGTCTCTGGCAAAGCAACCCCATCAAGAGATTCAGCTACTGTAAATTCGAAACAGAGTTTTGGCCAAGAGAAAGCAGATACGTTTTTACTTGGAGTTGAGCTTTAACTCTAGTACTAGCCCAGCTTAGATGAACATACGCTCAATCGCACTTTTCACATTCCCTGATTGGATAACTATGTCTGTTACTGTCGCCGGAAATTGTATAACGCAGGATATCGTCCTCAATATACACACATATGTGAATATCTTGGTTTATTTTCAGGAAGGCAGAGATCTGAGGTATATGTTGAACAGAATGAGTCATTACTCCGCCTTGAGGGACCAGTTACAGATGTACAAAATGCGTTCTAGAGAAAGTGCCACCGTACCACAGTTAACAACAAAAGTTCGCTCAAAAGGAAAGAATCAGCCAGCTCAATAGATTTCCCTGAACCCTAATATCTTTCGCGTACTTTTCTGGAGTAAGCTTTACCGTGCATCGACGGTGTCAAATGCTTTGCTAAAATCAAAGTAAACAACATCAACAACTTATAGACGAGCTTAGTGCACCAATCCAAGAGTGATTACATTCTAGAAGCTTGCAGGCAAGTAGAAGAGAGAGTTTTTAACAAAACCAAACTGTTCAGGAGGGATAGTTAAATTTGTCTAGCCAATCTTGAAAACAAACTTCCAAAATTTTTTCCATGACTTTGCAAGGCGTTGGTGTAATGCTTTTCTATAGGTCGAAAATTCATAAGGTGATGAAGCAGAAGAGCTTTTAGGTATTGCAGTAACTATCGATCTCTTCCACAAAGCGGGAACCTGGCCAGTAATAAGCGAGATGTTGAAAAATGTGACACATGAGGTGTGATTGAGATTTTCTCAGCGAACATTTTATAGAAAATTGCAGGAATTCTGTCCGAAGGGATCGAAAAAGAAACTGTTTAAAGGCATCATACGCACTGAAAATACCTACCGTTTTTTGAGTTCAAGGTTATTGGTTGGGCTCACCAGAGAGAACATAGGGAGAGTTTGTTGGGTCACCGACGACATTATTGTGAAGATAGTGGAAGTCGGGAGTGCTCCGAATTCCGCCGGAAGAGGCCGAGCCACTTCCGACAGCCGTATGGCTGAATAAATAGAGGAAGGCTGAGCTTAACTGAGGAAGTGACACGTCAGCAATTTCCGCCATTTACGCGATTTAACTTGTTGATTAGCTTGTTGCCGTTCTCTATTTATGCCCGCATGGCTGTCGGAAGGCCGGCCTCTTTGGTGGAATTCGAAGGCATTCGATCCCCATATCTTCCCAAAGCAATGTCATCGAGGCCCATATAAACTCTACCTACGTTCTCAGGCGTTTAACTAATGATTAAAAACTCAAAAAGCGGAGAGTGAAATTCAGCGCCTACGATGCCTTTGAACAACTTTACGCAAGTATCTACGGACCAGTGAAGGATTAATCACTGGTAGGGACTAATCAGGGATAACATATGTCAGGAAGTTTGCGTTAGATTGACATGGAGGTGTAGAAAACACCTGCGAAAAAAGTCAACCAGTGCATTGGCTTTATCTTCCTGATGGTAGTGAGGACACCTCCATCTGAACCATATGAGCACGTCAGATTGTTCTTTTTACCCACACGTTTACTGGGACGGTAGGTACAGTAGAGCTTCTTCATGTTGGGACTATTGGAAAGTTTTGTAAGTAGTAAGTAAATAAGGAAAGTTATGAGATTTGATAATGTTGTATCACAAGATAACGAGCTCATTCGATCAAAAGCAACCAAACGCGATCTCTAGCATGGTCAAAATGAAAGCATATTTTACCTTGGAAAATTATGTTCCTCCCCAATTTCCCCTAAATATTTTCACACGATTGACTAGATTACAACATGCCCGTACATTCCAGCGTTTTCAGGAGAGTGAAATAGGAACGGGTACTTTGGTGCGAGTTGTAGGTCGAAAGACGCTTTAGTTACCGACTTCGCCCTTGTTCGCCCCGCTTTTTACCTTTGGATAGACACAGTGTACCACTAGTTTCGGTCCGGAGATTCAATACCGGTCTGGACAATTTTCTGGCATTCTCATGCACAAAGAAAGTCTGTTTGTCAACCACCTACCAAATTTCCTAGCATTCTCGGCACTATCCTACAATGTGGGGCGCATACGATTCAAGACAGAAATGAAATGAACAGTAAGGCTACCAAAAACGAATTGTTTCTATAGAGCTTTTATGAAAACAATGATTGATAGCACTATCGGGCATCTTTTTATCAGAGATTTTCTTCATTTCTGTATATAAATCGGGTGCTACTGCGCCTTAGATAGACACGCAATCTCAAACAGTAGTTTCGGCCTTAGCTCGGAAAGTGTCATTCGTCGCGCGCCGCAAAAGCAAGAAAAGCGAGGAAGAAATTCTGTAGAATTACTGGGCGTGATAGTGTTATTAATCGGTAATTCATGCTGTTGATTTTTATGCTATAGAAAGACCCTGTCTGCCCCTCGTCTAGAATAGTAGTTATACATTTTATTGTCAATCTCCTAACTTCGGAAAATACTTGATGCATCATGATATCTGCATCTTAGAAACCTAGTGGTTGTTTTGAGAAAGCACTATGTTAAAAATCCGGAAACGATCGTTCCGCTTCCAGAATAGCAGATTCAGCGCCAAGCGAATATAAATATCTGAGACCAGACCCTTCAACAACCTCACATATTTTCTCTTTTGGGGTTCTATGAGAGTGGAGAAAATGGGAGGATCGTCTTCAAAACATATGCAATCCTCAAGATCAAATTCGAAATTATGATTCAGATATCCACGCTAATTCTTCTTAATACATTCTGATTCTCTTTCGTAATCTCTTTACTATCATGTGCATAAACGTCGTTCGTTGTTTCTCTCTATTCATAGAAAACGAAACACTTTTTTGATTTCCAGAATTACTCTGGGGAGTTTGTGCATAAATTGCAGTAGTCGCAGTCGACATTCGGGTCACTTCATTCGTAGATTTTACGTGAAGACCGAGCAGCGAACGTTTCAAAGTTCGATGCTTTGCTTCGACATAAAATTTGCTTGTTCATCGCGGACCTGATTGGAGACATGGGCATAAGTTTCAAAAGAGAAGAACCGGTAATTTTGGAATTAAGTCCAAAATAATTATTTTTGACAAATTGTATGACTGAGCACAGCTGAAAACAAAAATGTGTGCAACTGTGAGCAGATCCCTCCATATAGAATAATAAATCTCATAAGGCGGCTACTCTTCTGGAAAGAAATTGTGCCAATCCAAATGGAATTTTAAAAATAATAATATCACATGCCAAAAAATATTAGTATAAGAAAGTATAAGAAAGAAGTATAAGAAAAACGTTCATTCCCGGAAAAACAGATTTTAAAAGGGGAGCCTTTTGCACTTGAGCATCAGAAACAACAATCTTCGCCTCTCAGACCACCATCTCCACTTTAACAGAACCTATGACCTCACATTTGGGCCTATTTCAGAGTTCGATCGTTGTGCGACGCGATCGTATGCAGGGCGACGCGACCGTCGCGTCGCCGTGGAAATCTGCAGGCTTTGGAAGTGTGAATGCACAATCGCGAAAGTTGATGATCACGCATTTTTACGTACATATTCTAATCGACGCCCAATCGGCATAGATGAGTATGCAAATAAACATAGGTTACTGTTTATTTGCTGTATTCAACTAAGTATGACAAATTATTAGCGAACAACAATTATTTGTGAGAGTTTGCTGGCCGTGGTTGGTGTTGAATGTCTTCGATGAGGTTTTTTTTCTTTTTTTATTTGAAAGCTTCATGGTTTGTGTCGTGCCATCTGGAGACATATAATTGCTTAAGCGTTTAGCTCTTGGAGCAATTCCACAATCCGAGACGATTGGAAAAAGGACGCGGCAAAAAAATTCATCATCAAAACAGGTCCAACAAAGCCCAAGAGGTGCTTAACTATCACAAACAATTATCGGAAAGTTTTTTTCAGAAAAAGCACTGACCTTAGGAAATGCGGATGTAAACAACACCCTTATACTTAGCTAGCAGTTATGTCCCTGTCAGGGGTGTGTGTGTGTGTGGTGTGTGTGTGTGTGTGTGTGTGTGTGTGTGTGTGGCAAGTGTGTGTGTGTGTGTGTGTGTGTGTGTGTGTGTGTGTGTGTGTGTGTGTGTGTGTGTGTGTGTGTGTGTGTGTGTGTGTGTGCGTGTGTGTGTGTGTGTCTGCATGTATGTATGTGTGTGTGTTTGTGTGTGTGTGTGTGTGTGTGTGTGTGTGTGTGTGTGTGTGTGTGTGTGTGTGTGTGTGTGTGTGTGTGTGTGTGTGTGTGTGTGTGTGTGTGTGTGTGTGTGTGTGTGTGTGTGTGTGTGTGTGTGTGTGTGTGTGTGTGTGTGTGTGTGTGTGTGTGTGTGTGTGTGTGTGTGTGTGTGTGTGTGTGTGTGTGTGTGTGTGTGTGTGTGTGTGTGTGTGTGTGTGTGTCCTATTGATCTTGGGAATGGCTGATCAGAAATGTTATAAAATGGTACCATTATGTAGGTGGGGAGGACATAATCTAAGTTCCCAAAAAATCGGCTTGAATTATCTCTTGTGCGCCTCGGGGCAACCGACTTTGTCCGTGGGGCGCACTTTTGGCCGTCGGTCATGAAAACTTCTATGAGTCGTCTAGCGCTAGAAGGGCTAAGCACTCATCAAGGCGGTAGGTATTTAATAGTAATGGATGGGACGCCGTACAGAATCGCTAGGGTTTTCGGGTATGCAAGGCGTTACCGATAGTGTGCAGCACCTCAGTGGGAGCGTGCAGGACGTTATACAAAGTGTGCGGGACCCCAGTGGGAGTGTGCAGGGCGTAATATAAAGTGTGCACGACACCAGTGGGACTGTGCAGGACACCAGTGGGAGTGTGCAGAGCTTCATAGAAAGTGTGCAGGACCCAAATGGGAGAGTGCAGGGCGTCGAGCATGAAATGTGCACGACCCAGAAGGGAGGGTGCACGGTGTCATAGAAAGTGTTAGGGACCCTAACGGGAGTGTGCAGGGGGTCATAGAAAGTGCGCTGATCCCCAGTGGCAGTGTGCAGGACCCCAGTGGGAGTGTGCAGGGCGTCACAGAAAATGCGCAGGTCCCGGGAGAGAGAGTGCAGGAGGTCATCGAAAGTGAGCAGGACCGCAATGGGAGTGTGCAGGACGTCACCAAGAGTGTAGGATTTGAAAAAAGGTTTTTTAAAATTTTGTTCTTGCTAAATCTTAACCTTTTTGTGGCGAAGAAAGCAGATAGGAAAACATGAATCTTGAGAAGCGTGATACACGTTTTGAGAATGACGCAGAACTCCGGAGGCATTCCCTTGCCAGTGTTAGGAAACAAGCAGCAGCTCCACTTCCGCACCTTCTCTGTTCGTCTCATTGCAACCGCTCAGTCATTTTGATTTACTAACTTATATATGTTGCAAGTCTGAGCTTATCAAAATTGACACCACAAAAACATAAACAACCGCCTACTTATTCCATTCATTGAGAACTAGGCTATGGTGTTGGCCAACTAGGGAAACAACGTATAAAATGAGAATGCGTTTGTCCTTATCATGACAGAGATGGTGAGAGACTAATCTCTTGGGAACTTTACAAATCGGAAGAAAGAGCAGTGGTTAGGGACGCAAGGGAGGGAAGGAGGGAAGGGGTCGAGAACTTTATGCCGGTAGCAACCGACGATCAACCGCTGGCGTCTTACGTTTTGCTTTTTGATCCCGTATTTTCATACCCCACGCCCTATTGTAAATGTCCGGCAGCCTGTTCTACCCAGAATAGTCCATACGGACAGCGACTTTCGGGTAGACGAAAGTCACTCAACGCCGTATTGACAAACTAATCCGTCTCAGGAAGTTGACGCACGCAAAAGTTTCATTGAGCGAAAACTTTGCTAGGTTTCGCTAGTAGATGGATAAAGCGCACAAATTTTTTCGAATGCCACAAAGCGAAACAAAGAATAAACTACAACACGAATTCTTCTATGAAATAGTAGATCTTCCGCGATGCAAGTCTTTACCTAGGCTGTCGAGAATGAAGGTAAGCTACCTGAAAGAGCAGAACAAATAAAAAAAACTAAAAATCGGGAAAAGTCGAGACATTTGAGTGCAGAAACATAAAACACTAGCAGCGACCGGTCGCGTCGCCGTGCAGTGCAAGGCGACGCGGTCTGTCAATGCCAGTCGCCCAATCCCGCGATTTCACCCACTTTCCTTGCAATTTTGTCTGAAAGACCTGCGACCTGATCACGCGACGCGACCAGATCGATACGCAGGGTTTTCGTTCGGTTGCGTCGCACAGCCATCGAACTCTGAAAGAGACCTTAGGCCGGAATCATACTTCCGTCGCGGTGATGCGTGAAAAGAGCGGTATCGATCAATCGCGACGATATTGCGATTCGGGGAGAATCGATTGCTTTCATAGGAGCAAGGGAAGTTCGTCTAATTAAATAGGATGAGATATTCATTCGAGAGTGATCGACACCTCTGTTTTTACCCACATTGCCGCAATTTTCAGCAAATATTCATATCGCCGCGATTTTATCACAACTTTGCGCAATGGAGAGCGGCGCCGAGGTCACCGCGGCGATATGAATATTGTGGTGAGCGCGAAGCGCTCACCAGATTTGGCTTTGAATCGCCATCGTGCAACCCCTGATCTCAGTATCAGGGTCCAGAGTAAACGTAGGAAGTCCGTTCTTTTTGCATTTGATATACTTTAGAAAGTTGAATAACTGTTCAAAAAATGGTCCGGAATGGATATTTGAGATTAGAGAAAAATTGTCAAAACCACGTGATTTTGGTCGCAAAAAAAAGGGTTCATCTCTTTTTTTTCAGTTGGCGTTCACGATCTTGTTGGAACACTTATCGTTGAGCTAGAGAGCTCACTTTTGGCCAGAAAGTTGGTTATGATTGCACCTAGCTCCTGTCAAAATTTGAAGTTGGTAGCTCAATTTTTGTGGAACCTCAAAATTGAGGGTCAGGGAAGACAAAAACACGTAAACATGTTATTATAAACCATCCGACGTTTACTCATCCGTAAAAATGAAGTAATGAAATAAGCACCGTTACTGATAGGCTTTTCCTCAGCGCCGCATGGTGTAGAAAGTGTGCGGCAGAACGCCGTAGAAAGTGTGTGGGACCCAAATGAGGTGCAGGACATGGCCGTAGAAAAAGTGTGGGACCCAAATGAGAGTGCGCAGGCCGCCGTAAAAGAGTGTGGGACCCAAACCAGAGTGCGTCGGACACTGTAAAAAGTGTGTGGAACTAGGCTAACAGTGCGCCGGACGCATGGCGTAGAAAGTGTGCGGGACCCAAATGAGAGTGCGCAGGACGCCGCAGAAAGTGTGTGGGACCCAAATGAGCAGTGCGTCAGACGCCGTATAAAGTGTGTGGGACCCAAACTGAGGAGGTGCGCAGAACGCCGTAGAAAGGGTGTGTGGGACCCAAATGAACTGTGTGCGCCGGACGCCGTAGAAAGATATTGCGGGACCCAAATAAGAGAGTGCGCAAGGACGCCGTACAAAGTGTGTGGGACCCAAACGAGAGTGCGCAGGCCACCGTAGAGAGTGTGTGGGATCCAAATAACTGCAGTGCGTCGGACGCCGTAGAAAATGTGTGGGACCCAAATGAGAGTGCGCAGGACGCCGTAGAAAGTGTGGGACCCAAATGAGAGTGCGCAGGACGCCGTAGAAGAAGAGTGTGGGACCCAAATAACAGTGCGCCGGACGCCGTAAGAAAGTGTGGGACCCAAATAACGGTGCGTCGGACGCCGTAGAAAGTGTGTGGGACCCAAATGAGAGTGCGCAGGACGCCGTAGAAAGTGTGTGGGACCCAAATAACAGTGCGCCGGACGCCTCAGAAAGTGTGTGGGACCCAAATAACGTTGCGTCGGACGCGCCGTAGAAAGTGTGTGGGACCCAAATGAGAGTGCAGGACGCCGTAGAAAGTGCGTGGGACCCAAATAACAGTGCGCCGGACGCCTCAGAAAGTGTGTGGGACCCAAATAACGCAGTGCGCGTCGGACGCCGTATGAAAGTGTGTGGGACCCAAATGAGAGTGCACTGGACGCCGTAGGGTGTGTGGGACCCAAATAACAGTGCGCCGGACGCCTCCAGAAAGTGTGTGGGACCCCAAATAACAGTGCGCCGGGCGCCTCAGAAAGTGTGTGGGACCCAAATGAGAGTGCGCGGGACACTGCGTAGAAAGTGCGTGGGACCCAAATAACAGTGCGCCGGACGCCTCAGAAAGTGTGTGGGACCCAAATGAGAGTGCGCAGGACGCCGTAGAAGGTGTGTGGGACCTGAATAACAGTGCGCCCGGACTCCGTAGAAGGTGTTATTGTGGGACCCAAATAACGGTGCGTCAGGGCGCGCCGTAGGGGTGTGTGGGACTGATAAGAGAGTGCGCAGGACGCCGTAGAAAGTGCGTGGGACCCAAATAACAGTGCGCCGGACGCCTCCAGAAAGGTGTGTGGGACCCAGAAATAACGCAGTGCGTCCGGACACCGTAGAAAGTGTGTGGGACCCAAATGAGAGTGCGCAGGACGCCGTAGAAAGTGCGTGGGACCCAAATAACAGTGTGCCGGACACTCAGAAAGTGTGTGGGACCCAAATAACGGTGCGTCGGACGCCGTAAAGAGTGTGGAGACCCAAGTGGAATGAGCCGGAGGCCCGTAGAAAGTTTACGAGACCCAAATACAAGCACGCCCATGCCTATCTGTTTTTTCCGCAGGACTACCGTAACCATTGTTGAACAAAACATGATAACGAACGATAACACACGCTTCATAACATGCGGGGTATAAAGGGCAGACGAAGGCGGTATGCATTCATTCACAAACCGCTCTCTTCGAGAAGCCACTGGAAAGTGGCTAAGGGGGTGAAATTGTGCAAACATGATTGGTGGCTACTACGATGTGCTTATATCAAACTGATGACGCTTGGGGAAAAAATTCGAAAGGAGGGTTACGGTAGCCCTGCAGGAAAAATGATCGACATGGGCGTGATTGTGACCCAAATGATAAGGTGTGCCGACATAAATATAGAAGATCGTGCAGAGACATCTGCTGGGAGACGTGCGTGCAGGACGTCATAGAAGAGGGGGGGCAGGGCATCAGTGGGTTTGCTTTGAATTAACACCACCGCAGGCATAAGCTAATGTTGTTATTATGAAAGAAACCTTCAGGAAAAATAAATGAAGTTCCTGAAAGTTTAGGTTCCTGGCAAAAGTAAAGATTTGGCATGGCAATTTTTTTCAGAAAAATTCCAAATATACTCAGTTAAAAGGGGAAGGTAAAGAAAAAATGAAAAAGAGTTTTGAAAATATTCCTGAGAACGATTTGGCGTAGAATAATTTGATTTTTAGAAATGTAATGAAAATAGTTGAAAGTATGATTTGGCAGTCGAGTTTGAACCAACTATTTACAAGAGTTGTGCGAAACGAGAGATCGCATCGTATGAGCTTGTCCGTAGAACATATCGAAGCTAAATCACGCGTGATAAGGCAAGCAGTAAAGCTCGTTCCGTGAGCTGGAATGCCGCGGTCTTCTCGTATTAAGTGAAGTAAAATCAGCGCTGTTTGTTTCATATCACGCGTGATTTTGCTTTGATATGTTCTACGGATAAGCTCATACGATGCGATCTCATTTTGCACAACCCTTATCAATAGTTGGTTCAAACTCGACTGCCAAATCCATACTTTCAACTATTTCACTACATTTTCCAAGAATCAAATTGTATTCTACGCCAAAATCGTTCTCAGGAATATTTCAAAACTTTTTTTCATTTTTCATTTCATTTTCTCCTTCCCTTTTAACTGGTATATTTCAATTTTTCGAAAAAATTGCCATGCCAAATCTTTACTGTTGCCAGGAACCTAAACTTTCAGGAATTTAGCTCAATAATTCCGGTATGTGGTTGAAAAGGTAGATTCCAACCGACCTCGAACGTTTGCATCATCCCATTTCACTCAATGAGATGCTGTTTTTCTCGTCAAAACAATCGATAACCTCTGAAGGGCAGTATCGCCGCGATTGATCGATACTGCTCTTTCTCACACATCGCCGCGACGATAGTATGATCCGGGCGTTAGGGGTCAGAATGGGAGTCCCGCCGCTGAAAGAGCAGCGGCGGAGGTAGGGAGGGCGCGGCGTGCCAGCGCCAGCACAAGGCATTTCGCGCCGCAGCCTTGATTCTCCAAATGCTATGAACGGGTGCGCGGCAAACTGGAGCGGCGACGCGCTTTTACGTACTACGTACAGAGCTATGCACCTGACATCTAAATATCCCGAATTAGCTGATAGAGAAATATTCAGATTGGCAAAAGTTGAAGGAAGATTTAATTTCATTGCGGTTTTGAGCCCTGTCCACAGTTTCACATGAGACAGCTATATAATATTAGTTTTTAACAACAAACAGATTCCCAGCGACCATAGCTACTTCAAAACTTGAGAATTCTCCCTGAAAAGAAATAGATTCCGTGATCGATGCGCACCCTTCACTTTTTTGTATTAATTTTTGAGTCATTTTTGCTTAAGGTTTTTACCAGGTTGTCCAACAATTCTTGCTTGTCCGAAAGATGCTCTGCTGCTGGTGGGACACCAAGGGCATGCTGTACTTCGAGCTGCTCCCTGAGCAGGACAGTCCAACGCCTCCATCTACACCGAACAGCTCGAAGAAACTAGCCGCCGCCATCCGAGAAAAGCGTCCCCGACGAATGGCCTCAGTCCCACCTGCTGCACACGACATACGCGCGCCCCCCACGTGGCGAAGGAGACCCAGCAGAAAGTTGGCGACGCTCGGCTGGGGAGACGGTTGCCCCCATCCGCCGTGATTCCCCGGACCTCACGCCCCCTCCGACTACCACTTGCTCCGCCCGCTGAAGCACCGATTTTGGCCGGAAGAAAGATTCACCAACTACGACAACCTCAAAATCGATCGACATCGCGGACTTCTTCGAGTCGCAGCCCCCGGAATTCTGGGCAGAAGGGCATCGGCGACCTGCACTCAATCGATGGGCCACTGTTGGCGGATAACTGTGGTGATTATATTGTTGATTAGACTTGTTTTTCAATAAAGTTGAAAAAAATTAAAAATTGTGCTGAAATTTTCGGACAAGAATTATTGGACAACCTGGTAACTAGACTTGGGACCCAATCGAAAAAGTTATTCAGAAAAATATTTGAACTAATGAAATATTCGATTTATTCAGAACCTCAAATTCAATTACTTTTTAATTCGATGTTAATCCATGAATCCAAGATTCTTAATTTCCTCATGGCCTTCCCGGGTTCATCACTGGGGGAATAAATTAAGTTGTTCTATCTAGTGATCGAATTGTTTCCGGAATTCAGCATTAATAGGTGTCTCGTATATTCGATTCATTCTAGATTTCCACATTAACCGGGGTTTCTTCTAATATTCGCTTTTTTGGAAACGCTGAAATATGGAGATTTCCGAGATATTCGAACAAGTTTGGGCCACGACATTTCAGATATACTCTCTTTGCCATTGAAAAGTTTGGAAAACACTTGAATAATATTTCATAATAAATCCCAGAAATTCCAATTTTTTATTTAAATATACGAACGGATTTCCCGATCCTTCGAATAGAGGGTAGAGGACAAATTTTCCGAAAAAACTTCCATTCATTCAAGAAATAATTTTGACGAAGTTCATTCAATCGGAAATTTAAAGAAAATGTCTCATTCGAATACATTTCTTCATTCAATGATTTATTAAAAAAAGCTTTCTTCCAAACAAAAACCCATTAACGCGAGATTTTCTTGCAAAAAGTGGTCAATCAATTTTTAAATTCAGTCGGCGTATTCTTAAAACATGGTAATCGAAATTAGTAATTCTGATTCAGAAAACTAGCGTATCTAGTTTTCGAATAGAATTAACTCTAAATGACTTGAAAAAATGAATTAATCTTGTACTCACTATTACTTATCGTGGCAACCTCTACCTTTTCAAAAATTAGTTGTTTACGGAAGATCGGCTTTTTAGCTGAGAATTTACGTTAGGAAATTTAGGATTCAAACTTTAGTAAAAAAGTTAGAATTTGAATTGGTGTCGAACTCTTTACAAAACACTTCAAAAATCAAGTTTCACGAGCTCAAAAACCCCCATCACTAGAAGTGACCTCCCGATTTAGGTACATAATAGAGACCAGACATTCACCTTATGAACATATATAAGTGATCATTTAATCATGCAGGAAGCGGGCTCCTGACCATCTCTGCCTGTCGCCGCGCCACTTCGCAACCGCACCGCTCGAGGTTGCAAAGCGGCGCCGCCTAGCCATGCGGCAGCCATGCCGGCGGCGGTGGCCGCTGCCAAATTCTGCCTTGACCCAGTATAATCGACCCGCCGCGCCGCCTCGCGGCGCCGCGTGATCGATACGGCTGCACACCAATGCTGCCCGCGCGGGTTGAGCAACGAGACTCTATTAAACGGCCCTTAGAGATTGAGGGAAAGTCGTCACACTGAGTACTCCATGATTATTGCTTTGCCATAAGAAAAGACAGGGTCTACCCTGTCCCGAGTTGGTTAAGGGCAGGTAACCAGGATCTTTTCCCACATAATATCCCGTGAAAGGTCTTTGCCAACAGTACTTGCTCAAGAGCTCTGCTCTCATGACTCCATCTCATCGGAAATTATGTTCCTCACTGAGGCCTCGGCAGATTTGTTTTGATAAAGTTTGGCTGCGAATAGAGGCAGAACGGACTTTATCAACTTCTTTACTCTACATCCTACCTTTCTTTTTTGATATATATTGAAGAAAATTGGTAGGAAATTCATGCTAGAATAGGTAACCAGGCAGCATGTAATTTGGTACTATCATACATTATCCCAAAGAATGGAGACAGATTTTGCATTTTTTCGAGAAAAACTCTCAGAAATGACACTCTTGATTGTCCCTAGTGCCTTAGGGCACTAGACTTTACAGTAAGGAATTATGAACACTGCCTTACCTAATGATTGTTTTTCAAGTTTCGATCATTTTTTCAAAACTCTAAGAAAAATGTGAAAATACAGTTTCCGAAAAAATTATCAGTAGTTGACAAATTAGATATTCCAAGATGAGGCACTGTTCATGATACTTACTTATGACGTTGGGTGCCTCAAAGTCCTTTAATAATCATGATACAGTACCGAGCAATTTTATGCAGATGCGGGGTTTTGGTGCGCTTTCTGCTCTCACAATGCGCAGCTTTGCCATTACTTGCTTCACAGTGGTCCGATTTATTTTTTGAGGTTATTTTTTAAAGGTTTTCAACAAGTCCCATACAGTTGTAACAAAGTCCAGAAGGAAATACACATTTTTTCGACAAAATATCGTAGTCAAAAAGAATTTTCTAACATAAAGTTGCATTCGCCCGATAGAGAGGAGGACGAAAATTCCCTTGAGAATTTAATTCAATTTGTTAGTGAGTTAAGGCGATGCGGCGCTTTATGCGCACAAAAAACGCCGCAAAACACTGTTTTTTTGCAGAAAAAATTTGCTCGGTACTGTATGATGGAAATCGTTACTTTTCAAAAACTTTGAAAAATCGCGAAATTCGCCCAAATGGAAAAAAATCCGTAAATTCGTTTTGGCACTACAATTTTGCCCTCACAAAATTTGGTAATATATGTATGAACTTGAGCAACTCTGATGGATATGAGGAAGGGAATGAGGGGCATTTCACACATGCCAATGCTCAAAACTTTCCCGATACTTTGATGTAAATTGGAGGATGAGTTTTTCGAGTAGCTCTAAGAGCCGCCAGATAAAGTCAGAATTTCGCATTCGAATCGTGCCCCACATTCGATAGAAAGATTACAGACCTACAAGGGAAAATTACTAGCATTTGGTGCAGTACTTTCTTAACAGTCTGATATAATAATAACGTGATGATGCATGAATCAATCTAAAAAACCAAATCTGTCAACCCTGCAATCATAGTAGCAAAGATTTGGTTTCCCTCTGTGGTCCACCTCATCGCGGATAGATGGAGTATTTGTCGTACAGGGAGTCTATGTAACTCGTCCGAGCCCCAGACTTCCTCGATTGTTCGATATCTCTCTCAGGGGTCGGGGAGGAAGATTGCTGTTGGCAACTGTGGTGAGGTGCGAGACGACAAATGATTACTCCACCCTATAATATTTTCATCTTAAGGACTCCTCGCCCTCTGACCTTGCTAAGAATCGGTCAGCATTTGTTTCAGTGCAGGAGCTCTGGCCGCAGTCATGGCAACGCGCCTCGCCTCCCAAGTGACAGCGAACTGGTCCAACGATGGTGCGGCGAGGTGACAACGTGATCCATTGGGTAAGTGGTGGGTTGGCGATCATCTGTTGGGTCTGCTCGTTGATTGCAGCCTCTTACTTGTCTCGCCTGTACCTGCGATCGCATTACCAGACCACTTAACCAACCATGACCTATGAAGTCGTTCACAGAGAGGTAAGAATTCGCGTGTTTCGAGCATGTTCATGATTCAATCTGAGTTTTTCGCTTCAGCCTCTTTATCGGATATTTCGAGCCTCTTCGGTCAGCTTTGCCTACTTCACCAAGCTGATTTTCGATTTCATTCGCGTGTTTCTACCTCTGACAATTATTTTTGCAACACATGTGAGTTTTCCATTGTACTTACATAAGCATGTATATAATTAGAGGTAGTTATGGATAATCAAAAAACGTTTTTCTGAACGAGCTCTCCTCTCGAAGGCCCTCTCCCTCTCCTATGCCCTCCTCCTCCCACAGATTCAGTGACAAAAGATATTCGACATCAAAGCTGTTTCCGCAGTAACTTCAGCGATGAAATTTATTTTGAAAACTAATTCTAAATTGGGACATTTTAGAAATACTAAATAAATACTAGTCTTCACCCAAACCTTATAGCAACCCTGACAAATGCGAAATTCCTGATTCTCTCAAATACGCAAGAAAAATAGAGCATTCGTTCCGTCGTAACACATGAAGAAGTTCAATACATATTTTCAATTTTCCCATTACCATCGATAAGACTTCTTATTTTCTTTTTTTTTTGCTGCGGCTGCCAATTTTGAGATGGTGGTCGTAACGTGTTAAAAATGGGAAAAGGGCGGGGAAGGAGCTAAGGGCTGTGATTGGCGAGCTGATGTACCCTCCAGTCACGACCCTACACTCCTCCCTCGCCCTTTTTCGCGTTCTGGACACATCACAACCACCACCACAAACTATGGGAGAAACGGCCTCGAGACAACTTGTCTACAAAGGCTTGACTGCTCATAGTCTCGATCTCCGAGGGGCCTTCGATAGATTCGGGGTTATGAGAGATGCATTTATTCATTTATTTATATATTTCTTGCGCTCGTTTGAACGCGCCAAGAGTAGCTATCAAACAATCAATCAAGAGAGCAAAATGTTGAATGTTCTGATCTAAAATAATAGAAGAAAGCAATGCTGACCACAAAAATGAATCGAAAACAATGAGAGAAAAAACCACTCACAATGGAAAATGGACAGAATGAGTGCCGACTCATTTAGTAGCACATTGGTTTCAGCTCAAACACCGCGTTGAGAAAAAACATTTGTTTAAAAAATCTTTTCTCGCAGGCTGACTTTTTAGTACGAGCCAAAAAAGCTGGAATCGGCCATGTCTACCGATTTTCAAGACATTGCTGAGAGACAAACGAAATTCTCCACAACATTAATAGAAAGTCTAATCAACTTTTGAAGTCAAACTTGGTCTTTAAAAGCCACTCAAATTCACCTGCTTTATATCAATTGGATCCGACTCACTCATTTCCGGCGATCCATCCGAATGAAGCGAAATTTTCATGATTCAAAATCCGATTCACCGAAAAAACGTCAAAATCCGAATGACCCAAAATCCGAATCACCGAAAAAGTGTCAAAATCCGAGTGATCCAGAATCCGATTCACCGAAAAAACGTCAAAAACCGAATGATCCAAAATCCGATTCAACGAAAAAACGCCAAAATCCGATTGATTCAAAATCTGAATCACCGAAATGTGTCATGAGTCGGATAATGATTCGGATACCGAATATCCGAAAAATTTCATGATTCGGTTCGGATAATGAGTCGGATATTGGTAGATTCGACATGTCCTGTGACTTATATCACGACTCAACATTCCATTCTGCAGTAGCCATACAGGTGCGTAGTCACCCTCTATAAAACGTCGTAATTCACATCATTCGAGGCGCGAGCGGTGCGCGAGACGCCTCGGCCTCCGTCTGCTCTACGCTCTCTCACTGCCTTTAACCTCCGCTCCACACCAGCATGCGTAGGAAACAAGTGAATTTCGCCCTTTTATAGCCTGTACACTGCAGATCCAATTGGCGCGCATCGTAAAATTTACGCCGCATTTTTTGCGCATCATCAGCGTAGATTTTGCGCATAATTGGCATTGATTCTCTTGGTTTGAGTTGTCTGTGCGACTGTAGGGCCTTTCAGAGTGGCGCCGCCGCAGGAAATTTGTCACGTCGCTATCCAGAGCGAGAGAAAGTGGGCGTGGCCATTACTGGTCGCCGAATCATATTTCTGTCTCTGCATCTCTTACCTCTTCTTCGCCGTTTGTTCGATTGGAGAAAACAGTGAAATAGGGGAAATAATTATTTTTATAGAGAGTTTATGGACAGGTAGTAACAAAGTAACATCAACAAATTGAAAGAAACTAAGGCGGGATGGCAGAAACAAAAATGGTCCAAATCATTTCCACCGCGCGACGTTGCTGCCGTCGCTGCCAGCTCGCGCACTCTGAAAGCGCGGTCGCCTCCCTCGCACGGCACAGTTTGCGCTGCGTAGCACCTCTCACCCCACATCACTCACACCATCACCGCGACAGCGAGTTTTGCTGCGAAGCCACTCTGAAAGGCTCTTAGGGGTATGGTATACTTTGCCGCTGTCATGACCGACAGGCATGCATTCTAGCACTGCGGGACCTGCATCGTAACAACGGCATCGGTCGTCGTAGGCACGATTATCGCGCGTCTGTCGCAGCGACGTGACACGGAGGGCCGACATACTGCGAATGGGCTGAAGCCTGTCGCTGCCACTGTTCCTGTGGCGGCCGAAGCTTGCAACACACTGCGATAGCGACAGGTTAAAAGGGTAGAAGCTCCGCGACCGGCGGTCGCTGTCGCTGTGCAGAGCGACGCGACAGTGTGTCGCAAAAATATACCATACCCCTTATGACGCATTGAGGGTTCGATTGCCAACCAAAAACCATGTGTATTGATCGAACGGGCAATCCTTTCTTTAAGTGGATTAGACAGTAACTCACGGGTATTTACGAACTCAATGTGAAGGATTGATATTCTTTTAGACTAATGCTTTAACATTACTCTAACTTTGAAGAGATTGTGAAACGTGATCACATCTGTTTGGTTTGCAAAGATTTTGCGATAAAGATGATTATCAATGAGTTCGTTTATCATATTAAGGTAGAAAAATCTCTTTTTTTTGAGGATTTTCACCAGACTATCAATTTTCGATAAACTTTTTGAATTATACCATCTTGTATCCGACCGGATATCCGAGTCGAATACTCGGATTCCGACACACCGAAAAAAGGTCAAAATCCGAGTGATCCAAAATCCGAATCACCGAAAAAACGTAGTTTTCGGATTGATCCGAGATCCGACTATCCGTTTCGCCTCCCTATCCGATTGACTCGGATTATCCGATCTTGCTATTTTGAGTCTATCCGCTTGAGTCGGATATCCGCGACCTTTGATTTTTGAGTTATCCGAAATCCGAGTATCCGATTTTTTTTGATTCGGATCCAATGTATACTGCTTTAATCAAGGAGTTACTACAAGTTCCGATTAATTTTTGGTATTTTTCGTCCTTCAAATCTTCTGGTGGGAAAACTCACCACACATCAGTGTTGTAGTCTCCTTGTCAAGTTTGGTCCAGTGATTTGAGACGGCGCGACCATTGCGACTCTCAGTTTCAAAATCAAGAAGCATTAGGAACTGTAATGAAAAGAAAAATTTCTCGATGCTCTCTATTCTTTTCCACAATACAACTATCTAGGGCTTGTGGAAGAAGACGGGAACTTACCGAGAACGTCCCCAAGTGACATTTTCTGGAAGGTATTTGCTGTTATTGGGCTCAACTGATCAATACTTATTGACAAGCACATTGCCTGTACTCAACAGTGCTGATGATTCTCACTTCACGGTCGCTCATGTGGATTACCAGTGGATTTCTAAAGAAAACAGTCAGGATGAGGTTCGATAGGACAGACAAGTTTTCTTGAGAACTCACACAGAGCCATACCTAAATTTTCAGCTGCAAGTTGACATCATTATGTCTAGGTTGAACGTAACAGGCGACAGTCTCGTGTACTTTATATTTCTAAACTACAGCCTGAACTACCACAGTTCCATTGAAGTAAGTGATAAAAGACACATAATTTCTCATTGTGGACTTTCTGATTCTATGGCAATTATCCAGGCCGAGGTAGCCCTGTACGATTCATTACAACTCTCCAACTCAACTACATCACTCACTGTCCTCGGTAGACTAGCAGCAGATCAGAAACTTCCCTTCCGGTGAGCGTAAAACATTTGTGGTTACTGTTGAACCATCTCTCCAAGTGTAAATTATGTAATTTACGAACATTCACACTGGTCTATATCCATCCCTCGAATCATTAAAATTTACAGATGGAGAGAACGCTACGAGCTCTTCAACCCAGAACGTCGCGACGTGGAGTACTATACCCCAGAGAGCATAATGAGCAGGATTACGAGGCAAGATTTCAACGTCCGGATAGACAGGCATGTACACTTCTTTAGTGTCAGAATTCTGTTTCCAAACGCAATGCTCTCGATGAAAATCCTTCTCGTGTTTGCGGCAGAAAACTCGAGTAATGGCTTCCGCAGGAGATGTTCGGCCATAAACGCTAAAGTTGACCGCACGAGCACACGAGGCCCAGTTTACACAACAGCCGTCCATCGAGGTGAATATGTAAGGAGGAAGGATAAGATATCGAATGGCTAAAATCAGGCGAATCCAATATGCTTATGATGGCTGTTGTGTAACCTGGACATACAGGGTGCGCTTTAAATATGGTGACAAGGTTTCAAATCTCATCGCGTCGGCGTATGTGCTTCCCTAATCGGCTTCTGTGGTCTGCTCTTCCCTATGAACTTCTCTCTCAAAACGTACGAAGTTTCGTTGCACGAAATCGTTTCTGATATCATTGGTGGGCAAACACATGAGGGGTTCGCAATTTGTAAGAAATAAATCGACTGGTGGTCATCTTCGATAATCTTTCCTACTTCCCGTATGCGAGTCTAAATATTTGCTCTAAGGGGATCATTTTGAAGCAGAAGGTATCTACTTGAAAACGTATCATAGCTGAAGTCTTGAGACCCTCCAACAAAAGAAGGTGAGGGCAAGTTACTGAACTCCATTCGTTAGTCCTGTCAATTTCAGCGCACCCACATTTTCGCCATTTTTTGCATTCCCCGAAGACATACAGGCGGCTAACTTCGTGGTCGAGTGCGGAAAAATATTCTTCATCGAATTTCGTACTTCTCATTGATTTTCAAGAAAATCGATAATCGATCGATTTCATAGATTTTTGAGAAAATTTGGTATTATTGGGGTACAGATCGATAGATGACCTTCAGGTGCAAGCATACTCCAAGTTTGACGCCTGTACGTCGTCAGGGAAACGAAAAAAGTGGACCGAATTCAGCTGTCTCGAACGATGACCCGTGCCAAAAATAGATTTCGGCGATTTGCCCTCGCGTTCATTTAAAGGCAGCGTTCACGATGATCATCCTCGTTGACTTTCCACAGTGTAATGAGAGGCGAGAAGGATTCTAGGCTCCCAGTGTCGAAAGAACGGTAGAAAACGATCCAGGAGTGGCAAAATAACGGCTGCAAACAAGCGTTTTGGTGCCCCAGATCCGCCCCCTCGGAATGAACAAATGAAGACTCAGATTGCAAACCGATTTGGCAGGAGCTCTATGAATTATTACAGTCAAATCACGCGTCAGAAGGTCCTCTGGCGAGCGAATGAAGACCAAAAGAAAACAATAATCCTCAGCCAACATTGAATGAAACGTGGCCATATGGACTAGAAATAAGGTTTTCGAATGTTATTCTGCCTTTTCAGTGTAGGTCCCACTAAGATACCAGACCTTCCCTCACCGATTAGATAAAAATCATGAAAACGAAATCTAACGCAGCTTATTAGCTACTGACGCTATGTCTTCGTGTCCTCAACGCTTTCACGATTCACATTGTATGGAAACGTTTTTGCTGCTAGACTTATTCTTGTTCTTATTCGATTCAAGATGCGCTCCAAGAAAAACCCCTTCTGGCGCGTGATTTGACTCTGATAATTCATAGAGCTCCTGCCAAATCTGCTTGCAACAATTTCACTACATTTGATGATTATGTTGTCTGCATATACCAACAACAGCCAAATCGATTCAACAATTTCACGACATTTAGGAAATCACTTTGATAGCCAACTCTAATGGAACAATTTCACGACATTTTAGAGCAATGCCAAATCCTTGACCTTTTCTGCGGAGCCCAACTTTCAGAAATTTCACAACTTTTTCCAAGGGTTCCCTTTCTACAATATCGCCAAGCTCTAAAAGTAAAGTTTTTTTTCGAAAACATAGTGGTAGAAATGAAGAAACAACCGCTCCGCTGCTAAGGTTGCAAGATAATAGTTGCAATGCGGCTTTCTACAAATAAGGTACAATGCGTATACTTTTTGAATTTCAAAGTCGAAAAAATGAAGAAATGAGTTCTAGATGACCCAATTGTACAGGGTCTAGGCACTATCCTAGAGGGGGGGGGGCACCCACCATTCAAGACAGAAGTGAAATGAGCCATCGATTGGTAAGGCTAACAGTCGAAGTATTTCTATAGAGCTCTTATAAAATCAACCAGCGGCGTCGGCTGGCTGACGCCGGCCTCTGCCGCTGGGGCCCGGTTGCGCCGGCCCATTTGCCGGCTTCGCCGGCATCTTGGATATAAGGCAAATAACTCGGTGCTTTCTTTCTTCCTGCGCCGGCCCATAAGCTGGTTTAGGCGGCAACACTTAAACCATCGGAAATCACAAAGCATTCCAAACCTTGCTACGCCCGTTTATCACCTTATCTGCCCGTTTATCCACTTTTCAATGGTATGGTCAAGGACACGTCGTGTCGGAATGCATTCGTACGACTGCGGGATCACAGAGGATTCAATCTGTGGATAGTGAGTGCTCATGCCGCCACTGAAACCGCCGAAGACAATTCGAAGGATGCGTTTTATGAGGAACTAAATACGTTGCTGGCCAGGATACCTTGTCAACATGCTGTTGTCGTGGGGATTGACGCAAATGCGAAGATGGGACTTGATCAGGAATCCGAAGTACTCGGTAAATGGTTCTACCCGGTGGAGCAAACATCGGACAATGGCTACCGCCTTGTCGACTTTTGTGAACGCAGTGGTCTGATTATTGCATCGACATTCAAGAGGAATCATCGCCGCCATCAGCTTACGTGGCAGGGACCAACCCAGCTATCTCCAGAAGAGCAGCGGAAGCGGAAGATGACAACTTTGAAACTACAGCTTGACTATGTCCTGACGAGGAATATTCCAGTATCGGACATTCGAAGATCTAGAGCTGTGTGGGATGTCGCATTCGATTCGGATCACCGTCCTCTTCTGTTAAACTTCACTGCGAGGATTCGTAAGAGGAAGCGAGGGGCTCAGCCTCTCCAGAGGATTGACACGACAAGTCTCAGAGATGAAGAGTGCAGAAGGAATTTTCGACAACGCGTCTCTATTCACATCGGAGTACGGACTAGGAAGAGACTTTGCGACGCGGATTCTTTTGTCAAGTGCATCCAGGACGCTTCGAAAGAGGCACTCCTGGTTGTGCAGCCGAAGAAGAAGTTCGCCTACGTCTCGGAAGAAACAACATCTACCTACAACAGAGTATGTGCTCTCCGAACTGCAGGAAACTTCGTGGAGGAGAAGCGTCTGAGGAGGAAGTTGCGTCGGCAGCTTCAAAGTGACCGCGAGCGAGAGTGGACGTGTAGAGCTAAGGAGTTCGAGAAGGCTTGGGAGGAGAAGAATCCGAGGAAAGCCTACACGTTGCTGCGACAGTATAGCGGGAAGATGAAGAGATGTTCTCCTGTCTTGAACACTACCAATGGAGTTGCAGTTGGTGATGCGACGCTGCCAATATGGAAGGATTACTTCAGTTCACTACTGAATCGTCCAGCGCCATCAGTACCTGAGCTCCCGCATGCTCAGAGAGCACATTACGATGTCAGTGAGGAACCGCCGACTGAGTCTGAAGTTTTGGATTGTGTCCGGAAAATGAAGAATGGAAAGGCTGGTGGAGATGACAACATCACTGCTAAAATGCTGAAAGCTCTTCCTCCGTCTGGGATTCGTGAAATGACCAACACCATCCGTGCTATATGGATGAGCGAAAGGATACCCGATTCGTGGAGACATGCGATCATCGTACCTCTTCACAAGAAGCTATCCGTCACGGATCCTAAGAACTACAGAGGAATCTCCCTACTTCGTGTCATGTACAAGGTTTTAGAACGTATCATTCTCGAGCGACTTATCAAACATCGTGAAAGAACGACCAGAGACGAGCAAGCCGGTTTTCGACCTGGAAGATCGACCATCGACCAAGTGTTCGTCGTGAGGAGAGTAATTGAATCGTGGCAGCGGTATTCGAAGCCGTTACAGCTTGCTTTTTTGGACTTTGAAGCCGCGTTCGACTCTCCTCATCGTGATCTATTGCTCAATGCTCTGCGAGCAGATGGAGTCCCGGAAAAGTATGTTCGGTTAATCGAGGACATGAACAAAGGAACAACAGCAGCAGTTCGTACACCTATCGGATTTACGTCAGCTTTCGAGGTGAAAACAGGAGTAAGGCAAGGAGCCGTTGCAGGACCTTTTCTTTTCAACTTCGCCGTTGATGACATCATGCGTAGAGTTGCAGAACAGTTTCCTGTGGATGTGATCCTAACACCATCAGGACGCTCCCTTGTCGAGCTGGAGTACGCCGACGACATCGTGTTATTCGCTGAAAACAACGCAAAACTGCAAAGGATTGTGAACCTCGTTTCGAAGTATGCCGCAGCCTATGGACTTCGTCTTCGTCCCGACAAATGCAAGCGAAGATGTGGGTCTCTCAGAGGAGCCTCCAACGGGAGTTTGTGTGGACGGACAACGTATCAGAGCACTGGTGGACGATTTCTGTTATTTGGGCTGTTTGCTGAAGAACGATGGGTAGTTATGCGGCGGATATTCGACAACGATGTGCGAAAGCTACGTCTGCATTTAATTCTCTAACCAAGTGTTTGTGGTCTACCACCATCGCAGAAGGAAGTCAAGTTGCGCGTCTACCTATCGCGCTATTCGCCCTATCATGATGTACTGGATCGGAGACGTGGAGCAGCTACCGAAGACGCAGATGGAAAGGTTGGATTGCACGGAGAGGAAGCTTTTTAGGCGTTTAGCTTGGATATTTCTACGGCCGCGTGTACATGCCATAACGAAGACCTTTACAAGGAAATCGACGCAGTACATAAGCGCTTGACACGAGGGAGGGTTGCCAAAAGCATCTCCTAACGCCATCTCAAGCAGCAATGGAAGAGTCGACTTCGCTCGCTCGAGGCACTATACCTCTAAAGAAGAACGCCGGATCGTCTCGTACAACACGCTTTGAGAATGCTTCCAAATCCCCCTGACTCAATGCAGAAACGGCCACCTGGGCGTAGGCGAAAGTTCTGGACGGATGTGGTTAAAGAGGATTTCAAGTCACTCGGCATCGAAAGACAGTTCAGGCGCGATGTTTCGTCTCGCAGGAAATGGAATAGTGACAGCTGGATGGAATGTGTTCAAATTGTGGCTGAAGACCGTGAAAAATGGACAAGGCTGACTACTAGGACGGCACACCTCGGTGAAGATGCGGAATAACCGCGTCAGGCGAAAGCCAACCGATTAAGTCAAGTAAGTCAAAGTCATCTGTACCGTGACACACCGGTCGTTCTTCCGTTTTATATGATCCTGAAGTGGCCTTTGATTTATCTTAATTTTTGTCATGATAAGGACAACCGCTGTTTGGAATTTACTAAACGTTTTCATGATCAACCGACCCCCTGCTACTTTTATTGCCAAATGAAGTAGAATGATGTTTGTGTTTCATGGATGCAGATTTTGATTAACTCTTATTGTCATCGTATATAAACCCGATTTAGAAAAGTTATTGCATATAAACAGCTAAGCAGTTGAATTGAGTGGAGAAGGGTAGGGGACCTGAAGAAAGGAGTGGTGTACGCTCTCTTTTAGACGCACATAGTGAATCAGAAGTAATGCGCTCTCTCTCATGAGTCTCACACGTTTTCTAGGGCGTCAACGCTCCCTTTTGGGTCTCCACACGTTTTCCTAGGGCGTCCAGCGCTCCCTTTTGGAGTCTCACACACTTCCCTACGGTCCAGCGATCTCCCTCGGGTCTAACACATTTTATGCGGCGCCCCCGCCTCACTCCCGCTTCAGGTCCCGCACGGTTTCGTTTATACGGCGTCCGAGCGCCACTCTCTGCCTCGGGTTCCGCACACTTTCTGACGGCGACCGGCGCACTCCGCTTGGGTCCCGGCTACACACTTTCTACGGCGTCCTGCGCACTCTCACTCGGGTCCCGCAAACTTTCTGCAGCGTCCGGCGCACTCCACTCGGATCCCACAAACTTTCTATGGCGTCCGGCGCTCTCCCACCTTGGATTTCGCACGTTCTCCCTTTGTGGCGTCCGGCGCGCTCCACATGGGTCTTTGCGCACACTGCGGCATTCAACCTGCCTATCAGTTACGCTGCTGTTCAGCGCACTCTCTCACTCGGGTCCCCTGCACACTTTCTCACGGCGTCCGGCATGCCTCTCACTCGGGTCTGCACCGCACACTTTCTACGGCGTCCGGCGCACTCTCCTCGGATCCTGCTGCACACTTTCTACGGCGTCCGGCTGCTCTCCCGCTGGGTCCCGCACACTTTCTACGGCGTCCTGCGCACTCTCGCATGGGTCCCGCACACTTTCTACGGCGTTCAGCGCACTACCACTTGGGTCCCGCACACTTTCTACGGCGTCAGCTGCTCCTTGGGTCCACCAAACTTTGGCGGCGTCAGCACTCTCACTCGGGTCCGCACACTTTTTCTACGGCGTCCGGCGTCACTCTCACTCGGGTCCCGCACACTTTCTACGGCGTCAGGCGCACTCTCACTCGGGTCCCGCACACTTTCTACGGCGTCCGGCGCACTCTCACTCGGGAAACCCGCACACTTTCTACGGCGTCAGCGCTGCACTCTAACTCAGGATCCCGCACACTTTCTACGGCGTCCGGCGCACTCTCACGCGGGTCCCGCACCACTTTCTACGGCGTCCAGCGCACTCTCCTCGGGTCCCGCACCACTTTCTACGGCGTCCGGCGCTCTCCTCCAGGGTCCCGTACACTTTATACGGCGTCCTGCGCACTCTCACTCGGGTCCCGCAAACTTTCTACGGCGTCCGGCGCTCTCTCACTCGGGTCCAGCACACTTTCTACGGCGTCCGGCGCACTCTAACTCGAGCCCCGCACACTTTATACGGTGTCCGGCGCACTCTCACGCGGGTCCCGCACACTTTCTACGGCGTCCTAGCACTCCCATTTGGATCCCGCACACTTTATACGGTGTCCGGCGCACTCTCACTCGGGTCCCTGCACACTTTCTACGGCGTCCAGCGCACTCTCACTCGGGTCACTGCACACTTTCCTACGGCGTCTGGCGCACTCTCATCGGGTCCCGCACACTTTCTACGGCGTCCGGCGCACTCTCACGCGGGTCCCGCACACTTTCTACGGCGTCCTGCGCACTCCCACTGGGTCCCGCACACTTTCTACGGCGTCTGGCGCACTCTCACTTGGGTCCCGCACGCACTTTCTACAGCGTCCGGCACTCTCCCATTGCCCAGATCCCGCCACACTTTCTGCGGCGTCCGGCTGCACTCCCACTCGGGTCCCGCACACTTTCTACGGCCGTTCAGCGCACTCTCACTTGGGTCCCGCACACTTTCTACGGCGTCCGGCGCACTCTCACCCGGGTCCCGCACACTTTCTACGGCGTCCGGCGCCACTCTCACTCGGGTCCACTGCACACTTTCTACGGCGTCCAGCGCACTCTCACTCGGGTCCCGCACACTTTCTACGGCGTCCAGCGCACTCTCACTTGGGTCCCGCACACTTACGCCATCCACGGCGTCCTGCGCACTCCTCACTTGGATCCCACGCTGGCGCGTCAGCGCCTCTCCTCGGGTCACACACTTTCTACGGCGTCCGGCGCACTCTCACTGGGTCCCGCACACTTTCTACAGCGTCTAGCGCACTCTCATTTGGATCCCGCACACTTTATACGGTGTCCGGCGCACTCTCACGCGGGTCCCGCACCCTTTCTACGGCGTCCGGCGCACTCCCACTGGATCCCGCACACTTATACGGCGTCTGGCGCCGCTCTCACTCGGGTCCCGCACACGCGCCAACGTCCGGCGCACTCCCGCTCAGATCCCGCCCGCTTTCTACGGCGTCCTGCGCACTCCCACTTGGGTCACGCACACTTCCTACGGCGTTCAGCGCACTCTCACTCGGGTCCCACCCGCTTTCTACTGCGTCCTGCGCACTCTCACTCGGGTCAACACACTTTCACCACGGCGTCCGGCATCACTCTCCCACTCGAGCCCCGCACACTTTATACGGCGTCCGGCGCACTCTCACTCGGGTCCCGCACACTTCCTACGGCGTTCAGCGCACTACCACTTGGATCCCGCACACTTTCTATAGCGTTCGGCGCTCTCCCACTTGGATCCCGCACACTTTCTATGGCGCCCGGCGCTCTCCCACTCAGGTCCCGCACACATTCTGCGGCGTCTGGCGCACTACCATTTGGGTCCCGTACACTTTCTAAGGCGTCCTGCGCACTCCCACTCGGGTCCCGCACACACTTTCTACGGCGTCCGGCGCACTCTCACTCGGGTCCCGCACACTTTCTACAGCGTCCGGCGCACTCTCACTCGGGTCCCGCACACTTTCTACGGCGTCCCGCGCACTCTCACTCGGGTCCCGCACACTTTCTACGGCGTCCAGCGCACTCTCACTCGGGTCCACACACTTTCTACGGCGTGCCGCTCACGCTCACTCGGGTCCCGCACACTTTCTACGGCGTCTACGGCGCCAACTGATCACACGCTTTACCAGCATTCGCTTTCCATGGGTCCCGCACACCTTTGTACGGCGTCCGGCGCTCTGCTCTCCTCGAGGTCCCGCACACTTTCTACGGCGTCCTTCGCACTCTCGCTCGGGTCCCGCACACTTTCTACGACGCCCAGCGCATCACTCCCACATGAAACCCGCCCACTTCGTACGGCGCCCTGCGCACTCCGCCTTGGATCCCGCACACTTTCTACGGCGTCAGGCGCACTCTCGGTCGGATCCCGCACACTTTCCTATGGCGTCCGGCGCTCTCCCTCGGGTCCCGCACACTTTCTACGGCGTCCAGCGTACTCTCACTCGGGTCCATCACACTTTATACGGCGTCCTGCGCACTCTCACTCGGGTCCTGGGCACTTTCTACGGCGTCCGGCGCTCTCCCATTGGATCCTGCACTTTCTGTACGGCGTCCGGCGCTCCCTCGCTTGGATTTCGCACGTTCTCTACGGCGTCCGGCGCGCTCTCACGCGGGTCCCACACACTTTCTACGGCGTTCAGCGCACTCTCACTCGGGTCCCGCACACTTTCTACGGCGTCCGGCTGCACTCTCACTCGGGGTCCTACACTTTATACGGCGTCTGGCGCACTCCCACTTGGATCCCGCACACTTTCTGCAGCGTCCGGCGCTCTCCCACTTAGATCCCGCCCACTTTCTGCGGCGTCACCGCTCACTTTGGTCACGCACTTCCTACGACGTTCAGCGCACTACCGCTTGGGTCCCGCACACTTTCTACGGCGTCCGGCCTCTCCGCCAGGTCACAAAACTGCCTGCGTCAGCGCTCTCACTTGGGTCCCGCACACTTTGTACGGCGTCCGGCGCACTCTCACTCGGGTCCCGCACACTTTCTACGGCGTCCAGCGCACTCTCACTCGGGTCCCGCACACTTTCTACGGCGCCCGGCGCACTCCCACTTGAAACCCGCCCACTTCGTACGGCGCCCTGCGCACTCCCACTTGGATCCCACACACTTTCTACGGCGTCCGGCGCTCTCCCATTTGGATCCCGCACACTTTCTATGGCGTCCGGCGCTCTCCCACTCGGGTCCCGCACACTTTCTACGGCGTCCGGCGCACTCTCACTCGGGTCCCGTACACTTTATACGGCGTCCTGCGCACTCTCACTCGGGTCCCGCAAACTTTCTACGGCGTCCGGCGCTCTCTCACTCGGGTCCAGCACACTTTCTACGGCGTCCGGCGCACTCTAACTCGAGCCCCGCACACTTTATACGGTGTCCGGCACTCTCACGCAGGTCCGCACTTTCGTCCTGCACTCATGGATCCCGCACACTTTCTGCGGCGTCAGGCGCTACTCGCACTGGATCCCGCACACGCTGTACGGCGTCCGGCATCACTCTCACTCGGGTCCCGCACACTTTCTACGGCGTCCCTAACACTCCCACTTGGATCCGCACACACTTTATACGGTGTCCAGCACCGCTCTCACGCGGGTCCCGCACACTTTCTACGGCGTCCTGCGCACTCTCACTCGGATCACCGCACACTTTCTACGGCGTCTGGCGCACTCTCTCCGGGTCCCGCACACTTTCTACAGCGTCCGGCACTCTCCCGCCAGATCCCGCCCACTTTCTACGGCGTCCTGCGCACTCCGCCCACTTGGGTCACGCACACTTCCTACGGCGTTCAGCGCTACCGCCACTTGGGTCCCGCACACTTTCTACGGCGTCCGGCGCCACTCCGCACTTGGGTCCCGCGACACGCTCTACGGCGTCCGGCGTACTCTCACTCGGGTCCCTTTGCACTCTGCATACGGCGTCAGCGCACTCTCACTCGGGTCCCGCACACTTTCCACGGCGTCCTGCGCACTCTCACTCGGGTCAGCACACTTTCTACGGCGTCCGGCTCACTCTCACTCGAGCCCCGCACGCTTTATACGGCGTCCAGCGCGCTCTCACTCGGGTCCCGCACACTTCCTACGGCGTTCAGCGCACCCTCTCCACTTTGGATCACGCACACTTTCTGCAGCGTTCGGCGCTCTCCGCCGGATCCCGCACGCTTTCTACGCAGCGCCCGGCGCTCTCCCGCAGGTCCCGCACACACTTTCTGCGGCGTCTGGCTACTACCATTTGGGTCCCGTACACTTTCTAAGGCGTCCTGCATCACTCTCACTCGGGTCCGCACACACTTTCTACGGCGATCCGGCGCACTCTCCCTCAGGTCCCGCACACTCTCTACGGCCGTCCGGCACACTCTCACTCGGGTCCACTGCACACTTTCTACGGCGTCCCGCGCCACTCCTCCGGGTCCCTGCACACTTTCTACGGCGTCCAGCACCCTCTCGCACTCAGGTCCCGCACACTTTCCACGGCGTCCTGCGCACTCTCACGCCGTTCCCGCACGCTTTCTACGGCGTCCTGCGCACTCCCGCTGGGTCACGCACACTTCCTACGGCGTTCAGCGCACTACCGCCGGGTCCACACACTTTGTACGGCGTCACAGCGCACTCTCACTCTAAATTCCGCACACTTTCTACGGCGTTCAGCGCCATCCTCCTTGGGTCACGCACTTTCTACGGCACGCCCGGCGCTCCCTTGAAACCGCCCGCTACCGTACGGCGCCCTGCGCACTCCCACTTGGATCCCGCACACTTTCTACGGCGTCCTGCGGCGCTCTGCATTTGGATCCCGCACACTATGGCGTCCGGCGCTCTCCTCGGGTCCGCACTTTCTACGGCGTCCGGCGCCTTCACTCGGGTCCCGGCCACGCATACGGCGTCCTGCGCACTCTCCCACTCCGGGTCCCTGGGCACACTTTCTACGGCGTCCGGCGCTCTACCATTTGGATCACCCACACTTTCTATGGCGTCCGGCGCTCTCCCCCTTGGATTTCGCACACGTTCTCTGGCGTCCGGCGCACTCCCGCAGGTCACGCACACTTTCTACGGCGTTCAGCGCCACTCTCCTCTTGGGTCCCACCACACTTTCTATGGCGTCCTGCGCGCTCTCCCACTCAGTTCCCACACACTTTCCTACGGCGTCCGGCGCACTCTCTCACTCGGGTCCCGTACGCCTTCTACGGTATCCGGCGCACTCCCACTTGGGTCACGCACACTTTCTACGGCGTCCGGCACACTCTCCTCCGGGTCCCGCACACTTTCTACGGCGTCCTTGTATATTAACATCGTCCCGCACACCAACCATCCATTGGGTCCAACACATTTTCTACTGGAGAGAGGCACATCTCATTTGGGTCCCACACTTTCTCAAGCGTCCGACGCTGTTATTTGGGTTCCACATTTTCTGCGGCGTCTACGCACTGTTATTTGGGTCCACACATTTTATACGGCGTCCTACGCACTTTTATTTGGGTCCACATTTTCTCGCGTCAAGATTCTGCGTCTGTCTCCAGATTACTCTACGTCAGATGCACTCATTTGGGTCCCACAATGTACGGGCCTCGATTCCGCAAGTCTCTACCTGAACAGGTCGACACAGCACTTTTGCCCGAAGTGTGATGTTCCTGGTCACAATACCCTCTTATTCAGGGTCCACACACTTTCTACGGCGTCCCGTACTCATGCAACAGACCTGTATTTCACAGTTTCTGTACCTATCACTCATTTGGGTCCCACACACTTTCTACGGCGTCCTGACAGCAATCCGTCCCACTAAATAGACGTCATTTGGGTCCTCTCGGCGTCCGACGCCTCTCATTTCATGGAGCAAATAAAGGTGGAACCCACACTTCTTGCATTTGGGATTTCCACACTTTCCGTCCGGCGCACTCTCTACTGGGTTATGCACAATTAAAACGTACACACTTTCTACGTGCGTCAAACCTCCTCATTTGGGTCCCACACTTTCTAACCTGCGAAAACATTATTCGCACACTTTCTACGGGGACGTCGCGCACTCAACTTTGGGTCCCAGCACACTTTCTACGGCGTCCGCACTCTCATTTGGGTCCTACACACTTTGGCTGGAGCGTCTCTCAAATGTTCAATGAGGTCCACACTTTCTACGGCGTCCGAACCTATTTTTGGGTCCCAAGCACATTTCTACGGCGTCCGACGCACTGTTGCATTTGGGTCCCACACACTTTCTACGGCGTCCGACGCCGTCTCATTGGGTCCCACACACTTTCACGGCGTATGTGCGCACTCTCATTTGGGTCCCACACACATACGGCGTCCTACGCACTCTCATTCTGGGTCCCACACATTTTTAATCGGCGTATATACGCACTCTCATTTGGGTCCCACACACTTTCTACTAAAGGCGTCGCACTCTCATTTGGGTCCCACACACTTTCTACGGCGTCTACGCACTGTTATTTGGCAACCGCTTCTAAAATCACGAGACACTGCGAGAAACACTCTCATTCGATCCCACTTTCTACGGCATTCTGACGCCAAGTGTCTCGATTGATGAACACTTTCTACGGCGTCACCGGTACTCAAATTTGGGTCCTGAAACACTGCAAACATTTTCCGGGCCACTTATTAGGGTCCCACAGCAATTTCTACGGCGTACTGCGCACTATTCGGGTCCACACACTTTCATTGTCACAACGGCGTTCCACTGATCACTTAGGAGGCGGCTGACCACACTTTCTTCTGGTGCGTTTTTCTTTATTTGGGTCCCACATTTTCTACGGCGTCCTACGGCGCACTTCACTCAAAATCGACATTTCTACGGCTGCTGTTGGGGGCACTCAATTGTAGATCGTCCACACACTCCATTTGGTCCTTGGCTTCAACCGCGAACTGTGTTTGGGTCCCGCACACTGATTCTACGGCATGTTTCGTATTCATTGGGTCCCACACACTTTCTACGGCGTGCGCACTCTCATTTGGGTCCCATTTTGTCTACGGCGTCCGACGCACTCTCATTTGTGTGCTAAATATTTATTGGCGTCCGGCACTCAAAAATGTCATTTAGGTCCCACACACTTTCTACGGCGTCCGACGCACTCTGAAATGCTACGGGTCCCACACTTTCTACGGCGTACTGCGCACTGCTTATTAGGGTCCCACACATTTTCTACGGCGTCCTACGCACTTTCATTTGGGTCCCACACATTTCTACGGCGTCCGACTCTTTGAGTCCTGGGTCACACATTTCCACACGGTCCAGCGCACTCTCATTTGGGTCCCACACACTTTTCTACGGCGTGCGCACTTATTTGGGTCCCACTTTCACCTTCTGCCCTCTCATTTGGGTCCCACACACTTCTACCTGGCGTCCGACACTCTCATTTGGGTCCCACACACTTTCTACGGCGTCCTAGCGCACTCTCAATTTGGGCCACACCTTAACTACGGCATCCGACGCACTGATTTTGGGTCCCGCACATTTTCTAGGCGTCCTACGCACTACTTTGGGTCCCAACACATTTCTACGGCGTCGCGCACTCTCATTTGGGTCCCTCACTTTCTACGGCGTCCGGCACACTCATTTGGGTCCCACACTTTACGGCGTACAGCTTTGAACATTCACACACTTTCTACGGCGTCCGACGCACTCTCATTTGGGTCCCACACTTTCTACGGCGTCCGGCACTCTATTTGGGTCCCACACATTTTCTACGGCGTCCTACGCACTCTCATTTGTCCCACACACTTTTCTACGGCGTCCGACGCTTTGTTATTGGGTCCCACACATTTTCTACGGCGTCGACGCACTGTTATTTGGGTCCCACATACTTTTTTACACTTTCTAAAGCACTCTCATTTGGGTCCGCACACTTTCTACGGCGTCCGACGCACCGTTATTTGGGTCCCACACATTTCTACGGCGTCAGCACACCGTTATTTGGGTCCCACATTTCTGCAGGCGTCCTACACTCATTGGGTCCCACACATTTTCTACGGCGTTCTGCACTGTTATTTAGGTCCACATTTACGGCGTCCTACGCGATCTTTATTTGGGTCCACACTTTCTACGGCGTCCGGCTTACTCTCATTGATTTCAGACGTCCACACTGTTATTTAACACCTTCTACGGCGTCAACCACGCCTCATTTGGTCACCACACACTTTCTACGGCGTTACGCAATGCATGTGTCCCACGCACTTTCTACGGCGTTCTGCAGGCACTCATTTGGGTCACAAGCACGCTCATGCCAGGATCATTTTTTCCTGGGGCTACTGCAACCCTCCTTTGGAAATTTTCCTTCGGAAAAAAACTCTATTTGGGTCCCACACATTTTTCATGCGGCGTCCGATATCGCTCTTGTTATTTGGGTTCCACACATTTTCTACGGCGTCCTACTGCACTCTCATTTGGGTCCCACACACTTTCTACGGCGTCCGACGCGCTTTCTCATTTGGGTCCCGCACACTTTCTACGGCGTCCGACGCACTGTTATTTGGGTCCCACACTTACGGCGTCCGGGACGCACTCTCATTTGGGTCCACACCACTTTCTACGGCGTTCGACGCACTGTTATTTAGGGTCCCACATTACTTTCTACAGTGCGTCAAACGCACTCCCTCATTTGGGCAGGTTCCACATTTCGATGGCGTAAACCGACGCACTCCTCATTTGGGTCCCACACACTTTCTACGGCGTCCGACGACTTCTCATTTGGGTCCCATTACTTTCTACGGCGTCCGACGCACCCTCATTTGGGTCCCACACATTTTCTACGGCGTCTGACGCACTGTTATTTGGGTCCACACATTTCTACAGCGTCTTGCGCACTTACTGGGGTTCCGTACACTATCCTAAGGCGTTCTGTGGATTTCTTCTGATTCACACCGTGCGGCGTCCAAGATCCCGCACGTATTGATTTAAGCTGTTCAACTTAAACACAAACGATGCCTGCCTATCGGTGACAGTGTTTATTTCATTAGTTCACTCAATTACGAATGAGTGAAACGTCCCGGATGGTTTATAATGCACATGTTTACGCAACAGATCTTACTTGACCCTCTCAATTTTGAGGTCCCGCAAAAGTCAGGCTTGAGCTACCAATCCTTTCAAATTTTGTCAGGAGCTAGCGGCAATCCTAACAAACTTTCTGGCCAAAAATGAGCTTTCTAGCTTTTAATCATGATAAGTGTTCCAACAAGATCGCCTTCATGTACGCCAACTGAGAAAAAGAGATGAGACTTTTTTTTTTTCGACCAAACATGTGGTACGTGGTTTGACAAATTTTCTCAGAATCTCCAGATATTCAGGTAACCATTCCAGACCATTTTTTGAACAGTTATTCAGCACTTTCTAAAGTATATTAAATGCAAAAGAACAAGGAGGCTTCCTACGTTGCTCTGGACGCGACCCCGATACTGATCGAGGGGTTCAGCGCGATGGCGAATCAGCCAAGTTAGTCTGGTGAGTCGCTAGCTCACCACAATTCTGTCAGTACACTTTCTACGCTTAAGCGTACTGCGTACACTCTCATTTGGGTCCTGCACACTTTCTACGGCGTCCGAAGCACTCTCATTTGGGTCCCACACACTTTCTACGGCGTTCTGCGCACAATCCATTTGGGTCACGTTGGCACGCTCATGCCGATCATTTTTCCGCAAGGCTACTGTAACCCTCCCCTTCGGAAATTTTTCAAAGTTAGCCTGGATATTGAGCACATCGTAATAGCCAACAATCATCTTTGCAATAATTTTCGACCTCCATTGGCCACTTTCCAGCGGCTTCTCGAAGAGAGCGGTGTGGCGATGACTGCATACCGCTCCTCCTTCTTTTATACCCGCATAGCACATGTTGACGAGAGCGTGGTGGTTATCAGTTCGTTATCGCTATGTTTTGTTCAGGAATGGTTACGGTAGCCCTGCGAAAAATGGATCGGCATGGCGCGGCGTGCTTGTATTTGCATCCCGCAAACTTTCTACGGCGTCTTGCTCACTTCCACTTGGTCACCTCAGTTTTTATGGCGTCCAACGTACTTTCATTTGGGGTCGCACACTTTCTACGGCGTCTGCTACGCGTCCTGCCTGCTCTCATTTGGGTCCCAGCACTTTCGCCGGCGGCGTCCGATCTTACTGTTATTTGGGTCCCAATACTTTCTACGGCGTCCGACGATTCGTTGTTATTTGGGTCCCACCACATTTTCTGCCGGCGTCCGACGCATACTCTTATTTGGGTCCCACACATTTTCTACGGCGTCCGACGCATCTTATTTGGGTCCCACACATTTTCTACGGCGTCCTACGCACCCTCATTTGGGTCCCACACTTTCTACGGCGTCCGACGCACTCTGCTCATTTGGGTCACTGCACACTTTGCTACGGCGTCCGACGCACTGTTATTTGGGTCCCACACACTTTCTACGGCGTCCGACGCTTTCTCATTTGGGTCCATAATACATGTTTCTACGGCGTCCGATCGCACTCTCATTTGGGTCACCACCACACTTTCTACGACGTCCGACGCACGCTCATTTGGGTCCCCACACCACTTTCTACGGCGTCCGACGCACTCCTCATTTGGGTCCCACACATTTTCTACGGCGTCCGACGCAGACTCTTATTTGGGTCCCACACATTTTCTACGGCGTCCGGAAGCCACTGTTATTTGGGTCCCACACATTTTCCTACAGGCGTCCTGAAGCTTACTGGTTATTTGGGTCCCACACATTTTCTACGGCGTCCGAAGCACGCTGTTATTTGGGTCCCACACACTTTCTACGGCGTTCTGCGTGCACTCTACTGGGGTCCCGCACACTTTCTACAGCGTCTTGCGCACCCTACTGGGGTTCCGTGTACACTATCTAAGGCGTTCTCGTGGATTTCTTCTGATTCACACCGTGCGGCGTCCAAAGATCCCGCCGTATTGATTTAAGCGTTCAATCCTAAACAAATGCCTGCCTCAGTGACGGTGTTTATTTCATTAGATTCATTTTTACGAGATGAGTAAACGTCGGATTGGTTCATAATAACATGTTTACGTCTTGTTTTTTGTCTCACTTGACCCTCAATTTTGGAGGTCCACTGCAAAATTGAGCTACCAACTTCAAATTTTGTCAGGAGCTAACGGCGAATCATAACAAACTTTCCGGCCAAAAATCAGCTTTCCCTAGCTCAACGATAAGTGTTCCCAACAAGATCATGTACGCCAACTGAAAAAAGGAGATGAACCCTTTTTTCGACCAAAATCACGTTGGTTTTGACAATTTTTCTCTCAAATCTACAGGTAACCATTCCAGGCTACTTTTAAACAGTTATTCAACTGCTCAAAGAATATCAATGCAAAAGAACGGACTTCATGTCCACGGACCCTGATACTGAGATCAGGGGCTATGCGACGGCTGTTGAATGAAGTGAAATAGCAGTGCGATTTAAATGAGCTTGAACTCAATTATTGATGAAGAAGTTGTGCACGAGAGATCTAAGAATATCAAATGCAAAGAACGGACTTCCTACGTTCTCTGGACCCTGATGAGATCAGGGGGTTGCGCGATGTAGATCAAGAATTACAACATATAATTCCTGAAAGTTTAGGTTCCTGGCAAATAAAGATTGGCAGCCATAAAATATACTCAGTTAAAGGAAGACAAAAATGAAGGGACTTTGAGAATGTTTTCTGAGAACGATTTGGCGTAGAATAATTTGTTTCAGGAAGTAGAGTGAAATAGTTTAAAGTATGATTTGGCAGTCGAGTTTGGATTGTATTGATAAAGTTGTGCAGAACGAGAGAGATCATAATCTGCCTATTCAGCTTATCCGTAGAACATATCGAAGCGAAATCCACGCGTGTTGATTTTACTTCACACCTAATACGTAGAGACCACCGCACTACAGCTCCCGAAAAAGGTTCGAAGCTTCCCATCCATTTCACGCGTGATTTCGGCTTTGATATGTTCTTACGGATAAAAAGCAGACAAGGCGATCTCTCGTTCCTGCGACTCTTATCAATAGTTGGTTCAAACTCGACTGCCAAATCATACTTTTAAACTATTTCACTTCATTTCCCGAAAAAACAGAATTATTCTACGCCAAATCGTTCTCAAGTGTCATTTCCCAAACCTTTTTCATTTTTTCTTTATCTTCCCTTTTTAACTGAGTATATTTCCTTTGCTATGGCCATGCCAAATCTTTGCTTTGCCAGGAACCGAAACTTTCAGGAATTTCTATTTATTTTTCCGAAAGGTTTCCTTTCTAACATGATTTATGCCTGGTGGTGTTAGGGTGAAAGTAAACCCACTGGATGTCCTCCGGGCCCCCTCTGTGACGTCCTGGCGCACTCCAACTGATGTCCTGCATATACTTTCGGATCGTGTCCTGGCACACTCCCACCATGATGTCCCTGCACCCTTCCACTGGGATGTCATACACACTTTCTAAGTGAGGTGCTGCACCTTCCCACTATAGTCCTGCACGCTCCCACTGATGTCCTGCACACTTTCTATGTCATCCTGCGCTTTCTCCCCACTAATGTCCTGCGCACATTCTGTTACATCTTGCACACTCCCACTGATGTCCACACTTTCTACGGCGTCTTGCGCACTTTCACTTTGAGTCCGGCACTTTCTACTGCGTCCGGCGCACTCTCATTTGGGTACCGCACACTTTCTACGGCGTTCTGCGCACGCCCATTTGGGTCCCGCACGCTCACGCCGATCATTTTTCCGCAGGGCTACCGTAACCCTCCTCCAAAAATTTTCTGAGTGTCAGCTTGGATATAAGCACATCGTAATAGCCAACAAACGCGTTTGCACAATTTCGACCTCCTCAGCCACTTCCCGGCGGCTTCTCGAAGAGAACGGTGTGTGAATGAATGCATACCGCTCCTCTGCCCTTTTATACCCCGCATGTTATGAGCGTGTGTTATCATTCGTTATCATGTTTTGCTCAAGAATGGTTACGGTAGCCCTGCGGAAAAAATGATCGGCATGGGTGTGCTTCTATTTGGGTCCCGCACACTTCCTACGGCGTCATGCGCACTTTCACTTTGTCACCGCACACTTTCTACGGCGTCAGGCGCACTCCCACGTGGGTCCCGCACACTTTCTACGGCGTCCGGCGCACTCTCATTTGGGTCCCACACACTTTCTACGGCGTTCTGCGCACACCCTTTGGGTCCCGCACACTTTCTACGGCGTCCGACGCTCTCTCATTTGGGTCCCGCTCACTTTCTACTGCGTCCGGCGCACTCTTATTTGGGTTCCACACACTTTCTAGAGCATTTTGTGCACACCCATTTGGGTCCCGCACACTCACGCCGATTTTTCCGCAGGGCTGCCGTAACCCTCCTCCAAAATTTTCTGAGTGTCAGCTTGGATATAAGCACATCGTAATAGCCAACAAACGCGTTTGCATTTCTGACCTCCTCAGCCACTTCCCGGCGGCTTTCTCGAAGAGAACGGTGTGTGAATGAAATGCATACTGCTCCTCTGCCCTTTATACCCCGCATGTTATGAGCGTGTGTTATCATTCGTTATCATTTTTTGCTCAAGAATGGTTACGGTAGCCCTGCGGAAAAAATGATCGGCATGGGTGTGCTTCTATTTGGGTCCTGCACACACTTCCCTACGGCGTCATGCGCACTTTCACTTTGTCACCGCACACTTTCTACGGCGTCCGCCGCACTCTCATTTGGGTCCCGCACACTTTCTACGGCGTTCTGCGCACGCCCATTTGGGTCCCGCACGCTTTCTACGGCGTCCAGCGCACTCCCTTTGGGTCCCGCACACTTTCTACGGCGTCCTGCGCACTCCACGTGGGTCCCGCACTTTCTACGGCGTCCGGCGCACTCCCCGCGGGTCCCGCACACTTTCTACTGGCGTCCGGCGACACACTCTCATTTGGGTCCCGCACACTTTCTACGGCGTCCGGCGCACTCTCATTTGGGTCCCACACACTTTCTAGGGCGTTCTGCGAACACCCATTTGGGTCCCGCACACTTTCTACGGCGACTCCCACTAGGGTCGCGCACACTTTCTACGGCGTCCGACGCTCCTCCCATTTGGGTCCCGCTCACTTTCTACTGCGTCCGGCGCACTCTCATTTGGGTCGCACACACTTTCTAGGGGGCGTTCTGTGCACACCCATTTGGGTCGCGCACACTTTCTACGGCGTCCAACGCACTCCACTTGGGTTTCACACACTTTCTACGGCGTTCTGCGCCACCCATTTGGGTCCCGCACACTTTCTACGGCGTCCGACGCTCTCTCATTTGGGTCCCGCTCACTGCTACCGTAACCCTCCTCCAAAAATTTTCTGAGTGTCAGCTTGGATATAAGCACATCGTAATAGCCAACAAACGCGTTTGCACAATTTCGACCTCCTCAGCCACTTCCCGGCGGCTTCTCGAAGAGAACGGTGTGTGAATAAATGCATACCGCTCCTCTGCCCTTTTATACCCCGCATGTTATGAGCGTGTGTTATCATTCGTTATCATTTTTTGCTCAAGAATGGTTAGAGCGGTAGCCCTGCGGAAAAGATGATCGGCATGGGCGTGCTTCATTTGGGTCCCGCACACTTCCTACGGCGTCTTGCGCACTTTCACTGCTTGGGTCCCGCACACTTTCTACGGCGTCCGGCGCACTTCTCATTTGGGTTCACACACTTTCTACGGCGTTCTGCGCACGCCCATTTGGGTCCCCCACGCTCACGCCGATCATTTTCCGCAGGGCTACCGTAACCCTCCTCCAAAAATTTTCTGAGTGTCAGCTTGGATATAAGCACATCGTAATAGCCAACAAACGCGTTTGCACAATTTCGACCTCCTCAGCCACTTCCCGGCGGCTTCTCGAAGAGAACGGTGTGTGAATGAATGCATACCGCTCCTCTGCCCTTTTATACCCCGCATGTTATGAGCGTGTGTTATCATTCGTTATCATGTTTTGCTCAAGAATGGTTACGGTAGCCCTGCGGAAAAAATGATCGGCATGGGTGTGCTTCTATTTGGGTCCCGCACACTTCCTACGGCGTCATGCGCACTTTCACTTTGTCACCGCACACTTTCTACGGCGTCCGCCGCACTCTCATTTGGGTCCCGCACACTTTCTACGGCGTTCTGCGCACGCCCATTTGGGTCCCGCACGCTTTCTACGGCGTCCGGCGCACTCCCACTTGGGTCCCGCACGCTTTCTACGGCGTCCGGCGCACTCCCACGTGGGTCCCGCACACTTTCTACGGCGTCCGACACACTCTCATTTGGGTCCCGCACACTTTCTACGGCGTCCGCACACTCTCATTCGGGTCACGCACACTTTCTACGGCGTCCGGCGTACTCATTTGGGTCCACCACACTTTCTGGGCGTTCTGCGAACACCCATTTGGGTCCCGCACACTTTCTACGGCGTCCGGCGCACTCCCACTAGGGTCGCGCACACTTTCTACGGCGTCAGGCGTACTCCCACGTGGGTCCCGCACACTTTCTACGGCGTCCGGCGCACTCTCATTTGGGTCCCACACACTTTCTAGGGCGTTCTGCACACACCCATTTGGGTCCCGCACACTTTCTACGGCGTCCGGCGCACTCCCACTTGGGTCCAGCACAATTTCTACGGCGTTCTGCGCACACCCTTTGGGTCCCGCACACTTTCTACGGCGTCCGACGCTCTCTCATTTGGGTCCCGCTCACTTTCTACTGCGTCCGGCGCACTCTTATTTGGGTTCCACACACTTTCTAGGGCGTTCTGCGCACACCCATTTGGTCCCGCACACTTTCTACGGCGTCCGGCGCACTCCCACTTGGGTCCCGCACACTTTCTACGGCGTTCTGCGCACACCCGTTTGGGTCCCACACTTTCTACGGCGTCTTTCGCACTCCTGCTGGGGTCCCGCACACTATCTACGGCGTTTTGTGGCGCACTTCTGAGTCACACCGTGCGGCGTTCCAAAAAGTATTACGGCGTTCTGCGCACGCCCATTTGGGTCCCCCACGCTCACGCCGATCATTTTTCCGCAGGGCTACCGTAACCCTCCTCCAAAAATTTTCTGAGTGTCAGCTTGGATATAAGCACATCGTAATAGCCAACAAACGCGTTTGCACAATTTCGACCTCCTCAGCCACTTCCCGGCGGCTTCTCGAAGAGAACGGTGTGTGAATGAATGCATACCGCTCCTCTGCCCTTTTATACCCCGCATGTTATGAGCGTGTGTTATCATTCGTTATCATGTTTTGCTCAAGAATGGTTACGGTAGCCCTGCGGAAAAAATGATCGGCATGGGTGTGCTTCTATTTGGGTCCCGCACACTTCCTACGGCGTCATGCGCACTTTCACTTTGTCACCGCACACTTTCTACGGCGTCCGCCGCACTCTCATTTGGGTCCCGCACACTTTCTACGGCGTTCTGCGCACGCCCATTGGGTCCTGCACGCTTTCTACGGCGTCCGGCGCCTCCACTTGGGTCCCGCACGCTTTCTACGGCGTCCGGCGCACTCCCACGTGGGTCCCGCACACTTTCTACGGCGTCCGGCGCACTCCCACTTGAGTCCCGCACACTTTCTATAGCGTCCGACACACTCTCATTCGGGTCACGCACACTTTCTACGGCGTCCGGCGCACTCTCATTTGGGTCCCACACACTTTCTAGGGCGTTCTGCAAACACCCATTTGGGTCCCGCACACTTTCTACGGCGTCCGGCGCACTCCCACTAGGGTCGCGCACACTTTCTACGGCGTCAGGCGCACTCCCACGTGGGTCCCGCACACTTTCTACGGCGTCCGGCGCACTCTCATTTGGGTCCCACACACTTTCTAGGGCGTTCTGCGCACACCCATTTGGGTCCCGCACACTTTCTACGGCGTCCGGCGCACTCCCACTTGGGTCCCGCACACTTTCTACGGCGTTCTGCGCACACCCTTTGGGTCCAGCACACTTTCTACGGCGTCCGACGCTCTCTCATTTGGGTCCCGCTCACTTTCTACTGCGTCCGGCACACTCTTATTTGGGTCCCACACACTTTCTAGGGCGTTCTGCGCACACCCATTTGGTCCCGCACACTTTCTACGGCGTCCGGCGCACTCCCACTTGGGTCCCGCACACTTTCTACGGCGTTCTGCGCACACCCGTTTGGGTCCCACACTTTCTACGGCGTCTTTCGCACTCCTGCTGGGGTCCCGCACACCATCTACGGCGTTCTGTGGCGCACTTCTGAGTCACACCGTGCGGCGTTCCAAAAAGTACTTCCGAGATCCTGCCGTATTGATTGAAGCGTTGCCCCGTCAAATCCTGAGCAAAAGCCTATCAGTAACGGTGTTTATTTCACTAGTTCATTTTTACGAATAAGTAAGCGTCGGATGGTTTATAATAACATGTTTACGTGTTTTTGTCTCTCTTGACCCTCAATTTTGAGGTTCCGCAAAAATTGAGCAACCAACTCCAAATTTTGACAGGAGCTAGGTGCAAACAAAACCAGCTTCCTGGCCAAAAATGAGCTCTCTAGCTCAACGATAAGTGTTCCAACAAGATCGTGAACGCCAACTGAAAAAAGAAAAGGAGATGAACATTTTTTCGACCAGAATGACGTGGTCTTGACACTTTTTTTCGAATCTCAGGTTACCATTCCGGACGATTTTTTGAACAGTTATTCACCTTTCTAAAGTATATCAAATGCAAAAAGAACGGTCTTCCTACGTTTACTCTGGACCCTGATACTGAGATCAGGGGGTTGCGCGATGGCGAATCAAAGCCAAATCTGGTGAGCGCTTCGCGCTCACCACAATTATATGTTGTAATTCAGTGTTAATCTTTAGTACTGTGTATCTTTGAGTGCTTTTACTTACTTTGAGGTGAAATACAAGACCTGCCGTAGTTAACAGAATATCTGAGCCACCTTAGAACTAGATGTGAAAAATTTCGATAGAGCGTCATTAATGATTTTTGGCTGATTTTGCGATTTTACAGCTTCGGTCTTATCTGACATATCCGAGAAAATTAGGCCTCGAAGCACCAAAGTAATGTATAATTGCTAAGTCCCTAATCAGTAGTAGTTTTCCGTCAATTATTGATCGTTGTTTTGAGAATCGATGAAAAAGGCGAGAATCAAATTTTCAAAAAAAAACGATCCATCATTGTCGAAAAATAGTATTGATCAGGGACTCAGCCATTATACATAACTTTGGAGCTTCGAGGCCTAATTTTTTCGGGTAAGTCAGGAAAGACCGAAGCTGCAAAATCACAAAATCAGCCAAAAATCATCAATTACGCTCTGTCGAAAATTTTCGCAAACGCTATCATCTAGTTCTAAGGTGGCTCAGATATTCTGTCAACTATGGCAGGTGTGGTGGTTCACCTCAGAGTAAATAGAAGCACTCAAAGATACACAGTACTGAAGGTTATCTTTAAATTATCGCAAACAAGCAGGCTTTGGACCAAGTGGAAGGCAGCGTTAGATAGAAAAGAATATGTTTTTCGAGACTGAAGGAAGAAAAGGGAAAATGAGGAAACAGGAGAGGAAGAAAAGGAGGACTGGGAGAAGAGGGAAGAAGAAAAAGAGCGAACGAGAGAAGCAGAAACGAGTAAGTAAACGAAATGAAGCCATCGGTCAAGCTACGCTCATTCGCCCGAAGAGCCACCGCAGTGTCATTTGGGACCGAAGATCGCTCCGAGCGGGACTGCTGTCGCCCGGAGAGCGGCTGTTGTCGCCCGAATAGATGACTAAATTTCGCTCGGAGCGGAGAGGCAGCGCACCTCGAGTCGCTCTCCGTTCCCGCTTCGAGCGATGGTTTATCTGAGTAGATGGCACCCGAAACGGATTTTGTTGGTAGATATCTTAGAAAATCCACAGACTTTGATCGCATCTCTTAACAACTACTCATAGACAGTGCTAAATGTTGGTCTGAATACTCTTATGATATAATGTTAAATGCCTTTTTCGTGGAAGTACATTGGCACAGCTTTGATCTATATAATACCATACAAAAAAAAAGATCAAGAAAGTTGGTAGTGCCGCGAACGGGGCTTCGACTCGGTTCGCACTTTTTATTCGAATGCTCGTGATTTTGGCCGCATATTCGAATAATTCGTTTATTCGGACAAGTCAAATTTTTGAATAATTCGATTATTCGAAAAGTCAAATTTTCGAATAATTCGTTTATTCGAATATTCGGAGAAGTCATTTTTTCGAACAAGTCGTTTGTTCGAATACTCGTAGAAGTCGATTTTTCGAATGATTCGTTCATTCGACTATTCGAAGAAGTCAATTTTTCGAATATTTCGTTTATTCGAATATTCGAAAGAGTCAATTTTCCGAATTATTCGTTTATTCGAATATCCGAAAATTTTTATTCGTTCGATATACTCTACTATATTAGAAGATGTTTTCGACCAGCTGTCTTTCCCTAGTGAGGTAAGGATACTCTCGGAGGCGGCATTCAGGTACGTGAGTGTTACTAAAGGGTTGGGGCAGGGTCTAGGTCGTCGGCGCGTTTGATGATCGCAGTGCGAGCGCTGGAGATCATCAATCATCTGTGTTTCAGCAAGGTCTCGGCTGCCCTACTCTCCTACTCAGATAAAAACACCTCCCGCCGGCCAAGTCGGGCTAGTCGAATTCGCGCGGCCCCAATTTTGTGGGCGTAGCACAGCGCACCACTTCCCGCGGAGAGAGGTTTTCCCGCCTTCCCGCGGAGTGTGGCGGGCAGTCGGCTACTCCTGGGGGTCATCGAACACTCGTTCATCGATTTCCACTTTGATATCATCATTGCACCACCCACTAGAGTGGAGCCAGTTAACGATTGCTGAGCAGAGAACGCTGTGTTGAAACTCTTTTCAAAACCCTCGCGGTGTGCGACGCTGGTTTTGGGCAGGTGAGCAGCGGTTCGTTGGTGGCAAACTCAGAAAAATGAAAACATGTTACATGTAATATATATAAAGTGTAAGATACTTGAGACATTCAAGTATATTACTTTTTTTTCGCATGTAACCTACACTCATATTACATGTAACATACACTTATAGGACACGTAAAACACACTTATATTTCATGTAACTTAATTAGAGCAGCAAGTTGATGCTCGATGCTTTCAGGGTTGGAGCTGCAAAGTTCAGGCAACTGCTTCAGGTACGAATCAGCAAGCTTCAAGATCTCTTGGACATTCCTGCAAGAGTTTGAAGCTTGCTGCTCCATAACTCGAGCAGCAAGCCTGTACCACAGCTTCATACATGGAGCAGTAGGCTTAAGCTTGCTTGAATGAAAATATTGCATGTTGACCCCCCTTGTCCTCTCCACGATTAGCACGAACCATGAGGAGCTAGAGATCAACGACTCGGCCAGGGCGAGTGACCACCCGGTCGAATGTCAATCCAATGGAACTGCGCTGAAGACCAAGGTACTCGCCGGCCCGTATGCTGTGCAGATCAGCAGAAGGTGTTCAGCATCAGCCCTCAGTTGCTGAGGACATTTGAATTATGTTACTCTTATGTTATATACTATGTTATATAATATGCTTAAGGGCACAGTACACCCTCAGATATGAATTTTGAGATTTTCATGTAATTTTGTAGAAGACCCCTTCTGTAAAACACGTGCCGAATGCGAGAACTCAAATCCTCTAAATAAGCGAGACATAAGCGACCACCACAGGCCCGACCCCCTTCGCTCACTACCACAGGCCCGACCCCCTAACAGATTTTCGAACTCGATAGCGACTAAATGGATGGATGAAATTGAACAAGTCGTCGTTCTTCAGTCCATTAACCTAACTGTCTCCTTATCCTGCTTTTCTCTCACGCAACGATTGCGAATGAAGAGAAATACAAGCCTGAGACAACTCGTCCACCAAATTTTCACCCTCAAAATGTAGGCATCTTTGAAGAGCCATAACTCTGTTCAAAGCGGGTCTTGGACGATTTTAGGGATACCACTGTGATCAGCGTGTGACTCTCTCCAAGATGAGCATGAAATCTGAAGATTAGTTTTTTGGGTGTCCGAAGCCTTTAAATAGATATGATTCACATGTATCTTACATTGACGGATATGTATCACAAGTATATTGAAATCGTCTCTTATGTTACAAGTATTATGTTTTCACCATCAAAAACATATTAAGTGCGACATTTGACCGGCGAGCGAGGGACCGATATATTACATGTAACATACAGGCCATAAAACGGCCAATGTCTCACCGTCGACTGCGTACCACGCGCTGCGCAACCGCACGCGCGTCGGAAGCAGACGGGTTTTGGCTGCCGCGCAACGAGTTTCGACCGCCGCGCGGCGGCCGAACCTCGTCGCGCGGCGCGTGGTACGCAGTCGACGGTGAGACATTGGCCGTTTTATGACCTGTACATCGGTCGAGACAATTCGCAAGTAATATACATTGGCCAATTTATATGAGAAAATATCAGTATTAATTTGTGTTTGATCTCACCTAATAAATGTTAACTACGATTTTGGAGAAAATCGTTGATGACCACCCTGTGTACTTTGTACCCCTCGGCCTATAAGAGGCCACGATTGCGTTGCACTCACAGTTATTCTTCACCTGCTGTTCGCCTATTCTGCTACATCAACTATTACGTCTACATAAAGGTTACTACTATATTCTCTACACCAAACTACATGGGGGCCGGACTAAAAGGCCATCTGCTGTTCTAATCCCGCGTCTCTGTTCTCATTCTCGACCACACCACTGCACGCGATCGACCCACATGTCAGCTCTGAGCGATCACCATGTGCAACGGGTACGAGAGTCGCCCATAGCGACGGTACCTGGTTTGGAACCTACCAACTCTGAAAAGGGGTGGCTGAGTTATCAGCCTAGGTAGGTCAGAGAAACGCAATTGAAAGAGAAGACCTCTTCGCGTTTTCTTCTGGAACGGCCAATTCAGTGGCGGGTTCCTTGAGAAAGGCGATCTGTCGATCTCTTCTTGTTGTCACGAAATTGGAAATTTCTGTGACTTGAGGCCGATCAATTTGCTTTCAATGAATATGTCTGCAAACGACACGATCGACGAAGATGCTATGCAGTACCTCGACTTGGAGGACGCTCGAATCGATACCCTGCAGGAAATGGTGATATCACTCCAGCAGTAGACACAGCAACTATCGGCAATAAACTGCCGCAGGTAAGAGACTCTATATTGATAATAGAGCAAAAAGTGAGAGCACTCCGAAATCTTCCTGCAACAGTAAGTGAGTCTTACAAGCAAGGAAGTTCGACTCGGCAAATAGAAAAAGAGCGCGAGGAAATCGCCGCAACTATACACGCAGAGTCTGATTTGCAGTGCACTACAAGTTTAGAAGAGCTTGAAAAGCTTAGACAAACTGTAGAGAAAATAGAGAGCTGATGCAGTCAGAAAATGAGTGAATTTTCTGGAGAAATTCTAGCCTCCATTGAGCAAGCGCGGCATGGTGACAAAGCATTGCGCGTTTTGGATTCTTTACTGGGAGTTGCATCTACTGATGTAGTAGCAACAGTAAGGCAACTAATTTCTCAGAATAAAAGAGCAACTCAAAATGCTGCAGTAATTGCAGACGTTAAACCAAAAGGGCAATTTGGCCATTTTCTTTCAAATGAGGGTCCGATTCAGCCAATTTCTCAGGCAAAGACTGCGACCGCACCCGACGAAAATGGATTTGCTGAGGCGATGCGCCAGGTACGCGAAAACGAAGTGCCAAAAGAGTTGCCGCCGCTGGAATTCGATGCAATGAAAGCGGCCGACGGTATGTTTCAATTTCCTTGTAATAGAAGCGATTCAGCAATACCGTTTGATATCAATTCGAACAGTGTATGGTTTCAGAGACAAGGGCAAGACGCGGAGCCGCCGAAACTGCCGGATTGCAATTGGTGGTCCCCGTCGAAAAAATTTCAAGGTGAGTTACTTAGGCCACCTATTTCAAGTCAAAACGACAACGCCCTTGGTGCACTGTTCGCATCGATGGCATTGCCGGATGTCAAACCTTTTGTTGGGACTGATAGTGAAGGTTTTGAAAAGTTTCTGATGTCTTTCAAAATGAAATATGGGTCTATTTCCTTGACTGATGAAACGAAAATTCACCCTTTATGCAGTAAGTTAGAAGCGAATGCGCACGGTATAATAAAAACTCTACCCTGGCTCTAGAAAGTGATAGTTTTGAAGCGTTTGTTGATGCGTTGCGGAATAAAATAAGCGCAAACAAGGAGTCCAAACGCATAGAGAGTTCTATCAAGCTGAGTTCTTTAAAAATCAAAGATTCAGTTGTAACTTACTGTATTCAACTCGAAAATCTCACTCGCGCGGCATATCAAGACACTGAAGAGAGCGATCTATCAATGTTGCGAGCTGGGGAATTGATCACACAACTTACCGAGTGGTCTGAGTACGTTCAGGTTTTCGGTATGCTTGATGAATCACCCAAGCATGAGATTTATGAGAAAGCCAAGACGTATGCTCTGAGAATAGAGCGTAGTCGTCAAATGTCAAAATCTGTCAAGTTTTGCAGGGAAGGTGTAGTACAACATCAACCTTCTCGGCCTCACACCCTATTTGCACCAAAGGTCTCAACCAACTCACAGCAACCTAGTTCTAGTGAAGAAATCAGAACGTGGCCAAAACAAGACGGTGACAAGCAGCCAGCAGCAAAAAAAACTCGCGAACTGGTATGCCTACACTGCAGAAAGCCAGGCCATTTCAAGAGGGACTGTAGGGTTTTTCAAAAGCAAACTTGAAAGAAAAATGATTCCAACGCCCAAAACAAAGGTACTGAAGCTCGAAGCCTCACAACGTCTTTGAAGAAGTGGGTCTGCGGATCTACAGAATCTCGTGATACTTCATAAAGTGAGTTGATAAGTAAACAAAGTTTGTCAAATCAGTTTTCTGGGACTAACCAAACACTGCTTGCTAGACACGGGTTCACAAGTGAGCATTTTACCACTTCAAATACTTGTACAAGCAAGAAATGGGGTTTCAATCTAGATAAAGATGTTGAGGAGATCCCAGGAGGCGCCGATACAACTTTATACGATGCTTCCGGAAATCCTATGTCCTTCAAGGGAGCTATACCATTATTAGTTAGGCTAGATAAAGGACCAAAATCCCGTATCCCAGTGTTTGTGATGAAAGATGGCGGAGGTATGGTTGTGCTGGGCACAAACGCGCTGAGCCTTTTAGGCTACTCTTTCACGAACCGGAAGGGTAAAAACTGCCTGTCACCATTTCAGATGAGCTCCTTGACACGTTTGACTCCAAAAGCTTCGACGCTTGCCCCACCCGCACTAAGGAAGGGGGCGGAGCCAGATCGAGTTACTGTAGCTTGTCGTGTATATCCCAAACCAGGAGAAACAAAATTGGTTACAATCAATGGAATCGAAACCAACGAGAACAAATATCTGTGGTCTTCGTCGGAGTTCTTCCCTGATTGTATAATCTCTGGTAACATAGAAGATGGGATAAGTGTTCCTGTTACAAACTCCAAGAATGAATTAAAGGTTTTCAGCATTGACGAAACTGTAGGTGAATGGGACGACCCTCATCTCACGGACCAAAATGATGCTGAAAATGCGAACAATATGCTTGAAACAACTTCCCAAAAAGATCCTCAACGATTCAAAAAGCTGCTAGATACATTTCTGGGCAATAAATCAACTAATCAGCTGAGTCAACTGATTGAGGCTATAACGAATTACCAGGATGTGTTTGCCGTAACAGAACAAGAGCTAACACAGACGCCTCTGGTTACGCACGACATAAATACTGGATCGGCAGAACCTATCCGTCAAAACCCATGGCCTGTTCCATTAGCAACCAGAGTAAAGCTGCGACAGATTCTTTCTGATCTTCAAGACAGAAACATTATTGAGCCAAGCAAATCAAATTGGGCTTCACCAATCGTGCTCGTCCAAAAGAAAGACGGAAGTCTCCGTCTATGCGTGGACTACCGTAGGCTGAACCAGGTGACAAAAAACGACAGCTATCCATTGCCATCAATAGATTCGATTCTACAGAGTCTTAGAGGTAAACGATTTTTTTCAACACTAGAATTGTCTTCTGATTATTGACAAGTCAAGTTGACGGAAAATGCGAAAGAAAAAAGCGCCTTCACAACAACAGAAGGGCTTTATCAATTCCAAGTGCTGCCATTTGGCCTTGCTTCTTCACCTGCTGTATTTCAGCGCCTAGTGCATCTAGTTCTGGGTCATTTGCTAGGAGACGAAGTTGCAAGCTACCTCGACGATGTGATGGTGGCAACATCTTTGGAAAGGCACCTTACGGTGTTGCAACAAGTGTTGACCGCATTTCGAAATGCACATTTGAAACTCAACCCGAGAAAGTGCGTTTTAGTGCAGGAACATGGACAGTTCCTTGGTCATATGGTCGATACTAAAGGAATCCATATGGATCCTTGGAAGGTAAAATCGAATAAACTTTATCCACGACCAAAATCGAGATCGGAATTGAAATCCTTCCTTGGATTATGTTCCTATTATAGAAAATTCGTTCTAGGGTTTTCCAAAATTGCTACCCCGCTCCACCAAATGACTTCAGAAAACGTGCCATTCAATTGGGGCGAAATCGCTGAAAGTTGCTTCGAAAAAACTCAAACAGATAATGACAACGGCGCCTGTCCTTGCTCAACCGGACGTTGAGGGAGCTCGTGCAGGTTGTGAACCTTTTCGCATACACACTGACGCGAGTTACATGGGTCTTGGCGCAGTATTGAGTCGAAAAGGGGACGATGGATGTTTACACCCTGTCTACTTTGCGTCCAGAGGGCTCCCTAAATATGAAAAAAAACCAACTGATTTGGAAGCTCTCGCTGTAGTTTTCGCGTTGAAGAAATTCCACATGTTCGTTTACGGACTTCCAGTAGAGCTGTATACAGATCACCAATCGTTAGCAGCCCTTTTCAAACGCACAGACGTCTCGCTCCGGGTATTGCGCTGGGCACTGGGGCTCCAAAAATACGACCTCAACGTAATCTATGTAAAGGATTCGGCTAACAATGTTGCTGACGCTTTGAGCCGTGGAGCAACCATGCTTTTTAGCGATGAACAGAATGGTATTCCTCATGAACTCATTGTAGCGACTGTTCAAGAAGGGAACGCTTGGAAAAAGAACTGAGAAGTGACTCTACATACTCGAAGGTTTTAAGAGCCATAGAAAACAATGCTTTAGATACCGCAGTTCACCTTCCCGGTTATTCAAAAAAAACTTGAAGCAGCAGTCTTCGCTATGCACGACGGTTACATCGTAATACTTACGCAGCATACTGCTAAGCGAGTGGTACCTAAGAGCTTGCGGAAAAGCGTTTTCGATGGGGAACACTCTGCTATGCTAGCGTTCCATCTCGGCGCAAAGAATGTCCTACGCACATTGTCAAAGAAGTATTTTTGGGAAACTATGCACAGAGATATAATGCAATGGTCAGAAGACTGTAGGCAATGTCTCCTGTCCAATCCCAAACAGACAATGACACCACCGCTCAAGCTGATAGTCACAACAAAACCGTACAAAATGGTAGGGATCGACATTCGTGAGCTTGGTCAGACCACTAGTGGAAATAGATATGTCCTAACGGTCATTGATTTGTTCACTAAATTCGGTGGCGCCTACCGACTTCAGTCTAAAAATGCAGAAGAGGTGACCAGAGTTTTTTTTGAACGTTGGATGCCTGATGGTTGTTAATTCCCAAAATGCGTCTTGTCAGACCAGGGTGGAGAATTTGACAATGGCTAAATGAAGGAGCTATCGGAAATCCTAGGGTTCAACCAAATTTCCACGAAAGGCTACAACCCTAGAGAAAACGGTGCTACTGAAAGACTGAATCGCACAATGATAAACATTCTGACGAAAAAAAAAACTGATATTCCTATGGAATGGGATGCACTTCTTCCATATTGCGTAGCAGCATATAACACGGTTGTACACGAGTCAACCAGAGAGTCACCAGTTTTTCTCCTACCCAGTTTTGATGTTAATATACCGAGCAAAACATCTTCGGCACCACCCACGCAATATATGGTGGACATCGAAACATATGTACAAGAAATGCTAGTCGGTGTAAGCCTTGCACAAGAATTCGCTTGTGAAGAAGACAAGAAGGCAAGAGATCGTATGAAACGCACCTACGATAGACAATAGAGTACGCGAGAGGCCGCTTTCCTTGGGCGACCGGGTGTAAATGCGCGTTCCGTCTGAGAAGGCCGCGGGCAGGTTTCCAAAATTGACGAACGAATGATCTGGCCCATTCAGAATCATTGAGCTTAGTGAAAACAGCGCAACAATAAGCTTAATTACTGGGAATGAAGAACCAAAAAGGGTACAGTTCGATATCTTACGTGAACTTCCTCTAGGTGTAGGTGATAAACCCATAAAAACCTTTGAAAAGTATCAAGAAAAGAGGCAGGCCTCGGAAAGCTGCTCAGACTAAAGTGATCTGTTTCAGGCTCGCGATCGGAAATCCTGACGAAGATCCGCTCAATCTCCTGTATCCATGCTCGTGCGGAATCTTCAACCAACGTGCAAAAGTTGGGTTACCCGGTCTGCGTTGGAATCTGGCGAGTACAAAGAAAGTGAAAAATATGCTCGAACTTACATCTGTGGCATCAATTGCTCTGGATCCCCAGTGGGGACAAGACAGAAAGGACGTTGAACTGCTTGAGAAGAGCTCTACGTACCTCAGTGTGCTCGGATTGTCGTGTGCGATCGCCGCCCACGAGAAGTTCTGCCACGATTTTGCATCAGCCCTGCATCAAAAGGATGGGATGAATTTTGAGCATCCTCCCGTTTTCAGTCATCCCGCCGGGTACGATATCTCCTCGTACTACTCCAGAGCTGTAGCACGCCGTAATCAGATTGCGAATGCTTGTGAGGATGACATACCAGTCAATCCTACACTCGTGGCGCTACCATGCTCGTTCGAAAGGGTGAAGACGCACATCAAGGAGCACGCTGCTGTTGAGTTTGTGGTTTACACAAATTTCAGAGACCTGGCGGATCAGTTGAATAAGAAGCCGATATCAGCAGCTATCGTGTGGGTTCGGACAGAGACCATGTCAAAAAGCCACGAGCTACGTGAGTGTTTCCAGGCTGTGGAACGCCACCTTCAATACGGAGGCACACTCGGTTTCTCCCCCCACCGTTTGAAAAACGGCTCGCCGGCGAGTGGAAAAGGATCGGTGAGGTGTGCGCGGAGGTAAATCAGTTCCTAACAGGACCTGCATGAGGTTTCGATGTCAGAGGTTTCGATGTCTTTTTAGCGATTTGAAGGATGCTGTGCCATTTTTGCACCCCGCATTCAGCCTGGGAGTGAGTCCTCGCGCAGGGAATGATCGCTTCCAGAGTTCGCAAGTACTAATCTCTCTCCAGCAGCTTTGCAAAGAAGCAGCTTCATCACTCTCGCTACAGCACTTCGATATCGCTCCGAGGAAACGTTCTGCAGACGACGACTCCACATCGGCCAAGGACGAAAAGCCGACCACAGCTAAAAGAGAAGACGAGCCAAAGCCAAAACGCAAAACCGCTCCCAAGCCACAGGTGATGTACCTCAGGAACGCAAGGAAGGAGAAGGAAAAGCAGTCGCGCCGTAAGAAGCAGTCCGCCCATCGTCAGCGCGTCATAAAAAGATAATCGCCGGAGATGATTTCCCGAAGGCCGCCATGTGATAATATCAGTATTAGTTTGTGTTTGATCTCACCTAATAATTGTTAACTACGATATTGGAGAAAATCGTTGATGACCACCCTGTGTGCTTTGTACCCCCGGCCTATAAAAGGCCACGATTTCGTTGCACTCACAGTTATTCTTCACCTGCAGTTCGCCTATTCTGCTACATCAACTACTATGTCTACATAAAGGTTACTTCTATATTCTCTACACCAAACTACATATGACATGTGTATTAATTCAGGCCTTTTATATCACAAGTAATATGTTTTCATTTTTCTGAGAAGTGCTTAGAGGCGGATTTTTCAAATTTTGTACCAACAGACGTTTCCTTAAAGGCAGCATACACGCTCGCAAAGAGGATCGAGATATCAGCATAAACAGGCCCGCACGGCCCCTACCATGTCGTGAACGATGTTTGAAGCGCTGAAAACCATCCAGGATGACAATATTTGCAATATTTGAGCAATCATGTCTCGCACGCCCGTATTTTCACACCCCTTCGAGTAACAGAATGAAAACTTAAACTTGAGAAAATATGTGATTACTTAGAATGATAGCACTATCGGAATGGAGTATAAGAGAGAAAGAGCTAGATTTAGATTGTTATTACATGTTTGCGCAAAGATGAAATGCTCCATTTTCAAAAGCCAGCCGCGTAGAGCGGCATTTTCGAGAGTGGACGAGAGTTGATCGGTATGCAGAAATGTTATATTCAAGTAAATGAAGCTGTTTCTCTCGTGCACTCCTTTATGATAGTGCTATCACTCTCAATTATCACATGTTTTCTCAAGTTTAACTTTTCATTCTGTTACACGAAGGGGTGTTAAAATACGGGCGTGCAAGATATGATTGCTCAAATATTGTCATACTGAATGGTTTTCAGCGCTTCAAACGTCGTTCACGACATTGTAGGGGCCGTGCGGGCCTATTGGTGCTGTTATCTCGACCATGTTTGCGAGCGTGTATGCTGCCTTTAAAGGCAGTGTTCACGATTAGAATCGCTGTTCTGTTTTATAGCCAATCTTAACAACGGTCCCATTCTGATTTCAATGATGTTTCTGAAATCGTACAAAACCTGGGAACGGAGTCTTGGTCTCTCAAAAATTGAGCTAGGGAAGCATGCTGGACGAGTTGTCCGAGGCCTGTAACTTCCGTCTTTTGCAGCCAATGTATGCGAGCTGAACTGAGGAAAGAAAGAAGTTGAGAATGAAGGAAAGAACGGGTCTTTATATCGGAAACCATAGCTCATCTCACGATCTCGAGTGTTCCTTTGTTTACGTCAAGGTGCAGAAAGGGACCGGACTTGCCCAAAGCGGCGGAGTTTGCCCACCTTTCTAAGCCGTTTTGCGGCTGCTGGGTAACTTTTGGTCCCGTTTCTCCAACGCTGTTCTGCTTCTGAGAGCCACGAGAAGCGTCTGTCATGAAATATTCGAGGATGAAGTTCATTGTGAACAGTGCCATTAAAGGCAGCAGACACGCTCAAAAAAGTTTTTGAGATAGCTACGCTACATGGGTCATATGGCCTTTTGTAAAACCCTCACGCCGATGGAAGCGTCAAAAACGAGTGAAAACTACTAAATTTGTGTTGAAAATTTCCGTCAGCCTCTCCCATAAGCTTTCATCCCCGCCTCCTCAACATACGAATACAGTCACCTCGGCTGATTTTTTGAAGCTTCCAACGAGGTGAGCGTTCTAGTACAGGCTGCAAGAGTCTATCGGCTTGGCTATCCCAGCCGTTTTATCGTTAACATAAGCTATTTCAACCGCTCGGGAATAACTCGTCCAATTTCACCCCATAGCTAAAACAGCCGTCAGTTTTTGCGGTTTTTTCGTTAGTTTCCCATACTACAAGCGTCAAACCTTTGATTTAAGACCTAAAACTGATACCTTTTTTGAGCGCGTCTGCTGCCTTTAAAGGGTGATTTTTAATGTACAGCAGACTGCCTTTAGATTGCTCAGGAAGTCGGAGCTCGCCAACCGCGCGCATTTCGGGCCTCACTCGCCACCTGCTCACCTGTCATTTCGAAGAGCCCGCCAGCCGCTACCCCTGGTCTTCGCTCACAACCCGCTATGGGTAAAGAGGGTCGCGAGCGCGAGGAGAGGTGGTATAGCGGGTCGCGAGCTGTTTGCTAGCGAATCGCCCGCTGAGTGGCTCTCGTCCTTTGAAGTGTTTTGCATTATTTCTCGAATGTTCGCCTACATCTCACCGTTCTCATTATTTTTCTGTTGCTGTTTGTTGTTTGATTTGTTTTTGCAATACTGTGGAGCTCGAACTTGATATAGTCATTTCCAACTCGATGGGAAGCATCACAGCGGCTGCGAGGCTCGCAGGTAATAGTTTCGTCACTCGTGTACACATAAATCCGTCTATCCTCTGTTTCCCAGTGAGATTTATTTCCGTTCATCGCGTGCGTCTGCGCGCGTACGCTGCGTATCCTTCTTCCCACACTTTTCGCTTTCTATACCCTCAATCCACACAAGCGCGCGAGTGAACAGAGTAAATTTGGCTCGGAACCAGAGGATAAGTGCACAAATGAGCATCAGCTAAGTTGCGCTTAGACGAGTTGGTCTTCTGACGGACAACTCGTCCGTCGAGCTTCCTTCATAGCCTATCTAGGCAACTTAAAATTGGATTCGCTTCTTTTGGAACAGTGTAGTCTTCGTTAGAAGCATGAAAGTTTCGCGGTCCCAGAAGTTTCAACCCCTCTGCGAGACCCACGAGCAGCCCACTTACTGGACGAGTTACACTCCGCAGCCGCCGTGAAGGATACCGACGAGTATATATTCATAGCCGGTGAAGCTGCCTACCCACCTCATAGTGTGCCACTGACCCCCGGAGAAGAGCGGCTTGTGGATGAAATCTCACCTCTCTTCGATTCTATAACCACCAGCGGCGTCGGCCGGCTGACGCCGGCCTCTGCCGCTGGGGTCCGGCTACGCCGGCCCCTTTGCCGGCTTCGCCGGCATCTTGAGTGTAGGGCGAATCAATCGAGATCCGCTGATTCTATGTGAAATAGCGTACAAAAGATCTCGCGTTTGCCGGCTATCGCCTGCCTCTGTCGCTGGAATCCGGTCGCGCCGGCCCATGAGCTGGTTTCGACGACAACACTCGAGCAATCAGAAATTACGAAGCATTTCAAACCTTGCAGACCTTGCTAAACTCCTTTCTAATGCAGCTGCACACCGCCCCTTCTTTAGCTTTAGGAGGGCCTAAAGTGGTAGTTCATTTATATTCATTTCTGTCATGATAAAGACAACCGCTGTTTGAGATTTAGTGAATGCCTCCATGTCCAACCGACACCCTGCTACCTCTATTGCCAAATGAAGTGTAATGATGTTTGTGTTCTCTGGATGCATATTTTGATTAACTCACATTTCCATCGTATATAAACCCGATGTAGAAAGGTTGGTGCATATAAACAGCTAAGCAGTTTAAATGAGTGGTTGGGGGAGGGGACGTGAAGGAAGGGGTGGTATACACTCTCTTATAGACACACAAAACGATTTTAAAGTTCTGTGATCACCCACTTCGGTCCCGGACACTTTCTTTGGCGTCCTGCACACTCCCACTTGAATCCCACAAACTTTCTATGGCGTCCTGCGCACTTCCACTCGGGTCCCGCACACTTTCTACGGCGTCCGGCGCACTCTACCTTGGGTCCCGCGCACTTTCTACGGTGTCCTGCGCACTTCCACTTGGTTCCCGCACAATTTCTTCGGTGTCCGGTGCAATCGCATTTGGGTCCCGCACACTTACTTCGGCGTCCGGCGCAATCGCATTTGGGTCCCACAAACTTTCTACGGCGTCCTGCGCACTCCCACTTGGGCCCGCACACTTTCTACGGCATCCTGCGCACTTCCACTTGGGTCCCGCACACTTTCTACGGCGTCCTGCCCACTCCCACTTGGGTCCCGCACACTTTCTACGGCGGCCCGCTCATTCCCACTTGGGTCCCGCACACTTTCTACGGCTTCCGGCGCATTCTACCTTGGGTCCCGCGCACTTTCTACGGCGTCCTGCGCACTTCCCTTTGGGTCCCGCACACTTTCTTCGGCGTCCGGCGCAATCGCATTTGGGTCCCACAAACTTTCTACGGCGTCCTGCGCACTTCCACTCGGGTCCCGCACACTTTCTACGGCTTCCGGCGCATTCTACCTTGGGTCCCGCGCACTTTCTACGGCGTCCTGCGCACTTCCCTTTGGGTCCCGCACACTTTCTTCGGCGTCCGGCGCAATCGCATTTGGGTCCCACAAACTTTCTACGGCGTCCTGCGCGCTCTTGAGCCCGTACCCGTAAGATAGCCCGTCTTGAAAGTCAAGCCGAATAAACGGTCAAACAAACACACAGAGAAACGCACAACGAAACGAGAAACGCACGCACACGAGGCGTTTGAAACAGTCAACTCGGGGGGAGAACAAGGGAAGTTCGCTTCACGGTTGTTCCCATGGCCTCCCCCCGAACATGATGAACGCGAAAACAAAGCAGCAGCGTATACGGTGATGCCGACGGGCTAGTCGCAAGGTGGTCTCGCACTTCGCAAGTTGAGGGGGTAGATCTGCCACTCGAGGACTACGTAAGGCATCTCTGCCTGGTTTTCAGAGAAGCTTCTCTATAACCTATAGTCAGAGGTGAATAATTTGGACCGATCGCAGTTTTTCAGGAAGAGGAGACTTTTGAAAACAGCGAGTTCTAGCAAGCTGATTTTTGATCAATCATTGAACAATGGGAAGATCAGCAGTCGGAAGGTCGCGGGAAGACCTGCAGTCGGGAGAACAAGAGAACTGCTATGGGAACTTCCCCCATTACTCTGTTGTCGAGACGTCCCCTTCGCCTCCCCCCAATTCGGGGGAAGCTCCCCAGTTGTTTCGAGGGAAATTCTGCTATCGTTCTCGAGAACTTCCCTACGAATATCTGAGTCGGTCGAGAGGAGAGGAGCGAGACGTCCTCCCGGAGGGAGACGTCTCGCCCCTCTTCCCTCGAATTATACACAACGACGAGGCGTTCGAAGCAGTCAACTCGGGGGGAGAACAAGGGAAGTTCGCTTCACGGTTGCTCCCATGGCCTCCCCCCGAACATGATGAACGCGAAAACAAAGCAGCAGCGTATACGGTGATGCAGACGGCCTAGTCGCGAGGTGGTCTCGCACTTCACAAGGTGAGGGGGTAGATCTGCCACTCAAGGGTTACGTAAGGCATCTCTGTCTGGTTTTCAGAGGAGATAATAAACTTCTCTATAACATTTAGTCAGAGGTGAATATTTTTGGACCAATCGCGTTTTTCAGGAACAGGAGACTGTCGAAAACAGCGAGTTCTAGCAAGCTGATTTTTGATCAATCATTGAACAATGCGAAGATCTGCAGTCGGAAGGTCGCGCGAAGACCTGCAGTGGGGAGAATAAGAGAACTCCTGCTGTGGGAACTTCCCCCTTTACTCTGCTGTCGAGACGTCCCCTTCGCCTCCCCCCGATTCGGGGGAAGTTCCTCAGTTGTTTCGAGGGAAGTTCTACTGTCGTTCTCGGGAACTTTCCCACGAATATCTAAGTATGGAGTGCTGAGTACGAACCTGGCGTCCGTTTATCGATTTTCTACAGGTTACGGTGGATCATGGTGGTATATGGTAGCTTGGTCGAAGTCTCACATTTGACTCAAAATCCGTATACGATATGGAGAAGAAAATGTTGCGCTGGTCTGCCTTAAAAGCAGCAGACACGCTCAAAAATGGTATCGATTTTATGACATAAATCAAAGGTTTGAAGCTGGTTGTATTGGGAGCTGACGAAAAAAAAAACGAATGAAAACTGTTCTCAAATAGAGGAATAACGGTTATTTTGTTATCAGGTGAAAGTGGACGAGTTTTACGGTGCGCGGTTGAAACAGCGAATATCAGCAACAAAACGGTGTAGATAGAGAAGCCGATATACTCTTACAGCCTGTACTGGATCGTTAACCTCGTTGGAAGCATCAAAAACCAGGCAAAGGGACCGTATTAGTGCTATCAATCTGGACGAGTTCGTATTTTGGGGCGGGGTTGCAGAAGCTCAGGGGAGGGGTTGCAGAAATTTTTTGATTTGCATTGCCGAAGTTTAGTTGTTTTGACTTGTTTTTGACGCTTCTAACGGCGTGAGCAGTCGACTAGGAGCCATGCGACTTCAGAAACGCAGTTATCTCAACAACTTTTCCGAGCGTGTCTGCTGTCTTTAATGGAGAAGAAAATGTTGCGCTGGACTGCCAGCTAGAACACGTCACGAACGATGACATTCGACAGCGTTTCGGAGTCGCTCCAATTGCTGAAAAAAACTTCACGAAGCTCGACTGCGGTGGTATGGGCACATTCTGCGAGCCGGAGACGATACCATTTGCAGGACGAGTCTGAATCTGGATGTGCCAGGAAAACGACCCAAAGGACGACCAATACAACGCTGGCTTGGCACGTTACATTCTGATTTGAAGACTGCAGGTGTGCATCCTAATCAGGCCCTTGAAAAGGGGATGTGGCGCCAGCGCATCAGAATAGCGGGCCCCGCTTCGAAGCGGGACAAGTATTAAAGGCATCGTTTTCGCTAAAGACCCATTTCCATTTTTGAGACTCAATTGCATGAATGAGCCCGGTACACCATACCTGTGAGCTTCGTGAGGTGAAAAAACGCAGGGTTATGAAGTGGGAAAGGGTTAGAAATGGGGATCCGCCACCAATTCTCACCAGTCATCTAGCGCTTCATAGAATGTTGATGCAACCGTCAAACAACATGAAAAACAGTTGCGGCACAAGCCCCTATGCATAAAAACTTTGAAAGTGGCAGTGACGTGGCCTCAAAACGCAGAAAAACTTCAAAACCCATTTTGGCGCAAAAATCTAATTCATATTTACAATGCGTTCCGAATAACTTTTTGACTTTTCTTTACAAGAGAAGGTTTTTTGTGAACCCCTTCGACATTTTCGTTCACTAGAGAGTCCAAGTTACACAAAAACGTGAAAAAATAAGATAGGGTTTCCTGCGCGTACGACGCCTTCAAAGAAGAAGAAAGGTTTGAGGAGAGAAAGGTGTCTAGAGAATGGATGGAATCCATGATTAAAAAATGCATTGGGGTCCGAACGATTAACTGATATTTCCGAGCAATAAGTGTTTTTTAGGGCAACAAGTGAACCTGCGGGGCAACAAGTGATTTTGCGGGGCAACAAGCGATTTTAGGGGCAGCAACTGCTCTCTCGAGTCAACAAGTGATTTCGCGGGGCGACTAGTGTTTTAGCGGGGGTACAAGTGGTTCTGTGGGCACAAATGCCCACAATCGCTCCACACTTTCCCTTTCGCGCCCCAGAAAAATGACTTGTCGCCCAGGTGTAACGGGGCAACAAGTGAGTTTGTGTAGGGCTACACGCGAGCGAATGCCAGAGCTCACACAAATCAAACAGGAAACTCGGCTTTCAATGTTTGTTTGTGATCTGTCCGGTAATTCACGATCTCCCGTTGTAGATTATTCATGATAGATTCTCAAAGGCGTGTTGATCTGAGTAGTTGAACAACAGCTAATGTTTGTTCGGGTTACGGCTGCGACTTCCGCCGTGCTGCGATTGCTGTCTAATAATCAACACATCTGGTTGCAATTAACGACACTTCCATCGCAGAACATATCCACATTCACTGTTTTGGCACTCGGCCACATTTTTGCCCCTTTGTTTCGCAAATCGCCGCCGCCAATTCTCTATCGTCTTCGACTTCGCGATTCTGACACACTCACCAGATCTGGTGAGCTCGAATTCGTCCGCTCCGACACTTCATTTGTATCGTCCCCAGTCAAATCGTCATCAAAATATTGTGAAACTCTAAAATCAGTGCCACACTATCCTTCGAATGATTGAGGTGATCATGTACCCACCTCTTTTTCTCATCCGCTGTGCTGGCGTCATTTTCATTGCAGTCGGATTCGATTTCTGATTGTTGATATTCTGCCTCTCCTGTCCCTCCATGCTCCTCCTGAATCACAACAAATGGTTTCAAATCAATGAGCTGGGAGTACAACTGGGATTGAAATGGACTTGTTTCCACTCCTAAGATGGCAGTTGTTCCGTAGTGAGGTTCATTATAGGTGATATGCTCCAAACACACCAGCGGGACACCGCCTTCATGCAGAAGGAATACTGTTGCATGTTGTCATGGATTATGTAGATGGGCGTGCATAAACATGATAATCCGCTGCGTCAGCAATAATTTGTAGAGTAATCTGCTGCGAACTTTAACGTTTTTTGGGGCCCAAAAGAAGCCAAATAATCTCGTGGCTACGTGAATATTCCTGGCCCTATCTTGGACGGGGAGCACTCAAGATCCATTCGTAAATGAAGTAAAACTCGAATAAAAAACCTTGACGCCGCTGTGGTCTTTAGCCCCTTTCACACTTTTCCGCCGTCCGAAGGTGGGCAGCGCCGCATATCGCAATCGCGGCGTATTTCGCCGCATCACATCGCGCCGCAGTGCGGGAGAAATTGCCGTGAACAACCGTCAATTCCGACTATTCAGTACAGAAAAGTACCTCTAAGCCGGGCGGCGTTGAGTCGAAGCGGGCGCGACGCCGCCGCGCTGCGCGGCTTGTATCTCCCGACACTGACATTCAGGTGATTCTGCTAGCCTGCTGCCCATAATTCTAACATTTGCGACTTCTTCATCCTCAAATGCATAGGAATACAGGCGCCTGCGCCTGCTTCAACTCACCGCCGCCCGGCTTAGCCATCGCAAGCATGACGGTAAGTTGAAAACAACACTTTTTAATCCGTCATAACTCGCCCCGATTTCGTATCAATGACTTCATCGCACTGCGACGTCGCTTGCCGCAGCTCTATCCTGCAACGTGTCGGACGGCGTCGTCCGGCAAACTGTTAAAGGAGCTGTTGATGTCTGGCTTGAGCTATGCACGAGGTTGACACGCTAACGTTTCGGCTGTATCGTCTTCTTCTGAGCCTGAGAAGTACAAAAACAAATGAATTCATCCGCTCAAACGTCTCCAGTTCACATGCACTTCGAGACCAATCTTTTGCACCGCGTAATCAAGCCAGAGACAGTACTATAGCCTCACCTTTCCATAAGCCAAGAGCGAGAGACTGGCAATGTAGAGCAGATGCGTGTCACGACGGGCAGCCAAGCTTCAGACTAAGATGGGATCCTGAGATACAGTTGTAGCCCCAGCGCTACATATAAGCACTCGTCTCTACGGTCAATTACAGGGGCCCGTGCCTGGATCTATAACGCTTCAAGCTCTGATGTGCTTGATTCGCGCGCTGAAGACTACACACGGATTTTCAATTCTTGACCGCCATGAGCATCTACCTTGTGGGATCCAAGAGCTGTAGACAAGCGCTTTTTGGCTTTCCCATCAAGCTGTTCCTTAAACCTTACATGGAGTGGCCTTGCGTTTTCTCCGATGCGATTCTTACGACATAGCTGGTAGGTGATCATGTAGGCCACTGCGCAATCATCATCCTTGTCATTCTCAGATAGAGACATCACACTTCCCGCGGTACCACTAGCCGACGTCCCGTAACCCGTCCCGCGGAAGGCCAATAGCTCGGTCGCGGGCAGTCGGCAGCGCTGTTTCGTTGACTGCCATACACGGTGAACACGCACTCTGCGGCCCTTCTGCCACCGCCTTGCGGCTAATCTGATGACTGACAGAAGAAAATCCTGAAGCAGTCTGCGGCACATTTGAAAATCACCCTTTAAGTAAAGGTCTGTTAAAACAAAATTTGAAATATCCGCTCCATGGGATTTCATCTTGAACTGCTCTTGATAAGTAAGGAAAACGCTTCTACGGGGAAGCCTCCTACACTCACCGCTTCTTGCAGCCTTCCCATTCGCAAATTCAATTAACGGACAGTGGTTCACCTGCCCAGGGCCAGCGCCGCACACAGCGCGGGTTTTGGAGAGAGTCTCAACACAGCGTTCTCTGCTCAGCAATTGTTCATTGGCTCCACCCTAGTGGGTGGTGCAATGACAAGCACGCCCATGCCGATCATTCTTTCCGCAGGGCTACTGTAACCCTTCTTTAAAAATTTTCTAAGTGTCAGCTTGGATATGAGCACATCGTAATAGCCAACAATCATGTTTGCACAATTTCGACCTGCTCAGCCACTTCCCAGCGGCTTCTCGAAGAGAGCGGCGTGTGAATTAATGCATACTGCTCCTCTGCCCTTTTATACACCGCATGTTATGAGCGTGAGTTATCGTTCGTTATACTCGGTGATAATTTGCCACCGGCACAAAATTCTCACTCAGGAATTATCCTGCTAAAGTTCCGCTCTGGAATATTGAGGCAAGTTAAAACCTGTTTCAAGTTCACCATGTTAAGAAGCGTTTGAACCTGAAGCTTCTCCGAACGCTTTGATTTGATTTATTACACGTTAGAACCATGTAAAAGGAAAGCAACAGAACGCGACACCTAAACGGCAAGTTAAAGAGACTAAATATAGTAGGGCAATGATAAAACAAATCGATAACGACAGGTCGGCTTATGGGGGTCTCTGTTAGTGGCTATGTATAGCACTCCTTTGGCTTCACTAAACGATAGACAGAATTCGCCGTCCTCCCTCCATCAACAATGTGAAAGCTTCGCCAAACGATATACCGGCTAAGCCGCTGGCATCCCCCATTAACCATGTGTAGCGTTCGTTTGGCTTCGCCAAACCATTAACCGGCTTTGCCGGTTCTCCTCCATCAACAATGTATAACATTCTTTCAGCTAAACTGAACGATAGGTTGACTCTGTCGACCTCATTCCAATAACCACTAACCATTGCATTCTACGATCCTTCACAATGGAAGTTTGTAGGACGCAATATGCAATTATGTCGTGGGTGTCACAACCATATCCGCCCAAAGTCGTCTTTTTTCCGTCACGTTATGGATTGTCTTATTTTCACGTTTCAGTCAACAATTAATAATTATTCAAACTACATGAAATCAGTATGAGGTATTTAACGATAGCTAACCCTTGCTTCTTGAAAGTCCAAAAAGACAGTATGATAAATTATTCAGTATGTTTAGCTGCGCCTTCGAAGCAAGCAGCCTGTCTCCCGGAAATAAGTTTAAGCTGCACTAGGTATAGATGAATGCGGGAGGTCGCGCTATGTGTTCAAGGCCCATCAGAAGTCAATCTTCAGATTCTTACCTACGACTTTTTAGTAATTTGGATCTCAGTTGCCTACCGGAGCTAATACCACACGAATAAAATCAGAAAGAAAAAAAACTGTTCATCGAGGAAGTGAAAATTCGATTGTGATCCGCCTCAAACACACAGTGCCGCTTCCCGGGAAAACTTCCACCTGTCTCCGCCTAGACTCCTTCCTAGAGGACATGCTGTTCGTGCTAAAAACCGTGTCTGGATTCCTCTTGTTGTTGTGGAGGTAGACAAACTAAAAATCATTCATTTTGGACAAAAAGCTTTTCGAAAAATTTCCCGAAAAGCGGTTCAATCAATGCCACGCCTAAAGCCTAGTTTTGACTGCAGGTGGTCGCTGCGGCCATGCGAGGGACAACTGTTCCTTTTTCATCGCGCGTAATGGGAAGCCGCTCCAATTGTGATCGCTTCGTGGCAAACGTCCTACATCGCTGGGTCGCGGCGACGAAATCCTATGTTTTACTGCATCGCTGCTCGAAAAGCGATTCTCAATGGTCGCTGACCATCGCTCCATCGCGGCCAAAATGGCAGCGATGGAGCGATTGCCAGCGAATGACACGTTTCGTCTAATAAACGTGTACCCTTTCACATGACAAGATCAGTGTTTTCGAGTCGAAACGCGTTATTGATGAGTACCAGCCATTAATTTCACTGATTGATTGAATTTCTTCTATCATCCGTGGGCCTATGCACTATGAACAGAATCGCTGCCGCTGCTAAATCGCTGCAGCAGCGGGTGCAAAATCGCTGCGATGAAAAACAGCAGCGATGCAGTCAAAACTAGGCTTAACTTGTGTCATCATTCTGGGAGGGAGACAATTTTAAAACCCGAACTTTGTCGAGAATCTCAACCAGGCTCAGATATTGTATTGAACACAAGTTTTCGAAAGTGCTTTCCAGTGCCTAATATTGTCTTCAAATATCCTTGCCTAGACCCACTACAATTAACCGTGCAGCACTATAAACTTTCTTTTCCGGCACCAAATAGTCGGAAACGGAAGCGGGACAGAGCACCCCCCCCCCCACAAAAAAAATAGCAACAGAAATACGGAAACAGAATAGGAACAATTCGGCATAGCCCAAGTAAGGACATTCGGCGACGAGTGCTAGCAAACATTTTTTTTAACGCTGCGACAACTCCGCATAACTGCCAGCGAGCGGCAACCGACGCGGCTACGATAATGTCAGGAAACATTTTTGTTGCCGCGTCAAGGCTGACGCTCGGCGACCAGTCGGCGGTCGGTGCAACTCTGCAGACCTCTTAATTGCGCTGAGTGATCTAAAATCGATTGTATTCTGGGACGGGGAGACCGACGCGGCTTGAAGGGTTGCGAGGGGCGCCGCAGTATTTTAACACTACGATGGCCCTGCGTCACCGCCAGCGGCCGTCGCACCATTGGCCGCCGAGCCAAGCCTCCAATCAGCGCATCGTTGTCAGAAGGTGTGCGGACCGGCGTCCTCTGGTGAAATCCGTCGGCTCACAACCCCTGAGCGGTTCAAAATCTGTCCGTAAGACCATTGTTATACCCCACGACAGGCCTGTCGCAGTCGCAGAGCACTGCTACGTCGCTGTCGCTGAGGGCCAGCCGTCGCTGTCACTCAGGGCCAAGAAACACCCGGCACGATGCCGGATTTGGCTGGATCGCTGTCGCTGACACCCGTCGCAGCGCACTGCACTGCGACGGACAGCCGCGACAGCGACCGATTACCGCACGTTTTCCACATTTCAGGCATAACATCCCCCTTCGAGTCAGCGACCGCGACAAGTGCTGCAATCTGTTCTTGCGACGGCATTTTTCTACTGTGTGGGCCTGGTCCCGGCACGATTCGTAACAGTTGACCGCACCTGTCGTGGTCGCAAACTTCTGGTATAACAATGGCCTAAGCGGCTCAAGAACTGTCCATGTTCATTTTCGGCGTTTCCGTGTTTGCACAGGAGACTCCGTGGACATCAGGGCTGTACGTAATTACAAATAACGAATTACGGGCGTTTTTGGCAATTTATTTACGATTTACGATCTACGAAATTGTGGCCTAAAATCGTAACGATTCGTAAGAAATCGTAACAAACCGTGAGAATGAGCTTGAGGGCACAACTTAGGCTATTCTCGGCTCCGAGCAGCCTGACAGTTCGGCTCGTTTTCGCAATCTGCGAGTCGGCTTCTGTTGCTGACCGGGCCCCTCCCGTTCACCCGAACAGCAACGACAGTGTCCAGAGATTGAAAAATGAACCGAACTGTCAGGCGGCTCCAATTCCTGTTCGGTGCAACTCGGGGTCTAGAAACCCCTGAGATTTAAAATTTGCTGTCTCGAGCATGGTTGAGTGTGACACTTTTTTTGCAGTCCTAAAATTTTATTTATCTTTTTAATAATTTCAACTTTCGGTAAAGCCTTTCCCCCACTATCCCAGAGCTTGGTCAGCAGCAGTAGGGTCGATCACGGGACAGGGGCTCTCTACACACCGAGGGAGGAGTTGTCTCTCCTTTTGCGGCTCTAATTCCACTCGGGACCACTTCGATTGCATTGAGTAGTGTGACGTGGCGAACTGCGTGAACGGGACAACTCCCTCTTCTGTGTGTAGAAAGCTCCTCTCCCGTCGGTCATGGCGAAATATAATAGTACGAGCTGGGCTCTACAGGCTGGCCTATGAAGCAAATACATTGGAACTCAAAATACACTTCGTTGCAGAATTTCAACTAAATTTCTTAAACAACCTCCAACACGCATCCGCCATCAGTGGTTCAAAAGTGACCAGTAGAAAATCTGGTATCTCGTGAATTCAAATCTGCTGAGGGATCGTCAAATTATCTTTCTCACCTGAATACAGTATTAGACGAAGAGTTTTACGATGTTCCCGAATTAAACGTTGATAGATTTCTGTCTTCAAAGGCAATCAAGCTTTGAGGAAAAGTAATTTTCAAGCTCGGTTCGAAACATTCCAACAAAAAAAAGACGGCTGTAAAGTCGCGCACCTTTTCGAAAAAGTTATCAAATATTTTAAAATTTTAGAATCTGGCAATTCTAAATGCGAAAGAAAAGAATAGGTCAGGTAATTGTCTGTTTTCAAAACCTGCGAGTTTGAAGGGACCTCGACATTTTTGCATTTCGGAACCCTACACAACCTTCACAACTCTTCAACGGTTATCTCCACTCCAACAACCCTATATTTATGTGGATAAACGCCTGCAACTCTACTCAGAGTAACGCTTCGCAAATAAATAGGGAGAATCTGTTTCTGCACCAAAATTAGTTTTGAAAATGTATATTTAATTTATAGGAGCCCCTCATACAAGGGTTTTTCTCTTGAAGGCAGTGTTCACGTTAAAAAACCTTATTCTAGTTTTCGATGGTTTCGAGTGGATAAGTCCACCAAGTAGACGTTAATGGGGAGAAGTCCCCACAGAACTCTCAAACACCGAGGAAAAAACTGCTTAAAAACCCACTAAATATTCATTTACGCCTGCTGGTGTGTTTTGTGCACTGCGGACAAAACGTCAAACTAAACGCCGCAAATGGTTTTGAGATTCGAAATTCTTAGGTAAGTGACTTCTTTCTACTCTGTTTCGTGGACCGAAAACTCTTGAATAATAATATGGGTAAATGCCCATGTCTGGTTACTAGCCTCTTTCGGCACAAAGAATATTCAAAAATTCGGTGCCAGTTCCTCTAATGAAACGAACTTGGGACAACTGGGGTGGTAGTAAATGAGGTGTTAAACGCGAACAAACCGCTACCTCCTGGCCGGCTACGAACCGTGACATAGGTTCCACGGTTTGTTGCCGGTTTAACGAAAGCTGCATTCTGCTTACACATACATTATGCTTGACCTTCGTCCGCATAAGTATTTTCTACACTTGGACACGAACGACGTTTACGGTGGAAAGACGAGGGATCGGAAAGATGATACAAGTAATGCTATTTATTTTATTCATTAGAAAGAGCATTCAAAGGAAACTTCCTAATATTTCGCTTGTTAGAAACACGATCAGAACGGAATTTTTTAAATTTTTCTTGGAAATCCTAATTCTCGTAATTTTTTATGAGCTCCGTGAGTTTTTGGGACCACTCTTGAAAGACATGTTAGGTTAATCATTAGCCTCAATTAATCAAATGCGTGTGATCTGACAAAAGTTTGCATTTGTAGTAACTTTGTTAACGTTTTATTTTTATTTTTTCAAACAAAAGTTTTTTTGAAAAACAAAAAAATTCACCAAAGGAAATTTCGAGAGAACGAAAATTTGAAAATTTCTGGATGAATTATTTACAAGGTGTTCTTGGGAAGGTAACGCTAGGTGCGGAAAAGACATTCCGAAACTCGTCGAGTAATGCATGAATTCAAAGAATGTCCTGCATTCAACTGAAATGGATAGTTAAAAACCTATAAGAATGGTGATAAACTAGATAGTCTATTTTCGTTTTTGGAAAAGCATTCAAGTGTTTTTTTGGAAGCGTGCAACTGAATTCTGGCGTCCGAGATTGGGGTAATGGTGTGGTTTCGGTCATCGATGCAGTTGAATTTGTGAAGTGTTTGCCGTCTTCTCAAATTAAAACTAATCCCCCGCCCGCAGTTAGGCCCCCGTCATAGTCGGTGGATCTACTGAGTCCCTCCGGGTCGATACGCATCGAATTCGTGGAAGACCGGTGCAAAAAAATCAACCCGCTGAGTCCGACTGCGACCGTCTGATGCCCAACGCAATCCCCCCGGTCGATACTGATGGTTCTCATGCGTACAAGGGCGGGGCCAATGCAACGACTGAGTCCGATTGAGTCCCACCGAAATCGTCCTCACCCCACCCGGTCGATATAGGAGTTTCTCACGTGGTTTGGGTGCATTTGTTTCGGCCGACTGCGACCTGCCGAGTCCCGCCGCATCTCAACTCTCGTTGTCTGCGCTCTGCCCCACCTGCTGCTGATACGGAAATCAGATTCAGACATGTTGAAAACAAGAAAAATCAGCCACCAAACACGTTCCGATTCGCAGCTGAGGGGACAATCGTCACTATCAATTGCGTGTTTCGCAGAGGAGTTGGTTGGCGCTGGGGGCAACCGGACTCAGTGGGACTCAGCAGGTTTTTCCACCCCGGACTCATTCGGACTCAGTCGGACTCAGCAGGTTTTTCGACGAAGTCTGACCGGGGCCTAAGTGCTGGAAATATACAGAAAAACTGTTACACACACATATGCGCATCATGCAAGGAAAAATTTTGTGCACATTTTTCAAGGCAAGAATTTGAAACACTTCGAGTGGCTCTACAAATGCACCAAGGCAAGTGCGCCGCGGACCCTAAAAAAAAAATAAGAGGCCACGATGGCACTGATCTGGCAATGAAAGATGAGTATTCGAATCTACAAAAAGGAGAACAAATACAGTTGGTTTCTTTAACAAGTTCGCGTTTCTTTCCCACAAAACTCGCCCAATGCGCCCCGACTAATGCTGATTAAACATTACTAAAGCATCAAATCACTTCAAAATCAGTCGCTTCGAAAATTTTCACTGTTTTGCACTAAAAAGGTTGTGGAAACCTGTTCGAAACGCGAGCAAACAAATAATTTACTACATACTCCTCAAAGCCTGTGCTATGCAATGAATTATGAAAATGAAACTAACCTGATAATAGCCAAGCGAATGAATTTTGGAAGAAGATAAACAAAAGCGGGAGAGGTGTCGGCGCTCGCCAAAAAATTAACAGCTGATTGGGAGGGGTTGATTAGTGCCACCAAAGAAGACGGCCAACGTGTTTCAGCAATGATCCCTGCTTTGTTTTTGATCCCTCATCGCCCGTTTCCCTGGCGGAAGCCGTTAAAAGACTATCCCTTGAAACACCTTTCTGTTTTAAAGATTGGCTGACGTCCTGAATAAAAATGGCTAACAGTGCTATCAAACTTCCTTAACCCTCCGCATTTATTAAACTCGTACTTGCCCCCAGTATAGATGGTCAAAACTGTTCCTACTGTATCTTGCTAACCGCATCCAAAAACTTCTCGGGAGGAGTTTTTCGTTAACCGCCAGTTCCTCTCGCATTTCAGCACTATTTCCGTGCTGTCTGCGAGAGTATGTCAAAGGCGAACTTACCGCGAGGATGCCACATGTCGGAATTTTAGAGAAAAAACAGACCTGAAAACGTTTTGAAATCGCTTTTTTTCGTAACAAAGGTTACAATTGTCGCTTTTTCGAGGCGTTTTCATTGAAAGTGTAACAATTGCCTACTACTGAGGGATGTTAGGGTGAAACCAGAGCGAATTCTCTCTCAACTATCAGGAGTCCTGCTCAGATTCTGTTGTGGTTAAACTCGCAATTATTGCGAACTTAACGCCTGTTAATTCGCGTTTAACACCCCCAATTACTACCACCCCTGTTATATAGCGTGGCCGGGTTGACTCAATGGGCTGGCTGTTCCACGAGATTTTCACCCACTTCTGAGCCGTTTTTCGTCGTACTTCCCTTCCTACTTTTCCTAGAGAGACCCAAAGCTTACAATTCTGTCAAAAAACGAGGAGCTATCCTGAACTTTTAACAGATAGCTTTAAACTTTCGAACCGCATTTTTTCTCAACTCAGTGTCTCTCTCCTTGGCTTCCACTGAAATGTGTTTGGTAGAGCGATGATTATTTATATTTTCGTATTCAAAAATAGGGCAGAATGTGGCACAGGTTTGGTACTTGATCGAGCCTGAAATTTAACTTTTGTTTATCTAAGTCGTTTTTATCCCAGATACATACATATCTACCCTGAAAATTTCTTCAAGTACTGTTCAGAACAACTTACCTTCGATATGGAAACACCCCATTACTGAAGTGTTGAAGTGTTTCCTTATCAAATCAGGTTTGGTCTATGTGTGGGCCTGTTACTCATTATCAGTTACGAATTACGATTTACGACTTACGAGGAATTTGAAGAATTACGATTTACGATTTACGAAATTACAAAATCCAGTTACGCACAGCCCTGGTGGACATCCCACAAGGATCATCCCTGTTGTGATCCTAACGGGAGGTGGAGGTGACCCCACCACCACTGTTCGCAGTGGGGTCCACCCCACTGCAAACCGTGGGGAGATGGGCCCATACTTGGGTACCACCCCCCCCCCCCCGAGCCGTGGAGATATCCTCTCGGCGGCAAAAATATTCCTTCGGTATCCGTGGATCTTCTGGAAAGTGACTGAGGCCACCTTCCAAGTCCGGCTCCGAAGAGCCGACTGAGGCACAAGATGAGATGAGGAGCCCTTTATACGAGCAACATTGTTAATACCTTTGTCTAAACATGTCTATGTTCATACGCGTCCTAACATAGTACTAGTGAAACAGATTTTAACTTGCCTTAATAGGCCAGAGCGCAACTTTAACAGGATGATTCCTGAGTGAGAATTTTGTGCCGGTGGCAAATTATAATCGTCTGTTCGTTATCATGTTCTGTTCAAGAATGGTTACGGTAGCCCTGCGGAAAAAATGATCGGCATGGGCGTGCTTGTGGTGCAATGATGATATCAAAGTGGGAATCGATGAGTGAGTGTTCGATGATCCCCAGGAATAGCCGACTGCCCGCCGATACTCCGCGGAAAGACGGTAAAGCTTTTCTCTCCGCGGGAAGTGGGGCGCTGTGCCACGCCCACAAAATTGGGGCCGCGCGAAGTCGACTGGGCCGACTTGGCCGTCGGAAAGTGGGTTGTTTTTATCTGAGTTGGCACATACAACACAGTTAGGAGTGACACGTACCCGATCATATAGTCGATTTCACACTAGCTGGTTCTTTAAGCTATTGGGTGGGATGCCAACAATATAGACCGATTTTTCTACTTCCGCATTCCTGAGACACTTTCGAATTGCTACGCTTACACTGTACCGCAATGTTAAAAGGCTATGGTGCGGTTGCGGTCGACACACTAAATCTACGGTGGAAAGTCGGGCACTGCCAGATTTCTTCGTCGTTCGAAAGCACCACTGATTCTCTGGGTAGCGTCGAAACTTGTCCGCGCCGTCATTTTCACACCCAACAAACTTCGCACCAACCCGGGGTTTATCTCCCCTCCTAAAATTAGGAGAGTTAAAGGCAGCGTTTACGATGATCATCCCCGTTTACTTTCCACAGTGAAATGATAGGCGAAAAGGATCCTAGGCTCCCAGTGTCGAAAGAACGGTAGAAAACGAGCCAGGAGCGGCGAAATAACGGCTGCAAAGAAGCGTTTTGATGCCCCAGACAGCCTGGTGCCCCAAATCCGCCCCCTCGGATTGAACAAATGAAGGCTCAGATTACAGGAATGAAGTCAAGGTTAAGGAAAGTCAAGAAAGTGCTGATAAATGAACTGATCACTTCATTGCACTGATAGGTATCATCCTTCTAGCGGTCAATTTCTCCACCCTCAAAAATCAACGTAAAGAAGGGAGGGTCTATTTCTGCTAAAAACGCGTCTTTCGTGTCCTTTTTAAGCATGCCTTGCTATATAGGGCACCAGACCTCAGAGCTCCCGAAACAGACGAGTTCCGACGTAATCGATTCTCCGGGTGAGTTACGGTTTTTCGTTTTTTTTTTCACTCTTGTTTCTGCTTTGTTTTTGTTTCTGACTGTTTTTATATTGCGAATAGAGACTTTTCCTAGTGCGTGAGGGGAATGCGCCTTTTATTCGGACTTGGTAGTGTTTTTTTTTCAAAAATCTACTTTAAAGTTTAAAAAAGGCAATTTTCCCTCACGCACTAAGAAAAGTCCCTATTCGCGATATATGTGCATGAATCCCATACCACCACGCTCGATACCGATTGAGCGAGAGCGGTTGTACTGCGATGAGTTTCATGTTCATTGATCTCCAATCGACCGCTTCTCATAGAATTATAAAATTCAAACCGCAGATTCTTTCCACAGTAACCCAATGGACATGATAAGAGTATTGAAAACAAATCCATTCATTTATCGTCATAATGAAGCGCTGGTCGGTGGAATGATGTCGTGCTCCGTGCAAGGAATTCATTCCAGTTTTCATGAAATAAGGTTTCGTATGACCGTGCGGTACACTAAGGACTTTCACATCGAGGTGCTCGTCAAGTTGGAAGACTTCCAGCTTTCCTACTGCTGCATAGGATAGCCCGTTAAGCCCTTACGGATGAAGCTCTGAATTCTGCGGGCTTGACCTACTTCAATTGTTGCCCAATTTCCTGCGCTTCAACGCTTCCCATTTGTTGCTCTCGACAACACTCACCAAACAGTCATGTAGAACCACTTTCCGCAAGTATCGGAGTGAATTCCGCCCGAGGAGCATGATATCATTCCACCAATCCACATTTTATCGCCGCTGCAAATGGGATGCAGATGTGTTCCTTCATTCTTATCATGTCTATTGGGTTACGGTGGATGAAATCTGCGGTTTGAGTTTTATAATTCTGTCCGCTTCTCATTGATAAGTAGATGAGACACTCTTGGTGGACTCCACTATACATAAACCCATCAGCTTCCCGAAGGAATGTTTGGAGCAGTTCCAGCGTGTACATCACTTGATGTGTTGGTTGATATCCCGTGTCGATTGTAATCACATAAATCGAGACGGGATATCAATCGAAACATATCGAACGCATAGCGGCATAGGAATGTAGGTAGACTTTGTTTCATTCCAAGTGAACTCATGTATTCGGTTATCACAATGCGGAACGGTGGCTTTTTCGTCGAAACCTCCTTATCACTAGTTATATTTCGCCGAGGCCCAACGCTCCGCTGCTGGTGATAATCGAAATCATCAGTTCACTGGGAGGTACCAGAGCTTATGTGGCTTCGGGAAGAATGGACGGTGGTGCTGTTTTCCTACACCCTAGTCCAGGCAGATCCTCAATCACTGACCCCCGGGGAAGAACGGTGGGTGAATGAAGACTCACCGCTCTCCACTTGTTTTATACCCCTACTCTTTATCTATTGGTTATCAACAATTTTGTTTACGAGAGCCATCCTTCCCGAAGCTCCATACCTACATTCGCGGTATAAAGCTTCGGGGAACCGATCGGCTCCTAAAATTAAAACATGCCAGTTGTAGTGGCAAAGCACGTTCACCTGCAATAACCTGTCTTAACACGTTTGATCTATACGTATTTGTTTGATAGCAGAACGGTTTCACGAAGCTACATACTCGCACTCCATATCGAAGAGACGCTGGAATTGTTTCAGACATCCTGGCGGGTTGATTGGGAAAACCACCCCGAGATGTCCTGAGCATATCAGCCCTGAATCCCTTAATCACTCGTTGAAAGACATACCGTTAGATCGAGTTCTCTGCTACGTAAGCTGTCGGGTAAAAAGCACCACAGTCGAGGACCGAAATTGATGTGACCGGCGATCATAGACACTTTGATTGAATGAAGAGTACTCAAGCCTTACACGGTAAACAGTGTTTGTTCATGATTAGCGAGACGTTGGTTTCTCTACTCAGGAGATTGAACGGTGCTTTTCACTCCGCCGAGGAGAAGTTCTCAAGTGACAGTCATTATCCGTGAACCATTTATCGTCTTTCCGAAGCAGTTAACGGTAGTGTAGGTGGTGGGGAAGTTTTTCTAAGCGGATCAAACTCCTGCCACGTTTCCCACATAAACTATTGTGAAGGTCACTCAAATTTGAATGAGATTAGTAATTAATTCTGAGTTTTTCATCGAGCCTTGACTCGGCAGGGGGGCCGTGACGGTTAAGGAAGGCGCAAAACCCAACTCGACCTCACATGCTGTGAAGATGGCTGGCAATTCTATAGACTTCATGATCAGCAATCTGTTTCCTAGAACTATCTCTTTCCTTCATTTCCTCCCAGTTTGGAAATCTTCCCTTTCGTTTATGACTCTTTGTTGTCTGGAAAAAACTGAACTGCTCACATCGATGTGCGCTTGCAAATTCGATAGCCTGTATTTGACGCTGATTGAAGTATCGTCCATAGTTTTTGACAATCGATGGGATGGTAACCATATCTTATTGAGAACTTATTCAACATCAATCCTCCATATATGAAAATCTTGAAATTGGCCATCGAGTCTAGCTCTCACTCACATCTGCTGTTGGAAGGAATTAGGAACATTCGATGGCCTCGATAACGTGATTCTGTCTCAAAAGCACATTATTCGATGCGACAGCTGCCAATTGAAGGATTCTCCCATTTTTACAGTGTCATGCACGTGTTGGTAAGTAAATAGTTACAGTGTACAGCTTTGGAGGCAATCTTTCATAAATTCTTTTCGATTTTCACTCGCACTATGTAAGATAGGAAACTGGCTCCGGTTTGCTAGTCTTGAGTGTTCCTCGCGATTTTTCCGAATATCCTACCTTTAATCGATCCACCAAGCTTCGCGACAAAGTGCAATTCTATGATATCGACCGTAGTTCGCCTCGCGATCACTGTTACAGAAATTCACTTCCGCCGCGCCGCTGAACGGCGGAAGTATTAACGACACCTATGGGCGTTAAGGGTAGTGTTCGCGATAAAAATCGTATTCTAGTTTTCGATGTTTTTGAGTAGGTAAGTGCACTAAGAACAGGTTAATTGGGAAGAGTTCCCACAGAAGACTCAAATACCTGAGAAGTACTGATCAAAGATTCTGAAATATTTATATACGACTGTCAGATGTGTTTCGTGAGACTTCAGAAAAAGCATCAAACCTAACGTTGGAAATGGTTTTGCACTCTAAGATTCATGGGCAAGTGACTTTGTTTTATGTTTCTCACCTGCCGTCCTGCGGACTCCGCCCGCCTGACGGCTGGCTGGGGGCTTTGCCCCCAGACCACCGAATTTCCGCCTCCGGCGGAAATTATCCAGTTGTCTTTGCAAATATAGAATCGGCTCAAAAATCATTTTGCCCCAATATAATTTGTTGTAGACATAAAGACTGCCTACGCACATGTGGACACATGGAAAGGCAGACAGCGGCAAATTATACCGAGAAAGGCAATAAATCTACTTCAGTTGTGCATGCACACAAAATCAATCCCAAGAGCGGCAAATCCTGTAGATTAGCGTTCTCGAACTCGTTTCAGAGACATTCTTCTTTCTGTGGCGTCCTGCGCATTGCTACGTAGTACCGCACACTTTCTACGGTGTTCGGAGCACTCCCCCTGAGGTCGTGCACACTTTCTACGGCGTCCGGCGCACTCCTACATGGGTCCCATACATTTTCTATGGCATCCGGCACACTCTAACATGGGTCCCGCACACTTTCTACACAGACGTTCGCTGTTGTCTACAGGACGTCGATCCGCCCAGAACGAGTCACCGCTGGCGAACAGGCAGCTCTACGCGGGGTCGTCCCGGTGTGCTGTTGAGCAGGGGGCGACTGGCTGTTAAACAGCCCATCGACCGGCAATCCTGCCGAGTGCCTTAAATCGACGCAGACCGAGTTGTTGTCCACAGGACGTCAATTCGGGATGTCTACGGCTGCGCAGGTCGATGGGCTGTTCTACAGAACAATCGCGGGAGGAGCGGTGGCAGCGTCCATCAATCGATGTATCACGAAGATCGTGCCGTCCAAGTTCTCATTTTCGATTATATGAGATTTGCAATTTGTTTTATTTTTTGATGATGCTGTAGACTTCTATGATAATTCTTCTCTTTTTTAATTATAAGAGATCTGTGATTTGTTTTTTAATAACGTCTTCCCGTGGAAGGGGTGTTGGTGGCATGCCGAGAGATGCACATCGCGGCGTTCCCCGTGATGGACCCGGAGGTTTCCGTGGTTTACGGAGCTTTCAGCAACTGCCTTCGTAGGCAGATTTTGATTTTTTTCCATCCCTTTATGTGTGTCATTTGCGTCATTTTTAGTTGTTTGTCAGGAATCTCTGATAATTCGGGGGTGTTCATTTACCCTGATTCCCATCCGTGTTGTCAATTTTCGAGGAAAGGTAATGTAGCGAGATTAAAAATTGTAGATTTAAAAAAATAAGCGTAGTTAGTCAATTTCACCTTTTCTGGTTAACAAGGGAAGCCGTTTTAGCGTAGTCCGGGATCAGCGAAATGGAGTACCTTGCGAGCTCAAAAATGTGCGTGCCGAATGCGTGTCGGATATGTATCCAACTCGAGTGACCACTCCCATTGAAAAAGTGTATTACAGGGACACGTGCTCCAAAAAGCACCGCGTGCTGCAAAACTTTATCTTAGGAGCACGTGTTGCAAAATTTAATCGCAGGAGCACGTGCTGCAAGCTAGTCCAGCGTTATCGTAGCTGCACATCGGCACGCGACGCGCCCGGCACACCGACATGCAACTCGACCAGCTCGCCGAGCACTATCTGGGGCCGCGATTGGTTGGACGAGGTCTCCAGCGGCTGGGCAAGCAAAGCACCGCAAACTAGTGTAATTGAACCATCGAGGCTGCCGGCATCTGTGTCCCGCCTCAAGAGTTTTTCGCATTCTTTCCATTTTTGGGAAATCCTTTTTCATCGAGTTGAATGTGTATCATGCACGCATTGATAGTTTTATTTGTCGGGGCACGTGCTGTAATCTGAAATACTATAAGAGCACGTGCTCCCTAGCAGCACGTTCTCTGACTGTGCTCCTAACCGCCTTGTCTTCGGGTTGAGTGCATATTCGGCGCACATTGAATACGGCGATAATCTGGGAAGATGTTCTTTCTACTAGTAGCGGAAAATGTGAGTGACTCCGGTATAATCGTAGGCTGCCTAGACTCACTCTGAAAGAAGTTATGAGCGTTTTTATAGCTTCGCGGCAAGGTAAGGGTACCCACCATGGAATTTTTGAGGTGTTTTTTAAATTTTTCTCCGGATACTGCGATAAACATGTACTGCTGAACACGAATCTGGGGCTCGCTTGTCGGAATTTATAGGTTTACTGTAGGTTACGGTAGGTAACATGTTATTCAGGAGGCAGAACTTAATAGTTTGAAAACAGACAAATGGACATCGAATTCGTATTCAGCACCCCAAAACAAATCTGTGACATTGATCGAACTACCGTATACTATAGATGTACAATTTCGAAAAAATTTTCGAACGAATGCAATTTGAAAAAAAAATTGTTCGACGAAATTTTGAACGAACGGAATTTGAAAAAATTACGTTCGAAGAATTTTCGAACAAACGAAAAAAATATCGAAAATTTGTTCAAAAATTTCGTTCGTGTACATACAACTACACCGTATACCCAACGTAATCTATCGTAAGCTGTCGAAAATCCATAAACTGACATCAGATTCGTGTTGAGCACTTTAAATAAACCCCAAAGGACGATTTGAGCCATATCTTTTGTCACGTTCCAGAAATCGTCGAAAGTCGATTTTGCCGTCAAATTTTTCTGCCGGTGGGGAGCTTTGGACAAATTTAGTCGAACTTAGGAAAAACCGCAGGTAAACCTCAGATTCGTGATCAGCACCACAAATCACCCCCAGGTTGAATTTTTAGTCAAATCTGGAAAAAAAATTTCAACGCTTTCTGTACCCCGTAATTGATATAATTCAACGCTGAACCGAAAATCCATACAAGTCGAAAACGCTTTCAGTCTGCACATATATCGGAGAATGCGCTTTCACCCAAACTTTGCCTTGGGGGGCTGTTTCGGGCCCCGGACACGATTATGAGATCCGTTTCCGGATTTTCATAAAATTAATGCTCTTTTTCGAGGGTACAATAGGTACAAAAATCAGAGAAGAAACTGCTATAACGTATTCCAGGGTGACTCTAGGCAGCTGCAAAGGGCATATTTGGACTTTACGTCTAAAACTGGCTCTAGAAAAGTACATTTATTGATTTATTTATTTATTTATTTGTGGACGCACACATAGTGCACGTGTATGAAGACATCATAACATCAATACCGTTAGATACACACGCCGGAAGCGTTCTCAAATGCTAAATGGAAGAATTCAAAATGGAACACAACGATTAAGGATAAAACACAGGATAAAACTAAAAGGAACCGGTTATAAATGTTAGAAAGACTATAAAACACTGGGATCTCTACGACGAGTTAGAGCAGATTACCTGGTGAACTACTTTTTTGAAGGAATTGAGATTCAAACACAAAGCGCCTCTATTAATCAAGAAATTTAACATTGGAACTACTCTATTACAGAAAAATTTTGACCTGACCTGCGTCCGAGATATTTTCGGTCTGAGCTTTTGTGTGTTTTCATTTGGAATGGTTTGTATAACTTATAGTAGTTCATTTGGAAGCAGTAGAGTGTTGTCCGCATAAGGACATCATTATTAAAATAATGTAACGTCGGTATATATCCTAATGAGACCTTGCGTTTACTCTCGAAGGTTGGCGCAAACTCGGTGTCATATGCTATTACGTAGGTGCACCGAGTTTGCGCCAACCTTCACAGAGGAACGAAAAGTCTCATTAGGATCCACGCCAATGCTAGTTTTTCTCCAGAAAATTTGATTGAGAGGGTCCAATTTCTCTGTTCCGCTTAGATTAGAACTGAATTAAGGAAAATCGGGCCTCATCATCAAGTTTCGAAAGAAGGCATACCGCCGTTTAAAGGCAGCATACACGCTCACAAACGTGGTCGAGATAACAGCATAAATAGGACCGCACTGCCCCCACCATGTCGTCAAATACGTTTGAAGCGCCAAAAATCATCCAGGATGACAATATCCTCTGGTTCCGAGCCAGATTTACTCCGTTCTCTCGCGCGCTTGTGCGGAGCGAAGGTAGAGACAGCGAGAAATTGTGGGAAGAAGGAGACGCAACGTACGCACGCAGACGCACGCGACGAACGGAAATAAATCACACTCGGAAACAGGATATACTTGGCAATTTTTGAGCAATCTTGCCTCCCACGCCAGTGTTTTCCCACCCATTTGAGTACGACAATGAGAAAAGAAACTTGAGAAAACATGTGATAAGTTAGAGTGATAGCATTACCAAATGGGAATGCACGAGAGAAACACCTTTATTCACCTGAAAATATCATGTATAGTTCAGTTCCGCAATCGCGTTCAGTCCTCAGATTATATGTTCACCTATGTAATCCTCCATTTCAAAAAGTTAGCCGAAGTAGAGCGGCATTCTCAAAAATGGACGAGACTTAATCGGTATGAAGTATACATGGGCATTCGACCCCAGTTTACGAATGAATGAATACATTCGAATAAGGCCTTTTAAAAAATCCCGAATAAATGAATACATTCGAATATGGCCTTTTGAAAAATCCCGAATAAATGAAAAGATTCGAATAAAGCCTTTTAAAAGATCCCGAATAAATGAATACATTCGAATATGGCCTTTTGAAAAATCCCGAATAAATGAATACATTCAAATAAGGCCTTTTAAAAATTTCCGAATAAATGAATACATTCGAGTAATGCCTTTTGAAAATCTCCGACTGAATGAATACATTCGAATAAAACCTCTAAAAAATTTCCGAATTAATGAATACATTCGAATAAAACCTCTAAAAAATTTCCGAATAAATGAATACATTCGAGTAATGCCTTTTGAAAATCTCCGACTGAATGAATACATTCGAATAAAACCTCTAAAAAATTTCCGAATGAATGAATACATTTGAAAAGTCGCCCAACTATTCGAATATTTGAACCCTATTCGAATATTCGAATAATATTCGACATTTCAAAATCGAGATCAGGACCACAGCGGAACTCTCGATTTTTTTTGAGGGGCTCGGAGACATTTTTCGTGAATTACCTTCAAAACGCGGACTATTTGGAGATTACCGGAACAATTCCAAATTCAGTGATCCAGTTTAAGAAGAAAACGGCCACAGTGGTAGTGGCAGATGTGACTTTGTGATTTTAAAGATTTAGATATCAATGATGGCTCTAGAGAATTTTTCGGCAAAATGTTTGTATGCGGTGCTGCGCTAGATCTCAAGATGGGGAGGGGAAAAGCGACCACACAACATTGATCACTGCGCCATTCCTTGCCAAGCAAATCTTCCCCGAACAGGGCGGGAACTCACGAAACTATAACCACGGTTTAGCGGTGGTTTGAGGCCAATCCATTCACAAACGATGTGTTTAACCGTAGTTACGGTAGCCATGGTTAAAACGTGGTTAGCGCTTCGTGAATTCCGCCCCAGGCTACGGCACGAGGCGTTATATGTCAGATGGAAGAGGTCGGACGGTGCGTGCGCGGAAATTTCTGCTTTCTGGCAGCTTGCGCCTTCTGTTTCTGTTTTCTGACAAACTCGACTTTTTGTTTGCTGAATTAAATTTCCGCACATCCCTGGGTTAAACCCCTCGACGTCCGGTCGGGGGAGGGATCGGACCTACGACCAAGCACTAAGATAGGCTTCCATAAAGGTCCCGCCATAGTTGGCCTATATGCTGTAGAAAGCCCGGTCGACACGTATTCAACGATTTGCTTACTCAGGTCGAAATACTTCCCCCCCCCCGATGTGTCTCATTTGATCCCACTTTTCCCGCTCGTGGCCGTATCGGTCGATGCGTATGCTTACAGAGGTAGGAACCCCCCTCCCCCTTTTTGACCGGACTAAGCCGTGCGCTCGAGTGTGCCAGCCTAATCTATACACATACATCGGACAACTAGGGACGGGGTAGGGCGGCGCTGAATCACTAGGGAGGGAAGGTATGGGGCCGGATCACTAGGGATGGGAAAGGACGGCCTAGTCCGGAGCGGAGGAGCGGGGTATTGTGAGCCATACTGTTAGTTTAAGGTAGTATGTAAGTATCCTACTATATATATATATATATATATATATATATATATATATATATATATATATATATATATATATATATATATATATATATATATATATATATATATATATATATATATATATATATATATATATATATATATATATATATATATATATATATATATATATATATATATATATATATATATATATATATATATATATATATATATATATATATATATATATATATATATATATATATATATATATATATATATATTGGAAAAATTTGTGTGTGCGTGTGTGTGTGTGTATGTATGTATGAAAGTGTGTGCGTTTCTCTGTGTGTTTGTTTGACCGTTTTAAAGTTCGGCTTGACTTTCAAGACGGGCCGGACGCCGTAGAAAGTGTGCGGGACCTAAGGAGAGTGCGTAGGACGCCGAAGAAAGTGTGCGGGACCCAAGTGGAAGTGCGTAGGACCCCGTAGAAAGTGTGCGGGACCCAGGTGGGAGTGCGCAAGATGCCGAGGAAAGTGTGCGGGACCCAAGTGGAAGTGCGCCGGACGCCGTAGAAAGTGTGCGGGACCCATGTGGAAGTGCGTAGGACGCCGTAGAAAGTGTGCGGGACCCAAGTGGAAGTGCGTAGGACGCCGTAGAAAGTGTGCGGGACCCAAGCGGATGTGCGTAGGACGCCGTAGAAAGTGTGCGGGACCCAAGAGGAAGTGCGCCGGACGTCGTAGAAAGTGTGTGGGACCGAAGGTAGAATGCGCCGGACGACGTAGAAAGTGTGCGGGACCCAAGGTAGAGTGCGCCGGACGACGTAGAAAGTGTGCGGGACCCAAGGTAGAGTGCGCAGGACGCCGAAGAAAGTGTGCGGGACCCAAGTGGAAGTGCGTAGGACGCCGTAGAAAGTGTGCGGGACCCAAGGTAGAGTGTGCCGGACGCCGTAGAAAGTGTGTGGGACACAAGTGGGAGTGCGCAGGACGCCGAAGAAAGTGTGCGGGACCCAAGTGGAAGTGCGTAGGACGCCGTAGAAAGTGTGCGGGACCCAAGTGGAAGTGCGTAGGACGCCGTAAAAAGTGTGCGGGACCCAAGTGGGAGTGCGCAGGACGCCGAAGAAAGTGTGCGGGACCCAAGTGGAAGTGCGTAGGACGCCGTAGAAAGTGTGCGGGACCCAAGGTAGAGTGCGCCGGACGCCGTAGAAAGTGTGTGGGACCCAAGTGGAAGTGCGTAGGACGCCGTAGAAAGTGTGCGGGACCCAAGTGGAGTGCGCAGGACGCCGAGGAAAGTGTGCGGGACCCAAGTGGAAGTGCGCAGGACGCCGAAGAAAGTGTGCGGGATTCAAGTGGAAGTGCGTAGGACGCCGAAGAAAGTGTGCGGGACCCAAGTGGAAGTGCGTAGAACGCCGTAGAAAGTGTGCGGGACCCAAGTGGGAGTGCGCAGGACGCCGTAGGGAGTATGCGGGATCCAAGTGGATGTGCGCGAAACGCCGTAGAAAGTGTGTGGGACCCAAGGTAAAGTGCGCCGGACGCCGTAGAAAGTGTGCGGGACCCAAGTGGAAGTGCGTAGGACGCCGTAGAAAGTGTGCGGGACCCAAGGTAGAGTGTGCCGGACGCCGTAGAAAGTGTGCGGGACCCAAGGTAGAGTGCGCCGGACGCCGTAGAAAGTGTGCGGCACCCAAGGTAGAGTGCGCCGGACGACGTAGAAAGTGTGCGGGACCCAAGGTAGAGTGCGCAGAACGCCGTAGAAAGTGTGCGGGACCCAAGGTAGAGTGCGCCGGACGCCGTAGAAAGTGTGCGGGACCCAAGTGGGAGTGCGCAGGACGCCGAAGAAAGTGTGCGGGACCCAAGTGGAAGTGCGTAGGACGCCGTAGAAAGTGTGCGGGACCCAAGGTAGAGTGCGCCGGACGCCGTAGAAAGTGTGCGGGACCCAAGGTAGAGTGCGCCGGACGCCGTAGAAAGTGTGCGGGACCCAAGGTAGAGTGCGCCGGACGCCGTAGAAAGTGTGCGGGACCCAAGTGGAAGTGCGCAGGACGCCGAAGAAAGTGTGCGGGACCCAAGTGGAAGTGCGTAGGACGCCGTAGAAAGTGTGCGGGACCCAAGGTAGAGTGTGCCGGACGCCGTAGAAAGTGTGCGGGACCCAAGTGGAAGTGCGTAGGACGCCGTAGAAAGTGTGCGGGACCCAAGGTAGAGTGCGCCGGACGCCGTAGAAAGTGTGCGGGACCCAAGGTAGAGTGCGCCGGACGCCGTAGAAAGTGTGCGGGACCCAAGTGGGAGTGCGCAGGACGCCGAAGAAAGTGTGCGGGACCCAAGTGGAAGTGCGTAGGACGCCGTAGAAAGTGTGCGGGACCCAAGTGGGAGTGCGCAGGACGCCGAAGAAAGTGTGCGGGACCCAAGTGGAAGTGCGTAGGACGCCGTAGAAAGTGTGCGGGACCCAAGGTAGAGTGCGCCGGACGCCGTAGAAAGTGTGCGGGACCCAAGTGGGAGTGCGCAGGACGCCGAAGAAAGTGTGCGGGACCCAAGGTAGAGTGCGCCGGACGCCGTAGAAAGTGTGCGGGACCCAAGTGGGAGTGCGCAGGACGCCGAAGAAAGTGTGCGGGACCCAAGTGGAAGTGCGTAGGACGCCGTAGAAAGTGTGAGGGACCCAAGCGGAAGTGCGTAGGACGCCGCAGAAAGTGTGCAGGACTCAAGTGGGAGTGCGCAGGACGCCGAAGAAAGTGTGCGGGACCCAAGTGGAAGTGCGTAGGACGCCGTAGAAAGTGAGCGGGACCCAAGTGGGAGTGCGCAAGACGCCGAGGAAAGTGTGCGGGACCCAAGGTAGAGTGTGCCGGACGACGTAGAAAGTGTGCGGGACCCAAGTGGAAGTGCGTAGGACGCCGTAGAAAGTGTGCGGGACCCAAGGTAGAGTGCGCCGGACGCCGTAGAAAGTGTGCGGGACCCAAGTGGAAGTGCGCAGGACGCCGAAGAAAGTGTGCGGGACCCAAGTGGAAGTGCGTAGGACGCCGTAGAAAGTGTGAGGGACCCAAGGTAGAGTGCGCCGGACGCCGTAGAAAGTGTGCGTGACCCAAGGTAGAGTGCGCCGGACGCCGTAGAAAGTGTGTGGGTCCCAAGGTAGAGTGCGCCGGACGACGTAGAAAGTGTGCGGGACCCAAGTGGGAGTGCGCAAGACGCCGAGGAAAGTGAGCGGGACCCAAGTGGAAGTGCGTAGGACGCCGTAGAAAGTGTGCGGGACCCAAGGTAGAGTGTGCCGGACGACGTAGAAAGTGTGCGGGACCCAAGTGGAAGTGCGTAGGACGCCGTAGAAAGTGTGTGGGACCCAAGGTAGAGTGCGCCGGACGACGTAGAAAGTGTGCGGGACCCAAAGTAGAGTATGCCGGACGACGTAGAAAGTGTGCGGGACCCAAAAGGGAGTGCGCAAGACGCCGAGGAAAGTGTGCGGGACCCAAGTGGAAGTGCGTAGGACGCCCTAGAAAGTGTGCGGGACCCAAGTGGGAGTGCGCAGGACGCCGAAGATAGTGTGCGGGACCCAAGTGGAAGTGCGTAGGACGCCGTAGAAAGTGTGTGGGACCCAAGGTAGAGTGCGCCGGACGCCGTAGAAAGTGTGCGGGACCCAAGTGGAAGTGCGCAGGACGCCGAAGAAAGTGTGCGGGACACAAGGTAGAGTGTGCCGGACGCCGTAGAAAGTGTGCGGGACCCAAGTGGGAGTGCGCAGGACGCCGAAGAAAGTGTGCGGGACCCAAGTGGAAGTGCGTAGGACGCCGTAGAAAGTGTGCGGGACCCAAGTGGGAGTGCGCAAGACGCCGAGGAAAGTGTGCGGGACCCAAGTGGGAGCGCGCAGGACGCCGAAGAAAGTGTGCGGGACCCATGTGGAAGTGCGTAGGACGCCGTAGAAAGTGTGCGGGACCCAAGTGGAAGTGCGTAGGACGCCGTAGAAAGTGTGCGGGCCCCAAGCGGAAGTGCGTAGGACGCCGTAGAAAGTGTGCGGGACCCAAGAGGAAGTGCGTAGGACGCCGTAGAAAGTGTGTGGGACCCAAGGTAGAGTGTGCCGGACGACGTAGAAAGTGTGCGGGACCCAAGTGGAAGTGCGTAGGACGCCGTAGAAAGTGTGCGGGACCCAAGGTAGAGTGCGCCGGACGTCGTAGAAAGTGTGTGGGACCGAAGGTAGAATGCGCCGGACGACGTAGAAAGTGTGCGGGACCCAAGGTAGAGTGCGCCGGACGACGTAGAAAGTGTGCGGGACCCAAGGTAGAGTGCGCAGGACGCCGAAGAAAGTGTGCGGAACACAAGGTAGAGTGCGCCGGACGCCGTAGAAAGTGTGCGGGACCCAAGTGGGAGTGCGCAGGACGCCGAAGAAAGTGTGCGGGACCCAAGTGGAAGTGCGTAGGACGCCGTAGAAAGTGTGCGGGACCCAAGTGGGAGTGCGCAAGACGCCGAGGAAAGTGTGCGGGACCCAAGTGGGAGTGCGCAGGACGCCGAAGAAAGTGTGCGGGACCCAAGTGGAAGTGCGTAGGACGCCGTAGAAAGTGTGCGGGACCCAAGTGGGAGTGCGCAAGACGCCGAGGAAAGTGTGCGGGACCCAAGTGGAAGTGCGTAGGACGCCGTAGAAAGTGTGCGGGACCCAAGGTAGAGTGTGCCGGACGCCGTAGAAAGTGTGCGGGACCCAAGTGGAAGTGCGTAAGACGCCGTAGAAAGTGTGCGGGACCCAAGTGGGAGTGCGTAGGACGCCGCAGAAAGTGTGCGGGACCCAAGTGGGAGTGCGCAGGACGCCGAAGAAAGTGTGCGGGACCCAAGTGGAAGTGCGTAGGACGCCGTAGAAAGTGTGCGGGACCCAAGTGGGAGTGCGCAGAACGGCGTAGAAAGTGTGCGGGACCCAAGTGGGAGTGCGCAGGACGCCGAAGAAAGTGTGCGGGACCCAAGTGGAAGTGCGTAGGACGCCGTAGAAAGTGTGCGGGACCCAAGTGGGAGTGCGCAGGACGCCGAAGAAAGTGTGCGGGACCCAAGTGGAAGTGCGTAGGACGCCGTAGAAAGTGTGCGGGACCCAAGGTAGAGTGTGCCGGACGCCGAGGAAAGTGTGCGGGACCCAAGTGGAAGTGCGTAGGACGCCGTAGAAAGTGTGTGGGACCCAAGGTAGAGTGCGCCGGACGCCGTAGAAAGTGTGCGGGACCCAAGTGGAAGTGCGCAGGACGCCGAAGAAAGTGTGCGGGACCCAAGTGGAAGTGCGTAGGACGCCGTAGAAAGTGTGCGGGACCCAAGTGGGAGTGCGCAGGACGCCGAAGAAAGTGTGCGGGACCCAAGGTAGAGTGCGCCGGACGCCATAGAAAGTGTGTGGGACCCAAGGTAGAGTGCGCCGGACGCCGTAGAAAGTGTGTGGGTCCCAAGGTAGAGTGCGCCGGACGACGTAGAAAGTGTGCGGGACCCAAGTGGGAGTGCGCAAGACGCCGAGGAAAGTGAGCGGGACCCAAGTGGAAGTGCGTAGGACGCCGTAGAAAGTGTGCGGGACCCAAGGTAGAGTGTGCCGGACGACGTAGAAAGTGTGCGGGACCCAAGTGGAAGTGCGTAGGACGCCGTAGAAAGTGTGTGGGACCCAAGGTAGAGTGCGCCGGACGACGTAGAAAGTGTGCGGGACCCAAAGTAGAGTATGCCGGACGACGTAGAAAGTGTGCGGGACCCAAAAGGGAGTGCGCAAGACGCCGAGGAAAGTGTGCGGGACCCAAGTGGAAGTGCGTAGGACGCCCTAGAAAGTGTGCGGGACCCAAGTGGGAGTGCGCAGGACGCCGAAGATAGTGTGCGGGACCCAAGTGGAAGTGCGTAGGACGCCGTAGAAAGTGTGTGGGACCCAAGGTAGAGTGCGCCGGACGCCGTAGAAAGTGTGCGGGACCCAAGTGGAAGTGCGCAGGACGCCGAAGAAAGTGTGCGGGACCCAAGTGGAAGTGCGTAGGACGCCGTAGAAAGTGTGCGGGACCCAAGTGGAAGTGCGTAGGACGCCGTAGAAAGTGTGCGGGACCCAAGGTAGAGTGTGCCGGACGCCGTAGAAAGTGTGTGGGACACAAGTGGGAGTGCGCAGGACGCCGAAGAAAGTGTGCGGGACCCAAGTGGAAGTGCGTAGGACGCCGTAGAAAGTGTGCGGGACCCAAGTGGAAGTGCGTAGTACGCCATAGAAAGTGTGCGGGACCCAAGCGGAAGTGCGTAGGACGCCGTAGAAAGTATGCGGGACCCAAGGTAGAGTGTGCCGGACGCCGTAGAAAGTGTGCGGGACCTAAGTGGCAGTGCGTAGGACGCCGTAGAAAGTGTGCGGGACCCAAGTGGGAGTGCGCAAGACGCCGAGGAAAGTGTGCGGGACCCAAGTGGGAGTGCGCAGGACGCCGAAGAAAGTGTGCGGGACCCATGTGGAAGTGCGTAGGACGCCGTAGAAAGTGTGCGGGACCCAAGTGGAAGTGCGTAGGACGCCGTAGAAAGTGTGCGGGACCCAAGCGGATGTGCGTAGGACGCCGTAGAAAGTGTGCGGGACCCAAGAGGAAGTGCGTAGGACGCCGTAGAAAGTGTGTGGGACCCAAGGTAGAGTGTGCCGGACGACGTAGAAAGTGTGCGGGACCCAAGTGGAAGTGCGTAGGACGCCGTAGAAAGTGTGCGGGACCCAAGGTAGAGTGCGCCGGACGCCGTAGAAAGTGTGTGGGACCCAAGGTAGAGTGCGCCGGACGACGTAGAAAGTGTGCGGGACCCAAGGTAGAGTGCGCCGGACGACGTAGAAAGTGTGCGGGACCCAAGGGAGAGTGCGCCGGACGCCGCAGAAAGTGTGCGGGACCCAAGGTAGAGTGTGCCGGACGACGTAGAAAGTGTGCGGGACCCAAGTGGAAGTGCGTAGGACGCCGTAGAAAGTGTGTGGGACCCAAGGTAGAGTGCGCCGGACGACGTAGAAAGTGTGCGGGACCCAAAGTAGAGTATGCCGGACGACGTAGAAAGTGTGCGGGACCCAAGTGGAAGTGCGCAGGACGCCGAAGAAAGTGTGCGGGACCCAAGTGGAAGTGCGCAGGACGCCGAAGAAAGTGTGCGGGACCCAAGTGGAAGTGCGTAGGACGCCGTAGAAAGTGTGCGGGACCCAAGTGGGAGTGCGCAGGACGCCGAAGAAAGTGTGCGGGACCCAAGTGGAAGTGCGTAGGACGCCGTAGAAAGTGTGCGGGACCCAAGGTAGAGTGCGCCGGACGCCGTAGAAAGTGTGCGGGACCCAAGTGGAAGTGCGCAGGACGCCGTAGAAAGTGTGCGGGACCCAAGTGGAAGTGCGCAGGACGCCGTAGAAAGTGTGCGGGACCCAAGTGGAAGTGCGTAGGACGCCGTAGAAAGTGTGCGGGACCCAAGTGGAAGTGCGTAGGACGCCGTAGAAAGTGTGCGGGACCCAAGTGGAAGTGCGTAGGACGCCGTAGAAAGTGTGTGGGACCCAAGGTAGAGTGCGCCGGACGCCGTAGAAAGTGTGCGGGACCCAAGTGGAAGTGCGCAGGACGCCGAAGAAAGTGTGCGGGACCCAAGTGGAAGTGCGTAGGACGCCGTAGAAAGTGTGCGGGACCCAAGGTAGAGTGCGCCGGACGCCGTAGAAAGTGTGCGGGACCCAAGGTAGAGTGCGCCGGACGCCGTAGAAAGTGTGTGGGACCCAAGGTAGAGTGCGCCGGACGACGTAGAAAGTGTGCGGGACCCAAGTGGAAGTGCGTAGGACGCCGTAGAAAGTGTGCGGGACCCAAGGTAGAGTGCGCCGGACGCCGTAGAAAGTGTGCGGGACCCAAGTGGGAGTGCGCAGGACGCCGAAGAAAGTGTGCGGGACCCAAGTGGAAGTGCGTAGGACGCCGTAGAAAGTGTGCGGGACCCAAGTGGAAGTGCGTAGGACGCCGTAGAAAGTGTGCGGGACCCAAGGTAGAGTGTGCCGGACGCCGTAGAAAGTGTGCGGGACCCAAGTGGGAGTGCGCAGGACGCCGAAGAAAGTGTGCGGGACCCAAGTGGAAGTGCGTAGAACGCCGTAGAAAGTGCGCGGGACCCAAGTGGAAGTGCGTAGTACGCCATAGAAAGTGTGCGGGACCCAAGCGGAAGTGCGTAGGACGCCGTAGAAAGTATGCGGGACCCAAGGTAGAGTGTGCCGGACGCCGTAGAAAGTGTGCGGGACCTAAGTGGCAGTGCGTAGGACGCCGTAGAAAGTGTGCGGGACCCAAGTGGGAGTGCGCAAGACGCCGAGGAAAGTGTGCGGGACCCAAGTGGGAGTGCGCAGGACGCCGAAGAAAGTGTGCGGGACCCATGTGGAAGTGCGTAGGACGCCGTAGAAAGTGTGCGGGACCCAAGTGGAAGTGCGTAGGACGCCGTAGAAAGTGTGCGGGACCCAAGCGGATGTGCGTAGGACGCCGTAGAAAGTGTGCGGGACCCAAGAGGAAGTGCGTAGGACGCCGTAGAAAGTGTGTGGGACCCAAGGTAGAGTGTGCCGGACGACGTAGAAAGTGTGCGGGACCCAAGTGGAAGTGCGTAGGACGCCGTAGAAAGTGTGCGGGACCCAAGGTAGAGTGCGCCGGACGACGTAGAAAGTGTGCGGGACCCAAGGTAGAGTGCGCCGGACGACGTAGAAAGTGTGCGGGACCCAAGGTAGAGTGCGCAGGACGCCGAGGAAAGTGTGCGGAACACAAGGTAGAGTGTGCCGGACGCCGTAGAAAGTGTGCGGGACCCAAGTGGGAGTGCGCAGGACGCCGAAGAAAGTGTGCGGGACCCAAGTGGAAGTGCGTAGGACGCCGTAGAAAGTGTGAGGGACCCAAGGTAGAGTGCGCCGGACGCCGTAGAAAGTGTGCGTGACCCAAGGTAGAGTGCGCCGGACGCCGTAGAAAGTGTGTGGGTCCCAAGGTAGAGTGCGCCGGACGACGTAGAAAGTGTGCGGGACCCAAGTGGGAGTGCGCAAGACGCCGAGGAAAGTGAGCGGGACCCAAGTGGAAGTGCGTAGGACGCCGTAGAAAGTGTGCGGGACCCAAGGTAGAGTGTGCCGGACGACGTAGAAAGTGTGCGGGACCCAAGTGGAAGTGCGTAGGACGCCGTAGAAAGTGTGTGGGACCCAAGGTAGAGTGCGCCGGACGACGTAGAAAGTGTGCGGGACCCAAAGTAGAGTATGCCGGACGACGTAGAAAGTGTGCGGGACCCAAAAGGGAGTGCGCAAGACGCCGAGGAAAGTGTGCGGGACCCAAGTGGAAGTGCGTAGGACGCCCTAGAAAGTGTGCGGGACCCAAGTGGGAGTGCGCAGGACGCCGAAGATAGTGTGCGGGACCCAAGTGGAAGTGCGTAGGACGCCGTAGAAAGTGTGTGGGACCCAAGGTAGAGTGCGCCGGACGCCGTAGAAAGTGTGCGGGACCCAAGTGGAAGTGCGCAGGACGCCGAAGAAAGTGTGCGGGACCCAAGTGGAAGTGCGTAGGACGCCGTAGAAAGTGTGCGGGACCCAAGTGGAAGTGCGTAGGACGCCGTAGAAAGTGTGCGGGACCCAAGGTAGAGTGCGCCGGACGCCGTAGAAAGTGTGCGGGACCCAAGGTAGAGTGCGCCGGACGCCGTAGAAAGTGTGCGGGACCCAAGGTAGAGTGCGCCGGACGCCGTAGAAAGTGTGTGGGTCCCAAGGTAGAGTGCGCCGGACGACGTAGAAAGTGTGCGGGACCCAAGTGGGAGTGCGCAAGACGCCGAGGAAAGTGAGCGGGACCCAAGTGGAAGTGCGTAGGACGCCGTAGAAAGTGTGCGGGACCCAAGGTAGAGTGTGCCGGACGACGTAGAAAGTGTGCGGGACCCAAGTGGAAGTGCGTAGGACGCCGTAGAAAGTGTGTGGGACCCAAGGTAGAGTGCGCCGGACGACGTAGAAAGTGTGCGGGACCCAAGTGGGAGTGCGCAGGACGCCGAAGAAAGTGTGCGGGACCCAAGTGGAAGTGCGTAGGACGCCGTAGAAAGTGTGTGGGACCCAAGGTAGAGTGCGCCGGACGCCGTAGAAAGTGTGCGGGACCCAAGTGGAAGTGCGCAGGACGCCGAAGAAAGTGTGCGGGACCCAAGTGGAAGTGCGTAGGACGCCGTAGAAAGTGTGCGGGACCCAAGTGGAAGTGCGTAGGACGCCGTAGAAAGCGTGCGGGACCCAAGTGGAAGTGCGCAGGACGCCGAAGAAAGTGTGCGGGACACAAGGTAGAGTGTGCCGGACGCCGTAGAAAGTGTGCGGGACCCAAGTGGGAGTGCGCAGGACGCCGAAGAAAGTGTGCGGGACCCAAGTGGAAGTGCGTAGGACGCCGTAGAAAGTGTGCGGGACCCAAGTGGGAGTGCGCAAGACGCCGAGGAAAGTGTGCGGGACCCAAGTGGGAGTGCGCAGGACGCCGAAGAAAGTGTGCGGGACCCATGTGGAAGTGCGTAGGACGCCGTAGAAAGTGTGCGGGACCCAAGTGGAAGTGCGTAGGACGCCGTAGAAAGTGTGCGGGACCCAAGCGGAAGTGCGTAGGACGCCGTAGAAAGTGTGCGGGACCCAAGAGGAAGTGCGTAGGACGCCGTAGAAAGTGTGTGGGACCCAAGGTAGAATGCGCCGGACGACGTAGAAAGTGTGCGGGACCCAAGGTAGAGTGCGCCGGACGACGTAGAAAGTGTGCGGGACCCAAGGTAGAGTGCGCAGGACGCCGAAGAAAGTGTGCGGAACACAAGGTAGAGTGTGCCGGACGCCGTAGAAAGTGTGCGGGACCCAAGCGGAAGTGCGTAGGACGCTGTAGAACGTGTGCGGGACCCAAGTGGGAGTGCGCAGGACGCCGAAAAAAGTGTGCGTTACCCAAGTGGAAGTGCGTAGGACGCCGTAGAAAGTGTGCGGGACCCAAAAGGGAGTGCGCAAGACGCCGAGGAAAGTGTGCGGGACCCAAGTGGAAGTGCGTAGGACGCCCTAGAAAGTGTGCGGGACCCAAGTGGGAGTGCGCAGGACGCCGAAGAAAGTGTGCGGGACCCAAGTGGAAGTGCGTAGGACGCCGTAGAAAGTGTGTGGGACCCAAGGTAGAGTGCGCCGGACGCCGTAGAAAGTGTGCGGGACCCAAGTGGAAGTGCGCAGGACGCCGAAGAAAGTGTGCGGGACCCAAGTGGAAGTGCGTAGGACGCCGTAGAAAGTGTGAGGGACCCAAGGTAGAGTGCGCCGGACGCCGTAGAAAGTGTGCGTGACCCAAGGTAGAGTGCGCCGGACGCCGTAGAAAGTGTGTGGGTCCCAAGGTAGAGTGCGCCGGACGACGTAGAAAGTGTGCGGGACCCAAGTGGGAGTGCGCAAGACGCCGAGGAAAGTGAGCGGGACCCAAGTGGAAGTGCGTAGGACGCCGTAGAAAGTGTGTGGGACCCAAGGTAGAGTGCGCCGGACGACGTAGAAAGTGTGCGGGACCCAAAGTAGAGTATGCCGGACGCCGAGGAAAGTGTGCGGGACCCAAGTGGAAGTGCGTAGGACGCCCTAGAAAGTGTGCGGGACCCAAGTGGGAGTGCGCAGGACGCCGAAGATAGTGTGCGGGACCCAAGTGGAAGTGCGTAGGACGCCGTAGAAAGTGTGTGGGACCCAAGGTAGAGTGCGCCGGACGCCGTAGAAAGTGTGCGGGACCCAAGTGGAAGTGCGCAGGACGCCGAAGAAAGTGTGCGGGACCCAAGTGGAAGTGCGTAGGACGCCGTAGAAAGTGTGCGGGACCCAAGTGGAAGTGCGTAGGACGCCGTAGAAAGTGTGCGGGACCCAAGTGGGAGTGCGCAGGACGCCGTAGAAAGTGTGCGGGACCCAAGGTAGAGTGCGCCGGACGCCGTAGAAAGTGTGCGGGACCCAAGTGGGAGTGCGCAGGACGCCGAAGAAAGTGTGCGGGACCCAAGTGGAAGTGCGTAGGACGCCGTAGAAAGTGTGCGGGACCCAAGTGGGAGAGCGCCGGACGCCGTAGAAAGTGTGCGGGACCCAAGTGGGAGTGCGCAGGACGCCGAAGAAAGTGTGCGGGACCCAAGTGGAAGTGCGTAGGACGCCGTAGAAAGTGTGCGGGACCCAAGTGGAAGTGCGTAGGACGCCGTAGAAAGTGTGCGGGACCCAAGCGGAAGTGCGTAGGACGCCGTAGAAAGTGTGCGGGACCCAAGTGGAAGTGCGTAGGACGCCGTAGAAAGTGTGCGGGACCCAAGGTAGAGTGCGCCGGACGCCGTAGAAAGTGTGCGGGACCCAAGGTAGAGTGCGCCGGACGCCGTAGAAAGTGTGCGGGACCCAAGTGGGAGTGCGCAGGACGCCGAAGAAAGTGTGCGGGACCCAAGTGGAAGTGCGTAGGACGCCGTAGAAAGTGTGTGGGACTCAAGGCAGAGTGCGCCGGACGCCGTAGAAAGTGTGCGGGACCCAAGGTAGAGTGCGCCGGACGCCGAAGAAAGTGTGCGGGACCCAAGTGGAAGTGCGTAGGACGCCGTAGAAAGTGTGCGGGACCCAAGTGGGAGTGCGCAGGACGCCGAAGAAAGTGTGCGGGACCCAAGTGGAAGTGCGTAGGACGCCGTAGAAAGTGTGCGGGACCCAAGGTAGAGTGCGCCGGACGCCGTAGAAAGTGTGCGGGACCCAAGTGGAAGTGCGCAGGACGCCGAAGAAAGTGTGCGGGACCCAAGTGGAAGTGCGTAGGACGCCGTAGAAAGTGTGCGGGACCCAAGTGGAAGTGCGTAGGACGCCGTAGAAAGTGTGCGGGACCCAAGTGGAAGTGCGTAGGACGCCGTAGAAAGTGTGCGGGACCCAAGGTAGAGTGTGCCGGACGCCGTAGAAAGTGTGCGGGACCCAAGTGGGAGTGCGCAGGACGCCGAAGAAAGTGTGCGGGACCCAAGTGGAAGTGCGTAGGACGCCGTAGAAAGTGTGCGGGACCCAAGTGGGAGTGCGCAGGACGCCGTAGAAAGTGTGCGGGACCCAAGTGGGAGTGCGCAGGACGCCGAAGAAAGTGTGCGGGACCCAAGTGGAAGTGCGTAGGACGCCGTAGAAAGTGTGCGGGACCCAAGTGGAAGTGCGTAGGACGCCGTAGAAAGTGTGCGGGACCCAAGTGGAAGTGCGTAGGACGCCGTAGAAAGTGTGCGGGACCCAAGAGGAAGTGCGTAGGACGCCGTAGAAAGTGTGTGGGACCCAAGGTAGAAGTGCGCCGGACGCGGTAGAAAGTCTGCGGGATCCAAGGTAGAGTTGGCCGGACGTCGTAGGAAGTGTGCGGGACCCAAGGTAGAGTGCGCCGGACGCCGTAGAAAGTGTGCGGGACCCAAGGTAGAGTGCGCCGGACGACGTAGAAAGTGTGCGGGACCCAAGTGGGAGTGCGCAGGACGCCGAAGAAAGTGTGCGGGACCCAAGTGGAAGTGCGTAGGACGCCGTAGAAAGTGTGCGGGACCCAAGGTAGAGTGCGCCGGACGCCGTAGAAAGTGTGCGGGACCCAAGTGGGAGTGCGCAGGACGCCGTAGAAAGTGTGCGGGACCCAAGTGGAAGTGCGCAGGACGCCGTAGAAGGTGTGCGGGACCCAAGTGGCAGTGCGCCGGACGCCGTAGAAAGTGTGCGGGACCCAAGTGGGAGTGCGCAGGACGCCGTAGAAAGTGTGCGGGACCCAAGGTAGAGTGCGCAGGACGCCGTAGAAAGTGTGCGGGACCCAAGTGGGAGTGCGCACGAGGCCGAAGAAAGTGTGCGGGACCCAAGTGGAAGTGCGTAGGACGCCGTAGAAAGTGTGCGGGACCCAAGTGGGAGTGCGCAAGATGCAGAGGAAAGTGTGCGGGACCCAAGTGGAAGTGCGCAGGACGCCGAAGAAAGTGTGCGGGACCCAAGTGGAAGTGCGTAGGACGCCGTAGAAAGTGTGCGGGACCCAAGTGGAAGTGCGCCGGACGCCGTAGAAAGTGTGCGGGACCCATGTGGAAGTGCGTAGGACGCCGTAGAAAGTGTGCGGGACCCAAGTGGAAGTGCGTAGGACGCCGTAGAAAGTGTGTGGGACCCTAGGTAGAGTGTGCCGGACGCCGTAGAAAGCGTGCGGGACCCAAGGTGGAGTGCGCCGGACGCCGTAGAAAGTGTGCGGGACCCAAGTGGGAGTGCGCAGGACGCCGTAGAAAGTGTGCGGGACCCAAGGTAGAGTGCGCCGGACGCCGTAGAAAGTGTGCGGGACCCAAGTGGAAGTGCGTAGGACGCCGTAGAAAGTGTGCGGGACCCAAGTGGGAGTGCGCAGGACGCCGAAGAAAGTGTGCGGGACCCAAGTGGAAGTGCGTAGGACGCCGTAGAAAGTGTGCGGGACCCAAGTGGAAGTGCGTAGGACGCCGTAGAAAGTGTGCGGGACCCAAGTGGAAGTGCGTAGGACGCCGTAGAAAGTGTGCGGGACCCAAGTGGGAGTGCGCAGGACGCCGGAGAAAGTGTGCGGGACCCAAGTGGAAGTGCGTAGGACGCCGTAGAAAGTGTGTGGGACCCAAGGTAGAGTGCGCCGGACGCCGTAGAAAGTGTGCGGGACCCAAGTGGAAGTGCGCAGGACGCCGAAGAAAGTGTGCGGGACCCAAGTGGAAGTGCGTAGGACGCCGTAGAAAGTGTGAGGGACCCAAGGTAGAGTGCGCCGGACGCCGTAGAAAGTGTGCGTGACCCAAGGTAGAGTGCGCCGGACGCCGTAGAAAGTGTGTGGGTCCCAAGGTAGAGTGCGCCGGACGACGTAGAAAGTGTGAGGGACCCAAGTGGGAGTGCGGAAGGCGCCGTAGAAAGTGAGCGGGACCCAAGTGGAAGTGCGTAGGACGACGTAGAAAGTGTGCGGGACCCAAAGTAGAGTGCGCCGGACGACGTAGAAAGTGTGCGGGACCCAAAGTAGATTGCGCCGGACGCCGTAGAAAGTGTGCGGGACCCAAGTGGAAGCGCATAGTACGCCGTAGAAAGTGTGCGGGACCCAAGTGGGAGTGCGCAAGACGCCGAAGAAAGTGTGCGGAACACAAGGTAGAGTGCGCCGGACGCCGTAGAAAGTGTGCGGGACCCAAGTGGGAGTGCGCAGGACGCCGAAGAAAGTGTGCGGGACCCAAGTGGAAGTGCGTAGGACGCCGTAGAAAGTGTGCGGGACCCAAGTGGGAGTGCGCAAGACGCCGAAGAAAGTGTGCGGGACCCAAGTGGAAGTGCGTAGGACGCCGTAGAAAGTGTGCGGGACCCAAGGTAGAGTGTGCCGGACGACGTAGAAAGTGTGCGGGACCCAAGTGGAAGTGCGTAGTGCGCCATAGAAAGTGTGCGGGACCCAAGCGGAAGTGCGTAGGACGCTGTAGAACGTGTGCGGGACCCAAGTGGGAGTGCGCAGGACGCCGAAAAAAGTGTGCGTTACCCAAGTGGAAGTGCGTAGGACGCCGTAGAAAGTGTGCGGGACCCAAAAGGGAGTGCGCAAGACGCCGAGGAAAGTGTGCGGGACCCAAGTGGAAGTGCGTAGGACGCCCTAGAAAGTGTGCGGGACCCAAGTGGGAGTGCGCAGGACGCCGAAGAAAGTGTGCGGGACCCAAGTGGAAGTGCGTAGGACGCCGTAGAAAGTGTGTGGGACCCAAGGTAGAGTGCGCCGGACGCCGTAGAAAGTGTGCGGGACCCAAGTGGAAGTGCGCAGGACGCCGAAGAAAGTGTGCGGGACCCAAGTGGAAGTGCGTAGGACGCCGTAAAAAGTGTGAGGGACCCAAGGTAGAGTGCGCCGGACGCCGTAGAAAGTGTGCGTGACCCAAGGTAGAGTGCGCCGGACGCCGTAGAAAGTGTGTGGGTCCCAAGGTAGAGTGCGCCGGACGACGTAGAAAGTGTGCGGGACCCAAGTGGGAGTGCGCAAGACGCCGAGGAAAGTGAGCGGGACCCAAGTGGAAGTGCGTAGGACGCCCTAGAAAGTGTGCGGGACCCAAGTGGGAGTGCGCAGGACGCCGAAGAAAGTGTGCGGGACCCAAGTGGAAGTGCGTAGGACGCCGTAGAAAGTGTGTGGGACCCAAGGTAGAGTGCGCCGGACGCCGTAGAAAGTGTGTGGGACCCAAGGTAGAGTGCGCCGGACGACGTAGAAAGTGTGCGGGACCCAAGTGGGAGTGCGCAGGACGCCGAAGAAAGTGTGCGGGACCCAAGTGGAAGTGCGTAGGACGCCGTAGAAAGTGTGCGGGACCCAAGTGGGAGTGCGCAAGACGCCGAGGAAAGTGTGCGGGACCCAAGTGGAAGTGCGTAGAACGCCGTAGAAAGTGCGCGGGACCCAAGTGGAAGTGCGTAGTACGCCATAGAAAGTGTGCGGGACCCAAGCGGAAGTGCGTAGGACGCCGTAGAAAGTGTGTGGGACCCAAGGTAGAGTGCGCCGGACGCCGTAGAAAGTGTGCGGGACCCAAGTGGAAGTGCGCAGGACGCCGAAGAAAGTGTGCGGGACCCAAGTGGAAGTGCGCAGGACGCCGTAGAAAGTGTGAGGGACCCAAGGTAGAGTGCGCCGGACGCCGTAGAAAGTGTGCGTGACCCAAGGTAGAGTGCGCCGGACGCCGTAGAAAGTGTGGGTGACCCAAGGTAGAGTGCGCCGGACGACGTAGAAAGTGTGCGGGACCCAAGTGGGAGTGCGCAAGACGCCGAGGAAAGTGTGCGGGACCCAAGTGGAAGTGCGTAGGACGCCGTAGAAAGTGTGCGGGACCCAAGTGGGAGTGCGCAGGACGCCGAAGAAAGTGTGCGGGACCCAAGTGGAAGTGCGTAGGACGCCGTAGAAAGTGTGTGGGACCCAAGGTAGAGTGCGCCGGACGCCGTAGAAAGTGTGTGGGTCGCAAGGTAGAGTGCGCCGGACGACGTAGAAAGTGTGCGGGACCCAAGTGGGAGTGCGCAAGACGCCGAGGAAAGTGTGCGGGACCCAAGTGGAAGTGCGTAGGACGCCGTAGAAAGTGTGCGGGACCCAAGGTAGAGTGTGCCGGACGACGTAGAAAGTGTGCGGGACCCAAGTGGAAGTGCGTAGGACGCCGTAGAAAGTGTGCGGGACCCAAGGTAGAGTGCGCCGGACGCCGTAGAAAAGAGTGTGGGACGCAAGGTAGAGTGCGCCGGACGCCGTAGAAAGTGTGCGGGACCCAAGCGGAAGTGCGTAGGACGCCGTAGAAAGTGTGCGGGACCCAAGTGGGAGTGCGCAGGACGCCGAAGAAAGTGTGCGGGACCCAAGTGGAAGTGCGTAGGACGCCGTAGAAAGTGTGCGGGACCCAAGTGGGAGTGCGCAAGATGCCGATGAAAGTGTGCGGGACCCAAGTGGAAGTGCGTAGGACGCCGTAGAAAGTGTGCGGGACCCAAGTGGGAGTGCGCAGGACGCCGAAGAAAGTGTGCGGGACCCAAGTGGAAGTGCGTAGGACGCCGTAGAAAGTGTGCGGGACCCAAGGTAGAGGTCGCCGGACACCGTAGAAAGTGTGCGGGACCCAAGTGGAAGTGCGCAGAACGCCGAAGAAAGTGTGCGGGACCCAAGTGGAAGTGCGTAGGACGCCGTAGAAAGTGTGCGGGACCCAAGTGGAAGTGCGTAGGACGCCGTAGAAAGTGTGCGGGACCCAAGGTAGAGTGCGCCGGACACCGTAGAAAATGTGAGGGACCCAAGTGGAAGTGCTTAGGACGCCGAAGAAAGTGTGCGGGACCCAAGTGGAAGTGCGTAGGACGCCGTAGAAAGTGTGCGGGACCCAAGGTAGAGTGCGCCGGATGCCGTAGAAAGTGTGCGGAACCCAAGGTAGAGTGCGTCGGACGCTGTGGAAAGTGTGTGGGACTCAAGGTAGAGTGCGCCGGACGCCTTGGAAAGTGTGTGGGACCCAAGTGGGAGTGCGCCAGACGCCGTGGAAAGTGTGCGGGACCCAAATGCAAGTGCGCCAAACGCCGAAGAAAGTGTGCGGGACCCAAGGGGGAGTGCGTAGGACGCCGTAGAAAGTGCGCGGAACCCAAGTGGAAGTGCGTAGGACGCCGTAGAAAGTGTGCGGGACCCAAGGTAGAGTGCGCCGGACGCCGTAGAAAATGTGCGGGACCCAAGGTAGAGTGCGCCGGACGACGTAGAAAGTGTGCGGGACCCAAGTGGGAGTGCGCAGGACGCCGAAGAAAGTGTGCGGGACACAAGTGGAAGTGCGTAGGACGCCGTAGAAAGTGTGCGGGACCCAAGGTAGAGTGTGCCGGACGACGTAGAAAGTGTGCGGGACCCAAGTGGAAGTGCGTAGGACGCCGTAGAAAGTGTGTGGGACCCAAGGTAGAGTGCGCAGGACGCCGAAGAAAGTGTGCGGAACACAAGGTAGAGTGTGCCGGACGCCGTAGAAAGTGTGCGGGACCCAAGTGGAAGTGCGTAGGACGCCGTAGAAAGTGTGTGGGATCCAAGTGGGAGTGCGCAGGACGCCGTAGAAAGTGTGCGGGACCCAAGTGGAAGTGCGTAGGACGCCGTAGAAAGTGTGCGGGACCCAAGTGGGAGTGCGCAGGACGCCGAAGAAAGTGTGCGGGACCCAAGTGGAAGTGCGTAGGACGCCGTAGAAAGTGTGCGGGACCCAAGTGGGAGTGCGCAGGACGCCGAAGAAAGTGTGCGGGACCCAAGTGGAAGTGCGTAGGACGCCGTAGAAAGTGTGTGGGACCCAAGGTAGAGTGCGCCGGACGCCGTAGAAAGTGTGCGGGACCCAAGTGGAAGTGCGCAGGACGCCGAAGAAAGTGTGCGGGACCCAAGTGGAAGTGCGTAGGACGCCGTAGAAAGTGTGCGGGACCCAAGGTAGAGTGCGCCGGACGCCGTAGAAAGTGTGCGGGACCCAAGGTAGAGTGCGCCGGACGCCGTAGAAAGTGTGTGGGACCCAAGGTAAAGTGCGCCGGACTACGTAGAAAGTGTGCGGGACCCAAGTGGAAGTGCGTAGGACGCCGTAGAAAGTGTGCGGGACCCAAGTGGAAGTGCGTAGGACGCCGTAGAAAGTGTGCGGGACCCAAGGTAGAGTGCGCCGGACGCCGTAGAAAGTGTGCGGGATCCAAGGTAGAGTGCGCCGGACGACGTAGAAAGTGTGCGGGACCCAAGTGGAAGTGCGTAGGACGCCGTAGAAAGTGTGCGGGACCCAAGTGGGAGTGCGCAGGACGCCGAAGAAAGTGTGCGGGACCCAAGTGGAAGTGCGTAGGACGCCGTAGAAAGTGTGTGGGACCCAAGGTAGAGTGCGCCGGACGCCGTAGAAAGTGTGCGGGACCCAAGTGGAAGTGCGCAGGACGCCGAAGAAAGTGTGCGGGACCCAAGTGGAAGTGCGTAGGACGCCGTAGAAAGTGTGCGGGACCCGAGGTAGAGTGCGCCGGACGCCGAAGAAAGTGTGCGCGACCCAAGTGGAAGTGCGCAGGACGCCGTAGATGGTGTGCGGGACCCAAGGTAGAGTGCGCCGGACGCCGTAGAAAGTGTGCGGGACCCAAGTGGGAGTGCGCAGGACGCCGAAGAAAGTGTGCGGGACCCAAGTGGAAGTGCGTAGGACGCCGTAGAAAGTGTGCGGGACCCAAGTGGGTGTGCGTAGGACGCCGTAGAAAGTGTGCGGGACCCAAGTGGGAGTGCGCAGGACGCCGAAGAAAGTGTGTGGGATCCAAGTGGAAGGGCGTAGGACGCCGGAGCAAGTGTGCGGGACCCAAGTGGAGGTTCGTAGGGCGCCGTAGAAAGTGTGTGGGACCCAAGTGGAAGTGCGTAGGACGCCGTAGAAAGTGTGCGGGACCCAAGTGGAAGTGCGTAGGACGCCGTAGAAAGTGTGCGGGACCCAAGGTAGAGTGCGCCGGACGACGTAGAAAGTGTGCGGGACCCAAGGTAGAGAGTGGCGGACGCCGTAGAAAGTGTGCGGGACCCAAGGGAGAGTGCGCAGGACGCCGAAGAAAGTGTGCGGGACCCAAGGTAGAGTGTGCCGGACGCCGTAGAAAGTGTGCGGGACCCAAGTGGGAGTGCGCAGGACGCCGAAGAAAGTGTGCGGGACCCAAGTGGAAGTGCGTAGGACGCCGTAGAAAGTGTGCGGGACCCAAGTGGGAGTGCGCAGGACGCCGAAGAAAGTGTGCGGGACCCAAGTGGAAGTGCGTAGGACGCCGTAGAAAGTGTGCGGGACCCAAGGTAGAGTGCGCCGGACGACGTAGAAAGTGTGCGGGACTCAAGTGGAAGTGCGTAGGACGCCATAGAAAGTGCGCGGAACCCAAGCGGAAGTGCGTAGGACGCCTTAGAATGTGTGCGGGACCCAAGTGGGAGTGCGCAGGACGCCGAAGAAAGTGTGCGGGACCCAAGTGGAAGTGCGTAGGACGCCGTAGAAAGTGTGCGGGACCCAAGTGGGAGTGCGCAAGACGCCGAGGAAAGTGTGCGGGACCCAAGTGGAAGTGCGTAGGACGCCGTAGAAAGTGTGCGGGACCCAAGTGGGAGTGCGCAGGACGCCGAAGAAAGTGTGCGGGACCCAAGTGGAAGTGCGTAGGACGCCGTAGAAAGTGTGTGGGACCCAAGGTAGAGTGCGCCGGACGCCGTAGAAAGTGTGCGGGACCCAAGTGGAAGTGCGCAGGACGCCGAAGAAAGTGTGCGGGACCCAGAGTGGAAGTGCGTAGGACGCCGTAGAAAGTTGGCGGGACCCAAGGTAGAGTGCGCCGGACGCCGTAGAAAGTGTGCGGGACCCAAGGTAGAGTGCGCCGGACGCCGTAGAAAGTGTGCGTGACCCAAGGTAGAGTGCGCCGGACGCCGTAGAAAGTGTGCGGGACCCAAGTGGGAGTGCGCAAGACGCCGAGGAAAGTGTGCGGGACCCAAGTGGAAGTGCGTAGGACGCCGTAGAAAGTGTGCGGGACCCAAGGTAGAGTGTGCCGGACGACGTAGAAAGTGTGCGGGACCCAAGTGGAAGTGCGTAGGACGCCGTAGAAAGTGTGTGGGACCCAAGGTAGAGTGGGCCGGACGACGTAGAAAGTGTGCGGGACACAAAGTAGAGGATGACGGACGACGTAGAAAGTGTGCGGGACCCAAGTGGAAGTGCGCAGGACGCCGAGGAAAGTGTGCGGGACCCAAGTGGAAGTGCGTAGGACGCCGTAGAAAGTGTGCGGGACCCAAGTGGGAGTGCGTAGGACGCCGTAGAAAGTGTGCGGGACCCAAGTGGAAGTGCGTAGGACGCCGTAGAAGGTGTGCGGGACCCAAGGTAGAGTGTGCCGGACGACGTAGAAAGTGTGCGGGACCCAAGTGGAAGTGCGTAGTACGCCATAGAAAGTGTGCGGGACCCAAGCGGAAGAGCGTAGGACGCCGTAGAAAGTGTGCGGGACCCACGGTAGAGTGTGCCGGACGCCGTAGAAAGTGTGCGGGACCCAAGTGGGAGTGCGCAGGACGCCGAACAAAAGTGTGCGGGACCCAAGTGGGAGTGCGCAAGACGCCGAGGAAAGTGTGCGGGACCCAAGTGGAAGTGCGTAGGACGCCGTAGAAAGTGTGCGGGACCCAAGGTAGAGTGTGCCGGACGACGTAGAAAGTGTGCGGGACCCAAGTGGAAGTGCGTAGGACGACGTAGAAAGTGTGCGGGACCCAAAGTAGAGTATGCCGGACGACGTAGAAAGTGTGCGGGACCCAAGTGGGAGTGCGCGAGACGCCGAAGAAAGTGGGCGGGTCGCAAGTGGGGGTGCGCGAGACGCGGAAGAAAGTGTGCGGGACCCAAGTGGAAGTGCGTAGGACGCCGTAGAAAGTGTGCGGGACCCAAGGTAGAGTGTGCCGGACGACGTAGAAAGTGTGCGGGACCCAAGTGGAAGTGCGTAGGACGCCGTAGAAAGTGTGTGGGACCCAAGGTAGAGTGCGCCGGACGACGTAGAAAGTGTGCGGGACCCAAAGTAGAGTATGCCGGACGACGTAGAAAGTGTGCGGGACCCAAGTGGGAGTGCGCAAGACGCCGAGGAAAGTGTGCGGGACCCGAGGGAGAAGTGCGCAGGACGCCGAAGAAAGTGTGCGGGACCCAAGTGGGAGTGCGCAAGACGCCGAGGAAAGTGTGTGGGACCCAAGCGGAAGTGCGTAGGACGCTGTAGAACGTGTGCGGGACCCAAGGTAGAGTGTGCCGGACGCCGTAGAAAGTGTGCGGGACCCAAGTGGGAGTGCGCAGGACGCCGAAGAAAGTGTGCGGGACCCAAGTGGAAGTGCGAAGGACGCCGTAGAAAGTGTGCGGGACCCAAGTGGAACCGTAGAAAGTGTGTGGGACCCAAGGTAGAGTGCGCCGGACGCCGTGGAAAGTGTGCGGGACCCAAGTGGAGGTGCGTAGGACGCCGTAGAAAGTGTGCGGGACCCAATGTAGAGTGTGCCGGACGCCGTAGAAAGTGTGCGGGACCCAAGTGGGAGTGCGCAGGACGCCGAAGAAAGTGTGCGGGACCCATGTGGAAGTGCGTAGGACGCCGTAGAAAGTGTGCGGGACCCAAGTGGGAGTGCGCAAGACGCCGAAGAAAGTGTGAGGGGCCCATGTGGAAGTGCGTAGTACGCCATAGAAAGTGTGCGGGACCCAAGCGGAAGTGCGTAGTACGCCATAGAAAGTGTGCGGGACCCAAGCGGAAGAGCGTAGGACGCCGTAGAAAGTGTGCGGGACCCACGGTAGAGTGTGCCGGACGCCGTAGAAAGTGTGCGGGACCCAAGTGGGAGTGCGCAGGACGCCGAACAAAAGTGTGCGGGACCCAAGTGGGAGTGCGCAAGACGCCGAGGAAAGTGTGCGGGACCCAAGTGGAAGTGCGCCGGACGACGTAGAAAGTGTGCGGGACCCAAGTGGGAGTGCGCAAGACGCCGAAGAAAGTGTGCGGGACCCAAGTGGGAGTGCGTAGGACGCCGAAGAAAGTGTGCGGGACCCAAGGTAGAGTGTGCCGGACGACGTAGAAAGTGTGCGGGACCCAAGTGGAAGTGCGTAGGACGCCGTAGAAAGTGTGTGGGACCCAAGGTAGAGTGCGCCGGACGACGTAGAAAGTGTGCGGGACCCAAAGTAGAGTATGCCGGACGACGTAGAAAGTGTGCGGGACCCAAGTGGGAGTGCGCAAGACGCCGAGGAAAGTGTGCGGGACCCAAGTGGAAGTGCGTAGGACGCCGTAGAAAGTGTGCGGGACCCAAGTGGGAGTGCGTAGGACGCCGTAGAAAGTGTGCGGGACCCAAGTGGAAGTGCGTAGGACGCCGTAGAAAGTGTGCGGGACCCAAGGTAGAGTGTGCCGGACGACGTAGAAAGTGTGCGGGACCCAAGTGGAAGTGCGTAGTACGCCATAGAAAGTGTGCGGGACCCAAGCGGAAGTGCGTAGGACGCTGTAGAACGTGTGCGGGACCCAAGGTAGAGTGTGCCGGACGCCGTAGAAAGTGTGCGGGACCCAAGTGGGAGTGCGCAGGACGCCGAACAAAAGTGTGCGGGACCCAAGTGGGAGTGCGCAAGACGCCGAGGAAAGTGTGCGGGACCCAAGGGGAAGGGCGGAGGACGCCGTAGAAAGTGTGCGGGACCCAAGGTAGAGTGTGCCGGACGACGTAGAAAGTGTGCGGGACCCAAGTGGAAGTGCGTAGGACGACGTAGAAAGTGTGCGGGACCCAAAGTAGAGTATGCCGGACGACGTAGAAAGTGTGCGGGACCCAAGTGGGAGTGCGCAAGACGCCGAAGAAAGTGTGCGGGACCCAAGTGGGAGTGCGCGAGACGCCGAAGAAAGTGTGCGGGACCCAAGTGGAAGTGCGTAGGACGCCGTAGAAAGTGTGCGGGACCCAAGGTAGAGTGTGCCGGACGACGTAGAAAGTGTGCGGGACCCAAGTGGAAGTGCGTAGGACGCCGTAGAAAGTGTGTGGGACCCAAGGTAGAGTGCGCCGGACGACGTAGAAAGTGTGCGGGACCCAAAGTAGAGTATGCCGGACGACGTAGAAAGTGTGCGGGACCCAAGTGGGAGTGCGCAAGACGCCGAGGAAAGTGTGCGGGACCCGAGGTAGAGTGCGCAGGACGCCGAACAAAAGTGTGCGGGACCCAAGTGGGAGTGCGCAAGACGCCGAGGAAAGTGTGCGGGACCCAAGTGGAAGTGCGTAGGACGCCGTAGAAAGTGTGCGGGACCCAAGGTAGAGTGTGCCGGACGCCGTAGAAAGTGTGCGGGACCCAAGTGGGAGTGCGCAGGACACCGAAGAAAGTGTGCGGGACCCATGTGGAAGTGCGAAGGACGCCGTAGAAAGTGTGCGGGACCCAAGTGGGAGTGCGCAAGACGCCTAGGAAAGTGTGTGGGACTCAAGGTAGAGTGCGCCGGACGCCGTAGATAGTGTGCGGGACCCAAGTGGAAGTGCGTAGGACGCCGTAGAAAGTGTGCGGGACCCAATGTAGAGTGTGCCGGACGCCGTAGAAAGTGTGCGGGACCCAAGTGGGAGTGCGCAGGACGCCGAAGAAAGTGTGCGGGACCCATGTGGAAGTGCGTAGGACGCCGTAGAAAGTGTGCGGGGCCCAAGTGGGAGTGCGCAAGACGCCGAAGAAAGTGTGCGGGACCCATGTGGAAGTGCGTAGGACGCGGTAGAAAGTGTGCGGGACCCAAGTGGAAGTGCGTAGGACGCCGTAGAAAGTGTGCGGGACCCAAGTGGGAGTGCGCAGGACGCCGAAGAAAGTGTGCGGGACCCAAGTGGAAGTGCGTAGGACGCCGTAGAAAGTGTGTGGGACCCGAGGTAGAGTGCGCCGGACGCCGTAGAAAGTGTGCGGGACCCAAGTGGAAGTGCGTAGGACGCCGTAGAAAGTGTGCGGGACCCAAGGTAGAGTGTGCCGGACGACGTAGAAAGTGTGCGGGACCCAAGTGGAAGTGCGTAGTACGCCATAGAAAGTGTGCGGGACCCAAGCGGAAGTGCGTAGGACGCCGTAGAAAGTGTGCGGGACCCAAGGTAGAGTGTGCCGGGCGCCGTAGAAAGTGTGCGGGACCCAAGTGGGAGTGCGCAGGACGCCGAACAAAAGTGTGCGGGACCCAAGTGGGAGTGCGCAAGACGCCGAGGAAAGTGTGCGGGACCCAAGTGGAAGTGCGTAGGACGCCGTAGAAAGTGTGCGGGACCCAAGGTAGAGTGTGCCGGACGACGGAGAAAGTGTGCGGGGCCCAAGTGGAAGTGCGTAGGACGACGTAGAAAGTGTGCGGGAGCCAAAGTAGAGTATGCCGGACGACGTAGAAAGTGTGCGGGACCCAAGTGGGAGTGCGCAAGACGCCGAAGAAAGTGTGCGGGACCCAAGTGGGAGTGCGCAAGACGCCGAAGAAAGTGTGCGGGACCCAAGTGGGAGTGCGCAGGACGCCGAAGAAAGTGTGCGGGACCCAAGGTAGAGTGTGCCGGACGACGTAGAAAGTGTGCGGGACCCAAGTGGAAGTGCGTAGGACGCCGTAGAAAGTGTGTGGGACCCAAGGTAGAGTGCGCCGGACGACGTAGAAAGTGTGCGGGACCCAAAGTAGAGTATGCCGGACGACGTAGAAAGTGTGCGGGACCCAAGTGGGAGTGCGCAAGACGCCGAGGAAAGTGTGCGGGACCCGAGGTAGAGTGCGCAGGACGCCGAACAAAAGTGTGCGGGACCCAAGTGGGAGTGCGCAAGACGCCGAGGAAAGTGTGCGGGACCCAAGTGGAAGTGCGTAGGACGCCGTAGAAAGTGTGCGGGACCCAAGGTAGAGTGTGCCGGACGCCGTAGAAAGTGTGCGGGACCCAAGTGGGAGTGCGCAGGACACCGAAGAAAGTGTGCGGGACCCATGTGGAAGTGCGAAGGACGCCGTAGAAAGTGTGCGGGACCCAAGTGGGAGTGCGCAAGACGCCGAGGAAAGTGTGTGGGACTCAAGGTAGAGTGCGCCGGACGCCGTAGATAGTGTGCGGGACCCAAGTGGAAGTGCGTAGGACGCCGTAGAAAGTGTGCGGGACCCAATGTAGAGTGTGCCGGACGCCGTAGAAAGTGTGCGGGACCCAAGTGGGAGTGCGCAGGACGCCGAAGAAAGTGTGCGGGACCCATGTGGAAGTGCGTAGGACGCCGTAGAAAGTGTGCGGGACCCAAGTGGGAGTGCGCAAGACGCCGAAGAAAGTGTGAGGGGCCCATGTGGAAGTGCGTAGGACGCGGTAGAAAGTGTGCGGGACCCAAGTGGAAGTGCGTAGGACGCCGTAGAAAGTGTGCGGGACCCAAGTGGGAGTGCGCAGGACGCCGAAGAAAGTGTGCGGGACCCAAGTGGAAGTGCGTAGGACGCCGTAGAAAGTGTGTGGGACCCAAGTGGAAGTGCGTAGGACGCCGTAAAAAGTGTGCGGGACCCAAGTGGGAGTGCGCAGGACGCCGAAGAAAGTGTGCGGGACCCAAGTGGAAGTGCGTAGGACGCCGTAGAAAGTGTGTGGGACCCGAGGTAGAGTGCGCCGGACGCCGTAGAAAGTGTGTGGGACCCAAGTGGAAGTGCGTAGGACGCCGTAGAAAGTGTGCGGGACCCAAGGTAGAGTGCGCCGGACGACGTAGAAAGTGTGCGGGACCCAAGTGGAAGTGCGTAGTACGCCATAGAAAGTGTGCGGGACCCAAGCGGAAGTGCGTAGGACGCCGTAGAAAGTGTGCGGGACCCAAGGTAGAGTGTGCCGGACGCCGTAGAAAGTGTGCGGGACCCAAGTGGGAGTGCGCAGGACGCCGAAGAAAGTGTGCGGGACCCAAGTGGGAGTGCGCAAGACGCCGAGGAAAGTGTGCGGGACCCAAGTGGAAGTGCGTAGGACGCCGTAGAAAGTGTGCGGGACCCAAGGTAGAGTGTGCCGGACGCCGTAGAAAGTGTGCGGGACCCATGTGGAAGTGCGAAGGACGCCGTAGAAAGTGTGCGGGACCCAAGTGGGAGTGCGCAAGACGCCGAGGAAAGTGTGTGGGACTCAAGGTAGAGTGCGCCGGACGCCGTAGATAGTGTGCGGGACCCAAGTGGAAGTGCGTAGGACGCCGTAGAAAGTGTGCGGGACCCAATGTAGAGTGTGCCGAACGCCGTAGAATGTGTGCGGGACCCAAGTGGGAGTGCGCAGGACGCCGAAGAAAGTGTGCGGGACCTAAGTGGGAGTGCGCAGGACGCCGTAGAAAGTGTGTGGGACCCGAGGTAGAGTGCGCCGGACGCCGTAAAAAGTGTGCGGGACCCAAGTGGAAGTGCGTAGGACGCCGTAGAAAGTGTGCGGGACCCAAGTGGGAGTGCGCAGGACGCCGAAGAAAGTGTGTGGGACCCAAGTGGAAGTGCGTAGGACGCCGTAAAAAGTGTGCGGGACCCAAGTGGGAGTGCGCAAGGCGCCGTAGAAAGTGTGTGGGACCCGAGGTAGAGTGCGCCGGACGCCGTAGAAAGTGTGCGGGACCCAAGTGGAAGTGCGTAGGACGCCGTAGAAAGTGTGCGGGACCCAAGGTAGAGTGTGCCGGACGCCGTAGAAAGTGTGCGGGACCCAAGTGGGAGTGCGCAGGACGCCGAAGAAAGTGTGCGGGACCCATGTGGAAGTGCGTAGGACGCCATAGAAAGTGTGCGGGACCCAAGTGGAGGGGGGCAGGACGCCGGAGAAAGTGTGCCGGACCCAAGTGGAAGTGCGTAGGACGCTGTAGAAAGTGTGCGGACCCCAAGTGGGAGTGCGCAGGACGCCGTAGAAAGTGTGCGGGACCCAAGTGGAAGTGCGCCGGACGCCGTAGAAAGTGTGCTGGACCCATGTGGAAGTGCGTAGGACGTCGTAGAAAGTGTGCGGGACTCAAGTGGAAGTGCGTAGGACGCCGTAGAAAGTGTGTGGGACCCAAGTGGGAGTGCGCAGGACGCCGAAGAAAGTGTGCGGGACCCAAGTGGAAGTGCGTAGGACGCCGTAGAAAGTGTGCGGGACCCAAGGTAGAGTGCGCCGGACGCCGTAGAAAGTGTGCGGGACCCAAGTGGAAGTGCGTAGGACGCCGTAGAAAGTGTGCGGGACCCAAGGTAGAGTGTGCCGGACGACGTAGAAAGTGTGCGGGACCCAAGTGGAAGTGCGTAGGACGCCGTAGAAAGTGTGCGGGACCCAAGCGGAAGTGCGTAGGACGCCGTAGAAAGTGTGCGGGACCCAAGGTAGAGTGTGCCGGACGCCGTAGAAAGTGTGCGGGACCCAAGTGGGAGTGCGCAGGACGCCGAAGAAAGTGTGCGGGACCCAAGTGGGAGTGCGCAAGACGCCGAGGAAAGTGTGCGGGACCCAAGTGGAAGTGCGTAGGACGCCGTAGAAAGTGTGCGGGACCCAAGGTAGAGTGCGCCGGACGCCGTAGAAAAGAGTGTGGGACCCATGTGGAAGTGCGTAGGACGCCGTAGAAAGTGTGCGGGACCCATGTGGGAGTGCGCAAGACGCCGAAGAAAGTGTGTGGGACCCAAGGTAGAGTGCGCCGGACGCCGTAGAAAGTGTGCGGGACCCAAGTGGAAGTGCGTAGGACGCCGTAGAAAGTGTGCGGGACCCAAGGTAGAGTGTGCCGGACGCCGTAGAAAGTGTGCGGGACCCAAGTGGGAGTGCGCAGGACGCCGAAGAAAGTGTGCGGGACCCAAGTGGAAGTGCGTAGGACGCCGTAGAAAGTGTGCGGGACCCAAGGTAGAATGCGGCGGACGCCGTAGAAAGTGTGCGGGACCCAAGTGGAAGTGCGTAGGACGCCGTAGAAAGTGTGCGGGACCCAAGTGGAAGTGCGTAGGACGCCGTAGAAAGTGTGCGGGACCCAAGTGGAAGTACGCAGGACGCCGTAGAAAATGTGCGGGACCCAAGTGGGAGTGCGCAGAACGCCGAAGAAAGTGTGCGGGACCCAAGTGGAAGTGCGTAGGACGCCGTAGAAAGTGTGCGGGACCCAAGTGGAAGTGCGTAGGACGCCGTAGAAAGTGTGCGGGACCCAAGTGGCAGTGCGCAGGACGCCGAAGAAAGTGTGTGGGACCCAAGTGGAAGTGCGGAGGACGCCGTAGAAAGTGCGTGGGACCAAAGGTAAAGTGCGCCGGACTACGTAGAAAGTGTGCGGGACCCAAGTGGAAGTGCGTAGGACGCCGTAGAAAGTGTGCGGGACCCAAGGTAGAGTGCGCCGGACGTCGTAGAAAGTGTGCGGGATCCAAGGTAGAGTGTGCCGGACGACGTAGAAAGTGTGCGGGACCCAAGTGGAAGTGCGTAGGACGCCGTAGAAAGTGTGTGGGACCCAAGGTAGAATGCGCCGGACGACGTAGAAAGTGTGCGGGACGCAAGTGGAAGTGCGTAGGACGCCGTAGAAAGTGTGCGGGACCCAAGGTAGAGTGTGCCGGACGACGTAGAAAGTGTGCGGGACCCAAGTGGAAGTGCGTAGGACGCCGTAGAAAGTGTGTGGGACCCAAGGTAGAGTGCGCCGGACGCCGCAGAAAGTGTGCGGGACCCAAGGTAGAGTGCGCCGGACGCCGTAGAAAGTGTGCGGGACCCAAGTGGAAGTGCGTAGGACGCCGTAGAAAGTGTGCGGGACCCAAGGTAGAGTGCGCCGGACGCCGTAGAAAGTGTGCGGGACCCAAGTGGGAGTGAGCAGGACGCCGAAGAAAGTGTGCGGGACCCAAGTGGAAGTGCGTAGGACGCCGTAGAAAGTGTGCGGGACCCAAGTGGGAGTGCGCAGGACGCCGAAGAAAGTGTGCGGGACCCAAGTGGAAGTGCGTAGGACGCCGTAGAAAGTGTGCGGGACCCAAGGTAGAGTGTGCCGGACGACGTAGAAAGTGTGCGGGACCCAAGTGGAAGTGCGTAGGACGCCGTAGAAAGTGTGTGGGACCCAAGGTAGAGTGCGCCGGACGACGTAGAAAGTGTGCGGGACCCAAAGTAGAGTATGCCGGACGACGTAGAAAGTGTGCGGGACCCAAGTGGGAGTGCGCAAGACGCCGAGGAAAGTGTGCGGGACCCGAGGTAGAGTGCGCCGGACGCCGTAGAAAGTGTGCGGGACCCAAGTGGGAGTGCGCAGGACGCCGAAGAAAGTGTGCGGGACCCATGTGGAAGTGCGTAGGACGCCGTAGAAAGTGTGCGGGACCCAAGTGGGAGTGCGCAAGACGCCGTAGAAAGTGTGCGGGACCCAAGTGGGAGTGCGCAGGACGCCGAAGAAAGTGTGCGGGACCCAAGTGGGAGTGCGCAGGACGCCGAAGAAAGTGTGCGGGACCCAAGTGGAAGTGCGTAGGACGCCGTAGAAAGTGTGCGGGACCCAAGTGGAAGTGCGTAGGACGCCGTAGAAAGTGTGCGGGACCCAAGTGGGAGTGCGCAGGACGCCGAAGAAAGTGTGCGGGACCCAAGTGGAAGTGCGTAGGACGCCGTAGAAAGTGTGCGGGACCCAATGTAGAGTGTGCCGGACGCCGTAGAAAGTGTGCGGGACCCAAGTGGGAGTGCGCAGGACGCCGAAGAAAGTGTGCGGGACCCATGTGGAAGTGCGTAGGACGCCGTAGAAAGTGTGCGGGGCCCAAGTGGGAGTGCGCAAGACGCCGAAGAAAGTGTGCGGGACCCATGTGGAAGTGCGTAGGACGCGGTAGAAAGTGTGCGGGACCCAAGTGGAAGTGCGTAGGACGCCGTAGAAAGTGTGCGGGACCCAAGTGGGAGTGCGCAGGACGCCGAAGAAAGTGTGCGGGACCCATGTGGAAGTGCGTAGGACGCCGTAGAAAGTGTGCGGGACCCAAGTGGAAGTGCGTAGGACGCCGTAGAAAGTGTGCGGGACCCAAGTGGGAGTGCGCAGGACGCCGAAGAAAGTGTGCGGGACCCAAGTGGAAGTGCGTAGGACGCCGTAGAAAGTGTGTGGGACCCGAGGTAGAGTGCGCCGGACGCCGTAGAAAGTGTGCGGGACCCAAGTGGAAGTGCGTAGGACGCCGTAGAAAGTGTGCGGGACCCAAGGTAGAGTGCGCCGAACGTCGTAGAAAGTGTGTGGGACCCAAGGTAGAATGCGCCGGACGACGTAGAAAGTGTGCGGGACCCAAGGTAGAGTGCGCCGGACGACGTAGAAAGTGTGCGGGACCCTAGGTAGAGTGCGTAGGACGCCGTAGAAAGTGTGCGGGACCCAAGTGGAAGTGCGTAGGACGCCGTAGAAAATGTGCGGGACCCAAGGTAGAGTGTGCCGGACGACGTAGAAAGTGTGCGGGACCCAAGTGGAAGTGCGTAGGACGCCGTAGAAAGTGTGTGGGACCCAAGGTAGAGTGCGCCGGACGCCGTAGAAAGTGTGCGGGACCCAAGTGGAAGTGCGTAGGACGCCGTAGAAAGTGTGCGGGACCCAAGGTAGAGTGCGCCGGACGTCGTAGAAAGTGTGTGGGACCCAAGGTAGAATGCGCCGGACGACGTAGAAAGTGTGCGGGACCCAAGGTAGAGTGCGCCGGAGGACGTAGAAAGTGTGCGGGACCCTAGGTAGAGTGCGTAGGACGCCGTAGAAAGTGTGCGGGACCCAAGTGGAGTTGCGTAGGACGCCGTAGAAAGTGTGCGGGACCCAAGGTAGAGTGTGCCGGACGACGTAGAAAGTGTGCGGGACCCAAGTGGAAGTGCGTAGGACGCCGTAGAAAGTGTGCGGGACCCAAATGAGAGTGCGCAGTACGCCGTAGAAAGTGTGTGGGACCCAAATGAGAGTGCGCCGGACGCCGTAGAAAGTGTGCGGGACCCAAGTGGGAGTGCGTAGGACGCCGTAGAAAGTGTGCGGGACCCAAGGTAGAGTGCGCCGGACGCCGTAGAAAGTGTGCGGGACCCAAGTGGGAGTGCGCAGGACGCCGGAGAAAGTGTGCGGGACCCAAGTGGAAGTGCGTAGGACGCCGTAGAAAGTGTGCGGGACCCAAGTGGGAGTGCGCAAGACGCCGAAGAAAGTGTGCGGGACCCAAGTGGGAGTGCGCAGGACGCCGAAGAAAGTGTGCGGGACCCAAGTGGGAGTGCGCAGGACGCCGAAGAAAGTGTGCGGGACCCAAGGTAGAGTGCGCCGGACGCCGTAAAAAGTGTGCGGGACCCAAGTGGAAGTGCGTAGGACGCCGTAGAAAGTGTGCGGGACCCAAGGTAGAGTGCGCCGGACACCGTAGAAAGTGTGCGGGACCCAAGTGGAAGTGCGTAGGACGCCGTAGAAAGTGTGCGGGACCCAAGGTAGAGTGCGCCGGACGCCGTAGAAAGTGTGTGGGACCCAAGGTAGAGTGCGCCGGACGACGTAGAAAGTGTGCGGGACCCAAGTGGAAGTGCGTAGGACGCCGTAGAAAGTGTGCGGGACCCAAGGTAGAGTGTGCCGGACGCCGTAGAAAGTGTGCGGGACCCAAGTGGAAGTGCGTAGGACGCCGTAGAAAGTGTGTGGGACCCGAGGTAGAGTGCGCCGCACGCCGAAGAAAGAGTGGGGGACCCAGGTGGGAGTGCGCAGGACGCCGAAGCAAGTGTGTGGGACCCAAGGTACAGTGTGCCGGACGACGTAGAAAGTGTGCGGGACCCAAGGTAGAGTGCGCCGGACGCCGTAGAAAGTGTGCGGGACCCAAGTGGAAGTGCGTAGGACGCCGTAGAAAGTGTGCGGGACCCAAGGTAGAGTGTGCTGGACGCCGTAGAAAGTGTGCGGGACCCAAGTGGAAGTGCGTAGGACGCCGTAGAAAGTGTGCGGGACCCAAGGTAGAGTGCGCCGGACGACGTAAAAAGTGTGTGGGACCCAAGGTAGAGTGTGCCGGACGACGTAGAAAGTGTGCGGGACCCAAGGTAGAGTGCGCCGGACGCCGTAGAAAGTGTGCGGGACCCTAGGTAGAGTGCGTAGGACGCCGTAGAAAGTGTGCGGGACGCAAGTGGAAGTGCGTAGGACGCCGTAGAAAGTGTGCGGGACCCAAGGTAGAGTGTGCCGGACGACGTAGAAAGTGTGCGGGACCCAAGTGGAAGTGCGTAGGACGCCGTAGAAAGTGTGTGGGACCCAAGGTAGAGTGCGCCGGACGACGTAGAAAGTGTGCGGGACCCAAAGTAGAGTATGCCGGACGACGTAGAAAGTGTGCGGGACCCAAGTGGGAGTGCGCAAGACGCCGAGGAAAGTGTGCGGGACCCGAGGTAGAGTGCGCCGGACGCCGTAGAAAGTGTGCGGGACCCAAGTGGGAGTGCGCAGGACGCCGAAGAAAGTGTGCGGGACCCATGTGGAAGTGCGTAGGACGCCGTAGAAAGTGTGCGGGACCCAAGTGGGAGTGCGCAAGACGCCGAAGAAAGTGTGCGGGACCCAAGTGGGAGTGCGCAAGACGCCGAAGAAAGTGTGCGGGACCCAAGTGGGAGTGCGCAGGACGCCGAAGAAAGTGTGCGGGACCCATGTGGAAGTGCGTAGGACGCCGTAGAAAGTGTGCGGGACCCAAGTGGAAGTGCGTAGGACGCCGTAGAAAGTGTGTGGGACCCAAGGTAGAATGCCCCGGACGACGTAGAAAGTGTGCGGGACGCAAGTGGAAGTGCGTAGGACGCCGTAGAAAGTGTGCGGGACCCAAGGTAGAGTGTGCCGGACGACGTAGAAAGTGTGCGGGACCCAAGTGGAAGTGCGTAGGACGCCGTAGAAAGTGTGCGGGACCCAAGGTAGAGTGCGCCGGACGTCGTAGAAAGTGTGTGGGACCCAAGGTAGAGTGTGCCGGACGACGTAGAAAGTGTGCGGGACCCAAGTGGGAGTGCGCAGGACGCCGTAGAACGTGTGCGGGACCCGAGGTGGAGTGCGCCGGACGCCGTAGAAAGTGTGCGGGACCCAAGTGGGAGTGCGCCGGACGCCGAAGAAAGTGTGCGGGACCCATGTGGAAGTGCGTAGGACGCCGTAGAATGTGTGCGGGACCCAAGGTAGAGTGCGCCGGACGACGTAGAAAGTGTGCGGGACCCAAGTGGAAGTGCGTAGGACGCCGTAGAAAGTGTGTGGGACCCAAGGTGGAGTGCGCCGGACGACGTAGAAAGTGTGTGGGACCCAAGGTAGAGTGCTCCGGACGCCGTAGAAAGTGTGCGGGACCCAAGGTAGAGTGCGCCGGACGCCGTAGACAGTGTGTGGGACCCAAGGTAGAGTGTGCCGGACGCCGTAGAAAGTGTGCGGGACCCAAGTGGAAGTGCGTAGGACGCCGTAGAAAGTGTGCGGGACCCAAGGTAGAGTGCGACGGACGCCGTAGAAAGTGTGGGGGGCCCAAGGTAGAGTGCGCCGGACGCCGTAAAAAGTGTGCGGGACCCAAGTGGAAGTGCGTAGGACGCCGTAGAAAGTGTGCGGGACCCAAGGTAGAGTGTGCTGGACGCCGTAGAAAGTGTGCGGGACCCAAGTGGAAGTGCGTAGGACGCCGTAGAAAGTGTGCGGGACCCAAGGTAGAGTGCGCCGGACGACGTAAAAAGTGTGCGGGACCCAAGTGGGAGTGCGCAGGACGCCGAAGAAAGTGTGCGGGACCCAATGTAGAGTGTGCCGGACGCCGTAGAAAGTGTGCGGGACCCTAGGTAGAGTGCGGAGGACGCCGTAGAAAGTGTGCGGGACCCATGTGGAAGTGCGTAGGACGCCGTAGAAAGTGTGCGGGACCCAAGGTAGAGTGCGCCGGACGACGTAGAAAGTGTGCGGGACCCTAGGTAGAGTGCGTAGGACGCCGTAGAAAGTGTGCGGGACGCAAGGGGAAGTGCGCCGGACGCCGTAGAAAGTGTGTGGGACCCAAGGTAGAGTGCGCCGGACGCCGTAGAAAGTGTGCGGGACCCAAGGTGGAAGTGCGCCGGACGCCGTAGAAAGTGTGCGGGCCCCAAGGTAGAGTGCGTAGGACGCCGTAGAAAGTGTGCGGGACGCAAGTGGAAGTGCGTAGGACGCCGTAGAAAGTGTGCGGGACTCAAGGTAGAGTGTGCCGGACGACGTAGAAAGTGTGCGGGACCCAAGTGGAAGTGCGTAGGACGCCGTAGAAAGTGTGTGGGACCCAAGGTAGAGTGCGCCGGACGACGTATAAAGTGTGCGGGACCCAAAGTGGAGTATGCCGGACGCCATAGAAAGTGTGCGGGACCTAAGTGGGAGTGCGCAAGACGCCGAGGAAAGTGTGCGGGACCCAAGGTAGAGGGCGCCGGACGCCGTAGAAAGTGTGCGGGACCCAAGTGGGAGTGCGCAGGACGCCGAAGAAAGTGTGCGGGACCCAAGTGGAAGTGCGTAGGACGCCGTAGAAAGTGTGCGGGACCCAAGTGGGAGTGCGCAGGACGCCGAAGAAAGTGTGCGGGACCCAAGTGGGAGTGCGCAGGACGCCGAAGAAAGTGTGCGGGACCCAAGTGGAAGTGCGTAGGACGCCGTAGAAAGTGTGCGGGACCCAAGTGGAAGTGCGTAGGACGCCGCAGAAAGTGTGCGGGACCCAAGTGGGAGTGCGCAGGACGCCGAAGAAAGTGTGCGGGACCCAAGTGGAAGTGCGTAGGACGCCGTAGAAAGTGTGTGGGACCCAAGGTAGAGTGCGCCGGAAGACGTGGAAAGTGTGCGGGACCCAAGTGGAAGTGCGTAGGACGCCGTAGAAAGTGTGTGGGATCCAAGTGGAAGTGCGTAGGACGCCGTAGAAAGTGTGCAGGACCCAAGTGGGAGTGCGCAGGACGCTGAAGAAAGTGTGCGGGACCCAAGTGGAAGTGCGTAGGACGCCGTAGAAAGTGTGCGGGACCCAAGGTAGAGTGCGCCGGACGCCGTAGAAAGTGTGCGGGACCCAAGTGGGAGTGCGCAAGACGCCGAATAAAGTGTGCAGGACCCAAGTGGAAGTGCGAAGGACGCCGTAGAAAGTGTGCGGGACCCTAGGTAGAGCGCGCCGGACACCGTAGAAAGTGTGCGGGACCCAAGTGGGAGTGCGCAGGACGCCGTAGAAAGTGTGCGGGACCCAAGTGGGAGTGCGCAGGACGCCGAAGAAAGTGTGCGGGACCCAAGTGGAAGTGCGTAGGACGCCGAAGAAAGTGTGCGGGACCCAAGTGGAAGTGCGTAGGACGCCGTAGAAAGTGTGCGGGACCCAAGTGGGAGTGCGCAGGACGCCGAAGAAAGTGTGCGGGACCCAAGTGGAAGTGCGTAGGACGCCGTAGAAAGTGTGCGGGACCTAAGGTGGAGTGCGCCGGACGCCGAAGAAAGTGTGCGGGACCCAAGTGGGAGTGCGCAAGACGCCGAAGAAAGTGTGCGGGACCCAAGGTAGAGTGCGCCGGACGCCGTAGAAAGTGTGCGGGACCCAAGTGGAAGTGCGTAGGACGCCGTAGAAAGTGTGCGGGACCCAAGTGGAAGTGCGTAGGACGCCGTAGAAAGTGTGCGGGACCCAAGTGGAAGTGCGTAGGACGCCGTAGAAAGTGTGCGGGACCCAAGGTAGAGTGCGCCGGACGCCGTAGAAAGTGTGCGGGACCCAAGTGGGAGTGCGTAGGACGCCGTAGAAAGTGTGCGGGACCCAAGGTGGAGTGCGCCGGACGCCGTAGAAAGTGTGCGGGACCCAAGGTAGAGTGCGCGGGACGCCGTAGAAAGTGTGCGGGACCCAAGTGGAAGTGCGTAGGACGCCGTAGAAAGTATGCGGGACCCAAGGTAGAGTGCGCGGGACGCCGTAGAAAGTGTGCGGGACCCAAGTGGAAGTGCGTAGGACGCCGTAGAAAGTATGCGGGACCCAAGGTAGAGTGCGCGGGACGCCGTAGAAAGTGTGCGGGACCCAAGTGGAAGTGCGTAGGACGCCGTAGAAAGGATGCGGGACCCAAGCTAGAGTGCGCCGGACGCCATAGGAAGTGTGTGGGACCCAAGTGGAAGTGCGTAGGACGCCGTAGAAAGGGTGCGGGACCCAAGGTGGAGTGCGCCGGACGCCGTAGAAAGTGTGCGGGACCCAAGTGGGAGTGCGCAGGACGCCGTAGAAAGTGTGCGGGACCCAAGTGGGAGTGCGCAGGACGCCGTAGAAAGTGTGCGGGACCCAAGGTAGAGTGCGCCGGACGCCGTAGAAAGTGTGCGGGACCCAAGTGGGAGTGCGCAGGACGCCGAAGAAAGTGTGCGGGACCCAAGTGGAAGTGCGTAGGACGCCGTAGAAAGTGTGCGGGACCCAAGGAAGAGTGCGCCGGACGCCGTAGAAAGTGTGCGGGACCCAAGTGGAGTGCGTAGGACGCCGTAGAAAGTGTGCGGGACCTGAGTGGGAGTGCGCAGGACGCCAAAGAAAGTGTGCGGGACCCAAGTGGAAGTGCGTGGGACCCCGTAGAAAGTGTGGGGGACCCAAGTGGAAGTGCGTAGAACGCCGCAGAAAGTGTGCGGGACCCAAGTGGGAGTGCGCCGGACGCCGAAGAAAGTGTGCGGGACCCAAGTGGAAGTGCGATGGACGCCGTAGAAAGTGTGCGGGACCCAAGTGGGAGTGCGTAGGACGCCGTAGAAAGTGTGCGGGACCCAAGTGGGAGTGCGCCGGACGCCGTAGAAAGTGTGCGGGACCCAAGTGGAAGTGCGTAGGACGCCGTAGAAAGTGTGCGGGACCCAAGTGGGAGTGCGCAGGACGCCGAAGAAAGTGTGCGGGACCCAAGTGGAAGTGCGTAGGACGCCGTAGAAAGTGTGCGGGACCCAAGTGGAAGTGCGTGGGACGCCGTAGAAAGTGTGCGGGACCCAAGTGGGAGTGCGCAGGACGCCGAAGAAAGTGTGCGGGACCCAAGTGGAAGTGCGTAGGACGCCGTAAAAAGTGTGCGGGACCCAAGTGGGAGTGCGCAGGACGCCGAAGAAAGTGTGCGGGACCCAAGTGGAAGTGCGTAGGACGCCGTAGAAAGTGTGCGGGACCCAAGGTGGAAGTGCGCCGGACGCCGTAGAAAGTGTGCGGGACCCAAGGTGGAGTGCGCCGGACGCCGTAGAAAGTGTGCGGGACCCAGAGTGGAAGTGCGTAGGACGCCGTAGAAAGTGTGCGGGACCCAAGGTAGAGTGCGCCGGACGCCGTAGAAAGTGTGCGGGACCCCAGTGGATGTGCGTGGGACGCCGTAGAAAGTGTGCGGGACCCAAGGTAGAGTGCGCCGGACGCCGTAGAAAGTGTGCGAGACCCAAGGTAGAGTGCGCCGGACGCCGTAGAAAGTGTGCGAGACCCAAGTGGAAGTGCGTAGGACGCCGTAGAAAGTGTGCGGGACCCAAGGTAGAGTGTGCCGGACGCCGTAGAAAGTGTGCGGAACCCAAGTGGAAGTGCGTAGGACGCCGTAGAAAGTGTGCGGGACCCAAGTGGAAGTGCTCAGGACGCCGTAGAAAGTGTGCGGGACCCAAGTGGAAGTGCGTAGGACGCCGTAGAAAGTGTGTGGGACACTAGGTAAAGTGCGCCGGACGCCGTAGAAAGTGTGCGGGACCCAAGTGGAAGTGCGTAGGACGCCGTAGAAAGTGTGCGGGACCCAAGGTAGAGTGCACCGGACGCCGTAGAAAGTGTGCGGGATCCAAGGGAGAGTACGCCGGACGACGTAGAAAGTGTGCGGGACCCAAGTGGGAGTGCGCAGGACGACGTAGAAAGTTTGCGGGACCCAAGGTAGAGTGCGCAGGACGCCGTAGAAAGTGTGCGGGACCCAAGTGGAAGTGCGTAGGACGCCGCAGAAAGTGTGCGGGACCCAAGTGGGAGTGCGCAGGACGCCGAAGAAAGTGTGCGGGACCCAAGTGGAAGTGCGTAGGACGCCGTAGAAAGTGTGAGGGACCCAAGTGGAAGTGCGTAGGACGCCGCAGAAAGTGTGCGGGACCCAAGTGGGAGTGCGTAGGACGCCGTAGAAAGTGTGAGGGACCCAAGTGGAAGTGCGTAGGACGCCGGAGGAAGTGTGCGGGACCCAGGTGGAGTGCGCCGGACACCGAAGAAATTGTGCGGGACACAAGTGGAAGTGCGCCGGACGCCGTAGAAAGTATGCAGGACCTAAGTGGAAGTGCGTAGGACGCCGTAGAAAGTGTGCGGGACCCAAGGTAGAGTGCGCCGGACGCCGTAGAAAGTGTGTGGGACCCAAGTGGGAGTGCGCAGGACGCCGTAGAAAGTGTGCGGGACCCAAGTGGAAGTGCGTAGGACGCCGTAGAAAGTGTGCAGGACCCAAGTGGGAGTGCGCAGGACGCCGAAGAAAGTGTGCGGGACCCAAGTGGAAGTGCGTAGGACGCCGTAAAAAGTGTGTGGGATCCAAGTGGAAGTGCGTAGGACGCCGTAAAAAGTGTGTGGGATCCAAGTGGAAGTGCGTAGGACGCCGTAGAAAGTGTGAGGGACCCAAGTGGAAGTGCGTAGGACGCCACAGAAAGTGTGCGGGACCCAAGTGGGAGTGCGTAGGACGCCGCAGAAAGTGTGCGGGACCCAAGTGGGAGTGCGCAGGACGCCGAAGAAAGTGTGCGGGACCCAAGTGGAAGTGTGCCGGACGCCGTAGAAAGTGCGCGGGACCCAAGTGGAAGTGCGCAGGACGCCGTAGAAGGTGTGCGGGACCCAAGGTAGAGTGCGCCGGACGCCGTAGGAAGTGGGCGGAACCCAAGTGGTAGTGCGCAGGACGCCGTAGAAAATGTGTGGGATCCAAGTGGGAGTGCGTAGGACGCCGCAGAAAGTGTGCGGGACCCAAGTGGGAGTGCGCAGGACGCCGAAGAAAGTGTGCGGGACCCAAGTGGAAGTGCGTAGGACGCCGCAGAAAGTGTGCGGGACCCAAGTGGGAGTGCGTAGGACGCCGCAGAAAGTGTGCGGGACCCAAGTGGTAGTGCGCAGGACGCTGAAGAAAGTGTGCGGGACCCAAGTGGAAGTGCGTGGGACGCCGCAGAAAGTGTGCGGGACCCAAGTGGGAGTGCGCAGGACGCCGAAGAAAGTGTGCGGGACCCAAGTGGAAGTGCGTAGGACGCCGCAGAAAGTGTGCGGGACCCAAGCGGAAGTGCGTAGGACGCCGTAGAAAGTGTGCAGGACCCAAGGTAGAGTGTGCGTAGGACGCCGTAGAAAGTGTGCGGGACCCAAGTGGAAGTGCGTAGGACGCCGTAGAAAGTGTGCGGGACCCAAGGTGGAGGTGCGCCGGACGCCGTAGAAAGTGTGCGGGACCCAAGTGGAAGTGCGTAGGACGCCGTAGAAAGTGTGCGGGACCCAAGTGGAAGTGCGCAGGACGCCGTAGAAAGTGTGCGGGACCCAAGTGGAAGTGCGTAGGACGCCGTAGAAAGTGTGCGGGACCCAAGTGGAAGTGCGTAGGACGCCGTAGAAAGTGTGCGGGACCCAAGTGGAAGTGCGTAGGACGCCGTAGAAAGTATGCGGGACCCAAGGTGGAAGTACGCAGGACGCCGTAGAAAATGTGCGGGACCCAAGTGGGAGTGCGCAGGACGCCGAAGAAAGTGTGCGGGACCCAAGTGGAAGTGCGTAGGACGCCGTAGAAAGTGTGTGGGACCCAAATGCGAGTGCGCCGGACGCCGTAGAAAGTGTGCGGAACCCAAGCGGAAGTGCGTGGGACGCCGCAGAAAGTGTGCGGGACCCAAGTGGGAGTGCGCAGGACGCCGAAGAAAGTGTGCGGGACCCAAGTGGAAGTGCGTAGGACGCCGCAGAATGTGTGCGGGACCCAATTGGGAGTGCACAGGACGCAGTAGAAAGTGTGCGGGACTCAAGTGGGAATGCGTAGGACGCCGTAGAAAGTGTGCGGGACCCAAGTGGATGCGCGTAGGACGCCGTAGAAAGTGTGCGGGACCCAAGTGGGAGGGCGCAGGACGCCGTATAAAGTGTGCGGTACCCAAGTGGAAGTGCGTGGGGCACCGCAGGAAGTGTGCGGGGCCCAAGGTGGAGTGCGCCGGACGCCGTAGAAAGTGTGCGGGACCCAAGTGGGAGTGCGCAGGACGCCATAGAAAGTGCGCGGGACCCAAGTGGAAGTGCGTAGGACGCCGTAGAAAGTGTGCGGGACCCAAGTGGGAGTGCGCAAGATGCCGAGGAAAGTGTGCGGGACCCAAGTGGAAGTGCGCCGGACGCCGTAGAAAGTGTGCGGGACCCAAGTGGGAGTGCGCAGGACGCCGTAGAAAGTGTGCGGGACCCAAGTGGAAGTGCGCCGGACGCCGTAGAAAGTGTGCGGGACCCATGTGGAAGTGCGTAGGACGCCGTAGAAAGTGTGCGGGACCCAAGTGGAAGTGCGTAGGACGCCGTAGAAAGTGTGCGGGACCCAAGTGGGAGTGCGCAGGACGCCGAAGAAAGTGTGCGGGACCCAAGTGGAAGTGCGTAGGACGCCGTAGAAAGTGTGCGGGACCCAAGGTAGAGTGCGCCGGACGCCGTAGAAAGTGTGCGGGACCCAAGTGGAAGTGCGTAGGACGCCGTAGAAAGTGTGTGGGACCCTAGGTAGAGTGTGCCGGACGCCGTAGAAAGCGTGCGGGACCCAAGGTGGAGTGCGCCGGACGCCGTAGAAAGTGTGCGGGACCCAAGTGGGAGTGCGCAGGACGCCGTAGAAAGTGTGCGGGACCCAAGTGGAAGTGCGTAGGATGCCGTAGAAAGTGTGCGGGACCCGAGGGGGAGTGCGTAGGACGCCGTAGAAAGTGTGCGGGACCCAAGTGGAAGTGCGTAGGACGCCGTAGAAAGTGTGCGGGACCCAAGGTGGAGTGCGCAGGACGCCGTAGAAAGTGTGCGGGACCCAAGTGGAAGTGCGTAGGACGCCGTAGAAAGTGTGCGGGACCCAAGTGGAAGTGCGTAGGACGCCGTAGAAAGTGTGCGGGACCCAAGGTGGAGTGCGCCGGACGCCGTAGAAAGTGTGCGGGACCCAAGTGGAAGTGCGTAGGACGCCGTAGAAAGTGTGCGGGACCCAAGTGGAAGTGCGCCGGACGCCGTAGAAAGTGTGCGGGACCCAAGGTGGAAGTGCGTAGGACGCCGTAGAAAGTGTGCGGGACCCAAGTGGAGTGCGTAGGACGCCGTAGAAAGTGTGCGGGACCCAAGTGGGAGTGCGCAGGACGCCGTAGAAAGTGTGCGGGACCCAAGTGGAAGTGCGCAGGACGCCGTAGAAAGTGTGCGGGACCCAAGTGGAAGTGCGTAGGACGCCGTAGAAAGTGTGCGGGACCCAAGGTGGAGTGCGCCGGACGCCGTAGAAAGTGTGCGGGACCCAAGTGGAAGTGCGTAGGACGCCGTAGAAAGTGTGCGGGACCCAAGTGGGAGTGCGCCGGACGCCGTAGAAAGTGTGCGGGACCCAGTGGAAGTGCGCAGGACGCCGTAGAAAGTGTGCGGGACCCAAGTGGAGAGTGCGTAGGACGCCGTAGAAAGTGTGCGGGACCCAAGTGGAAGTGCGTGGGACGCCGTAGAAAGTGTGCGGGACCCAAGTGGGAGTGCGCAGGACGCCGAAGAAAGTGTGCGGGACCCAAGTGGAAGTGCGTAGGACGCCGTAGAAAGTGTGCGGGACCCAAGTGGGTGTGCGTAGGACGCCGTAGAAAGTGTGCGGGACCCAAGTGGGTGTGCGTAGGACGCCGTAGAAAGTGTGCGGGACCCAAGTGGGAGTGCGTAGGACGCCGTAGAAAGTGTGAGGGACCCAAGTGGAAGTGCGTAGGACGCCGCAGAAAGTGTGCGGGACCCAAGTGGGAGTGCGCAGGACGCCGAAGAAAGTGTGCGGGACCCAAGTGGAAGTGCGGAGGACGCCGTAGAAAGGGTGCGGGACCCAAGAGGGAGTGCGCAGAACGCCGAAGAAAGTGTGCGGGACCCAAGTGGAAGTGCGTAGGACGCCGTAGAAAGTGTGCGGGACCCAAGGTAGAGTGCGCCGGACGCCGTAGAAAATGTGCGGGACCCAAGTGGGAGTGCGCAGGACGCCGAAGAAAGTGTGCGGGACCCAAGGTAGAGTGAGCAGGACGCCGAAAAAAGTGTGCGGGACCCAAGTGGAAGTGCGTAGGACGCCGTAGAAAGTGTGCGGGACCCAAGGGGAGTGCGCAGGACGGCGAAGAAAGTGTGCGGGACCCAAGGTGGAGTGCGCAGGACGCCGTAGAAAGTGTGCGGGACCCAAGTGGAAGTGCGCAGGACGCCGTAGAAAGTGTGCGGGACCCAAGGTGGAAGTGCGTAGGACGCCGTAGAAAGTGTGCGGGACCCAAGTGGGAGTGCGCAGGACGCCGAAGAAAGTGTGCGGGACCCAGAGTGGAAGTGCGTAGGACGCCGTAGAAAGTGTGCGGGACCCAAGGTGGAAGTGCGCCGGACGCCGTAGAAAGTGTGCGGGACCCAAGTGGAAGTGCGTAGGACGCCGTAGAAAGTGTGCGGGACCCAAGTGGAAGTGCGTAGGACGCCGTAGAAAGTGTGCGGGACCCAAGTGGGAGTGCGCAGGACGCCGAAGAAAGTGTGCGGGACCCAAGTGGAAGTGCGTAGGACGCCGTAAAAAGTGTGCGGGACCCAAGTGGGAGTGCGCAGGACGCCGAAGAAAGTGTGCGGGACCCAAGTGGAAGTGCGTAGGACGCCGTAGAAAGTGTGCGGGACCCAAGGGAGAGTGCGCCGGACGCCGTAGAAAGTGTGCGGGACCCAAGTGGGAGTGCGCAGGACGCCGAAGAAAGTGTGCGGGACCCAAGTGGAAGTGCGTAGGACGCCGTAGAAAGTGTGCGGGACCCAAGTGGGAGTGCGCAGGACGCCGTAGAAAGTGTGCGGGACCCAAGGTAGAGTGCGCCGGACGCCGTAGAAAGTGTGCGGGACCCAAGTGGAAGTGCGTAGGACGCCGTAGAAAGTGTGCGGGACCCAAGTGGGAGTGCGCCGGACGCCGTAGAAAGTGTGCGGGACCCAAGTGGAAGTGCGCAGGACGCCGTAGAAAGTGTGCGGGACCCAAGTGGAAGTGCGTAGGACGCCGTAGAAAGTGTGCGGGACCCAAGTGGGAGTGCGCAGGACGCCGAAGAAAGTGTGCGGGACCCAAGTGGAAGTGCGTAGGACGCCGCAGAAAGTGTGCGGGACCCAAGTGGGAGTGCGCAGGACGCCGAAGAAAGTGTGCGGGACCCAAGTGGGAGTGCGCAGGACGCTGAAGAAAGTGTGCGGGACCCAAGTGGAAGTGCGTAGGACGCCGCAGAAAGTGTGCGGGACCCAAGTGGGAGTGCGCAGGACGCTGAAGAAAGTGTGCGGGACCCAAGTGGAAGTGCGTAGGACGCCGTAGAAAGTGTGCGGGACCCAAGTGGGAGTGCGCAGGACGCCGAAGAAAGTGTGCGGGACCCAAGTGGAAGTGCGTAGGACGCCGTAGAAAGTGAGCGGGACCTAAGGTAAAGTGCGCCGGACGCCGTAGAAAGTGTGCGGGACCCAAGTGGAAGTGCGTAGGACGCCGCAGAAAGTGTGCGGGACCCAAGTGGGAGTGCGCAGGACGCCGAAGAAAGTGTGCGGGACCCAAGTGGAAGTGCGTAGGACGCCGTAGAAAGTGTGCGGTACCCAAGTGGAAGTGCGTGGGACGCCGCAGAAAGTGTGCGGGACCCTAGTGGAAGTGCGTAGGACGCCGTAGAAAGTGTGCGGGACCCAAGTGGGAGTGCGCAGGACGCCGAAGAAAGTGTGCGGGACCCAAGTGGAAGTGCGTAGGACGCCGTAGAGAATGTGCGGGACCCAAGTGGAAGTGCCTAGGACGCCGTATAAAGTGTGTGGGACTCAAGGTAGAGTGCGCCGGACACCGTATAGAATGTGTGGGACCCAAGTGGAAGTGCGCAGGACGCCGAAGAAAGTGTGCGGGACCCAAGTGGAAGTACGCAGGACGCCGAAGAAAGTGTGCGGGACCCAAGTGGGAGTGCGCAGGACGCCGCAGAAAGTGTGCGGGACCCAAGTGGGAGTGCGCAGGACGCCGAAGAAAGTGTGCGGGACCCAAGTGGAAGTGCGTGGGACGCCGCAGAAAGTGTGCGGGACCCAATTGGGAGCGCGCAGGACGCCGAAGAAAGTGTGCGGGACCCAAGTGGAAGTGCGTAGGACGCCGTAGAAAGTGTGCGGGACACAAGTAGGAGTGCGCAGAACCCCGTAGAAATTGTGCGGGACCCAAGGTAGAGCGCGCCGGACGCCGTAGAAAGTGTGCGGGACCCAAGTGGAAGTGCGTAGGACGCCGTAGGGAGTATGCGGGACCCAAGTGGAAGTGCGCAGGACGCCGTAGAAAGTGTGCGGGACCCAAGGTAGAGTGCGCCGGACGCCGTAGAAAGTGTGCGGGACCCAAGTGGGAGTGCGCAGGACGCCGAAGAAAGTGTGCGGGACCCAAGTGGAAGTGCGTAGGACGCCGTAGAAAGTGTGCGGGACCCAAGTGGGAGTGCGCAGGACGCCGAAGAAAGTGTGCGGGACCCAAGTGGAAGTGCGTAGGACGCCGTAGAAAGTGTGCGGGACCCAAGTGGGAGTGCGCAGGACGCCGAAGAAAGTGTGCGGGACCCAAGTGGAAGTGCGTAGGACGCCGTAGAAAGTGTGCGGGACCCAAGTGGAAGTGCGTAGGACGCCGTAGAAAGTGTGCGGGACCCAAGGTAGAGTGCGCCGGACGCCGTAGAAAGTGTGCGGGACCCAAGTGGAAGTGCGTAGGACGCCGTAGAAAGTGTGCGGGACCCAAGTGGGAGTGCGCAGGACGCCGAAGAAAGTGTGCGGGACCCAAGTGGAAGTGCGTGGGACGCCGTAGAAAGTGTGCGGGACCCAAGTGGAAGTGCGTAGGACGCCGCAGAAAGTGTGCGGGACCCAAGTGGGAGTGCGCAGGACGCCGAAGAAAGTGTGCGGGACCCAAGTGGAAGTGCGTAGGACGCCGTAGAAAGTGTGCGGGACCCAAGTGGGAGTGCGTAGGACGCCGTAGAAAGTGTGCGGGACCCAAGGTAGAGTGCGCCGGACGCCGTAGAAAGTGTGCGGGACCCGAGTGGAAGTGCGCAGGACGCCGAAGAAAGTGTGCGGGACCCAAGTGGGAGTGCGCAGGACGCTGAAGAAAGTGTGCGGGACCCAAGTGGGAGTGCGCAGGACGCCGAAGAAAGTGTGCGGGACCCAAGTGGAAGTGCGTAGGACGCCGCAGAAAGTGTGCGGGACCCAAGTGGGAGTGCGCAGGACGCCGAAGAAAGTGTGCGGGACCCAAGTGGAAGTGCGTAGGACGCCGTAGAAAGTGTGTGGGATCCAAGTGGAAGTGCGTAGGACGCCGTAGAAAGTGTGCGGGACCCAAGTGGGAGTGCGCAGGACGCTGAAGAAAGTGTGCGGGACCCAAGTGGAAGTGCGTGGGACGCCGCAGAAAGTGTGCGGGACCCAAGTGGGAGTGCGTAGGACGCCGCAGAAAGTGTGCGGGACCCAAGTGGAAGTGCGTAGGACGCCGCAGAAAGTGTGCGGGACCCAAGTGGGAGTGCGCAGGACGCCGAAGAAAGTGTGCGGGACCCAAGTGGAAGTGCGTAGGACGCCGCAGAAAGTGTGCGGGACCCAAGTGGGAGTGCGCAGGACGCCGAAGAAAGTGTGCGGGACCCAAGTGGAAGTGCGTAGGACGCCGTAAAAAGTGTGTGGGATCCAAGTGGAAGTGCGTAGGACGCCGTAGAAAGTGTGCGGGACCCAAGTGGGAGTGCGCAGGACGCCAAAGAAAGTGTGCGGGACCCAAGTGGAAGTGCGTAGGACGCCGAAGAAAGTGTGCGGGACCCAAGTGGGAGTGCGCAGGACGCTGAAGAAAGTGTGTGGGACCCAAGTGGAAGTGCGGGGGACGCCGCAGAAAGTGTGCGGGACCCAAGGGGGAGTGCGCAGGGCGCCGTAGAAAGTGTGGGGGACCCAAGTGGGTGTGCGTAGGACGCCGTAGAAAGTGTGCGGGACCCAAGTGGGAGTGCGTAGGACGCCGTAGAAAGTGTGCGGGACCCAAGTGGAAGTGCGTAGGACGCCGTAGAAAGTGTGCGGGACCCAAGTGGAAGTGCGTAGGACGCCGCAGAAAGTGTGCGGGACCCAAGTGGGAGTGCGCAGGACGCCGAAGAAAGTGTGCGGGACCCAAGTGGAAGTGCGTGGGACGCCGCAGAAAGTGTGCGGGACTCAAGTGGGAGTGCGTAGGACGCCGCAGAAAGTGTGCGGGACCCAAGTGGGAGTGCGCAGGACGCCGAAGAAAGTGTGCGGGACCCAAGTGGAAGTGCGCAGGACGCCGAAGAAAGTGTGCGGGACCCAAGTGGAAGTGCGTAGGACGCCGTAAAAAGTGTGCGGGACCCAAGTGGAAGTGCGTGGGACGCCGTAGAAAGTGTGCGGGACCCAAGGTGGAGAGTGCGTAGGACGCCGTGAAAGTGTGCGGGACCCAAGGTGGAGTGCGCAGAACGCCGTAGAAAGGGTGCGGGACCCAGATAGGTGTGCGCAGGACGCTGAAGAAAGTGTGCGGGACCCAAGTGGGAGTGCGCAGGACGCCGAAGAAAGTGTGCGGGACCCAAGTGGAAGTGCGTAGGACGCCGTAGAAAGTGTGCGGGACCCAAGGGGGAGGGCGCAGGACGCCGAAGAAAGGGTGTGGGACCCAAGGGGAAGTGCGTAGGGCGCCGTAGAAAGTGTGCGGGACCCAAGTGGAAGTGCGCCGGACGCCGTAGAAAGTGTGCGGGACCCAAGGTGGAGTGCGCAGGACGCCGAAAGAAAGTGTGCGGGACCCAGGTGGGAGTGCGCAGGACGCCGTAGAAAGTGTGGGGGACCCAAGTGGAAGTGCGTAGGACGCCGTAGAAAGTGTGCGGGACCCAAGTGGGAGTGCGTAGGACGCCGAAGAAAGTGTGCGGGACCCAAGGTAGAGTGCGCCTGACGCCGTAAAAAGTGTGCGGGACCCAAGTGGGAGTGCGCAGGACGCTGAAGAAAGTGTGCGGGACCCAAGTGGAAGTGCGTAGGACGCCGCAGAAAGTGTGCGGGACCCAAGTGGGAGTGCGCAGGACGCCGAAGAAAGTGTGCGGGACCCAAGTGGAAGTGCGTAGGACGCCGTAGAAAGTGTGCGGGACCCAAGTGGGAGTGCGCAGGACGCCGAAGAAAGTGTGCGGGACCCAAGTGGAAGTGCGTAGGACGCCGTAAAAAGTGTGCAGGACCCAAGTGGGAGAGCGCCGGACGCCGTAGAAAGTGTGCGGGACCCAAGTGGGAGTGCGCAGGACGCCGAAGAAAGTGTGCGGGACCCAAGTGGAAGTGCGTAGGACGCCGTAGAAAGTGTGCGGGACCCAAGTGGGAGTGCGCAGGACGCCGAAGAAAGTGTGCGGGACCCAAGTGGAAGTGCGTAGGACGCCGCAGAAAGTGTGCGGGACCCAAGTGGAAGTGCGTAGGACGCCGTAGAAAGTGTGCAGGACCCAAGTGGGAGTGCGCAGGACGCTGAAGAAAGTGTACGGGACCCAAGTGGAAGTGCGTGGGACGCCGCAGAAAGTGTGCGGGACTCAAGTGGGAGTGCGTAGGACGCCGCAGAAAGTGTGCGGGACCCAAGTGGTAGTGCGCAGGACGCTGAAGAAAGTGTGCGGGACCCAAGTGGAAGTGCGTGGGACGCCGCAGAAAGTGTGCGGGACCCAAGTGGGAGTGCGCAGGACGCCGAAGAAAGTGTGCGGGACCCAAGTGGAAGTGCGTAGGACGCCGCAGAAAGTGTGCGGGACCCAAGTGGGAGTGCGCAGGACGCCGAAGAAAGTGTGCGGGACCCAAGTGGAAGTGCGTAGGACGCCGTAGAAAGTGAGCGGGACCTAAGGTAAAGTGCGCCGGACGCCGTAGAAAGTGTGCGGGACCCAAGTGGAAGTGCGTAGGACGCCGCAGAAAGTGTGCGGGACCCAAGTGGGAGTGCGCAGGACGCCGAAGAAAGTGTGCGGGACCCAAGTGGAAGTGCGTAGGACGCCGTAGAAAGTGTGCGGGACCCAAGTGGGAGTGCGCAGGACGCCGAAGAAAGTGTGCGGGACCCAAGTGGAAGTGCGTAGGACGCCGTAGAAAGTGTGCGGTACCCAAGTGGAAGTGCGTGGGACGCCGCAGAAAGTGTGCGGGACCCAAGTGGGAGTGCGCAGGACGCCGAAGAAAGTGTGCGGGACCCAAGTGGGAGTGCGCAGGACGCCGAAGAAAGTGTGCGGGACCCAAGTGGAAGTGCGTAGGACGCCGTAGAAAGTGTGCGGGACCCAAGTGGGAGTGCGCAGGACGCCGTAGAAAGTGTGCGGGACCCAAGTGGAAGTGCGTAGGACGCCGTAGAAAGTGTGCGGGACCCAAGGTAGAGTGCGCCGGACGCCGTAGAAAGTGTGCGGGACCCAAGTGGGAGTGCGCAGGACGCCGAAGAAAGTGTGCGGGACCCAGGTGGAAGTGCGTAGGACGCCGTAGAAAGTGTGCGGGACCCAAGGTAGAGTGCGCAGGACGCCGAAGAAAGTGTGCGGGACCCAAGTGAAAGTGCGTAGGACGCCGTAAAAAGTGTGTGGGACCCAAGTGGAAGTGCGTAGGACGCCGTAGAAAGTGTGTGGGATCCAAGTGGGAGTGCGCAGGACGCTGAAGAAAGTGTGCGGGACCCAAGTGGAAGTGCGTAGGACGCCGTAGAAAGTGTGCGGGACCCAAGTGGGAGTGCGCAGGACGCCGAAGAAAGTGTGCGGGACCCAAGTGGAAGTGCGTAGGACGCCGTAGAAAGTGTGCGGGACCCAAGTGGGAGTGCGCAGGACGCCGAAGAAAGTGTGCGGGACCCAAGTGGAAGTGCGTAGGACGCCGAAGAAAGTGTGCGGGACCCAAGTGGGAGTCCGCAGGCCGCTGTAGAAAGTGTGCGGGACCCAAGTGGAAGTGCGTAGGACGCGTAGAAAGTGTGCGGGACCCAAGTGAAAGTGAACAGGACGCCGTAGAAAGTGTGCGGGACCCAAGTGGGAGTGCGCAGGACGCCGAAGAAAGTGTGCGGGACCCAAGTGGAAGTGCGTAGGACGCCGTAGAAAGTGTGCAGGACCCAAGTGGGAGTGCGCAGGACGCCGAAGAAAGTGTGCGGGACCCAAGTGGAAGTGCGTAGGACGCCGTAGAAAGTGTGAGGGACCCAAGTGGAAGTGCGTAGGACGCCACAGAAAGTGTGCGGGACCCAAGTGGGAGTGCGCAGGACGCCGTACAAAGTGTGCGGGACCCAAGTGGAACTGCGTAGGACGCCGTAGAAAGTGTGCGGGACCCAAGTGGGAGTGCGCCGGACGCCGTAGAAAGTGTGCGGGACCCAAGTGGAAGTGCGTAGGACGCCGTAGAAAGTGTGCGGGACCCAAGTGGAAGTGCGTAGGACGCCGTAGAAAGTGTGCGGGACCCAAGTGGGAGTGCGCAGGACGCCGAAGAAAGTGTGCGGGACCCAAGTGGAAGTGCGTAGGACGCCGTAGAAAGTGAGCGGGACCTAAGGTAAAGTGCGCCGGACGCCGTAGAAAGTGTGCGGAACCCAAGTGGAAGTGCGTAGGACGCCGCAGAAAGTGTGCGGTACCCAAGTGGAAGTGCGTAGGACGCCGCAGAAAGTGTGCGGGACCCAAGTGGAAGTGCGTGGGACGCCGCAGAAAGTGTGCGGGACCCAAGTGGGAGTGCGCAGGACGCCGAAGAAAGTGTGCGGGACCCAAGTGGAAGTGCGTAGGACGCCGCAGAAAGTGTGCGGGACCCAAGTGGGAGTGCGCAGGACGCCGAAGAAAGTGTGCGGGACCCAAGTGGAAGTGCGTAGGACGCCGTAGAAAGTGTGCGGTACCCAAGTGGAAGTGCGTGGGACGCCGCAGAAAGTGTGCGGGACCCAAGTGGGAGTGCGCAGGACGCCGAAGAAAGTGTGCGGGACCCAAGTGGAAGTGCGTAGGACGCCGTAGAAAGTGTGAGGGACCCAAGTGGAAGTGCGTAGGACGCCGCAGAAAGTGTGCGGGACCCAAGTGGGAGTGCGCAGGACGCCGAAGAAAGTGTGCGGGACCCAAGTGGAAGTGCGTAGGACGCCGTAGAAAGTGTGTGGGACCCAAGGTAGAGTGCGCCGGACGCCGAAGAAAGTGTGCGGGACCCAAGAGGAAGTGCGCCGGACGCCGTAGAAAGTGTGCGGAACCCAAGTGGAAGTGCGCAGGACGCCGTAGAAAGTGTGAGGGACCCAAGTGGAAGTGCGTGGGACGCCGCAGAAAGTGTGCGGTACCCAAGTGGAAGTGCGTAGGACGCCGTAGAAAGTGTGCGGGACCCAAGTGGGAGTGCGCAGAACGCCGAAGAAAGTGTGCGGGACCCAAGTGGAAGTGCGTAGGACGCCGTAGAAAGTGTGCGGGACCCAAGTGGAAGTACGCAGGACGCCGTAGAAAATGTGCGGGACCCAAGTGGGAGTGCGCAGGACGCCGAAGAAAGTGTGCGGGACCCAAGTGGAAGTGCGTAGGACGCCGTAGAAAGTGTGCGGGACCCAAGTGGGAGTGCGCAGGACGCCGAAGAAAGTGTGCGGGACCCAAGTGGAAGTGCGTAGGACGCCGTAAAAAGTGTGCGGGACCCAAGTGGGAGTGCGCAGGACGCCGAAGAAAGTGTGCGGGACCCAAGTGGAAGTGCGTAGGACGCCGTAGAAAGTGTGCGGGATCCAAGGTAGAGTACGCCGGACGACGTAGAAAGTTTGCGGGACCCAAGTGGAAGTGCGTAGGACGCCGTAGAAAGTGTGCGGGACCCAAGTGGGAGTGCGCAGGACGCCGAAGAAAGTGTGCGGGACCCAAGTGGAAGTGCGTAGGACGCCGTAGAAAGTGAGCGGGACCTAAGGTAAAGTGCGCCGGACGCCGTAGAAAGTGTGCGGGACCCAAGTGGAAGTGCGTAGGACGCCGCAGAAAGTGTGCGGGACCCAAGTGGGAGTGCGCAGGACGCCGAAGAAAGTGTGTGGGATCCAAGTGGAAGTGCGTAGGACGCCGTAGCAAGTGTGCGGGACCCAAGTGGAAGTGCGTAGGACGCCGCAGAAAGTGTGCGGGACCCAAGTGGGAGTGCGCAGGACGCCGAAGAAAGTGTGCGGGACCCAAGTGGAAGTGCGTGGGACGCCGCAGAAAGTGTGCGGGACCCAAGTGGGAGTGCGCAGGACGCCGAAGAAAGTGTGCGGGACCCAAGTGGAAGTGCGTAGGACGCCGTAGAAAGTGTGCGGGACCCAAGTGGGAGTGCGCAGGACGCCGAAGAAAGTGTGCGGGACCCAAGTGGAAGTGCGTAGGACGCCGTAGAAAGTGTGAGGGACCCAAGTGGACGTGCGTAGGACGCCGTAGAAAGTGTGCGGTACCCAAGTGGAAGTGCGTGGGACGCCGCAGAAAGTGTGCGGGACCCAAGTGGGAGTGCGCAGGACGCCGCAGAAAGTGTGCGGTACCCAAGTGGAAGTGCGTGGGACGCCGCAGAAAGTGTGCGGGACCCAAGTGGGAGTGCGCAGGACGCCGAAGAAAGTGTGCGGGACCCAAGTGGAAGTGCGTAGGACGCCGTAGAAAGTGTGAGGGACCCAAGTGGAAGTGCGTAGGACGCCGCAGAAAGTGTGCGGGACCCAAGTGGGAGTGCGCAGGACGCCGAAGAAAGTGTGCGGGACCCAAGTGGAAGTGCGTAGGACGCCGTAGAAAGTGTGCGGGACCCAAGTGGGAGTGCGCAGGACGCCGAAGAAAGTGTGTGGGACCCAAGTGGAAGTGCGTAGGACGCCGTAAAAAGTGTGCGGGACCCAAGTGGGAGTGCGCAGGACGCCGAAGAAAGTGTGCGGGACCCAAGTGGAAGTGCGTAGGACGCCGTAGAAAGTGTGCGGGACCCAAGTGGGAGTGCGCAGGACGCCGAAGAAAGTGTGCGGGACCCAAGTGGAAGTGCGTAGGACGCCGTAGAAAGTGTGCGGGACCCAAGGTAGAGTGCGCCGGACACCGTAGAAAATGTGAGGGACCCAAGTGGAAGTGCGTAGGACGCCGTAGAAAGTGTGCGGGACCCAAGTGGGAGTGTGTAGGACGCCGTAGAAAGTGGGCGGGATCCAAGTGGAAGTGCGCCGGACGCCGTAGAAAGTGTGCGGGAACCAGGTGGGAGTGCGCAGGACACCGAAGAAAGTGTGCGGGACCCAAGTGGAAGTGCGTAGGATGCCGTAGAAAGTGTGCGGGACCCAAGTGGAAGTGCGTAGGACGCCGCAGAAAGTGTGCGGGACCCAAGTGGAAGTGCGTAGGACGCCGTAGAAAGTGTGCGGGACCCAAGTGGAAGTGCGTAGGACGCCGTAGAAAGTGTGCGGGACCCAAGTGGAAGTGCGTAGGACGCCGTAAAAAGTGTGCGGGACCCAAGTGGGAGTGCGCAGGACGCCGAAGAAAGTGTGCGGGACCCAAGTGGAAGTGCGTAGGACGCCGTAGAAAGTGTGCGGGACCCAAGTGGGAGTGCGCAGGACGCCGAAGAAAGTGTGTGGGACCCAAGTGGAAGTGCGTAGGACGCCGTAGAAAGTGTGCGGGACCCAAGTGGAAGTGCGCAGGACGCCGTAGAAAGTGTGCGGGACCCAAGTGGAAGTGCGTAGGACGCCGTAGAAAGTGTGCGGGACCCAAGTGGAAGTGCGTAGGACGCCGTAGAAAGTGTGCAGGACCCAAGTGGGAGTGCGCAGGACGCTGAAGAAAGTGTGCGGGACCCAAGTGGAAGTGCGTAGGACGCCGCAGAAAGTGTGCGTGACCCAAGTGGGAGTGCGCAGGACGCCGTAGAAAGTGTGCGGGACCCAAGGTAGAGTGCGCAGGACGCCGTAGAAAGTGTGCGGGACCCAAGTGGGAGTGCGCACGAGGCCGAAGAAAGTGTGCGGGACCCAAGTGGAAGTGCGTAGGACGCCGTAGAAAGTGAGCGGGAGCTAAGGGAAAGTGCGGCGGACGCCGTAGAAAGTGGGCGGGACCCAAGTGGAATAGCGTAGGACGCCGTAGAAAGTGTGCGGGGCTCAAGTGGGAGTGCGCAGGACGCCGAAGAAAGTGTGCGGGACCCAAGTGGAAGTGCGTAGGACGCCGTAGAAAGGGTGCGGGACCCAAGTGGAAGTGCGTAGGACGCCGTAGAAAGTGTGCGGTACCCAAGTGGAAGTGCGTGGGACGCCGCAGAAAGTGTGCGGGACCCAAGTGGGAGTGCGCAGGACGCCGAAGAAAGTGTGCGGGACCCAAGTGGAAGTGCGTAGGACGCCGAAGAAAGTGTGCGGGACCCAAGTGGAAGTGCGTAGGACGCCGTAGAAAGTGTGTGGGATCCAAGTGGGAGTGCGCAGGACGCTGAAGAAAGTGTGCGGGACCCAAGTGGAAGTGCGTAGGACGCCGTAGAAAGTGTGCAGGACTCAAGGTAGAGTGCGCCGGACGACGTAGAAAGTGTGCGGGACCCAAGTGGAAGTGCGTAGGACGCCGTAGAAAGTGTGCGGTACCCAAGTGGAAGTGCGTGGGACGCCGTAGAAAGTGTGCGGGACCCAAGTGGAAGTGCGTAGGACGCCGTAGAAAGTGTGGGGGACCCAAGGTAGAGTGCGCCGGACGCCGTAGAAAGTGTGCGGGACCCAAGTGGAAGTGCGTAGGACGCCGTAGAAAGTGTGCGGGACCCAAGTGGAAGTGCGTAGGACGCCGTAGAAAGTGTGCGGGACCCAAGGTAGAGTGCGCCGGACGCCGTAGAAAGTGTGCGGGACCCAAGTGGAAGTGCGTAGGACGCCGTAGAAAGTGTGCGGGACCCAAGTGGAAGTGCGTAGGACGCCGTAGAAAGTGTGCGGGACCCAAGTGGGAGTGCGCAGGACGCCGAAGAAAGTGTGCGGGACCCAAGTGGAAGTGCGTAGGACGCCGTAGAAAGTGTGCGGGACCCAAGTGGGAGTGCGTAGGACGCCGTAGAAAGTGTGCGGGACCCAAGTGGGAGTGCGCAGGACGCTGAAGAAAGTGTGCGGGACCCAAGTGGAAGTGCGTGGGACGCCGCAGAAAGTGTGCGGGACCCAAGTGGGAGTGCGCAGGACGCCGAAGAAAGTGTGCGGGACCCAAGTGGAAGTGCGTAGGACGCCGCAGAAAGTGTGCGGGACCCAAGTGGAAGTACGCAGGACGCCGAAGAAAGTGTGCGGGACCCAAGTGGAAGTGCGCAGGACGCCGTAGAAAGTGTGCGGGACCCAAGGTAGAGTGCGCCGGACGCCGTAGAAAGTGTGCGGGACCCAAGTGGAAGTGCGTAGGACGCCGTAGAAAGTGTGCGGGACCCAAGGTAGAGTGCGCCGGACGCCGTAGAAAGTGTGCGGGACCCAAGTGGAAGTGCGTAGGACGCCGTAGAAAGTGTGCGGGACCCAAGTGGAAGTGCGTAGGACGCCGTAGAAAGTGTGCGGGACCCAAGGTAGAGTGTGCCGGACGCCGTAGAAAGTGTGCGGGACCCAAGTGGGAGTGCGCAGGACGCCGTAGGGAGTGTGCGGGACCCCAGTGGATGTGCGTAGGACGCCGTAGAAAGTGTGCGGGGCCCAAGTGGGACTGCGCAGGACGCCGTAGAAAGTGTGCGGGACCCAAGTGGAAGTGCGTAGGACGCCGTAGAAAGTGTGCGGGACCCAAGGTAGAGTGTGCCGGACGCCGTAGAAAGTGTGCGGAACCCAAGTGGAAGTGCGTAGGACGCCGTAGAAAGTGTGCGGGACCCAAGTGGAAGTGCGTATGACGCCTTAGAAAGTGTGCGGGATCTAAGGTAGAGTGCGCCGGACGACGTAGAAAGTGTGCGGGACCCAAGGTAGAGTGCGCCGGACGCCGTAGAAAGTGTGCGGGACCCAAGTGGAAGTGCGTAGGACGCCGTAGAAAGTGTGCGGGATCCAAGTGGAAGTGCGTAGTACGCCATAGAAAGTGTGCGGGACCCAAGCGGAAGTGCGTAGGACGCCGTAGAAAGTGTGCGGGACCCAAGGTAGAGTGTGCCGGACGCCGTAGAATGTGTGCGGGACCCAAGTGGGAGTGCGCAGGACGCCGAAGAAAGTGTGCGGGACCCAAGTGGAAGTGCGTAGGACGCCGTAGAAAGTGTGCGGGACCCAAGTGGAAGTGCGTAGTACGCCATAGAAAGTGTGCGGGACCCAAGCGGAAGTGCGTAGGACGCCGTAGAAAGTGTGCGGGACCCAAGGTAGAGTGTGCCGGACGACGTAGAAAGTGTGCGGGACCCAAGTGGAAGTGCGTAGGACGCCGTAGAAAGTGTGCGGGACCCAAGTGGAAGTGCGTAGGACGCCGTAGAAAGTGTGCGGGACCCAAGGTAGAGTGTGCCGGACGCCGTAGAAAGTGTGCGGGACCCAAGTGGGAGTGCGCAGGACGCCGAAGAAAGTGTGCGGGACCCAAGTTGGAGTGCGTAGGACGCCGTAGAAAGTGTGCGGGACCCAAGTGGGAGTGCGCAGGACGCCGAAGAAAGTGTGCGGGACCCAAGTGGAAGTGCGTAGGACGCCGTAGAAAGTGTGTGGGACCCAAGGTAGAGTGCGCCGGACGCCGTAGAAAGTGTGCGGGACCCAAGTGGAAGTGCGTAGGACGCCGTAGAAAGTGTGCGGGACCCAAGTGGAAGTGCGTAGGACGCCGTAGAAAGTGTGCGGGACCCAAGGTAGAGTGTGCCGGACGCCGTAGAAAGTGTGCGGGACCCAAGTGGGAGTGCGCAGGACGCCGAAGAAAGTGTGCGGGACCCAAGTGGAAGTGCGTAGGACGCCGTAGAAAGTGTGCGGGACCCAAGTGGGAGTGCGCAGGACGCCGAAGAAAGTGTGCGGGACCCAAGTGGAAGTGCGTAGGACGCCGTAGAAAGTGTGTGGGACTCAAGGTAGAGTGCGCCGGACGCCGTAGAAAGTGTGCGGGACCCAAGTGGAAGTGCGTAGGACGCCGTAGAAAGTGTGCGGGACCCAAGTGGAAGTGCGTAGGACGCCGTAGAAAGTGTGCGGGACCCAAGGTAGAGTGTGCCGGACGCCGTAGAAAGTGTGCGGGACCCAAGTGGGAGTGCGCAAGACGCCGAGGAAAGTGTGCGGGACCCAAGTGGAAGTGCGTAGGACGCCGTAGAAAGTGTGTGGGACCCAAGTGGAAGTGCGTAGGACGCCGTAAAAAGTGTGCGGGACCCAAGTGGGAGTGCGCAGGACGCCGAAGAAAGTGTGCGGGACCCAAGTGGAAGTGCGTAGGACGCCGTAGAAAGTGTGCGGGACCCAAGGTAGAGTGCGCCGGACGCCGTAGAAAGTGTGCGGGACCCAAGTGGAAGTGCGTAGGACGCCGTAGAAAGTGTGCGGGACCCAAGGTAGAGTGCGCCGGACGTCGTAGAAAGTGTGCGGGATCCAAGGTAGAATACGCCGGACGACGTAGAAAGTTTGCGGGACCCAAGTGGAAGTGCGTAGGACGCCGTAAAAAGTGTGCGGGACCCAAGTGGGAGTGCGCAGGACGCCGAAGAAAGTGTGCGGGACCCAAGGTAGAGTGTGCCGGACGACGTAGAAAGTGTGCGGGACCCAAGGTAGAGTGTGCCGGACGCCGTAGAAAGTGTGAGGGACCCAAGTGGGAGTGCGCAGGACGCCGAAGAAAGTGTGCGGGACCCATGTGGAAGTGCGTAGGACGCCGTAGAAAGTGTGCGGGACCCAAGTGGGAGTGCGCTAGACGCCGAGGAAAGTGTGCGGGACCCATGTGGAAGTGCGTAGGACGCCGTAGAAAGTGTGCGGGACCCAAGTGGAAGTGCGTAGGACGCCGTAGAAAGTGTGCGGGACCCAAGTGGGAGTGCGCAGGACGCCGAAGAAAGTGTGCGGGACCCAAGTGGAAGTGCGTAGGACGCCGTAGAAAGTGTGTGGGACCCAAGGTAGAGTGCGCCGGACGCCGTAGAAAGTGCGCGGGACCCAAGTGGCAGTGCGCCAGACGCCGTAGGGAGTATGCGGGATCTACGTGGGAGTGCGCCAAACGCCGTAGGGATTATGCGGGATCCAAGTGGAAGTGCGCAGGACGCCGTAGAAGGTGTGCAAAGTGGCTTCCTAATGTAAGCGCCTCGAAGTGGCTTCTCCCTATATCTCGCTTGTTCCGAGGATTCGAGAGCTCGCACTCGGCAGGTGGTATGTGGGGTGGGTCTACTTCACAATTATGTGGAAATCTCAGATTTCGCCCCTGAGCTTGGACAGTGCCTTTAAAGGCAGTGGTCGCAATCAAATATGCTTCTCTTCTTTTCCTCTCTAAAACTTTTTCTGGGTTTGAAGTAGTGGGACTAATGATAAAAGTCGCGAAAAAACACTGTTTCGGGCCAAATTTGAAGCCTGAACTTTCTTGTCTTTTGATGGTGGACGAGCCCACTCCACATCATCGGCATCGATTATCTCCAATATCAAGAACATCAGCCGGCTTGAAATTGAATTTCAATCAATGAACATTATCCTTCGGACTCATCTAGTCAAAAACATTGACTGAAGTGCTTGTTTTCATTGGTCAACTCTTTTCATGACGTAAATTTGCATTCATCTCTTCCTCTGAATGTCGATGATCTTTGACTGCTCGGCATGAGGCTGCGATCTTTTTTGCTGCGCTGTGCACGCGTGCATGAACTGGCATCTTTGGACCCTAGAAACCCTAATTCTAGCCCGTCTTTCACCGCGCTACCATCATAGTTTTTCAGCTGTTTTCTATTTAAGCTGATTTTTATAGTTTTTTTTTTCGATAGCGTTTTTCATCGCGACCACTGCCTTTAAAGGTAGTGTTCGCGATAAATTTCACTTCCAATATCTCCACGGTCAACAGAAGGTCTGGTGCCCTATATAGCAAAGCACGCTTGAAACGGACGCGAAAGTCGCGTTTTTGAGCCAATATAGGTCCTCCCTTGTTTACGTTGATTTTTTAGCGCGGAGGAATTGACCGCTATGGAGGATGGTAGCATTCAATGCAATCAAGCGATCAGCTCACTTATCAGCACTTCCTTGACTCGATCATTCCTGTAATCTGAGTCTTCATTTGTTCATATCGAGGGGGTGGAACTAGAACACGGGGCGGTTCTGGTGCACCAAAACGCTTGTTCGCTACCGTTATTTTGTCACTCCTCGCTCGTGTTCTATCTTTCTTTCGACAATGGGAGCCTAGGGTCCTTCTCGCCTATCATTTCACTGCGAAAAGTCACCAATGATGATCATCGTGAACGCTGCCTTTAACCCGCTGCGTAATAGCGTCGTTGCTGGAGTACTCATAGTCCCCGCAAGCACGCCACGCGCGTCACGCGCGTAGAAAGTATTCATCTGTAACGTTCCGCCAGCGCGTGACGTGCGTGTCGCGCTGGCGTTGAGTAGTAAGAATAGCGCCTTGCAAGAAAGAATTCCTATAACTGTTTTATTACTAAAGAAGGGTTCTGTCACAGGTGCGCCCGCGATTTTGAAGGGGGAACACCACAAACTGTTTTGCTTTGAAAACGAAGAGAATTTACAAGGTTTTCACCCACAATGCATACCAATAAATAGCATTCGTGAGTATTAATACGACTGCGCTCTCAAAATTTCAATAGGTATCTGCTCGATTAAGTTGAGGGCTTCTGATCTTTCTCGAAAAAATTTACAAATGCAGGTGGTTTGAACAAAAGGCTGCGCGTGTGTTGTACTTGGAGGCATATATTTTTCACCACAAATGGCATGAATATCATCATCCTCTTGAGGCAAATCATTTTTCTACAAGAGGACTGTGCAAAACAATTATCCCATGCCGAGTTAGAGGAGCATGCGTTTCAATGAGACTGATTTGGTTCTAAGCAGCAACGCCGAAACCTTTGTTTTTGCGAGATTTTCTATGATTTCACGAAGCCCGCGCTTTTTACAGACACCTTTTCTCAGAGATGCTTGAAAGGATGTACCGTAATCCATCAGACTTTGAATAATTTAGATTAAAAGTCACAAGTTTTTTTTCTCGAGCTGAAGGATTACGGGAAGGAACCCATAACGAACCCAATCGATTCCTAATGAATCCAAAGCCTTTCTCACTTTTTCTATACCCGTACATTTGTTCTCCCAATGGCATGATAGTTTAAAGGCACAGTACACCCTCAGATATGAATTTTGAGATTTTCATGTAATTGTGTAGAAGACCCCTCCTGTATAACACGTGCCAAATGCCAGATCTCATTTCCTCCAAATAGGCGAGATATGAGCGACCACCACAGGCCCGACCCCCTTCGCTCACCACCACAGGCCCGACCCCCTAACAGATTTTCGGACTCGATAGCGGCTCGATGGATGGATGAATTCCAATAATTCGTCGTTCTTAAGTCCATTTCCGGACTATCTCCTTATCCTGGCTCGCTCTCGCCCAACGATTGCGAATGAAGAGAAATACAGGCCTGAGACAACTCGTCCACCAATTTTTCACCCTCAAAATCTAGGCATCTTTGAAGAGCTATAACTCTGCTCAAAGGGGGTCTCGGACGATTTTAGAGATACCATTGTGATCAGCGTGTGACCCTCTCCAAGATAAGCATGAAATCTGAAAATTTATTTCCTGGGTGTCCTGTGCCTTTAATGTGATGGTATATATCCTCGAACAAGACTGATTGATTCTCTTTGTGGCGATTATTCTCAACCGTACATTGAAGAGAAGTGTTCACGGCTGCTCATGGATGCTAAATCTCCGGTGATTTTGAAGGTCACACTCCTGCTGTGACAGCTGGCAGCGAAAGATCGCAAAACTGACCGGAAGCCTCTTTTTGCGATCAAAGTTGTCTCACTATAGTTATGAGAATGGAGCGGTGGACCGGTGTGAAAAAGAATTTCCCATGAAGTGATGCATCTCATTAAAGGCATTGTTCACGATAAACTTCGTCTTTGAGCCTTCAATGAAAAACATTTGTGGTAGCCCTCAGAAGGAGAGCTTTGTTGAAAAAACGGACTTAATAGCATTCCCAGAGGCAAAAAGCGGTTTGAAGATTATACCAGTGGGCAAGTCCGGCCTCCTTGGGTCTAGTTGTTGGCGCCATCACTGTCACGTTTTGACCTGCGATTATCGGCAGTGGTTTTCATCAAATTAGGCGACGGATTGGAAAGATTTTTGCCTGAAGAAGATTTTCGGGAGTTTTTGACAACCAATTCTAAAGTCTATTGTCTCTTTGAAGGAAAACCCGCTGGCGATGCTAGCAGGGGTCAAAGCGTGGCAGTCGATGTTGATGACAACAACTCAGAACTTTTGAAACAAGGTGTTAACACGCGATCCGCTAGTAACGGATTGTCCCCGTACCGAATGCGAAGGCGAAGCAAGCAGAAGCTAACGCCAAGCAAGCAGAACCTTACGTTAGGTAGGGGAACGAGTGGAACCATGTACCAAAGCGAGCGGAAGCAAACGCGAAGCAAGTAGAAGCTAACGCTGAGCAAGAAGAATCTTACATTAGGCAGGGGAACGAGTGGAACCATGCACCGAAGCGAGCGGAAGCAAACGCGAAGCAAGTTGAAACTAACACTGAGCGAGCGGAAGTTAACGGGAAGCAAGCAGAAGCTAACGCTAAACAAGCGAAGGTCAATACCAAGCAAGCGGAACCATACGATAGGCGGAAGGGGTTGAATGAGAACCACGCGCCAAAGCATGCGGAATCATGAGCGAAGAGAGCGGAATCTCACCTTATGCAGATGTAGCGAGGGAAACTTCATGGTACGTCCATCGAAAAGAGGATAGTTGAAATACCTTGTGCTAGCAGCGCATAAAAAATACGATGATTAGTATTTCGACTACTAATGCATTTCGAATTCGAATACCACGGAGCCGCTACCTTATACTGTCTATGAGTCAAATTCTACCTTGATCATAACCGCAGATACATGAAGATAGATGAAGTTCGTCTTTTACCCACTCTATGAATCATGTAACAGCATCGATCTCCCACATGTTTATCTCAGAAAACTCGCAATACCAACTGTCTTACTGGGGGGAGAATGAATTAAGGAGATATCAGAAGGTAGCTGAGTCGAACGCAGAACTCAGATATCAGACAGGACTCGAGGCTTTAACGAAAATTGAATTAGGGAGTTTCGCGTTGCTACAACGTGCGGAAAACCTAGTCACGGACCCGAGTAATCAATTGCATTCTTTTAGCCGCTTAAAAACGGTCTTTGAAGACCCATTTTCAGGTGTGATACAATCGATTGTATCAGACCTAATCAAAATCGCGAAGAAACGGCGTCGTATTTCAGTGACACTATTCTATAACATGGACCAGATTCCAGCGGACTCCGCCCGCCTGACGGCTGGATGGGGGCTTCGCCCCCAGACCCCCGAATTTCCGCCCCAGGCGGAAATTATCAAGTTGTCTTTGCATATATAGAATCGGCTCAGGAGTTATTTTGCCCCAATATTATATTTTGTTGTAGACATAAAGGTTGCCTGCCGCACATGTTGACACATGGAAAGGAGGACAGCGGCAAATTATAGCGAAAAAAGCAATGAATCTGGTTCTGTTGTGCACGCACACAAAATCAATCCGAAGTGCGGCAAATCCTGTGAATTAGCGTTCTCGAGCTCGTTTCGAAGACATTCTTCTTTCTGCGGCGTCCTGCGCATTGCTACGTAGTACCGCACACTTTCTACAGCATCCAGAGCACTCCCCCTGAGGTCGCGCACACTTTCTACAGGCGCACTCCTACATGGGTCCCGCACACTTTCTATGGCGTTCGGCGCCCTCTTACATGGGTCCCGCACACTTTCTATGGCGTCCGGCGCACTCCTGAATGGATTCCGTACACTTTCTATGGCGTCCGGCGCACTCTCACATGGGTCCCGCACAATTTCTATGGCGTACGGTGCACTCTTGCATGGGTCCCGTACAACTTCTTCGGCGTTGGGCGCACTGCCGCTGGTGTCCCGCTCACTTTCTTCGGCGTCCCGTTCGGTTCTTTTGGGCGTAAACCTTGTAAAACACAAAAGTCTGCAATTGCAGAATGCACACCGTAAACTGACGGACGGACGGACGGACGGACGGACGGACTGACGGACGGACTGACGGACGGACGGACGGACAGACGGACGGACGGACGGACGGACGGACGGACGGACGGACGGACGGACGGACGGACGGACGGACGGACGGACGGACGGACGGACGGACGGACGGACGGACGGACGGACGGACGGACGGACGGACGGACGGACGGACGGACGGACGGACGGACGGACGGACGGACGGACGGACGGACGGACGGACGGACGGACGGACGGACGGACGGACGGACAAACACCACTCTCCTTTATTACTATGGAATGACCAGTTGTCCGATTGGATGAACATGTTCACGGTGGTTGTCACCGGTGAAAAAAGGGGTTAATCAAAAATGGAAGAATATTTCAGGCAAAGCAGAATTATTTAGGGTCCAAAGGAGAGAACGGAGCAACAGAAAGAGAATAATTGCAAAAGACGGGACCACAAAAGATTTCATTGTCATAACGAACAATTCCAATGAGAAAAAAAGGTGGGGTAAGAGTGAAGGATTTGGTGCGCTTCTAGGACGTTTTTTCTCAACTTCTTCTTCATTTCAGTTCTACCCGGTGACCAAACAATCGATTTAGCGATTAATGTCAAAATCGAAGATTATCGTGAACACTGCCTTTAAGCTGAGGCCTTGGAAGATGTGATTTTGATGTTTTTGAAATTTTTAAAGCTTGACATCTGAGTTTTGTGTTCAACTCGCCTATTTTGCTATATGTTATGCTATATCAGGCCAAAAAAGGGCATTAAACATTCTGAAAACATCAACATCAGAGAGGGAGAAATGAAAAGGAAACCGCACGACTGCTAATGAACGAAGCAAAAAAAGACGAATCGATGAGCAGGCATTGCTGTAGAGCCGAGTCGCACCTGCAAGATAGCGTGTCAACTCCGTGCGAAGCTGCTGGAACGGTTCGGCAACTCCCATAGGCTGCTTGCACGGTGCCTTACGTGCCTGAGGCTGATTTCACGGAACCGAAGCTGGTTCGCACCCTACCGATCCACGATAAGGAGGCTTGCACGGAACGAAGTGTCAGTGAACTGGTTAACACCGTACAATAAGCTGCTGGAACGCTTCGAAAACCCCCAGTAAGGCTGCTTGCTCGGTGCTTCCTGGGTCGTCTACACTGAGAAAGCTCGTTTGCACCATACCAAGACGCGAATAACGTGTTTGCACCGAACGAAGTGGCCTTTAGCGTGTTAACAACCTGTTTCAAAAGTTCTGAGAAAGCCCAAGGAGGCCGGCCTAGCCCACGGGGTAATCTTCAAAACAGTTTTTTTTCCTTCTGGGAAGGCTTTCGGAATCGTTTTTCGACTTTTTTCTGCTTCTGAGGACTACCACCATTGTTTTCCAAAGAAAACTCAAGGACGGGGTTTATCGCAAACAGTGCCTTCAACAGTACTGCTATTCTCCTTGATTGTTTGTAGAAGATTGTTTTATCGTTTGGGTCTGCCGCTGAACACGATTTTTATTCTACTTCCTGCGCGTTTTCTCTCCACCTGGTAAAATTTCTCCACCACGAAACTCGCCCACTGAAGAAGCTGCTGTGTTGATCTTAGTTTCTGAGCCCATTGAGCAAGAGGAACGCTCCGGTTTTTTCTTTGTTCGGTCGAGAAACACTTCATAAGTTCATGAACGTCTAGAAACACAGCTGCGAAAATACTTCCTTGTGTGCATCAATTCACTGATAGAAACTTCTCTGAAATCTCCCTCATGTAATTTGACCTTAGAAGCGATGTCATCTGGGAGGGTGGGGGAGTGGTAAGGAATGAAGGAGGATGGATTGCTTAGTGGAGCGTCGCTAATTGCAAAAGTAAATGTTGATGTCCTTGAATGGTCGTTTTTATCCTACCTGGATATGTCGTATGTTATCCGTTCACCTTCAAACGCGATTCCTTTTTTTGGTACGAAGCTAGTGTCTCATTACCCACAAATGAGATCGCCGTTTTTAAAGGTTCGCTGTGGCGCCTCAAATATACCGTAATCGAATTGGAACGCCACCGGATCTCGTCGATGGCTGGTGGTGAATTCCAATGGTATTCCATGAACTATGTAGTACAGCAACTTCTTTTCATACGCCGCAACAACTCTTTGCTTTATATGCATGCCTCTATTCCACACACTAGCTATAATGAGAAACCACAAACTGCTTCAGAAATTTGCTTCTATCTGGTTCGGGTTCGATAGAGGGGAGAGGGCTGTCAAGAGTTTTTTTATGACATACATATATGTGCGATTGGGAGGAAATGTTTATTAACTAGCAGTCGGGGACTTTGTTACAATATACACCTTACTTTTTGCATAAAGCGGTTAAAGGCATCGTACGCGCAGAAAACCGTATATTATTTTTTCATGTTTTTGTGTAGCTTGGCCTCTCTAGTGAACGAAAATGTCGAAGGGGCCCATGAACAACCCTCCACTTGTAAAGAAAAGTCAATCGGAACACATTGTAAATACGAATTTGAATTTCGCGCCAAAATCATTTTTGAGGTTTTTCTGCTTTTGGAAGCTTCGTCACTGTATGTTTGGGAGTTTTTCTGCATGTTGAGTTCGTGCCGTAACTATTTTCCATGTTGTCTTACGGTCGCACCAACTTTCTAAGAAAAAGTGCTGGATGACTGGCGAGAATTGGTGGCGGATCTTCATTTTTGACGCCTTCCAACCTGATTGCCCAACGTTTTTGACGCGCCAAAGCTTACCAGTGTGGTCTACCGGGCCCATTCATGAAATTGAGCCTGAAAAATGAAACGCAGAAAAAAATGAACCTTTGCAACGCAGAAAACAAGCTGCTGATTTTAGTAGAGATGATTATGTGGGGACATGCGAGATCTCAGGTAAAACTAGTTGTGGAGAATCGGACGAAAAGTTGTCCTGCAGGCGTACGAATGCAGGACAACTGTCGCAGACTCTGGGGAATTCTGGACAACTTTTCGCCCAATTCTCGACAGTTCCCGACAACTTCTCGACCAATTCCCGACAATTCCTTGCTCGATTCTCGACTGTTAACATACATTTATACATATGTACAACTGTATGTACATACCGAAAATCGGGGCTCCTGCCCAACCGTTGTTTACAACGTTCGCTGAAGTGCATGTGTGGTTTCACACCACCCTGTTTGACGATTTTCCAACTTGGCACGCTTCTTCAACGTTTGGGAGAGGAAAACTGTGCATCGTGTATGCTGTGGGTCTACAACATCGTTCAACATGGGTCGCTATTGGCATTGCCCAACACCAGTGCGCTATCAATGTAGTGGTCCTCAGAATTACTCTAACATGAGACGGTGAAAGTTTGAGTAGAGAGTAAATCGATCACGCTAAACTCAAATATCCTACTCTCTTGGGTCCTAGTTTTCAAAATTGTCGACTTCCGCCGGGACCACACCTGAGGAAGGTGTGAGCCACAATATTGTAGCGGTGTTCAACCTCCATCTGGAGGTTTGCGTGGATGTTTGCATGCAAGGTAAAAAGACCCCGATAGACTCGAATATCCTACTCTCGTGACCCATACTTTGCGAAATGTGGACTTCCGGCGGGTCCACACCTGCAGCTAGCGGCCAATTGTACATCAATATAATGCTAAACAACCATTGCAAGGCTTAAAGTTACAAATTTCGTTCAGAACTGAATCGTTCGAGATTTATTCGAATTAACAATCTCAATTTCAAACGTTATTCTGATACTTCTTGGGTAACTTCTTGATAAAAATATATTTTAAATCTGACTGCTGCAACTGTTGATCATCAAAAAAAGATCAGTACTTGAAAGCTCTAAAACTCCAGAATTCACTAATTTGGAAATTCCATCTTTTGGTATGTCCGCTATTTCAAGAAGATGAAAATTTAGAAAAAAAACCAGTTTGATATTCCAGAAATCGTTGAAATACATTATAATTGATAACCAACTAGAGGAATGGAGAAAAAAAAACCACAGAGGACCCACACAAAAAGAAAAGAACGAAAACAGCAGTCGCAACATTTGAAGAATGTGGTGTAAAGAGGGTTCTGAAGTGAGGTCCTGAATTATTGTGAAATTTTCGACATATCCTCAGAATATCCTCAATCTCGGAAGGAGTTGCCGAGAAATCTGTCCGAATTCTCGGCAAATACTCGTTCCCCCGAATTCTCGGCAACTTTCTCTGGAATTTTGAACAAATCGGTCGCAATTCTCGACAAATACTGCGAATCTCGGAATTCTCGACAACTTCTATCAAATTTCTGGACAATTTCTCGATTGTCGACCGATTCCCGCCAACTATACGTCCGATTCTGGACAACTAGTTTTACCTGAGATGTGTGTAACGCAGATCACAGTTAAACACAGTGATAAATTACACAATTAACACCTGATCAATATGAAGTCCGAAGAAGAACACGTTAAACATCCTTATCCAAATGGATATCTTCTGGTTACCTGCAACTTACCGGAGCGGAGTAGCATTTTGACACATCCACGACCACGCCTAATTTTGAGTGCCCGCACGTTTGTTTTTCGTGGAATTTTGCGTTACCGTATACTGTGTGCCATCGGTGGGACACGTTCGCTTGAATGGCACGCCACTAGAAATTGATTTTCGTTTCTTTTGTCCACCGCGTAGCAATCAGGGGCCGGATTCATCAACGATAAAACCTTGGTTTTAGGGTATAATTTACTCCGCGGGGTAAGTTTTTGCGATTTATCAAAAAATAAACCCCAATTTTTGGGGTATATATGGGAGTATCCGATACATACCTTTGGGGTTTATTTTGGGGTATGGAGTGGAGTTAATTAAACTCGAGGTATAAATTACCCCAAATTTCGTTGATGAATCCGGCCCCAGCGGGGTTAACGTTGTATCAAAATTTCTGCTCAAGAAACTCTTTCCTCCAAGAGAAAACATTGCTTGAATTCACAGCAGGGTTAGGAGGGAATATTATTTCGCCAACGCTGTCCCAGTGATCTTCACTGAGATGGTTTACTCTGAATACGGTTCATGAAAGGTGTCTGTTTTGAATTTCTGTGTGGTTTAGATTCTGCTTTGATGGACCTGAAAGTTCGGATTTTGAAAAAGCGATATTCTGGGGGATAATAGGGGTTGTAATAGGTTCGCCTCGTTACAGCCGAAAATATCACGACTCCAGCTACACTTCCGCTCGTAGGATCTGGTCAGAAAACGGGCGAAACCGGGTTTTTGCGTCTTTTTCGTCTTTTTCGAATAATTCGCTTCAAACTCAACCTTGTGCGAAACAAGAGCAATACTCATGATCCTGGCGTAGAGGGCTATCAAATGGTATGGCCATTGTTGGGGTTACGTTGGGATTTATAAAAGTGTCGCATTAAACCAGCTCTCCATATACGGTAGAAACAGGACCACGAAAGCCAGAGACGGTAGCGCCCTCGTCGCCACGGTACTGTAATCAGAAACGTGGCTGATTGCGAAACTTTTATAGTTCCCAGAGTAACCCCCACAATGGCTAGATCATTGCATAGTCCTCAACGCCAGGATCAGGAATATCACCATAGTTTCGCTCAAGGTTGAGCTTGAAGCGAGTTATTCAAGGAAGGCGAGAAAGACGCAGAAACCCGTCCTCGCGCATTCTCTGACCGAATCCTACGAACGGTATTGTATGATTACTTTCTCAGAAAGCTAAAAATTTCAATGGAAGAAAAAAGAACTAATCGTTCGCTTGAACGATTGTTTTTGCTGTCATTTTTTCTATATGAGTCCGAGCTATTTTCACAAAAGCTCTAATACCGAGGTATAGTTGAGCTACCGACGGACCACGAAATCTGAAGTTGAGTTTACGTTAGGTTAATACATTTGTCACGAGAAGGTCTGAAATATCCTTCTTGTGGCGGAGAAATCCTCCCAGCGGTGGGACACGCGGTCCGAAGTGGTAGTCAACGTGTGTCCCACTGGTAGGACACGTAGTGAATCGGTTAACCACGAACTGTACTTTGTCGTAGACTAATGAAAGAGACTCGGTCGGCTGATGTACAATATCGCTGGGAGGTTTTGGTCAGAATTCTTGCGGCGACGCCTGTTCGATAATTTCTTTTAGAAAAAGTAATTTCTACCGGAAGATTTTTTGCGTTTTTTTTTCTTCCAAATCTGGAATGTTATATGCTCAGACAGACCATCCCTCGGAGCGGGACCGGCTCCTCCCAATTATGACGTCATCGCCCGGACAGCGGCCGAGGGCGAACTGGCGCCGCGGTCTCTGTCCGGTGCCAGTTCGCCCCTCGGCCGCTGTCCGGTCGCCCTCGGGGCGACAGCGGTGCCAACTCCAGAGATAGATAGGCGCAGAATTGGTTGTTCTCTGAGTGATAAACTGTGGAATCTCAGTGGCAGTGCGCCGGACGCCGGATAAAGTGTGCGGGACCCCAGTGACAGTGTGCCCGACGCCGGACAAAGTATACGGGACCCAAGAGGGAGTTCGTCAGACGCCATGAAAAAATGTGCGGGACCCAAACGGGAATACGTCAGACGCCGTGAAAAAGTGTGCAGGACCCCGAAGGAGTGTGCAGGATGTCATGAAGTGTTTGCAGGCCAAGCCGAGCCGTCATGGCGCCCCTTGCACAATCGGTTTCCGCTTTTTTTTCTTGTCTTTTCGCTTTCTGTGACTACTCAGGCAGGAATATCGGATCACCCGGCGAATTTCTGTCCTCTTTCGCCTTCCCGAAAACAGCCACTGCGATTTCCCCGAGTTTAAGTTCTTTACCCATTATCCGAGGGACCATTAAAGAGTACGTGGTGCAGGGGCAGACATGAAAAAAACATTGTCAAGCGAATGATCACGTCCTAATGTGTTTATCACTTCCACAGCCGGTATAAAAGGTGCCTCATCTCACTCGAGTCCTCATTCGGGATTCTGATGCCGGCCATGGAAGGTGACTTGGAGTCCCTCTCCGGAGGCCAGCGTATTTTTGGACGCTGAGGGGATACGGGATCCTCACAGCTGGAGCGGGAGGGGTGGGGCGGTTTTCGCTGCGGTCCGCAGGGAAAATGGTTCTTCACCGCAGACGTCAGCAAAGGTTTCGCCCTTGTTGCGGACCGAGGCAGGGATTTCTCTGCCGTGGACCGCGACATTCAAGCACCTCTCGGGAAGAGGCGGATATAAAGAAAAACTAGGGGGGAATTTTAAAAATCGCCCGGACAGCGACCGCAGTGCCAAGTGAGACTGAATATAGCTCCGAGCGGGACTGCGGTCGCCCCGGAGAGCGGCTGCTGTGGCCCGAGTAGATGGCTAATTTTCGCTCGGAGCAAAGAGACAGCGTCGCTCGAGTAGCTCTCCGGTCCCGCTGCGAGCGATGGTTCGCCTGAGTGGGATGCAGGTGAAGAGAGGTGTACAACAATGGAATGCTTGCTAGAATTTGATTTCAAACAAAAAAATCCCAGTGTTATTTCTAGGTCATTCTGCCGTACTCGTAGAGACGTGCAGCCGCATAGTATATTGGCATTCTGCGTAGCACATGGAAAATTTAATCTTGAACAATTTTTGTACTTTTGTACCCTAACAACTATTATACCGTTGGATAGCCCCTTTAGAATCGCAGACGGCAGATGGGAACATCACTTCTTGACTTGTTGTAATCTCTATTTCGGAGCGATATTTACTTTGTTCCATCGCGTGCGTGTGCGGCATGGTGGGAGAGACAACGAGGGAGTGTGTGAAATTAGGAGAAGCAGCATACACGTGCATATGCAGGCAATGGGCTTGAGTAAATACAGCTCCGAATCGAGAAAATGTAAAGGGTTTTCAAGTCTGAAATTTATAAGTCCGCTACTTGTGTACTCAAGAGTGATTCTTGTCCATTACCATTTTACCTTCTGGGCAGCTTCGTGGTATTCCGCAATCTCTGTACTAAGGAGCGTGTGCAAACAGTCAACTAGTCGGATAAAGCGGTCAGCATTCCGCTAATAGCCGTTACTGTAACGTGATGCTAAATCCAATTCTATTCTTTCTTAAAGGCTTTCTTAAAGGGGTTCACGATAAAAAATGTGTTTCAGTTTCCACTAGGTTCCGATCAATAGTCCCGTTCTTCCCTTCATTCTCAACTTCTCTCTTTACTCAGGTCAGCTCGCATACATCGGCTGCAAAAGACGGAAATTACAAGCCTCGAACAACTCGTCCACCATCTTTCCTTAGCTCAAATTTTGAGGGACCATAACTCCGTTCCCAGAAGGTCTTGTACTATTTCAAAGATATCATTGAAATCAGCATGGGGCCGTTTTCAAGATAGGCGGGAAAATAGAGAAGCGATTTTTTATCGTGAACACTGGCTTTAACAATCAATGACTTCCAGTATCTATCATGCTCAACCACTGGTTGCTTTTGCTTACCACTTTGTTTTGAAGTTCGCTCAAAAATAAACAAAAGCATTTCTAGAACTGTTGTTAGGAAAACTGCCCTCCTATGACTATCGTTAACTTGCCATTTTTTAGGAACCAGTCTCTCTGAAGTTGTATTTCAATAGCTTTTTTCCGGTCTTGAACGATACTGTTTCCCCGCCCTATGGTGTTTCCACCGCGCCCACGGCGCTCACTTGGAGACGTTTTCCATAGCCGCGTAGAAACGTGGACGATGGTTACTGTTCTGTGGATACGTGGAGACTTGACCTTTAGTTTACCTTGAGGACGAATCTACTTGGAGTAGATGTTTTTTTTGGTTTGGGCCGGACTGTGCTTTCAAAGCGTCAAAATCATGATGAAAGTCGTTCTAGTGTTCCCCGCAGAAAATATGAAAGCGGGTGGTTAGTGTGAGATTTTGTCTGACAAGCTCGATAAACTTTGTTACTCAAGCCGAGCGTGTTCTGATTGGCGTGTAGGTCTTCACTCTCGATTGGTTGCTGATAAAGGTGAGAGATGTGTAGCATAGATTGACCACTATAAGAAAACAGTAGAGAGGGAGAGCCACTACACCTACTCGAGTGAGCTTACTGCGTCAACTGTCTTTTGGCTTGCCTTTTCTTGCTGGAACACTTTGACAGCGGTGTCCCTAGCGTACGTTTTCTGCCAGAAACTCTGTTATGGCATAATAAACACCAAAAAAAGGACTCCTACACCATGATTCAACCAAACCTACAAGTTTTGACATTTTTCAAAACTTCTTTTGCTTTGCGAGAAGCCGCATCCTATGCAGTTTTCGTGGAAAAAAGTCAGTCATTCTCTTGGAATCAAACAGAAGATCAAAAACATCGAAATAACTCCGCAAGCATCTTTTCAGCCTTCCAACTGTCATTGGAGTTGATGACAGTGTTGAGATTTAACTGCTTGACATTTGCTTGACGAAAACCGATTAAATAAGCTGACGAGCACTTGCGTCCTTACAGCAGCTTGTTCGAAGTCTTCGCATTCTATAATTCCCAAATGGCCCCACCGTATTCCTCCAAATCTATCAGCGATTCCTTCCGGATCTCTATCATCCCTAAGAGATAAGATCATTTTTGTAAGATCCTCGTGGATGTTACCTCCCACGCTGCCGCCGACATCCTCTTTTCGCCTCCTCCTCCGCGCATGTATTCACAATAATCCGCACCTCGGAGCGGGCTCATACAAAGGTGTTCGACGATATTATTCAACATAAACCTATGACGGTAATTGCCGACATTATTGCCTATTAGCGCGACCTCACACGCCTTACCGTATCCGCGGAGGCGCCCATCGCGTTCGCCACAGTTCAGCGCTGCTATCAGTCAAGTCCCGTTTTTGCAATTCTCCACATATCTCCGCGGACCTTGGAAATTTCGAAAGGGACACTTGAGTGACTACATAGTCCGTGCATTTTCGAAGTCTCAACAAGAACATCATTGAGCGTTGAAGATGAAGACTAAATGTTTGATTAAAATCCTAGAGCCAACGTTTTTCGAGCAGAGATCGATAGCCAGGAAAGAACCTAATAAAAAAAACCAAAGCTCTCCAGCCGCTTCGCGGCTGGAGCGATTAATATGTGGCAGCAAAGTTATTTTACAAAGGTTATTTTTACAATTAATGAAACTACTAAAAGAGAGCTGCACTATACAGTGGATTTTGAAAAACAGATAAGTGAACCTTCTTATGGATCCAACAAACATTTCCTCTGAAAAGAAAATGTCTGAATGGTTTCAGTGCACCTGGGAAAAACGAAAAACCTTGTCAATTATTACTGGTCTACTATAGTAATATATTAGCGCACGCAACACGACCGGATTCAATTATCTTGTCGAAGTAGAAGTTCGCGATGGGAAGACGCTGTACTCAGGCACTGTCGCTAATTTCGCGACAGCTTTTCGGCTACTAGCTAGAAGGAGGACCGGAGTTCGACTAGCTGGTAGCCGAAGAGAAAGCACTCCACGGTCCGCAGCCGTAACCATCCTCCCTCACAGTCTGCAGCCGTTTCGTCATCTAGATGCCAACCCGGCTGCAGATCGTGTTTTTTCTTTTTTCGGTTTTTCCAGGCTCCGAAGAAGGCGAAAATTGCCGAAACGTCGGCCAAATAAAGAACTTATAGCAATCTTGGTCTCGCTTCAACCACGCAATACCACAAGTGTCAATCGCCATGCCAAGACTTATCGAGAGTCTCACGTGGACAATTGTACACATGGCGCTGTGCATACTGTATGGTACTCTGAAAATTTCCCCGCAAAATTTACTCTTGGGACCTTAGCACTAGAAATCATTATATCTTCTTATACCACACCTCATAACTATTCTAAATTATTTTTTAAACCTTAAAACATTGAATTGGAGAGAGATGATAAAAAACTCTAAAACGTGCCACCGCATGCATTCTGACCAAAACCTACGGCGGTATTTTGAGTGTGGCTAAATCAGCTACACCAAATCTAGCGAAACGTGCCAGAGTCTTGAGAAAAGCTGACGACGGACTGGCGTTCCTCTTCAGTACCTTTAATAACATTCTTAGGGACTTCTGTAGTAGTCGTGATCCATGTTCCACTTTGCGGACCGTAATTTTCAAAAAGAAAGTCCGCTCGAAGTTTTGTAAGGGGAGAGGAGGGGGTACAGTTTATGGCAACGGGAAACCCGGTGGTGCGGTTGCGTACTTTCACTAAGCATACTGTAGCCATGGCTGCCTCGGTTCCAAGTTTGCCATCAATCGATAACTAACCTGCTAAAATTTCCTTCTATGTTATGTTTTTTCTCTTTCTTTCATTTTTCGTGTTATTCCTGTTTCTATCTATAACAAAGGCACTAGCTGTGTTTGTATTGTGTGTAGGGGTAAGACTTACCGTTTTTTGAACACTTGCAATGCTTTTTCTCCAAAATTCACTTTTTATCGTCGATTATGGCGGGACGTCCGTGAAGGAGCACCCAAGCGCCCTAGGTGACTGCAGATTTTCAATTTGTTTCTCAATTTTTGAAAAAAAGGCACCGGAAACGTTGAAAATTGTATGTTTCATCACCACGTACCCAATACCAGTACAACTAGTGCCTTTATTATAGATACAGCTGAAATAACGAAAATGAAGGAAATGGAGAAACTTGTAAAGAAATTGTCTGATGCTTGCTTATCGATTAATGGCAAACTTGGAACCGAGCCAGTGGCTACGGTATGTACATATGCTTAGTGAAATGATGCAAATGTACCCCTGCCTTTTTCCGTTGACTTCATTTCCGTCGCTGAATATGAACATGAGGTTGTTTTCAGTTTCTGAGGAAGCAAGGGTCTGCTTTGATAGATTTGAATTCGCAAATATGGGCACGTTTAGCTACCGTGATCCATCGTCTAAAGCTTACAACTAATTGAGATCAAGGTTTTGGGCTGAGTAGCACACACTGCATAACCATGGTGAGCCGGTAGATGGATATAGTTTTTGCAGATGCGGTGGAATGTTTAGACCCTCCCTTGGTGGGAGTTGAAGAGTTTAGGTGAGAAAAATTCGTGTTATATGATGTACCTATCTTACAATTTCAACGTCATCTCTGCAATACCAGGGGATCAACTATCTGCCTTAACAATTTCAGTAGAAAATTACTGTAGAGACAAATTAATGGCGAATTTTGGAGGTTAATGTTCGTGCAGCCATCCAAATATACAAGTCAGTTTAGGGTTTAGTATTGTCAAACTGTTACTCTTAAGAGTCAAAGCCAATCTAAGGACCACTTCCTTGTTTGATAATCCGAAAAAAAACATGCAAAAAATCAGTCAAGGACTTTCTGAGCAGGTTCTCGATTTTTTTTTATTTCATTTGATTTTTGAAAAAGATTTCGTCTTTTTTGACAATAAGCATTTCAATCAAAAAATAGTAATTGCAAACAATTGTTCAAGTTATCGAACCGGAAAGGTAAGCTGGGGGCCTCTCTCATGCTTTTTATCAAGCAAGATGGGAATGCAGTTTTGATTTTTTGAAATTTCTCTCACCAGCCGCATTGTTGAGCTGATATCCGGTCGGTTAGCAGAAATTATCTATCTATCAGAACTTGTACCTGATCTGGTTTATTCGCTTTCTGAGAAAAAAATTGTATTACGGGTGTGGACTTATTTTTTGCTTGTAGTACAAAAAGCGGCTGAGAGAACTGTTACCGGGGCAGTAAAGCAAATCGTTACGACAGGTACAAGCCACTTGTTGAAATTCTGCAAATTAGAAAATTATTGAGGGATTTTACGATGGTAAAAAATGGTTTCGACCCACAGATTGTTTTTTTATTTTAAAGCAACTTTCGTGCCCTGATTCCTGTTATATGGATCAGGCCACCAGCCCTTAGGAATCAGCGCCACGCCGAACAAGCCCCCGAAAAAGAAAATGGGAAGATTATCGAGACCGTAAAGTTGTGCACTTCGCACGTTTATCCAATGTTTTCGGATGAATGTGATGACAAGGGATTCGGTGGACATCAAAGGAAAAGGATTAGGGACGAGTCCATGTGCCAGACCTCGTTGAGAGATGTATTATACCTCCTTCACCCTCGGATTACAGCAATTACCCCATTGGTGGCTGGCCGTCGGCAGGCCGACCGATCTACCAACGTGTTGCTTCAATGAACAGAAGTAGCGCGACCAGCTGTTGGTTGGGTCTGGCTGGTGATCTACACTCATAGGTCCCGAAGGACGGTCATTTTACTGAGTTTCCAGACAGGTCGCATGCAATTTGTGAAGGATTCACTGAAATGTTCTCATTTCCCGTAACTTCAAATTTCGACAAAATGTATTTCTGAAGGCAAACATTATATGGCTCTTGCACCCCGAGAGTTTGAGCGTGAGCATGAGTGTGGGTAATAGCGCTTTGTTCCCCGAAAATCATGCGTCGATCGCGAGCGCATTGTTCGACGATTCAATCACTGGAAACAGTTCCCATCGACGATGGAACAATCGAATTCTCACAGCGCATTCATAATTCGCGCTCTCCATGAGCAGAAACGAGGCCCATCCCTCCATGTACATCCACACCACCCTGACTGAGGATGAGTGGCGAGAAAGTCCTTGATCATATAAAATAGACTGAGAGGAAACCCTTCATTGTTGAGCAGGCTCTATTAGTAATTTCTACGCAGGCCCGCAGTCTACCTTGAAATAGACGGCATCGTGCACGCACATACGGTCATTCATTATGTACCGCTGCATTGTTTCCTTCGGGACTAGTCAGGCCTCACTGCTTTCGGAATATTTTTGTTTTCATATTTCTGTAATTTCGCTTCAAATATTCAAGTAGAAATAGATAAAGAGCTGCTCGGGCAACCGCGGCATCCTTTCCGATGTCGCGTTCAACACGTTTTTGGCCGCAAATAGACAACGACATTTGTAGTCATGCTCATTCGTTCAACTACGATGAGCGGCAACCAAATTTGGATCCAGTACAGTCAAAAGTTTTTGCCACTCTGAATTAAAAGGTATATGTGGAGTGTTATTTCGCATGTTAGCAACCAGAATTGTTTGGAACATGCAGCTCTGCAGGCAAACATGCGCTTGCATACAGCGTCGTCATGGAAAGTATGCCAGGAGATGCAGTCTAGGCTGTGAGAGGTGATCGCTCCATCTATTCGTAGTTTGCCACTTCCGAGTCCGAGCTCCACACAGCGTGAGCGGAATTTGGAGAATGTCATTCTCAATATGCGAGAGTTATCATATGTCCTGCGCAAATTCAGCTTCTATGAACTGGAGTTTCTTAGGAGTCGACGTTCAATGAGCCGGCAAGTGGAGGAGCACCTAAGCTAGTTTCTACCGTTTTATCATCTCTAATCGATCGGCAAAGATGATTTCGAGTTGTTTTCCCTAGTGAATGAGCGCGAAGTGGGGTTACAGTTGTTTTGAAGTCGATTTGTAATTGATAGTCTCTAGCATAAGTCGATCCTTAGTTCAAGTAAGCTGGTTTCAAGCTAAATTAGTCAAATTAAAGTTTATTTTGCAAGTGATTCGTGGGAATCAAATGATCCAAAAAGTTGTGAGTACTTTGCCGCGTGTATTCGACGTTTAAAGGCAGCATACACGCTCAAAAATGGTTTCGATTTTATGACATAAGAGTTGGAGCTGGAAGCATCGGAAACTAACAAAATGCAACGAAAACTGGATGCAAATGAAGAAGTGAAAGTTGTTTTTGTTATGGAGGGAAAGTGGACGAGGCACGCTGCAGCATGTCCGCTTTGTTCAAATTGCGGAGAACTGTATTAGAACGCCTATGCCGTTGAAAGCCTCAAAAACCAGCCAAAGTGACCGTATTCGAACAATCAATACGGTAGAGTTGGTGTAGGAAGTGGAGCCTACGAAATTTTTGACTAGATTTTGCTCACATTTGGTAGTTTTGACTCGTTTTTGACGCTTCCAACGGTACGAGCGTTTTAGTGTGAGCCATACGACCTCAGTATCATCGTTATCTCAACAACTTTTTTGAGCATGTATGCTGTCTTTACAGGCTCGCAAAAGTTTTCGATTTACCGACGCTAACTTGCTCGTTCCGTCTACGTCTCCATGTTGAGCTAATATAGCGTCGGGACCAGGGGTGTGCGGCAAAGGAATTTAAAATTTCGGCAAACGGCAACGGCAACGGCAAACCCCAAAAATGACCGGCAAACGGCAAAACGGCAAACGGCAAAAGCGATTTTGTGCTACAATACACCAACATTTACTTAAAAGGGAGGGTTGCCAACTTCAGTTGGAGTTTCGGGATGCAATTTTAATATGTTCTAGGGGGAGGACAGTGTTCCAATATCCTATGCTCAGAATCTGCCGAATGTCTCAGGTAGTCCCTAAAAAGGTCAAACTCTGATCAAGGCCTGAACGGTTCGGTCGAAGTGGGTAGAGCTGACCTAATTCTTGAATTACCTTTAGATATGTTCAGAATAGATGCAAACAATTTTGGGGCATTGATTCTGTTAAGATAAGGGATTATGCATTGTTGCCCAGAACCTGATCTATTTTGAACATACATAAATGTATTTCAATCGTTAAACCAGCTCACCTCTGCCGAGCCGTTTTGGCCTTGTTTGAATTTGGACCTTTTCAGGGACTGCCTGAGGCATTTAGCAGATTCTGAGTGTGGGATAAGGGAACACTGTCCTCCCCCTAGAACATATCAAAAGTGCATCCCGAAAATCCATCTGATGTAGACAACCCTTCCTTGTTAGCCATGTCGTATTCCATGCAATGCAATACCCGCACTAATTTACTCAAAAAGTCGCGAATTCGCGACTTTTCGTCATAACTCGGTTCAAAGTGACCCGTTCGGGGAGCTAGGGACATATTTGAAATCACAATCGAGACCTCTTCATTTTGAGCACACACATTTCTTGACCTGCAAACAAGGCATATAGAGTTAACAGGATATTCGAGTGAACGAAAACACCACTGACGTCCCGTTCTGAGCTTAAACGGGGCCAATCGACTAGGGACTTGTCCTACAACTTCACTACCTGATCCTCTTTCAAATATGCACTACAGCAGCCCCATTCGGAAAAGTCGATTTTTCTTCCTCTTCACAAGTTCATTATCGCTTCAAACAGGACCCGGTTAAGAGTTGTTAGTGCTCAAAATGAAGAACTTTCGATGCTGATTCCAAATATGCTCCTAGCTCCCCGAACGGGTTACTTTGAGCCGTGTTATGACGAAAAGTCGCAAAAGTCGCGATTTCGCGACTTTTGCGGCTTTTTTTCGAAAAAATTAGCGCTGTATCTGCCAGTTATTTTACTGTTAGTATCAAGTAGTAGGCTCAGGGATATTAATTTCGCTCACTTCAAACTACGAGTGAATGGTTATCCTTATGAGGATGCAGGAGTGGAGTAAGACTAGTGTAGTTGAATGCAGTGCTCACGGTAAAAGCAGCCTTTGAATTGTCAAATCAAAAGCTCCGAGAGGCATGTTGCTCGAATGCACAGAATGAGGGGCACCTAAAGACAGTTCGACTGGTACAACGCGCGCGGCGGAAGTCCGCTGCGCTCACTTCGTCGCTGGAGCGCCGCGTGCAGTGCGTTTAGCCAGCTGGACTGCTCTTGGGCTCTTCCGTTTCTGTGTATTTGGACTACAAGCCCACACAAGGCCAATAACAGCAACAATGTCGGCTAAAAACAAGCAAAAAATCGATCTATACTTTCCCGAAACTTATATGTGATTTACCCGCACCACTCACCTCCCCTGTGGCTACCGAGGAAGGGGATGGGGCGAGTATACCACTTCAAGTTTCAGGGCCGTATATTGTTATTGGTTGCTCGTTTTAAGCCGGTTTTCCACACTGTTGTTGCGATGGGCCTCGAACTCTTTGATTTCTGGCAAAAAGTTGAATGCGGTTTCAATCGTTGCCTTCAAAGATTTTTCATGGTTTAATTTTTACAACATTTCATAACAAACCCAGCTCTGTCAATGAGTCAACCCTCCATTCTAGCTAATGATCTCGAAATCAATTATATTATTGAACACCGCCTTTAAAGGCAGTGGTCAAGATGAAAAACGTTATCAAAAAAACCACAAAAATCAGCTTAGATATAAAACAGCCTAAAAACTATGAAGGTAGCGCGGTGAAAAATGGGCTAGAATTAGAGTTATTAAGACCCTAAATTTCCAGTTCGTGCACACGTGCACAGAAAGATCACAGTCTCATGCCAAGCAATCAAAAATCATCGACACTCAGAGGAAGAAATAAATGCAAAATTACCTAATAAAACAGTTGAACAAAGAAAGCAAGCACTTCAACCAATGTTTTTGACTAGATGTGTACATAAGTCCGAAAGTTCATTGAATGAAATTCAAGTTCAAGCCAGCCGATGTTCTTGATATTAGAGATCATCGATGCCAATGATGTGGGGTAGGCTCGTCCACCATCAAAAGACAAGTAAGTTCAGGCTTCGAATTTGGCCCAGAACAGCTATTTTTTCGCGATTTTTTCTTATAGGTTCTACTACTCTATACCCAGAAAAGGGTTTAGAGAGGAAAAGAAGACGAGCGTATTCGAGAGCGACCACTGCCTTTAATAACCGCTGTGAATATTGTTCAACTTTTAAAAAGCCGGACTTTACCATCAGCCCACCAACCGACGATAAGCGGGCCTATATATGCGAGTTCTCAACTGGTTCATATGTCTCAACAAGGCTGCTTTTGCGCTACAATTTTGATATCACTTGGTTTTGTTATCTTAGAACTTGCAGTAATCGGTATGCTTCTAAAAAAAGGGATTTTTGTAATTTTGGCATGTTTAAGGGGTTAGGAATTGATGATTAAAAAAGACATTTGGGGCTCCCAAACAATTTAGAACTTGAACGAACTCCTCTGATTTCCCAATCGAGATGTTTTCATCAGTTAGCGATTGAACGGGTACAATCATACATTGAATGAGCTGGAACTAGACGCCGGAACCAGTGAAAATAATTATTTGTAGCAGCTCCGAATCGCTGTCCAACCCAGAAACTGCGTTGAGCGCAAATCATGTTGTTTTAGCGAATTTTTGCCGAAATTTTGCCGTTTTAGACGGAAATTTCGGCAATCGGCAACGGCAACGACAAACCCCAAAAATGGCCGGCAAACAGCAAACGGCAAACGGCAATTGCCGCACACCTCTGGTCGGGACTCCTCACAGATCAGCCAAACCTTGCCCTAACACAAACTTCCTCAAATCATTCGCTCAGATACTGTCATTTTTGCTCCGCTTTGAATCTTTCAGCGGTGTAAGCGTTCTGCTACAGGTCTTTCGAGTCTGTTAGTTTCACAGTCTCAATCGAGCGTGTGTCTTGTAGTGTAACTCGTCCGTTTTCCACCCAATACGAAAAAAAAGATGTTTTCCTATCTCGTTATTTCTTTTAAATCTAACAGCCTCAGACCTCGAATTTTCACCATGAAGTTACTAGCATTTTTGAGCGTCTGCTATCTCTATAGGAGCGAAATTCCGGCCCGCAGTTGCTAACTTAACCTTCGCCTTCAAATATCTCATCACCGTGGACACTGCAAAAATTTTAAAAAATTTCTATTTCAGCTCGTTGGGACTACCTTACTCGAGCGCGTTGGGACTACTTTACTCAGTAGTCCCAGCAGTCTAACAGATCGCAGGTAAAACTGTTTAGTGAGAGTAATCTTCCCTTAGTGTTGTTCCAGTTCACGAACCCAGGAAACTTCAACTGCTGTGCAATTTGCAGCGGGCTGCTAATTTCTGCGCGGTCATTTGTGCAGATCAATTACATGCCGTGATCGCCGTGGCTACCTCAGGCTCCGTCCATACGTGGCGAAAGTGTGCGGTTACCCAAAATTCATGGTCATCGTGGGCATACAATTCGCTAGCCGCTCACAGGCGGTCTTTCTCGCGCGCCCTCGCCCGCTCGCTCTCGCGCGCTTACGCCAGCACCACGAAGCAAGCAACAAGTTTCAAGCTTACTGCTCCATAACTAAAGGAGCGTGATTAAACCTGTAGCAAAACTGTTGGCCTTCTTTTTCATAATCCCACCACGGAAGTCGAAAATCGTGAGAAATCGTCAGCCGTCACGCCGACTCGAGAGATTGATCACCCGATCAAACGTTTTCAATTGAATCAACAAGAGGTAGGGCGTGTTTGCCAGTGTTTATTTGCAGGCACGGGCTGCTTCAACATTAAGGAGCGTCGAGAGGTGCACAACAGCGGGAACGCCCGCTCTCGCGATGTATGGACGCTGCCTCAGGAAGTCGCGGCTTAGTACGTCGGCACAATAGCGTTAGTACTCCAGGGCAAAAATGGAGCACTAACGCTCGTTGTGAGCAGGAGCTGCTGGCAACGGTAGCATATCCTGCCAGCAGATGCTGGCGTTCTAACGCTCATTATCGGCAGCCTGTTCGGCAAACGGAGGAGGAATCTGGACTGACACCCTCTTTACCGGTGTTGGGTATGATCCTTATCACGGCCAGTAGCAAGGAGGCCAACCTCGCCGCAGTTCGCAATAAGGATATCAACTTTGCCACGGTTCTAAGCGAGGAGGCCACCTCAGCGATGGTTCATGGGGATGAAACCTTCAGCGTTTCAAAATCACCGTTCGGAAAGTGACACAAGGTCACCTTCTCTGACCGGCCTCGAACGGCCAACTGCCCCCTCAGCGAGACTGGTCGCCTTATATACCCGCCGCCGTCGTGCAAGAGGATGCTGCAATGTTCAATCGTATCAGGCAAATCAATGGAGGAGAGTGGACACTAGGAGAGTTGCTGCCGAACTCACGCGTGCCAGTGTAAACAAAGGGGTTGTAATCCAGCACACGCAACAGGAGCTTTGGCAGCAGCTCCTGCTGTTAGCAGTAGCTACAGCACGGGTGCTGCTAATCTCTTTGTGCCGGAGTGCTAACGCTATTGTGTCAAGTTACTAAGCCCCGACTGTTTGAGTACCGCGCTCGTCTAGGAGGATCAATAAACCATTAAAGGCTTCAAATGACTCCCGGTACTGAATACCTATGATTTCCAAGACTTTCGGCGAAAAAGTGGACTAAAAAATTACAAAACTTTGAGAATGGGAGCTTCAGCACCCACGCTAGATTAATCCATAATGCTTCGAACTTTGCAAAGATGTTTTTCTCCACACCGTGGATTTAAGATTTATTGCGGAATTCTCTTGCGGACTCTGAGGAATATCTTTCAACACATTATATGAGACAATCCACATGAGTCACTAATTTGTACAATGGAATCTCAGACAGGGCCATAATTTTCCTTGCCCTATCCATCTTTCTCAGGATTTTTCAGTGTAGACTGCTTTTTTTGGCTCTCTACTTCACCCCTTCAAGCAGAGGGAGGAGAGGGATGAGTGCGAACAGTTCGTCCATCCGTCGAATTAATGGAGTTTTCGGAAGGGTTGAGATTTGTTTTGTGTGAGCGTTGATTGTGTCATTGTTAGTCAATTGGAGCGTCGAATTCGTCTTCTCTTGCCGAATTCCCTCTGAATTGCCTTCCGCTCAACAAACTAAACGCTAAGAGATGATGGCTGTATTCAGCACATCATGCTCCATCCCCCACAATGCCCCCTCATCACGCATTTTTTCTCAAACATTCAACTCAAATTGTAGCAGTGAAAATTGTGAAAACGATTCATAAACAACGTCATCGCAGCTGATTGAGGTTTCAGTTTTTCACTACCTAATTATAGACTCACTCTCGATAGAAGGTTCTCATTTTGTGACCTATTGTAAGAATTACTTCATATTATTATGTGCTAATACACAGTAATACTTACAATATGTCTCTAAGCATTCGTCATTACGTTTTGAAGCTCTTCCACAAACCCGGCGGTTTTTGAGCTCGTAAAGGTCAAGCGAGTTTTTCGTCTAGAAAAAATCTGTGTTCAATCATAGGCTACAGAAGCAGTGTTCACGATAATGTACAATTTCGAGATTATTTGCTGGAACGATTTCTTGCGCCTCGATTAGAGCCAAAATGATGAAGAAACTGAGAAAAACGCCCTAGAAGTTCGTGAAAAGCTGTTCCCTAGTCCCGCATGTTCACTCTTAGAGGAACTGTTTGTTCAGACAGTGAAATATTTTGTGTACCCGTCCTTTGTGACTCTCAACTCTCTGTTCCTCCTTTCTTTCCTTCAGAACCTAACTTTGACTGTTTTTCATAACTTATTCCTTCGTTTTCGACAGGCCCCTTTATTTACCGCAACCGCCGAGAACACATTCAGTCTACCGGACTAGTCCAGGACTGAAAACTATTTCACTGAAATAAGGTGTTTTAGTGCGTTTTTCGTCGTTTTCTCGTGATATTAGTAACACATTATGGTCAATTGAGCTTTCAAAGGTATAATACTCACTAAATTCTACCCATTTTGTGTTTGACCCCTTGAAGGCAGTGTTCACGAAAAGAATCGTTTCTCTGCTTCTCAGCCTATCTTGAAGACGGTCCCATGCTGATTCCAATGATGTTTTCGAAATCGTACAAGACTTCTAGGAACGGAGTTATGGTCCCTCAAAATTTGAGCTAAGGAAAGTTGATGGACGAGTTGTTCGAGGCTTGTAATTTCCGTCTTTTGCAGCCGATGTATGCGAGCTGACGTGAGTGAACAGAGAAGTTGAGAATGAAGGGAAGAACGGGGCTATTGATCGGAAACCATCGCTCATCTCACGATCTCAAGCATTCATTTGTTTACGTCGGTGGGCGTGGAAAGTGCATCTGGGGTGTGACGAGCCGGCGGGTGTCCAACTTTGGGGCCGTAGGGGACCGTTCCGAGCTCATTTTTCTTAGTTTTTTCAACGTTAGGGTTGCGCTAGGCCTCGGAGCTGCCGATCTCCAGCAGAAAACCAGACATGGTTTTTATCGTGGACACTGTCTTTAACTAGGCTCATTTGTGGAAGAAAAGAGAGTTTGGTGGGTCACCCATGCACTGTAGCAAAGATGTAGAAGGTTGAAAGCACGTTATACCGTCAAGAAAGGTCGATCCTCCCTCAGTCATCTAGCACTCAAACATGCGGATTGGTAAATCTCATTTCCGAAAAAGTTCTGGGAAAAGAAAAACGAAAGGGATCCACCTGCTCAAAAAGATTAAGGCCCAAAACTATTCCCGACGTTCCAAATTCTGTTACACCGCACCGTCAAAATAGGGGCATGAATTCGGAAGGGAATAAATTATTGTTTTTTCTTTCGAAAGTTCTGGGTTCCTTGGAGCCTTCTAGGTATTAATCCCTTTTTTGGGGATTACCTTTGCTAAAATATTGAAAAAATAAGACATAATTTTTGCGTGTACGTTATTCCAGAAGGTAGCGCAGATTTCAAAAGATGATATTTGCAGGAATAGTCCTTTCTGTTACGACTCACTTCCCACATTGGACAAATGGCATTTGACCTTGCAGGCGTAAAAGATCTACTTCAGAATATTGGTTATTGTACTCATGTTCAGAAATTAGACTGAAAATTAGCAAATTTCAAGGTCAAAAAGGTACCTATTTTTCAAGAGGCCGGACCACATTTCATTCTTGTCAATGTTGGCAGAATACCGCTTCTGTTGAAAATATTTTTCTGTTAAAACTTGTCATGGCGCTTTTGGAGGTCGAACATTTGAATGAAATTTTTGCACAGGTATTAATATGAGCAAACGATTAACCTATACTTAATCTTCAATGGTCTACATAAGCAACCAACGATTTTTAAGTCTCATATTTTCAATCCGTGTCCGTAGTTCTATTGCAGTAAATTCAGAGATGAAACTTCTCAGAACGCGAGCTGAGAAAATTTTTTAGGGAATGGTCTGGCTTCAATCATTGGGACTGTCAGGTTCTACCTCCTAACAGAGGCCGAAAGGAGTCGTTGGCCATAATTCGAGAGTTCCTTGTTGATGTGTTCATTTCAGATTTGTCGGATTGCTTCCTACTGATGCACGATCATAGTGCTTCATGGCTAAACACTGAACTAATTGTTACCCACCTGACAAGAGTGAGCTTGAGGAAGAGGATGTCCATATGTACTGTCGATGGCGTAATCGCGCAACAGACCCCAACATGTGCACTCCAATCCGCCGTCTCATGATAAAATCGCCCTCCGCTTCGTACCATTGTTACCAACAGCTTCCCCCCCCCCTCTCTCATATTCCTGCCCCCTGAACTTCAGTTTTTCTCTCAAAATGTTCTCATTGACGATCAACATGATCGTTCAGTTGATGTGAGATGGCGTGTGAGATGAGGTGTTTGAATGGTGGTGTGAATTTTGTGACTGGCACTAAACTCGCCCTCGCCTCCCTATAACTACCAGATGTGACATTGCAATAACCCTCTCTCTGCTACACATATTCGAACAGAGAAGCGAAATAAAACCCGGCCAAATCACATCCTCAGCTGTTCCGAAACGATCGCATCATTAGCCGACAACGCGTCTTCTTAGGTAAACAATATCTCTACAAAATCTCACCAGCAATATTTTGCTATTCATTCAGGGACTCCGCCATGTGGTGGGGGGAACCTCCATTGGTATGTTAGCAAAGAGCATTTACCTTCCTGTGACCCTAGAGTTCCTCGCGAAATGTGTCCATATTTTATGGAATAAATTGTTCATATGTATACTACATACCTTCAGATCAGTCAGTCTTAGCATCTTCGTAATTGGCACCAGGCTTGTACGGAATCACTCTAAAAGGCTGCATCATACATCACCCTTCTGGTTGCGAAATTATTAAAGGCAGTGTTCACGATCTTTGAATTTTCACCGGAAATCGAATGTAACATCGACATGGATTGTGAAGAGACTTTGCGTTCACTGTTGAAGGTTGGCGCAAACTCGGTGCTCCTATGTAAAGCATGTGGCACAGAAACTGCGCCCACCTTCAACAGTGAACGCGAAGTCTCTTCACGATCCATGCCAACGTTACTTGATGGGGAAACAACAATAATGGGGAAAGAACGGTCAGAAAAGAGCACTATACGGCCCTCAAACTTGTATGCGCTACGAACTGTCTTTGCACTAATCAAAACAATCGATTGCCTCCAAAGCGCAATATGGCCGCGACGGAAGATCCTGGCCTAAAGCGGCGTCTAGAGTTCATTCGCGGCGCGACGCGACGTTATGTTTAGTATACGTATCGATCAAGCGACGTCGCGTCGCGTCGTCGCTAGGTGTTCACAGTGAAGAGGCGCGATGCATCGAATTTGACGCGCAAATTATAATCGCTCCGCGACCATCGCGTCGCGTTGCAATGCAACGCGACGCGATGGTCGCGGAGCGATTGTTATCATTTTTCTTCCATCATCGGGAACTCAAGTTGCGTTTTTAAATTTCTCAAGCCTTTTTAAAGACTAGATTGATTGAAATTGTCATGGGTTATTGTATTGTTCTCAGATGATACTGCAAAGAATTTTGTCTGCATATTTATGGACAGTGTGATGAGGGAGACGGCTTCGAAGAAATGACGAGCTATAAGGTTTTTTCACGGTTTACCAACGACCAAGCATAATTCGGTCTCATTTCACCGAAACATCTCTATTCTGTACTATCAACTCCAAAAAAATTCTAAGCATCATTTGCTTCCGATGTCTTTTAAATTGTTTCGTGATTAAAGAAACAAGTTGTCGCAACGAAAACAAAAATGTACCATAATAATACAGATAAAAGATGAAAAAGGTACACTACACTTAAATAGACAGAATAAGATCAAATATTGATTAGTTCTGCTTGGGTACGGAAAATTGCGGAAATTACGCAATTGCGCGTAGTCGCTAGGCGTTCGCGCGCCGCTCACACCTTGGTTTGCGCGCGACGCGATTTTCGCGTCGCCCTGACATGTGCCATGGAGTCGTGCCGCGAAAACTCTGAACGCCGCCTAAGGCCGGGATCATACATACTTCCCGCGACCAGCTACGCGACGCATTGCTTGACATACATATCGACGGAAACTCGATATGCCTGGCATGCACTATCGCTGTTGCTTGTCGCGAGAAGTATGATCCCGGCCCAACTGTTTTGAAATGTGGTGTCAAGGTGTCAAAACGTGCAGTCTAGTGTAAGCTTGCTGATACCTTGATTTCCACCCTTGTGTGATTCTCCCGTTCTAAGTTATAATCGCTTGTATGGGTAATCTTTGTTGAGGATAAAAGCAGGGTAGTAATCCGAGAAGCCATTTTTCTCTTAAGTATACTCATTCAGTAAGGAGGGAATTACGGAAGAGACAGCTTCTAAGTCGTGGACATACAGTTTTTGAACTGATTCAATTCTCTCCGCACTTCTTATTGACTTACATAAATTTTCAAGCCAAATTGCAGTGTGAAATGCATAGGCAACTGCAAACATTTTAGGCAAATTTGTCGGCAGGGTCCACACTTATCCTTATATAACTTCTGTTCTAGGGGTGAATAATCATCCGACAAGACCGAATATAAAGCGGATCGCTGAGAAAACTCTTGACGATCAGCATAAACGCAACTCAACAGTTTATATTTTGCAGTGTTGGGCGTTCATGCTCACAATCCTCTATTTTAAGGACAACTATGACTTGTGAGTGTGTGTGGAGCGAGGGGAAAGACAGCGAGAAAGTGTGCGGGAGAAGGAGACCCAGCATACATGCGCATCCGCACGCGATCGTCTGCAGTAAAGTTCAGATCGAAATAGAGGGTATGGGCGCTTCATTGATCCGTATTTCAGTGAGAAAACGTGACTCAGACCCAATAACGCGTGGACCGCGGTGTCACGAACGCCGTAAAGCATGTTGTAGATGGACACACAGAGTTCATTCATCCGACTAGATTCAACTAAAGGTAGGGCTTACGATAAGATTCCATATTCTAGTTTCCGACACTTCTGAGTAGGCAGGTCCACGAAGTAGAGGATAGTGAAGAAAGGTTCCCACAAAACTCTTAAAAATCATTAGAAAGAACTGTTAACAAAAAGCCTCTAGAATATTTGATTAGGCTTGTTTGCTGTGTTTCGTCAACTGCAGACCTTTAGCAATGCAAGTTCGCAAATGGATTTGCGCTTCAAAATTCTTAGGTGACTTCGTTTTCTGTTTCTTGTCCCGAAAACTCTGGCAAAATAAGGTGGTTCAATGCACATGCTTGGATGTTAAAATCTTTTGGGATAAAGAGTATTCAAAAATGTGAATATTGTTCCTTTGATGGAATGTGGACAACTACATAATACATGACGTGGGCGGGATGATCCAACGGCACAACTGCCCTTACACTAACCCTATCAGTCATCAGCGGAAAAGCAATACGCTGTGGCGCAGCGGTCAGGTCGGTCGCATCCCTCTGCGCACGGTAGATTTCGGTCTCATTCCAGGGTCGACCACATAGCTATTCGATCGATGATTTGGAAAGGTTTTCGTTTTCTAGAGAGGTTAACAGAACTCTAATACGGACAACGGCTGGCATCCGCACGTCGTTTACCGGGTAAATGCCACATTGACAACAATTTAACTACACTAGGAAACTCTTGATTCGGACAGAAGGATTTGATTATTCATTGATACCGTGTGCTAAGATGAGAAACACTATTCTCACTCTAAACTCGTTAGAATCTCGTTGAAAGCTAAGAGACGCGTGTATAGTATCCAAACTACTATCTGGGCAGCTTGGTGTTAGAGTGTCCCGAATCTACAGTTTGATGGAATCGAGAACCAGCGGTGGACAGGTCAAGATCTCATTTTCAATGCCTAGAACCAATCTGAGGAGGCACATGTTCACATGCAGGGCAGGCTTAATCTATTTGAAGCTGAAGTATACCGCCTTACCAAATATGATTACTTACGGTTCGTTCAAACGTGTGGCTGGTACGAAGTTACTGAGTTTTTAGATATGTATTAGGGTTGTTTTACACAATTATTGTAGCGTTTTTTCTCACAATTGTCTTATACGGCGTAATAAATGAAATGAAATGAAATGAAATTTGGCACTGAATTCTGAGGAAAAAAAAGGTTTTCAATCATTCAGTGAGGGAAATAACTTCGGTTGATTAGGTTCCTCCCAAATACTCAGCATTATGTCAAACATTTCTCAGCCATTGACATCTTCGTACCAGAGTTGACGTTAAAAATTGTTTTATGTTTTCAGCAGGCGTACGCAGGGCTGGGTACTCTGAGAGAATCTTTCGCGCTAGTACCGTGATGCTTCCGCGAGCCGCGATGGTACCGTGTTTGCCTCCCCCTCGTCCCGCGATCCGCGTTCGTTCCGCGATAGTTACCCAATCGACCATTCCGTTGACATTTTCTTGCTTGTACCGTGATGGTACCGCGATTGTTACCAAGCTTACAGCGCTAGTACCGTGATGAACCCGCGGTGCACGGTGGTACCGTGATCGTTTTCCCCCGGTTCCGCGCTCTCATGCTGCGCAGATTTGTAAAACAGCGCGAAATACGGCACGGGTAATACCTTATAGCTTCGTGTTGATCTGATAGACAACACTCGCTCGGGTGAAACACCGGGAGGGCATGGATGCGCTATGATCGAGGCTGGCCGAATCTCGCGATCGTCCCGCGATAGTTCCGGCCTCAGTTCATCGCTGTTCTGCGATTTAACACCCCAAATACGTGGATTTGTTGAAGCAATTCACCCTTAGCTTGGAACTGGTAGAATCTCGCGATGGTTCCGCGTCAGCCCCGGGCACGATTCCTTGTGGTTCCGCGATAAAGCATGGCTGGAGCATCGATGAACGAAAGCGGTACGCTCTCGGTTTGAGACTGGCAGAATCTCGCGATTGTTCCGCGTCAGCCCCATGCTAGTATCCTCTCGGTCCCTACCAGAAACCGAGTGGATTCTATCCGTGAACGATCGCGGGAATTCTCTCAGAGTACGCGTCCCAGTTAACCTTAGGGGGGTGCATATTAGACGTTGCAGAGAGGGCAAAGGGGGGTGCCTAAACCGAACACGAAAAAAGAACGAAGTGCATGTTCTGTCAAACTTCAGGAAAAAAATAATACACACTGTTCTTCTGATTTGCCATATCTTCTCCTCCGCTTTTTGAGTCGAACACTTGAAGAATTCAAATTATTGATAGAGATGCAGGTCGTGTTCGCAATAATTCGTACTTGCTGTCGAAGTTTATTTTGATGAAGAAATAAACACTACTCTATTATCTTGTAGCAAGTAAGGATTGATGTGGTGTCATGTTTCTTTGGTGCAACGTTCATTGATTACGCGGGTGGCTACCGATTCGAGGCAAAGATACAAAGGCAGCGCCCAGGAAAGCTATCGTTCAAGTTTAAAAAAAGATAAGCGGACTGATGTATATATAGCCTAGGTCGCTCATTTTGAGCCGGTCGAAGCAAGACTTATCACGCTTATCATGTCAAAAGAATTTTTTTTCAATAGATTTCAATCCATGAGATTGTGACTTATGAAGAGAGTATAGTTGTACACGATCGAAATTTTCGAAAACTTTTCGAGAGATTTTTCGATTTTTTTTCGTTCGTTTTCGTTTGCTCGAAAAGATTTCGAACGGAAAAATTTCGATTTTCGTTCGTTCGACATTTTTTCGAAATTGTACAACTATAGAAGAGAGCCACCTTTAAAAATCTGCAAGTTCCTATGAAAGAAGCAGATGACCTTGCCGTCCTCATTGAGAAGTGCCCTGAACATAAAAACCCGAGTTTTATATACCTCGAATGCCGTAATCTCTCATAGATTAGGCTTGCCGTGCGATATGGTGTTTTCCGCAGCTGCACAGTGAACGTGCACATAATATTAATTAAAAAATGTATTTTATTACAGAACGGGGCGGAGAAAATGATTGAAACTAGAGTAAATGGAAGAAGGCAGAAATAGGATACTTTCAATGTTTTCATTATAGAAATTTAATGTAAACAAACTATGTTGGAGCGGAGTGAATTTTTTGAACGTGATAAAGTTCATTCAAATGAACCTAGTTGATTAAAAACATCAATAAACATGAGAACTAAAAGCATTGAGAGAAATACGAGAGACGGGCTAACATTTTTATAGCAATAGATTTGATATTCAATGTGATTTGAAGACCTTAAAACTCGTCCCGGTTTTCGAGGTAAAACCGGGACGAGCTTTGAGGTCCTCAAAGGCAGCATACACGCTCGCAAACATGATCAAGATATCAGCATAAATACGACCGCACGGCCCCTACCATGTCTTCAACCACGTTTGAAGCGCTGAAAACCATCCAGGATGACAGTATTTGACCGTCCCTGTCTCGCACGCCCGTATTTTCACACCCTTTTGAGTAACAGAATGAAAAGTTAAACTTGAGAAAACATGTGATAATTGAGAGTGATAGCACTATCAAATGGGAGTGGAGGAGAGAAACAGATCGAAGTACCTGGATCCTACATGTCTGCATACCGATCAACTCTTGCCCACTCTCGAGAATGCCGCTCTACTCTGGATGGCTTTTGAAAATGGAGGATTTAATCAGTGCACAAACATGTAATATCCAGGTAAATCGAGCTGTTTCTCTCGTGCACTTCCATTTGATAGTGCTATCACTCCCAATTATCACATGTTTTCTCAAGTTTAACTTTTCATTCTGTTACTCGAAGGGGTGTGAAAATACGGGCGTGCGTGACAGGGATGGTCAAATACTGTCATCCTGGATGGTCTTCAGCGCTTCAAACGTCGTTGGCGACATGGTAGGGGCCGTGCGGGCCTATTTATGCTGATATCTTGACCATGTTTGCGAGCGTGTACGCTGCCTTTAAATCACACTGAATATCAAATCTATTGCTCTCAAAATGTTTGCCAGATTCTCATCTTTTCTCTCTTGTTTAATGCTACATTTGATCAACTAGGTTCGTTTGAATGAACGGCTAAATATTTGCACCCGCTCTAACTTTGTTTATATACATTAAATTTCTAAAATGGGTACATCCACAATAGGCTACGCTTACCATCTTCCATTTCCATCAGTTTCAATCCGTTTCTCCTCCCCGTTCTGTTATAAAATCCTTTTTTATTAATATTGTGTGCGCGTCCACTCCCGTGTGCGCTATGTACCTGCGTACAAAACACCGTATCGCACGGCAAGACGAGTCTCCAAGGGATTGCGGCATTCTAGGTGGGTAAAACTCGGGTTTTCCACTCTCCACGCATCACATGAATCCTAACATTGTTCCACAACGCAAAATAGTTCTGATATCTACATCAGAACAATCAAGCACAGATTAACTAATCCTTCATAGGTTTATGAAAACACTCGACAGAAAAAAATTAATTATCGAAATAGTAGTAGTTCTGTTGTTCGTAATTGTTCAATTGTTGTGTAATGAAAATTGTTTTATCTTTTGTCATAACTTTCCGTCTTACTAACAAATTTTCCTCATGGGATTGTTTTGAAGTTTAGAAATTGCACTACATTTTTTGTTGACATTTCCGGATTTTTCTATATTCAGTGCTTTTTTATATTCTTGTTTATCAAAATCGGGAAGTCAAAATCATGGCTGTCGTGCTCAACTTTTCGGAAACAGCCGATTTCGATTTCCCATAGGGGGGTGCCTAAAAAATACCGAGCTGAGGGGGGGGTGCATATTCAGAATTGCCATGCTGGGACGTGTGCCCAGCCTTGGGCGTACGGCGCTGGGCTCCATGCGCCGAGAGCCCTTCTGCCTTGTGTGGCCTACTCTCCCTAACTTGAAGATGACTTGGGTATTTCAAAGGCAGCATACACGCTCGCAAAAGTTGTTGAGATAACTACATTAGTGGGGTCGTATGGGCCCTAGAAGAGCCTTTACGAAGTTGGAAGGGTTGAAAACGAGTTAAAGTGCCCGTATTTGAGCCGTATTGAGTCAAAAAATCATCCTCTCCCCGCCCATCGATACGGGCTCCGCCCCTCAATACAGATGTTCCATGCTCGATTACGGTCATTTTCTCTCATTTTTTACGCTTGTAAGGTTGTAAGAGTTACAGAAAGGGCCGTACGAGTACAATAGCGTCGTTATCCCAACAAAATTGTCGCTAGCTCCGCTATTTCAGCCAATGCGGTACAACTCGTCCACTTCTGGGCCAATATAGAACGAACCGTTATATCTTCATTTCAATCGACTTTTTTCCGGTTTTTTCGTTATCTCTGAATAGTAACAGCTTCAGACCTTTGATTCATTCCATAAAATTGATATCATTTTTGAGCGTGTATGCTGCCTTTAAAGGCAGTGTTCACGATAAAAAACTTGTTTCAGTTTCCACTAGGAATGGATAGTGGAGGGGCACACTGTATCGCTGACGTCGAAAGAACGCATGAAAACAAGCCAGGAAAAGCTCCAAAAGAGCCCAAAGTTGCCACTTCGAGCGCAAGGCAAACCTCAAAAGCGCATCACACGCCCACCGACGTAAACAAATGAATGCTCGAGATCGTCAGATGAGCGATGATTTCCGATCATTAGCCCCGTTCTTCCCTTCATTCTAAGCTTCTCTCTTCACTCAGGTCAGTTCGCATAGATCGGCTGCAAAAGACGGAAGTTACAAGCCTCGGACAACTCGTCCACCATTTTCCATAGCTCAATCTTTAAGGTACCATAACTCCGTTCCCAAAAGGTCTTGAACTGGTCGCTGCGTATATCCCTGATTGTAATAGTATGCATTAGCATGTAGCACAAATAATAAATTTCTATGGACGCCTGCCGCTAACTAAACGCCCAGTTATTTGAAAATCTCCCAGACGTTACATATCGGCTCAGTGCGACATTTCAGTAGTTCCACCGCACAATACCGACGAGTAATTTTTCTAATAGAGCGCAGTAATCACCGAAGCAGTACCTTATCAACCAAGGTTCGAAACCTGCGAATCGGATGGGCTTGGTCAAGGGGTTTTATACAAAATCGATATGAGAAGAAAAAAGGTTCATACGCTTATTGTAGGCACACAACAGGGGCAGTGCAGAAAAATTAGCAAAAGCCCTTGGAAATGAACCACCTGCATTTGTGAAGCGGGCGAGATGACCAGTCGGAAACGAACGATCGTAAACTCAGACTCACATCAATCGTTTACAAGAACTTCCCTCTCATTAGATTCTTCATTCAGGTCGGAAAAGTAAAACCAAGCATGTTTTAGCTTTCTGGGCGTTTTTTTTTCCAATTTCTGCTGCACCTCGCCTCAATCAGGGTCAGACTCAATTTTTCGTAAGGGAAACGTAACAATCATTTTGATCACTAGACCTAACTTTGAACGATGGGCGAAAACATGTGTAACCTCCTTGCTACTCCTCTCACTCGCCTTTTGTCTGATGCAAGAGATTATGCTCCCTTCTGCAAAGAACCCTATGCGAATCACGAAAATTAACAACCACCTTTTAACGTCGGGCTTCTTGTTCTCGAACATTTTCAATCTATAATCTTCCACATTTTCCGCCTTCGTCAATCAGACTTGTACAGGAGTTAAGTCATCTTGATTTCCTCCATATTATTTGAGCTCAGAAGAAGCATGGACGTTATGGCTCAGCTATGGGTAGCAGAGTGATAAATCGAGAGATGAATTCCAGAATTTTGCTCAGAACCACAGTGGATTAATGAACTTCAAAGACAAACCTTTTTTTGGGAAGTTTGGGATTTCGCATTGATCCATCAGAAGGATTGACGTTGGCCACAGCAAAACGATTCCATAGATCTAATATCATAGCTACATACCACCAGTACTTCTTAGGAGTGCCTCCAGGCAAATCCCCATCTCATTCCGGCGAGAGCTCAATAAAACACATTTTCTGTAATGCCGAGGCGAACAGCACTACGTCTGGTTCGTCTATAACTCTTCTGCCTATTCGGACGACCCATTTCAATTACATATTAGTAATTCGGACGCGATCGCTATGGTAATTTTTATGAGTCGCCGGTTTTCGGGCGTTCGTAATAGGTCCTCGCGCCCTCTACCATTCACGACGTTGTGAATTAGGCGCTCGGTGCATAACTCACCGAATCTTTTCCGGTTCTTCGCGCTTACAACATTATCTATATTCCTTTTGCAGAACTGGTAACTGCAGTGATACCCGTTAGACTAGTGTCTTTGAACTAACTGGGGAAGTATGGTCTTCGCTAACGTCATATTGCCTTAGCTCAACTAGTGACTTCAAGGACTCGAATCGATTACTGCAATGAAGTCGAGGGTAACAGACATGAGCATGATTTGCGTCTCCAATCCAGCAATTACTGTATTTCACTCACTGATACATGAAGTGCTAGCGGGGGGCGGGTCAACTGCTGATTGGCCAACTCGTCATTGAGGCCCCGCCCATTGGCGAGGCATTTCGTTGATCTCAATAACATACTTTCCCTGTTCATCATGGCTCATCTGAAAATAATTGATGACTCTTGAGTCATTGACAGTATCCCCTGAAATGGGAAAGTTTCTAAAAGGATATTTTTAGCTAGGAATGTCAGTACACCGATATTGCTTGAATTCGTTCGATTGAATAAATTTCTCAGGTATTCTCATCGTGTTCCGAATAAATCTCATATAGGGAACGGTTTTCGTCTAGTATTCGACTAGTTGAAGAACGCGATCGCTAAATGGGCTATGTTATTGCAATGTGCTTATTTTCTTCTGAATCGACTTATTTCTCAAATGTCATCCGCTATTCGAGAGCTATAATCTTCTTAGTATCATTCATCCAACTGCATAATACAATTCCTCCCTGAATACGCTGTTTTTATGAATTAGTTATTCTCCAAATTACATGCTCAATCTACTCAATCTTCAACCATTTCTTAGCATTCTGTCATTCAATTTCTTAGGGCTAAAAGTTCGTCATTTGGCTTTTGTTTTTTATCGAAAATAATAAGGCTGCACTTTTTCAAGAATAAGCATGGCTTACATCACTGAACTCAAAGAAGAAAGAAAGGAAAATGTATGTAGTGGTGTCAATTCGTATCCAGCTTTTTGAAAGTGACGGAACTCTTCAGGCTCTGCAAAGGAAAATAATTGCTTTGAAGATGTATCTTCTGAACTATTTTGCTAGTATAGTAGTTTTACGAGGATTTCTTTTAGCTTTCTGTAAGTCCGTGGATGAAACATTGAGAGGACCTGTAATTTGAATTTCACCATGCAGGTCTGTTTTTTTTCTTAAATTTCTGTCTTTCATTTTGACACCTCTGTGTAGATTGGGGAAGTGTTGTTGAAGGAAGCTATCAACACGTTGAGCACTCACGAGCAATCTTTTTCAACCATTGGATTACTTCTACCTTCCCAAACGCTGTTATTTTCGTTCATCAATCTCGAAAAGTTTGCAACAAATCGGCTGTGAGCCACTAGGGAAACGGTTCCTTGCTAACGATAGGCTCCTCATTTCGGGACCTTGAAGAGCGCTTAAGCATTAAATAATTTTGATGGGTGCGAAATAAAAAGTTTCTCTTTTTTTCTCAAGGTTTGTCTCGCAGGGTTATCGACATTGACCTCTGACTAGATGTCTTACCTCGTAGAAATAACCGAATGTGAATAATTCGCGATCCTCCCATGTGTTGTTCTTTTGTTTTTGTAATTTTCGTGAAGTCCGGAACTCGCTGATCAACCTAATATGTTTTGGTTTCGAATGAGAATCGGTGCAAAACAGTGGGGGCAATTTTCAACTCGTCAAATGCATGGATAGACCCTATAATGATGACTGTCATTCGCATTCCCTCGCAGCTTTCCTCATTCGGCCTCCTCCTCCTCCTCCTGCTGCTCATCACATCCAACGTGCTCCGCCGATTCTGCGCCACTCACTTCCAGTCAGCTTCCCCTAATTACTCTAACAAACACTCTTTATAGATGTGGAAAGTCTATAATCATGTAGTTGGCTAGGATTTTGGGAGGAACTCTAAAGCGATACACTGTGACCTCGGATCTATTCGGGATCCGTATGTGGATGGAATTTTCCCAATCGACCACTCTTGTTGGATTTTTTTTTCGGCTTAATGGTGGAAAATTCGCCAGAATTCGTTATATTCGCGGGCAACTATAATTTTTGTCGCTCTTCAATCGAAAGTCGAATGCTCAAGGAAGTCAAATCTTGAACATATTGGAAAACCCAAAAGTCGATAAAATCGTATTCTGAACATGCTGAAGTTTGCTCGGTTTTCAAGACGTTGTGCACACTTTTTCTGAAGCCCCTATTTCGTCTTTCGACGACCAGAATCCGCATTGACTGCGCTAACTGAGCTCTTCCAACTTTCCTTCTTTTTATGTGAAATGCAAGGTTGGGGTCAAAAAAGCACTTTGTGCGAAGACTTTCGTAAGCTACCGCATCCTAGCATTTCCAAACCGGACACAGCAATAACTTAAAAGCAGCGTTCACGATGATCATCCTCGTTTACTTTCCACAGTGAAATGATAGGCGAAAAGGATCGTAGGCTATCAGTGTCGAAAGAATGGTAGAAAACTAGCAAGGAGCGGCAAAATAACGGCTGCAAACAAGCGTTTTGGTGCCCCAGACACGCCTGGTGCCCCAGATCCGCCCCCCTCGGAATGAACAAATGAAGACTCAGATTACAGGAATGATCAAGTCAAGGAAGTGCTGATAAGTGAGCTGATCGCTTCAATGCACTGATGGGTATAATCCTTCTAGCGGCCAATTCCTCCATGTTCAAAAAAAATTAACGTAAGCAAGGTAGGGCCTACTTTTGCTCAAAACGCGGCTTTTGTGTCCTTTTTAAGCGTGCCTTGCTATATAGGGCACCAGACCTTCCGTAAGCCGTGGAGAAATCGGAAGTGAAATTTATCGTGAACACTGCCTTTAACTGGAAACGTTACTGAAGTTAATGTATAATTAATTAATATTATTTTTCTTTTAAATCCAAATAAAAATATATTTTCACAAAAGTATATCAATAAGCACAGAAGAGTTTACCAAGCCGACGAATAACTCTGCGTCGGCTAAAAGGGATCTGCAGAGTTCACGTCGCGGCGTTTCTCGCAGCGACGAATAGTGATGGGTGATGAAATATGGATTACATTGGGTGGCGGGGCGACTGACGTCGCGTAAAGGGCAACGAGGGGGCACTGCAAAATGTTTTGAAGCCGCGACGGGCCCACATCTCTGCCAGCGAGCGATGACCAACGCGGAGGGCGATAATGTTGCAAAACATTTTTTTGCGACGTCAAGACTGACGCTAGGCGACCACTCTATGGTAGCTGCAACTCTGCAGGCCCACTAAACATTAAATCTAACTGCTACCGATATAGCTGCGGACCACTCAGCAGCCAACGCTCCCATCACGTGCTCTAATCAAAAGTCGCATTTCGTCCACCGTACGCAAAGCTCGCGCAGTCTGCTGAGAATGCAGCGAGATCATCGACAGTGGTACGCGCAGTATTTTTTATGTATGTATGTACTGCTAAATTGAGCAAGAATGTTCCTCAACCCATCAGGCTTTGATTTTTGTTTCTTAGTGATGTTATGTTTCCTTCATATGATAGCCAAAGGGAAAGGACAGTTCCGTAATATATATTTAAATTCATGAACTCTGAGTTTTACTCTATAACGGGATTGAGGCGACGGAATGAGCTGGATAAGTTTTGACGATATAGAGAATTCCAGTCATTAGAAAAGAGTCACCACAATGAAATTCGGCATTTATGCACGTTCGTGACAGGTTCTGTGTGTTGACAAGTTAACAACGAATTGCAAAACAGTATTCTCTGGTCCAAATCTGTCAAACTAAAGAGTCCACGTAACTAATTTAGTCTGATGAATGGAAGGGGCTGCGACGATAGATCGTCGGGCGCGATCGGAATCCCGTTGGCCGTTGATGCCGCTAACACCGCACGGCCAGCCGCTTGGTTCACGCGTCATACTAAATATAATACGGAAACCGTACAATCTGTAGTATGTAAACGTGTTGAATCGCCTGATTTTCACTGTCTTGGCTATAGTCTAACAGTGAAGTATTATATTCTGGTTCAGTTATGGGGTGTAGAGATACATATATTCCCAATGTAAATCCTGATACTTTCAGAATGGAAATTTCGGTTCACACCGATTTCGGCCAGGATTATACTTGTAGCGACCAGCGATGGCGACCGTGCATATCGGGCATATCGATTTTCTGTCGATCCATGCCGATTTCAGTCTTCAAAGGAATAACTTGAGTGAAATGAAGGAAATGCTTATCGAATGCAGATCGATTTGGATGTAAGCTCCTTTTTGCACCAACAACCATGGTTTGTAAACATAGAAATGCGATACTGTGAGGAACTTCTCTCCCTACATTTCCATGAATAGCCAGTTTCTTTTAGCAGCAAGTAGATTGTGAATAGGTTGAAAGTGCTGATTCGTCAGCCCATCTTCCTGGTCGGAGTAGCCTCGTCCTAGTGCGACGATGTAATCGATACATACAGTAATCCGATGGGTGTTATTAATCTATTCTCTGACTCATAGTACGATGCGCGGCGGTTTTCTTTATGTAATAGGCATGGAGAAGCGAGATATGAATATCACAACAAAGTGTGGAAGTTTCGCCGACAAGTCCACTCCCATCCCCTCCCCCCTTATGTTTTACTATGTAGCATTCTTCTATTCAAAAACATCCCTTCTCTGGATCCCTTCTGCTTCTCCGGGAATGATGACTACAGCAGCCTTCTCGGAGAATGGCATGGATAAGAAGCCAGTGATATCGATGTCAATACGCTATCATTATTTTTCTATAAGCTCCATTATGTGAGGCTTCTCTCCGGCTAGGCGATCACAACACGTTACCCCCCTGAAGCCACTTTATTCACCTGCTGCTAAGGGACACGGAATCGAAGCTCCATCAGTTCCATACTGTGAAAGCTAAGCGCAAATCTTCAATTCTGGAATTGAAACGAATTAGCGAAATCTGTTTTCTGAACTAAACTCTCTAGCTTGCAGCGTAATGTGTGTTAGCAAAAGGCATTTATGCTGAAGTAAAGCCCTGAGTTCAACTGATACATTAACTTCAACAAGAGGAAGCAAGGCATACAAGAATGTAAGGGGTCTGCATTAAAATGCGACTCTATCATCTCGGAGGTTTGGGGGGAGAAAAAGCTTCACGGTGCTATCTGGTGATTCGCAAGAGAATATAGTGAGGACAAAGCCTGAATTGTCGACCGCTTCCCAGAAGAGGAATAGAAGCCAATCTGGCTGCTCCACGCCTACATTCGTCTACCTGCTGAAGACTTTTCAGAGCTGCATTCTTGAAGGTATTCCATATCAGGTCAAGAAATGTAGCCCGGACAACTTCCTCGGACTGCCATTCGTAGGGATTTGCCGTTTTCGGATTGTTTTTCAACGAAGATTAGTCGAATCACGGGAATTCTATGAGATTCCTAGCGTTTCAAAACACCCTTGAGCAGTTTACCTTCTTGAGGAAATTCTCAATCTCTCGGCTCGAATATTTGAAGCGTATATCGATTGATATGTATCTTTTACTGAGCAAACAGCTGGAGCGAGAAAAATTTCTTTCCCAGTCAGGCCCCAAAAAGTTCTTGGCCAGTCAGACCCCCTGTGCATATGTACTTACCTCGGCGCAAGACAGCAACGGAGTGCTTTTCAACCACTTTAGACGATTTTTGTCGCGAAACTCGTTCTAGGAAGTATGAACGAAGCCTTAGAAATGCAGTTCACGGTGTAGTTGTCACCGCAAGGTTTCCGTGATTTTTTTATCTTTTTTATTCGGTCGCAGGAAGATTCTGCAGATGGTTTCCAAATATCAGGATCTGCGTCGGTTTGGCCTGTTTCCCTGGATTCTATGGCATCTCGTCCCCATAGCCGCTCATCCTCGACTTAGAAATCGAAAATTGATTTTTAAATGATAGGCCTTCGTTAAACTTAGTGTTTGATGGATCAGATATACTCAACCTAAGCCTTGAAAGGCGAGGAAACTCCTACCTGTGGCAAGCTACGACTGAGGTATGAAATCACCGCGGGGACGAGATGCCCGGAAACCGTTACCTTGTGGTCGTTCTTATGTTCGGCTCCAAATCGAGCGCTGTTACCAGAAGTAAGCTCTGAGGCATCTCTATTAGGCTCTTGATTTCAATTATCACAGCAACGAGCGGGTGTTTTTGTCGCCACACTCTTATCACAACTTATATTTCACCAAGGCCCACCGCTCTGCTGCTTTGATAGTGGAGATCGAAAGTTCATTAGAGACTCCTAGAGTTTGGCCTTCTAAATTGTTCTGAGTGGATGCGTCTTGAGACCTTCTAAACCTGCTGTACATATAATCACTAACAGTCCGGTTGTCACATTGCATTCGTTCGGGCCAATTCAAGATCGGGAATAGAACCTAGTGCGGACACCGGCCTGCCGATCAGCTTTTCAGCACTGATCAGTCCCATTTATTGCCTAATGAGCCTTTTCATACAATTTCAATTAAGGTTTTTGACTTTGGTATGCTCCTCGACGAATACGAATTCTTCCCGATTTCGAGACGACGAAGGATTTTTGAGAGTGTTCGCTCAATTCGGGGACAGTTTTAAAGATCAATCCGGAAACTTGTAGGTGTTTATCTTCCCTGCCAGAAAGGGAACGGGGAATGTTAGGTGAAGTCGAATCCAAAACCGACCAACAGTGTGATGGTGGCATCATGAGGCATATCTACAGGTGACTCCAAAGAGGGAGCGTTTGAAAGCCATGTGTGATGTAACACAGAGCGTTAAACGTGAGAATTCGTCGCCCTAAATAAAAGAAAAATTAGGGAAGCATCAATGTGACTTTTGTAATCTTTAAAAAAGGCATTGCAGCTTCTCTTTAAAGGCACTGGTCAAGATGAAAAACGTGATCGAAAAAAAAACTACAAAAGTCAGCTTAGATGGAAAACAGCTGAAACTATTGAGGTAGCGCCCTGAAAACGGGCTAGAATTAGAGTTTCTAGAGCCCAAAAATGCTAGTTCGTGCACACGTGCACAGCGCCGCCCAAAAAGATCGCAGTCTCATGCGGAGCAGTCAAAAATGATCGACATTCGGAGGAAGAACTAAATACAAATTTAACTATTAAAAACAGTTGAACAATGAAAGCAAGCACTTTAGTCAATTATTTTAACTAGATGAGTCAATGTTCATTGATTTAAACTCAATTTCAAGCTAGCTTATGTTCTTTATATTAGCGATCATCGATGCCGATGATGTGGAGAAGTCTCGTCCACCATCAAAAGACAAGAAAGTTCAGGCTTCAAATTTGGACCAAAACAACGGTTCTTTCGCGATTTTTTATAGATCCTACTACTCAAAACCCAGAAAATAGTTTGGAGAGGAAAAGAAGGCAAGCATATTCAATCGCGACCACTGCCTTTAAAGACGTTTGTGTGTGCATGAGTTATTTCTAGGCCTAAACATTCCCTATTTTTTCGAGAACACCTCGAGATTCTTTTTTGTGCTGATCAGGTTTCGCTATGTCTTTCTCAAATGTTCTGTTTCACAATCAAAGTTGGTCCTTTTTGATAGCGCACGTGTCAAATGTATCTAACATAATATCATCATCTGGTTGCATATCCTCGAATGTCTCGCGCAACCTTTTACCCTGGGTAATCCCCTCACGATCATATAGCCTAATTAACTGCTCTGCATGTAATCAGTTGACCATTAATAGCTGGTATCATAACTGGTGATTACTCTGGGGGAGCGTTCCGTTTCTCACCTGCTTCCACCTATTATATTTAGCTCATGCTCGGACCACTATTGCCTTCTTCTATCTTCTCCTCTGGTAACCCTTTATCAAGACGATTTTCAAATTATTTCCCTATTTGCTGAGACCGTTGGTTGAAATGATTATCGTAAACCTCTTATCTAGAATGAAATGAAGGATTATAATCCTTACTGCAAAAATTTCGATGAGTGCGGATTATTGACAAGGGAATAAGTAATCGTTTCCGTCTCGTTTTCACTGGACGTTCTGTAGATCAGTTCAACACGAAGCAGCAGTTTCCACCCTATAGAAATTGTTGTGTTTGGCTTCCGAAATCCTCGTCCGAGCACCGGATCTGTGTTTATTGAATGGAATCGCATTTCATCACTTTATTGCTTCTATTCAAGTCTCGCTATTACTATCGACGTGAAACCCTGCAAATTGTCGGATATGTGTATTTCCAGCAATGATCAGAGACTGAAGCTGTCACTGATCGCTCTTTCCTCGTTATAGTCGCCTCTTTAGTTCTCTTTTATAGTAGTTTTTGATGAAGTATTGTTTAGGAATGAGTATCTTCCTGAATGGAAGTCTCCTGTCCTCGCCGGAAAAATCCCAATTCTCCTCAGCAACAACCCTTTCCTCTTCACCTGATCCGGTTACGGTAAGACTCAATATTTCCCTCTTTGTATTTCCTGTCTTGAAAACTCTTGTATAGGATTCTTATGGTCGTCAAACACTCAAATGATAGCATGTTATTGCAGAATTTCACCTCCCAAAGCGCGTTCAAGTCTCATCAAAGTTCCGACGATCAATCGGAGAAGAAGGGTGCGTACAGTATCTCGAACATCCTCGACAAAAAAGAGAACAGTCCAGCGGCCAGGTGAAACACATTTCCTTATTAGGTTTGAGGGAACATGATGGCATGTTCGCTTCCTCATATTTTCCCATTGGGAAACCATGTGTCATGGAGTTCTTACAAATTTTGTGTTGTATATTGATTATCGAGTTTAAGCTTACATCGTTTAAAAAAAGAATAAGTGTTCAGTTTCTCGCCTAAAGGCAGTGTTCACGATGATTTTCGTTTCCGGGTTTCCGTTTTCAAACAATGCGTTAGCCACCGAGTGTTACCAAATTCATGAAGGAACGGCAAAAAACGCACTAAAACGCTTTGTTTCATTAAAGGCAGTGTTCACGATAAAAAATGTGTTTCAGTTTCCACTAGGATTGGGTAGTGGAGGGGCACAATGTAACGTTGACGTCGAAAGAACGCATGAAAACGAGCCAGGAAAAGCTCCAAAAGAGCCTGAAGTTGCCATTTCGAGCGCAAGGCAAACCTCAAAAGCGCATCACACGCCCACCGACGTAAACAAATGAATGCTCAAGATCGTGAGATGAGCGATGATTTCCAATCATTCGACCCGTTCTTTCCTTCATTCTCAGCTTCTCTCTTTACTCAGGTCAGCTCGCATACATCGGCTGCAAAAGACGGAAGTTACAAAGCTTGGACAACTCGTCCACCATGTTTCCTTAGCTCAATCTTTCAGGGACCATAACTCCGTTCCCAGAAGGTCTTGTACGATTACAGAGACATCATTGGAATCAGCATGGGGCCGTTTTCAAGATAGGCGGGGAAACAGAAAAACAATTTTCATCGTGAACACTGCCTTTAACATTAATTCCTGGTCAGGACTAGCTGTCCGCTTGTATGAGCATGACTTTGGTGATTGATGAAAAATAGGGTCAGTCGAAAATGGTAGAATATTTTGCGCAAAACAGTATTAGTTAGGGTGCAAAGGAAAGAACGGAGCAAAAGAGAGTAAAGAGACAGGAAGAGAGCACAGCTTTTCGCGTACTTCTACATATATTCCGTCCATATCGTTATTGCTTAGGGATGGGTCCGAGCACCAGGGTTCATGTCGGTATCACGGATGAGTGGAGTTCTGCGTTTCGCGTTCCGAAACGCACAGTTTTGCGCGTTTTCAGCATTCCGCCTCCCGCATTCCAAAAATCGCAGAAAACACTGCGGAATGCGAAAATATCGGGGTTATCTGGGAAGGAGAAAAACATCAGATTATTTCTGAATTTTGCCCGTTTCGCGTTCCGATAACCGCATTTCCGAGCATTTTCAGGCGTTTCGCGCCCGATTTTCGAAACCCGAGAAAACATTTTTTGTTCCGAAAACCGATTTCTGGAGTTTCACGTTTTTGTTTCGCTCATCCCTGGTCGGTGTCTATGGACATTTCGAGTGTTTTAGGTTGTATCTGGGGTTTCGGTTCGCATCGGTGTTTCCCAAAGCGTTACAACGCTAAGAGCATTCGGTTGATGTGGAAGCTCTGACATTTTGAAGACTTCACCTATTCAGTGTCAGTTCCACCTGGACATTACTCTGCCTCGGATATTGGCGATCGGCTTTTTAAATATGCTCGGTTTTGTTTCCGAAAAACGGCGTGTGTGTCGCGCGGCCCTCGCGAAGGCACTAGGCACTCCGAGCCTCCGCACTGATGCAGTCAGCTGACGAGGATACTATTCAGTATTTGTCTAATATTCCTGTCATCAGATTTATAAGTCCGAAAAAATGCCTAAGCCACTGCCGCTAAACCACTAGGGCGGACACTCTCGTTCGGACGGACTTTGCGTCATTATGGTATCCTAGAATTCGGGGGGACGAAGTTGTCTGGCAAACACTCATAAGCTATTGAACAGCGAATTTGTTTCAGGAGATAACTCAACTCTACTTGTTCTTACATAGTGGCAATTCCCATGACTTTCCTTCATACCATACTTTTCTTGGCCTTTTTGAACTTGTTAGCGGAATTATAGTTCGATATTGTTGCGAAGCAACAATTATTCTATGTCCAGTCCTAACATCATCGGCGAAATGTGGCGGATTGTCGTCACCGCATTGATTGTGGCGTTCTGTTCATTAAAGTGAAGTTATTGTAGTTGAATGTGGGGCTGATTAATAGCAAGTGCAATATTAGCAGTAGCCTCCGGAGGAGGAATCGCTTGTAAAATTCTTGCATACTTTCTTAATTTGCAACTTTTTGCAGTAGCTCAACGGCCAGTGATGACGACAGCGGATCTCCCCGATGTGGATCCACAGAGGAGGAGCACGGGTAAGTGTCATATTCTCCATAGAAATTGGATGCTCAAACCTTTTTCTAGTAATTTTGTTCGTAGACTGTTCGTTGAATAAAGAAACATGTATTATTTTCCAGAAGAATGGGTAGTCGTTTCCTACTGTAACTTGGGGGTTGACCTCAAGTCTGATGTAATTTTAAACTTTTAATCCTGTGCAGGCAGAAGTAGGCGTAATTTGGCTCAAATGTGGTTCATAACGTTCTCACGTGATTAGGCTGACTCACCAAAAAAAAACCGAAGCTGATTTCTTAATGATTTTCCCTTGAAGGTTGTCCTTAGCGGTTTTGGAAATACCAAGAAATACATTGTAGTTTTCAGGCCGACATCGAACTCCGAAGCGATGGGAACGTCTGTTTTTCCCCATTTTCTCTTTCCCGGCACGGCTTTTCCCTCTCCCTCAACCGTTTCCGAACTTTCGTCTCCGATGGTCCTGCATAACTCAGCGATCGACATCTCTCCAGCCCAGATCCAGGTACTGCTCATGTCAATGTTGACTAGCCGGGCTATTAATACGAGGCATAATCCTATGCAAGGGAAGTCTCTGATTATGTTACGGGATTCATATGTGTGATGATGAAATCGGAGCTGTCGATAGGCTATGCAATGCTCATTAAGCACTTTATGAGGCTAACAGCTCAACGATATCATCAGCTGGCCTAGGTGGAATATTTTCAGCAAGCCTACCTCTCGTTTCTCGTTGGACAACAACTCAACTCCGCAGCAGCAGTGGCCGCAGCGAATCCACTTCGTATTCTGGCTCAGGATCAAGGTAATCATCAAGCTTAAGCACGATTTGTCACTTCCCCTCTCACAAATCGCCTTCCTAAGAAGGCAATTGTCAAATGAGTTGGAGCTATTTATCCTCGGTTTGGATTATCTCGTGTTATGAAGGTGTTAATGAGGATGATAGAGTGGGTGGAGGATTCCATCTATCAAATTAACAACACCTTCAATTCTGTACGCTTCGCATGTTGGAACGGGACGCAGCCATTCTATCCTGGGACAAATTTCTGGTTTCGCCTAGACGCAAAAAATTTGCGAGGTCTTGATGCGTTGATTTCGTTTGAGTAAACCACGAGTTCCGATGGCCACGTAGAGTTCACGTAATAAATTTAGTGTGAAGAATGGACGGGCTGCGACGGTAGATCGCCGCTCGCGAATCAAAACCCCGTTGGCCAGTGATGCCGCCAGCACCGCACAGCCGGCCGCCTTGTCCATGCGTCAGACTAAATTGAGTACAGAAACCATTTTTGTGCTTATATGTAGTATATGTGTAAAGGCGTTTCGCCAAAAAACGACTAGGGAGTGGACAAGAAGCGTCCATTTGAGGCGGGCTGTGAAGCGTTGGCAACAGCACAGGTCAGCGCGGTTTCGATCGCGAGAATTTATCTACCGCAGCTGTCCCGGCCATTCACCAGACTAAATTTGAAAAAGAGGTTCTATACAATACCACTCGTAGGATTTCGTCTGAAGACGCTCAATTTCTTTGGCGTCCTTTTTTTGACAACTCCCTTCGAATGAATTTTTCAAGATCTGAAAATTTATTTGATTCCTGGAGAAAATCACTATGTAATGATCGCCTGAGGTTCAAGTTTTAACAAAAGATTCTGTGGTGAAATCGTCAGTGCCATACAGTATACACATACAGTATGCAGCGGCAGTGCGCTATTTGTACTGTATAAATCGCAAAACCAGAAATCACATTACGAACTTTTTTATTTGAGTTTAAAGGCTGGCAAGCACTATAGTGTTCAAAGTCCTCCTCATTTGCATCCTGAATAACTTTTTAGATCTGAGAAAAGTAGATGTGAGGGAAGTTATCAACACGGACGCCAAAGACGCGCAAACGGGTCCCCTTGCGGTTTCGGACCATGAGCGTTAGTTGTGAAATAGATGGCGAACGGTATACGTATGTATGGATCGACTGATAATTTAGCAGTGAACCTATTCTGTACAAATCTTTGTGCGTAATACGAGAGTGCACTCATTGTTGCACAGTTTTGTTTGGCTGTTTTTGCCAACTTCACCAAGCTATGATTCACAGCTCGCTAATCAACAAGCTTTCTGCCAAGCTACGATATTTCCCAAAACTTTCGGCAATGTTTCTAAGCGTCAAGGCCGGAATAGGTTCGCGAGGGCCTCATTCAAAATGTGTTGAAAGTCGAATTTAGTGTGCCTCATTTCAACTTATCGAAATTATCAAGCTGCTAACCCAAAAAAATCTTTGTCGTTAAAAGCTCAGGAAATAAAGTCAAACTTGCTCGGATGAGTCCGGGCGGAGAAGCGGCGGAGCGGTCAGTCATGACAAACAAATATAACAGCGGTAAAAAGATTTTGACATGATAAGTCCGATAAGCCTTGCTTCGACCGGCTCAAAATGAGAGAGAGGCTATATCTGTTGTGAAATTCCGTGTAGTAGTGCCAGGAATGGTAGCCTCGAATTCGCGCTCAGACTGTTTAAGATTTTCCGTTATCGATCAGGAAAGGGTATCAGGAATCGATTCTTTGTGAATAATGCTGGCACTGAAGTGGAGAAGGTACCAAAAAAGAGTAATCTTACAAAAAATCTTGGCTCTTTCGAGCGCATCTTGGACAAATGCATAGTGGCTGAATCTAAATGATTTATAGGTTTTAAAATTGCTCGCATTTCCTTGTTACTGTTTTCAATGTTAATCACGTTGAATTTTTATTTGCAAGAATATCATGAAAAAGGAGAATAGTAAAAAGCACGAGTATCACGTGCCATGTGATTCAATAAGTGGTTGTGACTTTGAATGACTGCAAAAATTTGATTTTTGTTATCTCACTGTCAATAATGATCAATCTGAACAGTCAAGTGCGCTTGTGGATTATGAATTCTCATCAAAAATGTCTTCATCAAAGTGGATTATGATAAGTTGTATTATTGACTACACTGCAATTTTCAGTCGGACCTGATAAAAGGCTTATGCCCGAAACGTTGTTAATAAAACGTTTCAAAAGAAGAGCTTCTTCAAAACATTTTTCTAAAAACAAAAATCTCCTCGATCGAGTGTGCATCATGCACATAGTTATGTGCAAAGCCAAACTGTGAATGCGATGGATAGTTGTTTCGTACAGCGCCAAGTGTAAGTGGCAAGAAGCTTATTACATAGTCTTTTCATTAAGGTGTTCTTATCTCATAGTGAGTATCGGTTTGGAGTCAGACATTTTTCCACATTAAAGGCAATGTTCATAATGATCTTCGATTCTGAGATTAATGGTTAAAGGCAGTGGTCGCGCTCAAATATGCTCGTCTTCTTTTCTTCTCTAAACCCTTCTCTGGGTATACATTAGTAGAACCTATAAGAAAAAATCGCGAGAAAATAGCTGTTCCGGGCCAAATTCGAAGCCTGAACTTTCTTGTCTTCTGATGGTGGACGAGTCCACCCCACATCATTGGCATCGATGACCTCTTATATCAAGAACATCAGCTGGCTTGAAATTGAATTTCAATCAATGAACTTTCGGATTTATGTACACATCTAGTCAAAAACATTGGTTGAAGTGCCTGTTTTCATTGTTCAACTGTTTTATTAGGTAAATTTGCATTTATTTCTTCCTCTGAGTTTCTATGATATCTGAATGCTTGGCATGAACCGGGATCTTTCTGTGCACGTGTGCACGAACTGGAAATTTAGGGTCTTAATAACTCTAATTCTAGCCCGTTTTTCACCGCGCTAACTTCATAGTTTTTGAGCTGTTTTATATCTAAGCTGATTTTTGTAGTTTTTTCGATAACGTTTTTCATCGTGACCACTGCCTTTAAATCGATTGTTTGGCTACCGGGCAGAACTGAAATGACGAAGAAATCGAGAAAAACGCCCTAGAAGGGCACCAAATCTTTTACTCTCACCCCACTTTTTTACCCTCAATGGAACTGTTCGTTGTGACAATGAAATTTTTGTGGATCCGTCTTTTTCAATTCGCTACCCTACGTTGCTCTGTTCTTTCCTTCGGACACTAACTAATACTGTTTCGCCTAAAATATTCTTCTATTTTTGAGTAAGCCCATTTTTCACCGGTGACAACCACCGTGAACATGTTTATCCAATCGGACAACTAGTCCAGGCAAGAGAATAATGTTGCTGAAATAAGACGTTTTAGTGCAATTCAAGCCGTTTCTTCGTAACTTTGGTAACACTTGGTTGCCAACACGTTGTTTTGAGTGGAAAACTCGGGCACGAAAATTATCGTGAGCACTGCCTTTGAGCAGAGAAAAGTTCCACAAGGTGGTGAGAATGATCTGGGGCAATAGTAATCTAATCAAACCTGGATGTAAGCGAGACAACTAGCGTCTAAGTTAACGCCGACGTTTGCTGATAGCCCAATTGGTAGATTCTGAAGCTCCTATTCGTATTTTGCTATCCCTTCCCATATTTTGTGGGGACGCAGTTTGGAAGTTTGAAATTCCTGGTTGTCCATACATTCAATCATCAAACAGAAACTATGGTGTTACGAGGATGTATTCACAAAGCTAAGCTTTTCCTACAAACACATATAAAGCAGCAGATTCTTAGAGTTCGTGATGATAAAGTGCACTATTTGAAGAGTCAAAAAAACAGCCGTGATCGGCTGTGACCACCCTGGTCGATACGTATCTTTTAACATGTGCGCATCGAGTTTGCACCAATGCACAATAAGGCACAAAAAGTGTAACTGCTACGCCTGCCGACTGTACATTTTTATCTACCGAGCAGTATAGAACTAGGCATTTATTCGCCTTCTTCGCCATCAAGCAAGCGTATACTGTTCTTATCGGAATGAGATTCTGTTTCGCAGCTGCGGACAACCGCTGTTGCAGCACGCAGCATGATGACAATCGTGTTCTGACAAGAGGCAAACGTGTCGGTATTCGGTGGTCTTAGCACGATTATCATCATGCTGCCTGATGCAGCACCGGCGGTCCGCAACTGCGTAGCGGAGCTACAGTTGACCGCAATGTTAAAAGGATATGGTGCGGTTGCGGACTCGCACTAAAACTACGGTAGAATCTGGCACTTTGCCAGATTTCGTCATCGATCGGCGCCACAGCTGATATTCTCGTGAGCAGAGAGACGACGGTTGGCGCCGATCGATGACGAAATCTGGCAAAGTTCCAGATTCTACCGTAATTTAGTGCGAGTCCGCAACCGCACCATGTCCTTTTAACATTGCGGTCAACTGTACATATTACTTTGCATTTCGGCTTCAGCGATTGCGTAGTCTGACGTCGTATTGCAATTCGGAATTTTATCCCCTATTGAAACGTCTACCATTGAAAATCTGTCTACCAGAACCATTTTTCAAACTTCTTCTCAGACGTTCCGCTAGATAAGGAATCTATTACATAGCTGAACTGTGAATTGTATGAAAAATATTTTTTTATTCTCTATCACGTACCAATTATAGAGGAAGTTTAAGCTAACGTAGATGCATTCATTTAGTAATCGTGTCTTCTGTTCATACGGCAGAGCTAGAGAGTTCCATTTGGTGTCGTTTTTGAATGACTTGCCTCAAAGTTTGCGGTTCCGGAAGTGAATGTAAGATTCGGATTCAGCTTCAAAAATGCCTCTCATGAAGTGTGGAAATATTTGATTAAAAAAACCGATGGGAGCATATCCAATGATCATTAATTCAACGGGTATTCAATGAGATTTATTCACGCCAAACATAGATGTTTTCAACGCTTTCTCGTATTTGTGCGCTTTACGTTTTTTTTTCCACTGAGCCCTTTTCGGAGCATTTTGATATCAAATTCATCAACAAAATTCCACATAAAAGTCACATTGAGCAACAATTTATCTCTCTGAGAGTGGTAAAACCCATCATTTCTACCATAACTAAATATTTCTGATTAAAATCCTGCGCCTCAGGATAATTCGAGACAGTGAAGGTCGTTCCACTCTCGCGTTTCTAAACAGTTGAACATTTGTCATACGGATTCAAAAGTTGTATCAGAGCACACATTTTTTCGAGGCAGAAATTTCAACAATTCGTTTTTCGCAATTTGTTTTCGCAGGAATAACGCAGTGTATTGTATGCGCATAACTTCTTCAAATATAGCGAAATAGGAATATTTTCGTGTAAGAAGTATTTGATTATGTGAGGACCGGGTCATACTTTTATTTGCATTTTTCTTTGCTTAGAATGACACAATATTTGACCTCATTGTATTCAACCCAGGTTTCATTCGATAGAAGTATTTCTTTTTTTTTGTTCTTGATTTTTCCACAGAAGTGGGCATTTAAAGGCAGTGGTCGCGATCAAATATGCTTGTCGTCTTTTTCTCTCCAAATCCTTTCCTGGGTCTCGAGTAGTAGGACCTATAAGAAAAAATCGCAAAAAACCACTGTTTTGGGCCGAATTTGAAACCTGAACTTTCTTGTCTTTTGATGGTGGACGAGCCCTCTCCACATCATCGGCATCGATGACCTCTTATATCAAGAACATCAGCTAGCTTGAAATTGAATGTCAATCAATGAACCTTCGAATTTATGTACACATCTAGTCAAAAACATTGACTGAAGTGATGCTTTCATTATTCAACTGTTTTTATTCGTTAAATTTGCATTTATTTCGTCCCCTGAATGTCGATGATTTTTGACTGCTCGGCATGAGACTGCGATCTGTTTCGTCATCGCTGTGCACGTGTCTTTGGGCCCTAGAAACTCTATTTGTAGACCGTTTTTCACCGCGCTACCTTCATAGTTTCTCAGCTGTTTTTGATCTAAGCTGATTTTTGTAGTTTTTTTTCGATAACGTTTTTCATCGTGACCACTGCCTTTAACTTGTAAGCAATCTTTTAAATGTTGTTTATCTCCACTCCACCACTCCCCCCCCTCCTCATAACAAGATCATTGTCTTTCCCAGTGACCAAGCTTTAGTGGCTTTCATATATGGTTTGTATTTTTTCTCTAGGAAGCTGCGTTTCGGCTATCTTGGGAGCAGATTGGTTGTTTCTCCATTTTTACCATTGTGTTTTCTCGAAAACAACCGCTCGACTTTAAAGCATAAAGCAATCATAGCAGCGTTGCGGCTTCCCCCCATCCAGAGATTGACGATATTCCATCTTCAGTAGGGTTCGCTGACTCTAGAAAATAGAGAGCCTGTATCTATGATAGAGTATCGTGATTCGCCAGAGTCAAGTGACACCATGGTCCATTCCCATCATAGTTTTGCGGACCAATTTGTCCATGATGTCATTTACAGTTGCGAAGATGATTTGCCTGTGTCTGTCTAGCAGGTGGTGGTTGCTGTTGTGCGCACATCATTTTACATTCTGCGCAATGTCGTGGCCCTATTAGCGTATTCATATGATAGTGGCATAATATATGTCGCTACTTAATATGCGTGCAGTTTCCGGCCGCCTGGAACTGTCTTCCCTGTTTAGGGGGAACCTGTTCGTGCTCTGCCTCAGTGGAATTGCTAATATCTGCTCAAATGCCTAATCCAGCTTCTTATCGAGCCGGCTGAGGCAGCAGGTAAATATTATTGAAAAAGCTGTATAACTGTCGTTAATTAAGGCTTTCAAACGATGATTGATTGCGGCATTAAGACTACGTATTTGCGACTTGAAGTTGTGTGTATGTGTGTGTGGCTATGTGTGCCGCTGCTCTATTGAGGAGGGTTACCGCTATAAACCGTTTGGCCTGCATTGTACGCGATACGGTAAAGAGCCCTCGAAATGGTCCTAAAATGGAAAGCAACATTCTCACCTTGTATTCAAGAGTAAATACCTCGCCGATTGTGCATGCTGAAAATACACTACGAAAGACGAAATTTCAAGGATTCCTCATCTTTCAACTGTATAGTTCACTCCATCTCGCATCTTGAGGAAATTTGGGGGGGACGAAAACGGCACGTGTTTGAGTTGGGAAAATTGTAGGCTGGAGCCCATTCTTATGGCGAGTTGAACACTTTTCCTTTTCTTAGCTGCTATGTTTCTGCATATCTATGGTGAAAATTTCCAAATTGATTCGCCAGCTGATACGGTACATAGTGTGGGATCTTTAATTTGAGGAGAACGCTTTAATCCGACAGATATTGTGGGGGCGAGTGTGGGGCAGTGGCAAGAGGCGCCACTGTCACGCACACGGTCATTCCATCCATTGGTTGCTATCCCACTTCCTGCGAGGTGAAACATCGCTCCTGGATTGCCTTCCAATGCCGAGTGATTTCAAATCCTCCTTCACCTTATCCGTCCAAAACCTTCGCGTAGGTTCGAGCGGCCGTTTCCAGACAGAACTCGTGGGCATTCTTACAGTGTGCTGAACAATACGATCTATTGGCCTCCTTGAAGGCAGCAGACACGCTCAAAATGGTATCGATTTTATGGCATAAATCAAAGGTTTGGAGCTGGTTGTATTGGGAACTGACGAAAAAAACGAATGAAAACGGTGTACAAATAGAGGAATAACGGTTATTTTGTTATCAGGTGAAAGTGGACGAGTTTTACGGCGCGCGGTTGAAACAGCGAATATTAGCAACAAAACGGTTGAGATAGAGAAGCCGATACACTTTTACAGCCTGTACTGGAACGCTAACCTTGTTCGAAGCATCAAAAACAAGCCAAAGGGACCGTATTAGTACTATCAATCTGGACGAGTTTGCATTTTGGGGCGGGGTTGCAGAAGCTCGTGGGTTGGGTTGCAGAAATTTTTCGATTTGTATCGCTGAAATTTAGTAGTGTTGACTCGTTTTTGATGCTTCCAACGGCGTGGGCAGTCTACTAGGAGCCATGCGACTTCAGAAACGTAGTTATCTCAACAACTTTTTCGAGCGTGTCTGCTGCCTTTAACATATGTCCAAACAGTCGAAGTCGATTTTTTATTGATGCTTGAGAAGGAGTTGGGAGATGCTGGCAACTCCCTCGTGTCAAGCGTTGATGTACAGCTTCGATTTTCTTGCAGAGATATTTGTTGTGCCACATCCGCAACGAGAAATATCCATGCAAACGTCGGAACAGCTTTCTGGCCGTGCAGTCCAACCTATCGTCTTCGTTGCTGCCCACGTCTACGATCAAGATAGGGCGAATAGTGGGTAGACAGATCTACATATGTATCTTATGAAGAATATCGCTGGTCTCAATAGATATCGCTGCTTCTCACGAGACGCACATCGCAAAAAGTGTGGTTCCTGCCTTATCAGGTGTGGCCACTTTAGGAGGATGAGTCTTCCTCAAATCAAAGCTACATATCAGCGCGGATGTTTTAATGAAGGCATCAAAGGAATCACTGGGCTAAATTTCTCAAGCTGCGAAGAGCATACTATACTTTGACCGAATCGAATGATTCGAAAAATCATTCGATTGAAAAAGTCGACTTCGAATTATTCGAAAAGTCGAATATTCGAAAAAGGCAAATTCCCGAATCATTCGAAAAGTCGAATATTCGAAAAGTTCAAAATCCCGAATTGTTCGAAAAGTCGAATATTCGGAAAACGTCAAAACTCCGAATTATTCGAAAAGTCGAATATTCGAAAAGTTCAAAATCCCGAATTATTCGAAAAGTCGAATATTCGAAAAGTGTAAAATCTTGAATTATTCGAAAGTCGAATATTCGAAAATTTACGGAAACATTCGAATGAATTCGATAGTCGACTATTTCGAATAAATTGATTTTCCAAAACATTCCATTGATCCACGAGCAGGTTGCGCGCCAAGGATGACACACCTATGATTTGCGCACACTGACGCAAATCATAGGTGTGTTTCGAAATCAAGGTGGAGCGAAACTATCAATGATGACTCACTCATGTGGCACGCGACTCGAAAGCATAGGTTCGTTGGAGTGGAGACAGTATTCCGAGAGGTGAAGGTTGTTTAGAATACCTGAGTGCGGCATTGTGAGTGTTCCCTATAGACATGCAACTTCAAAATTTGAAAAATATTCTCTCGATCCTTCAGCCTCTTTTTCTTGCATTCAATATATTTTTATTTTTATTCATTAATTTTTAAACATTTTTTCGTTAGATGAACTCCTTTAGAAACTCACTATTCTTAATTAATAGATCTGCCTGGTTCATGGGAAAAGTTCCTTTAAGCTGTTTTGGAGTCAAAATTTTCCCGAAAATCTTTCCAAGCAAATTTTGAAAAACTACATATTTTTTCGCTCACAACATTTTTGCCTTACAAGATGGATCTCTGAACGGAGCTGTTCCCCAAATCCTCATGAATTTTGCGTCGAATACCGTTTTCAATTTGAGAGAATTACGTTTCAAATCTCTCAGCCGATTTCAATTTATGAAATAACGTTTTTTTCACCAAAGGCAATCATTTTTTTATCCATAACTTTTTTACCCTAGAAGATAGCGCTTTGAAGGAGACTGTTTTCAAAATCCCCATAAAAATCTGCATTGAACAGCGTTTTCACTTTCAAAAAAAAACTTTTTCCGCTCTTCGAGCCGATTTCAGTTTATAAAGAGCATTTTTTCGCCTGAAATTATCGGCTTTTCGTCTATAACTTTTTTGTGCTTTGAGATAGACTTTTGGAGAAGGTTGTTTTCGGAATCCCTATGGAATTCTACGTCGACTGATGTTTCCAGTTTCGAAAAATATTCTCTCGATCCTTCAGCCTGATTCATTTTACGAAACACTGGTTTTTCGCCTATAACTCTTTAACCGTTGAACTTAGGGGTGAAGGTAGTTTTTGAAATCTACGTAAAACTCTGCGTGGAATGGTATATCGGGTTCCTTACTTTGCTTGCCCCATAAGCCAGCAAGGTCGATGAAGCCGAGCTCCATGGTCATCTTCATAGGGTGCTCTGGCCTCTATGGTTTAAACGAGAGACGCAGAGTTCCACTGCACTCAACAACGGGGCTCGGCTCCACTGACCTGGCTGGCTTATGGAGCAAGCAAAATTAGGAACCCCATATATCAATCAACGCAGAATTTCACGTAGATTTCAAAAACATTAATACCAGGACTCTATCTTGAACGCTTAAAGAGTTATGAGCGAAAATCCGGTGTTTCGTAAAATAAGTTAGGCTGAAGGATTGAGAGAATATTTTTCCAAACTGTAAACATCATTCGACGTAGGACTTTATGGGATTACAAAAACAACCTTCACAAAAGATCTATCTCTAAGCACTAAAAAGTTACGGACGGAAAACCGGCAATGACACCCATCAAATCTTGAAAATGACTTGCATGAGTGTTGGGTCACTTTCATTCTTTTTCGAGGCGTTTCACCGGTTGTCAGCGGTTTTCCCAGTGGTGAAGGTTCCCCCCTTCACCTGCCCAGCGGTGAAGTTTGGTGGAGTACATGGCTCCACCCAACGAAGCTATGCTCGGAAGGAGTCCTCACCATAAGGCGGCGTTCAGAGCTCATTCGCGGCGCCACGCGAAAACTGTGAACGTCGCCCAAGGCCTAGTCCGTACTTGCGTCGCGGCTACGGTGTCGCGGTGTAGGAACCTGTACAACCCGCCGCAGCCAGCGCAGCACTCAATCACGACTAGCATTGACAGTCATCGCGCGCGGCGAATCCCGTACGAGCTGCTATGCGCGGCGGTGTCTCACCTGTGTTGCGGCCAGTTTACACCTTTCCACAATGTGCGCGCTGTTTAGCGCCAGCTGGGGTGGCATGCATGAACGCTTATGAGGAGGTCAGGGAGCCGCTCCGCATTCTACGTGCGAAGCGTCAAGCCGGAGATTACCCGAAGAACAAGCCGTCCCCATTGTTCAACCTCACGACGCACGATGAACTCCTCGCCCAACTGTTTCTGTTCAAATTTGAATCCTGCTTACCTCCTATCTTTTTTTAATTTGTTCCTGATACATAGTTAATGTATCTTTTAATGATTTTTCAGTTTGGTTCTAGGAGTTTGCAGAAATCCAGCTGTTTTAGATAAGGATTGGTTCGAAAAACAGCTGTTAGGCGGCGGGTTCGCTGTGCGTGGTGAGGTCGCGTCCCGACGTCAAGGGGACGGCAAGTTTTTTTGGGTCACCTCTGGCTCGACGCTTCGCACGTAGAACGCAGAGCGGCTCCCTGCCCCCTCATAAGCGTTCATGCATGCCGCCCTTGAACGGTGTGTCGAGCCGTCGTGCACTGCACTACGACACCGTGATGCAAGCGACAGACATCCGCCCTGGGAGGCAGTAATACCCTCGATGCCCTAGCAGCTAGCAGGGAGGAGCTTGGCCTACGTTGCGGCTCGTTGCTGATGGCCATCGGCGCATCGATTACTAGGTGCCCGGGCTGGGGCCGGAACACCACACAGCCACCCGTACACCTCTTATCAAAACGAGCCGCAACGCAGGCCAAGCTGCGGCTTTTGAAATGAACATACCCTCGATGCCCGAGAAGCTCGCAGGGCCAACGCAGGCCCTGCAAGCTTCTCGGGCATCGAGGGTATGTTAATTTCATTTTTTTTTGAATGTAACGACCATCGGCCATTCAAAGGTTTTTATTTTCCCGAGTTCTACCATGGGTTTCTTCGTGATTTCGATCATTTCAAATTCTCTTTTTTCATGATTTTTTCATGCAATGCGCTATTCCTTGTCCAAGTGATGTTCGCATTGACATTGATAAAAAGAAACGCTCCATTTGAGAGTAAAAATCAATAAAAATCGCGAAAATAGAAAAAATGACAATAAATTTCACAAAAACTGGCGCCATTCCACTTTTTGAAATTCAGTTGAAACTGTTCGCTCGGGACTGCTGCCAGGATTCAATTGGGTGGTCAACCCAAATATGAGACTTGTTGGGCGATTTTCAAAAGAGTGTGCAAGGTCACACCGGTACGTCTATATCCTCATCGGTAGCTGAATGTGCTGGATTTATGTAGGCGCAACCTTGCCTAGAATGGGTCTTTTTGAGTGCTGATCAAGATGTAATTCACCATCGGCTCAGTATTTTTCGTGGATCGCGAATTTTTTCGGTGTATAAAAAGTCACTAAGCCAGAATGGGTGATCAGTGTCTTGAAAGCCTGCATAGATAGAATTTCAGTCCACTCTACAACTGAACAAAATCATCTCACACACAGCTTAACCAGTTAAAAAGGGGTAGGAGTAGTTAGTAGAGTGTTCCAGTTCTGTTTTGACTTGCAGAATAAATTTGCGAACTCGTATTTTATTGAAAACATATTTAATTCTTTCATACTTCTGATCGTCTTCGCCTTTGCCAATCACTTCATCGCTTCCACTCTTCTCTACTGCCTGATACCCCGTTCCCTCCTCCCTTACGCAGCTCAGACCCCCGGCGTAAATATCCACACCCCGCGCCGTACCCTGGGCAGGACGAAAACAAAGTCCAGCTCCATGTTAAGCACCCACAAATGAACCTATTTTAGATTACAGAACATTAGGCCCTATCATTGAGAGGAGATGAAGGTGCACTCTACCAAGAATATAATATGTGCATTCGGTAGTGGCCGCAATATTGCGTCAACTCTATTTGCAGGCGATCACGTCGCTGAGGACTCTCTGTTGCGGCGACGCCGCCGCACACGCGACGAAGTATGCACAAAGCCTGAGGACTCTCTGTCGCGGTAACCCCGTTGCACACGCGACGACCCCGTCCTTTTTGCGGCGACCCATTCGCACCCGCGACGAAGTTTGCACTAGGCCTAAACGCGGCACGCGCGGGAGGAGCGGTGAACTATGAAACATCTCACCGCGTGGCACGCGCGAGAAACAACTATCCTCTGGTTCCGAGCCAGATTTACTCTGTTTCCTGGCGCGCTTGTGCGGGGCGAGGTAGAGACAGCGAGAAATTGTGGGGAGAAGGAGACGCAGCAAACGCACGCAGACGCACGCGACGAACGGAACCAAATCACACTCGAAAACAGAGGATATGAAATCTCCGGCGCCACCGCGCGGGTTGAAGATGGACCTTAACTGTGACATGCACAGAAATTTCTGGTTTGCACTTGCGTATACGGTACCGTAAGATAGTCTCATAATTCTCAAAGGCAGTGCTCACGATAAATCTCGTTCTCGAGGTTTTAGTGCGGAACACCAAGTTGGCAGATGCTGGAGGGGATATGGTCAAAGAAAGCAGCGAAAACGGGCCACAAATCGATAAAAAACGGCTTCGAAATTTATCCAAGTGCGCCTACCTACCCCTGTCCGTTAGAAACCGTTATTTTAGCTTATTCTGAACGTTTTCCTTGGCTGTTTTTTTTTCAATATTAGTTACCTCGCGACCAAAGAAGCCCATTTTTGGGTCGAACTCGAGTGCGATATTCATCGTGAACTCTGCCTGCAATGTTGGAGTGGACCTAAACTGAGAAGGAAGTATTGATTGAAATGGCGAAAACGTTATGGCTGTTCGGGTGGTACCGCTATGGCAGCGTTGAATGGGCGGCACGCTCGTCTCGCGCGGTGAGGACTTTCTTAGTCCACCGCGCTTCCAGCGCGTCACGCACGTGCCGCGCTTGCGGCGAGGACTGTGAAAGATGCCTAAGGGTCGTTTGTACTCCCGCCGCCGAGCGACGCGGCACAGTGCATTTCTGTAAGGCGTCGTTTATACTTCCGCCGCTGAGCGGTGCGGCGAAGTGCAATTCTGTAGTATCGATCGTGCCGCGCCGCGTGATCGATATTGTAGGATCGCACTTCGCCGCGCCGCCCGGCGGCGGAAGTATGAACGACGCCTAAGACGGCGGCGGGTTTCAATAGTCTATTTGTGAAACAGGTGCCCGAGTTATTGTTTTGTACTTACTTCCTATCGGAATTAAATAATGAGAAGCAGTTGTTTGCATTATTTGCCGCACAAACTTAATAATTCGTATATTTTTTTGATAAAGCCAACCGTCCCGTGAATAGTTTGTTTGCTTCCCTATTCGAAAGTTAAGTTCAATCCCAAAAGAAAGATAGAATAAGCTAGCTGAAGTAATACACCTTTTCTTCTGAAAAGTAGTGGGAATGACAAAATATTTTTTTTGACCTACTCGAAAAGTCGAATGAAAAAAATTCGAAAAATCATTCGACAGTCGATTGAAAAAGTCGACTTTTTATTCGAAAAGTCGAATATTCGAAAAGTTCAAAATCCCGAATTATTCGAAAAGTCGAATATTCGAAAAGCTCCAAATCCCGAATTATTCGAAAAGTCGAATAATCGAAAAGTTCAAAGTCCCGAATTATTCGAAAAGTCGAATATTCGAAAAGTCCAAAATCCCGAATCATTCGAAAAGTCGAATATTCGAAAACTTCAAAATCATGAATTATTCGAAAAGTCGAATATTCGAAAACTCCAGAATTCCGAACTATTCGAAAAGTCGAATATTCGAAAAAAATCTGAAGATGTAAAAGTATAGAGCATACTCGAATTCTACGTCCAAAAATGGCTCCAGAAAACTGCATTTAATCCAGAATGGCCAAGCTGACTAAAAGTAGTTCTCTTGTGAAGTACGTTTTTGAAAGAGTGGTTCTGTTCTACTCAAAACTTTTTAATTGATAACGAAACACTTTTCTTGAGTCTTCGAGCTATGCGCTAAAGTATTAGGTTGCTTCAATGAATTTTGTAGTTTAGGTGAACCCACTTGTGTTTATAATAGTTATTTCTGTTTGAGAAAAGATTGGTCATTGATCAAGGAACAAGTCCACGGAATTTCATTTTGTCCGAACTTTTTTCCAGCGTCATATATTAAAATACGTCCCCTAAAGTGTTTCTCCGACTAAAGGACGGTTTTTCTGTGGCGTATGTGGTGGAGAAGGGTAAGGGTGTTCTTGATATTCTAGAAATTGTCGAAACCTCGGAACTTAAGTTTCTAACATTGATGTCTCCGTTTATATCACGTTACCTCTACGATATAAGAAAAGAGGTATAAAACACAAGAGACACTGGTAAAACTCAAAACAAGTAGGGTGAACACATAGAAATGGCATTACTATCAGCTATAATGCAGTAATGACCCCACAGTATTCGAGCCATCTCTCAATTGCTTCGTAATCCAACGCCTAACCGGCTGAACCACGGTGTGATGCCAGGGGTCGTATTTGCCATCAACCCGCCGGGGAGTCGCAGGGTTGATGAGGTGAAATTTCAGTACAAAATACTTGCTCCGCGGCCACCTCTCGCCTCCCTTGGCTTCCGTCGCGACCGCCGGAATATTTCGAATCGCGTAGCTGAAGAATGACCGCTTCGCGGTGGAATCTTTATCTTTTCGCAGTGATATCGATACGTAACACAGTTTGCATTTCGGTCTTACATGGTGTAAGATGAGTTGATCTGCTCCTCTGCCGCGCGCGGTATCATCCCTTCCGCTTCCCTTCGACTTCCCTCGGCGGGTAGTTGGCGAATACCACCCCAGATCTCTCCAACTATCACATTGGAATGATCGGTGGTTTGCATGCAACAAGCATTATTCAGGGGATCAATGAACAAGTCATAACTCTAGAACCTAGCTAGATTTCATATTCAAACTTTTAGGAGAACCTTTTGAGATGATTTCAAGGCCACTGTATAGCTCACATTTGTGCTATTTCCTCCCAATCCAAGGTTCTGGTTTCTTTCTTTTATCGTTTTTGATCTACCCGTGAGGACTGAGTGAAATCTTAAAATCTCAAATTGTTTCTTTCTAACTCCTCTACAACCCTCAAAAATCGATTTTCAAAACTCCATTTTTCGTTCGAAGTGGTCCCTTGTAAGAGCGCAAGTCTCGTGGCAATGAAAAAAATGGTTTTTAATGACTTATGTTCGTTCCACAGTTTGCTACGCTGCTTGGGGGATGATGGCTATTGAAGGAATGATTTCGCGTCCACAGGCTGATTGCAGGTTCGTACATATTTGAATGCTGCGTACAACTAAAAAGGAAGGATTTGCACTAATATATGCGGTGTACTTAATCCTTGTCTCCATTTACAGAGAAGCACTCTCCCTTAACACACTTTAGTGAGCTTAACTATTTCAAAAGCTTTCTGCCATTTCCACCTCTGCGGTTCAATATTGTTGTGAACTTGTGGGTCAACTTTTTGAGAACGTCGTTCCTCTATCCAAACCGCAAATTGAACATTGCTAGGGAGTTCGTGGAAATATCTTCGAGTGAATTGGCCTTGAGTTCCTGAATCCGAACAGATGACGATTTGAGTTGGCGATATTTTCGTCGGCGAACATGCTTTCACCGTGTGTTCTTCCTTCTTTCTATGTTGCGCGTAATAAAATGATGGGTTTCAATGCGCAATCATCACCGCCACAAAGCGTTTCGACTGGAGCGAGTTGTGTCCAGCTACGGGCAGCCTCCCGCTCCACATCCATTCATCGAGCATTTCGGAGAAATAGCCGAAATGAAGAGGGGACAGAGGAGGGATGGAGAGATCTGCAAGGTAAAAGGAGTTCATGAAATGACAAGTAGACACTTTATACCTCGAATATACCCCACTGATCAACCACTTTGCAGTTATGGCAACCTCTGCCATTTTTATTTCAGAAGCGATCTCTTTGGTACCGATAGAATCGACAGAAATCTAGTTGTAATGTTGATTGCGTCAGATGAGAATCGCTGAAGCCTGTTGATGAGACAAACGCTTCGTCCGAAGCTACGTGTTGCCATTTTTTTGCCACGATCCATTGTGATGTCGAGGACTGTTATGAATTGCAATTCTGAGGATTTATTTTCGAGCGTCTTCCCTGTTTTTCATGTTTTATGAAGGCGATCCAGCCTTCAGCGTACGAAAATGTGTTCTACTTGGGAAAAAACGCTCTGATTCAGTTGCCGCCGCCATTCTTATCCAGAGAGGGAGGAGGAGTTTTTGCGTCCGAGCAGAGGAGTTTGTCTCCGAAGTGAGAGCTATAAGTCGTATAATCGTGATTGGTTATGAGGGAGGGAATTTGCTGTTGAGAGCTGGAATAACAAAAGCTTATCCCTCATCAAGGTCCATGTATCTTCATGGAGGGAGGACTTCTTCAAAGAAATTCGTCACTCTAGTCTCTGAGCCCTTCAATGCAAGAGAGCACAATTCAAAAAGTTTGGAAGGAAGAAAACGATCTTCCACCAAAAACATTTTGTTGGATGCTCAGAGCATTCTGGGATCCGACCACTATTAACCACTGTTTGCTCTAAGCTGAAAACTTCAACAACCGCATCATCCCATCGCCATCTCTAAACATCTACCCCTTTCCTCGACGAGCGATTTACCCCCCCCCCTTCTCCTCGTCTTCGAGAAGCCCATGGAGGCGACTCCGGTTTTTTTTTAAGACTAGACAGACTTTTCCCATATTATCGAGTCGATTTTCGTTCATGATATAGACTCCATCGTAACTGTCGGTCGAATGACCCTGAACTGAACAGTCTCTTGAGCACACGAATCAAATCACAGGTCACTTGTCAATGTATAGCCCGACAGTTGCACGTCCATAGTCGAAATCGTCAGCGCGCTACTCGTGGATCCCAATGAACTCCCTCCATTGTACATCTGAGAAGGTAAGAGCACTACAACGAGCGGCTTTGTGATGGAAGGAGCTACAAAGTTGAGCTGCTGTTCAAAGGCAGCGCTCACGAAGAAAACGTTGCAAGTTTTTTTAGCCTAAACGTAAGCTCAGGGTCCCTCTCAGAAGATTAAGAACGGAAGTGGGACGAAAAACGGCCGGTAAGTGGGTGAAAATCTCGTGGACCAGCCGACCCACTCGGGCCACTCCGCCAACGTCCTATAAAATTTCCCCTGAATTCGTAGTTAAATGAGCGATGGTTTCCGATTAAAAGCCCCGTTCTTCCCTTCATTCTCAACGTCTTTTTTACTCAGGTCAGCTCGCGCACATATGCTTCTAAAAACGGGATTTACAAGCAGGGATGTGCGGCAAACGATTTTGAGATTTCGGCAAACGGCAATTGGCAAGAAAATCCCAAAAACGGGCGGCAAACGGCAAACGGCAAAAAACCTCATCGCTTAGATTGACTCAAAAGTGCCGCTCTATTTTTTTTCCTTTCTTTGCAATACTTATGTCAACATCATAATAATTTCGATTCGAGGGAGTAGTTCCATTTCAAGGCATCGGATGAACAAAAACAAGACATGTGGGACCTCATGGAAATCAAAGAAATCGTCGCTGCGGCTTCGCGAGGAACGGCTCCTACAGGCACGGAAGCGGCACTATCCCGGAGTCGCAGCGATAATGTCATGCCGCCCCTGCAATATTGCCGCTGCGGCTCCGCGGTGGTGCCGCTGCGGTGACTGCGCTCTGACAAAAATAGTTTCGACTGCGGGTAACCCTTATATAATGGGCCACCATGCAACTGGGTGTGTCCAAGAACAAAAATACACACCTGCGGTGCTTATGTTCTCTGATAGGGGCAGAAGGTATCCCCGCTATTGCGACCTAGGAGATACGGGACGGACGTCAAATTTGGGCTCTTGACCCAGCAGCAAGCTCGTTCTACCACACAGAACTGTGAAACGTAGTCGAAGCGGGGTCGCTGATGCATCCTCGCGGAGTTCGTGCGGTTCCAACATGGAACTGCCGCGGTACAGTCGCGGTAGCGTCGCGGCGTTGTCAACCCTCAAGACACTGCAACAGATTCTTCACGACACAGTAATCATCACGGAGCTTCTGTGGCACTACGGTGGTACTAACGTGGCGCAATGGAGGGTCGTGGTACTTTCATGGCACTCCCGCGGCATGCTTACTCAGAGTCCCTGCCCACGTGTGTCGCACAAATGCTTCTGTGTCGCACATGTGCTTCCTGCTTCTTTTAGCGGCATGAGAATCTGTCGAAACTCTGGATCAGAAACTAAAGCACCTTTTTGGAGTTGGACTATCTACTGCACTACATCGACAAAGTAAATACTTTCCGTATGATCATCCATCAGTTTTTGAGTCCTCGCAGATCAAATGATGGCAGCTCACTGAGTCAATGAATAGAGGGTGAGAGGGAAACTACGAACCCGCGAAGCCTATAATCACGACAATGAAGGCACGGTAGACCCAAATGATGAAACACCGCTTTTCCTTCTATAGCATTCGATGAACACCGCGACGTAGTGTAATGTGTAGCGTGGGCGGCGATCAAGGCAAAGCGCTGTTCATAGAGGCTCCCAGGAAGACTAGGAGGAGCCTTCCACCATGCGTATCTAGTGGCTCATATCGTGGCATGCGAGCGTGTAGTTTCAGCAATGTCTGGTCCCTTTTCTGAAAATCTTCAAGTCAAATGCTCGCGTTTAGCTCCCGTTTACCGCAAACTTATCGCGAGTTAACTAGCGTTTTCGAACCCATACACTGTCACCCCAGATAAGTCAATTCCCCGGATAGTGGTGGAGCGAACAACGGATAATCGGATTACCCCTAGTGCCTACATGGCCGCGAGCATAGGCGGCGTTTTTTTTTCAATGTTTTGCCGAGTTTTGCCGGAAAAATAACAAAAATTGCGGCAAACAACAAAGGGCGAAAAAGTCCCAAAAATGATCGGCAAACGACAAACGGCAAACGGCAATTGCCGCACATCCCTGGTTACAAGCCTCGGACAACTCGTCCACAATGCTTCCCTAGCTGAATTTTGAGTTGCTATAACTCCGTTTCCAGGGGTCTTGTACGATTCCAGGCACATCATTGAAATCAACAAGGGACCGTTTTCAAGATAGGCGGAAGAACAGAAGAACGATCTTTATCGCGAACACTGCTGTTTAGGTAGCCGAACCGATCCTCATCTTATGTAGTTGCATACCCAGACTCTGGTTCATTTCAAGCAAATTCCTGTTTTCAGTTATAATAGAGCGGAGCGGTGGCTTTTTCGTCGGAATCTCCTTATCACTAGTTATATTTTACCGAGGCCCACCTCTCTGCTGCTGGTGATTATCGGAGTCCACAGGTCACTAGGGGTTCCCCAGAGTCCACCTAACTGCAATGTCTTAATCGCTCAGCAGGCAAGTAGTGGAATAGCTAGGTCAATGGAGATTGTGATGTACACCCTAGCTTGTATACATTGGATCCGAATCAAGAAAATTCGGATACTCGCATTTTGGATAACTCAAAAATCAATGGTCGCGGATATCCGACTCAAACGGATAGATTCAAAATAGCGATTTCGGATAACCCGAGTCATTCGGATAGGAAGGCCAGACGGATAGTCGGATCTCGGATCAATCCGAAAATCACATTTTTTCGGTGATTCGGGATTTGGATCACTCGGATTTGGACCTTTTTTGAGTCGGAATCCGAATATCCGAGTCGGATATCCGGTCGGATAAAAAATGGTATAATTCTAAAAGTCTATCGAAAATCGATAGTCTGGCGAAAATCCTCGAAAAAAAAAGATTTTTCTGCCTCAATATGATAACAGAACTCATTGATAATTTTCTTTATCTCGGAATATTTGCAAACCAATACTATTTGAGCAGATGTGGTCACACTTCACAATCTTTTCAAAGTGAGTGTAATGTTAGAGCATTAGTTTAGATGAGTAGCATGAGTATCACTCCTTGCCATCGATTTCGTGAATACCCGTGAGTTCCTGTTTAATCCACCTAAAACAGGATTGCCCGTTCGATCAATACACACGGTTTTTGGGAGCCAATCATACCCCTAATGCGCTATAAGGGGCTTTGCATACTTTTGCGACACACTATCGCGTCCCTCTGCACAGCGACACCGACCGCCCTTTAGTTCTATTGCATGCTTCCCGTGACGAGCGACGCGACATAACGCTTGTCATCTAAATCGACCGAATGTCATCTGAATCGATTATGCTAATATGCACTGTCGCGGTCGCGGAAAATATGCACTGGGCCCCGAACCTGTTGCTGTCGCAGTGTGCTGCAAGCTTCGGCCCGCGACAGCAACAGTGGCAGCGACAGGCTTCGGCCCATTCGCAGTATGTCAGCCCTCCGCGTCGCGTCGCTGTGACAGACGAGCGATAACTGTGCCAACGACGACCGATGCCGTTGTTACGATGCAGGTCCCGCAGCGATTTGTGCTAGACTGCATGCCTGCCGGTCATGACAGCGGCAAGGTATACCATACCCCTAAGAGTTTTTCAGAGTGGCGTCGCAGCAAAACTCGCGGTCGCGAAAACGGTGTGAGTGATGGGGAGTTGCTACGCAGCGCAAACTGAACCGTGCGACAGGGGCAACCGCCGCGCTTTCCGAGTGCGCGAGCTAGCAGCGATGGCAGCAACGTAGCGCGATGAAAATGATTTCGACCACTTCTGCCGCTGTTGCTGCCGTCCCGCCGTAGTTTCTTTCTATTTGTTAATGTTCCTTTGTTAGTACCTGTCCATTAACTCTCTATAAATTATTTATTTCCCTTATTTCACAGTTTTTTCCAATCGATTAAACGGCGGCGAAGAGGTAAGAGACGCAGAAACAGAAATGTGATTCGGCGACAAGTCATGTTCACGCCCAATTTCTCTCGCTCTGAAGAGCGACGCAAAGAATTTCGTAGCGGCGCCACTATGGAAGGCCTATACTTGCACAAACAACTCAAACGAAGAGGATTAATGCCAATTATGCGCGAAATCTGCGCTGATGATGCGCAGCAAAAAGCGGCGGAAATTTTACGATGCGCTCCAATTGGATGTCTGCAGTGTAACTACGCACGGGTATGGCTACTGTAGAATGGAATGTCGAGTAGTGACATCAGCTACGCTTGTTTGAGTAACAGGACATGCCGAATCTACCAATATCCGACTCGTTATCCGATCCGAATCATGACATTTTCCGGATATTCGGTATCCGAATCATTATCCGACTCATGGCACATTTCGGTGATTCAGTTTTCGGATCAAACGGATTTCAGCATTTTTTTTTTCGGTTAATCGGATCTTGGATCATTCGGATTTTGACGTTTTTTCGGTTAATCGGGTTTTGGATAATTCGGATTTTGACACTTTTTCTGTGATTCGGATTTTGGATCATTCGGATTTTGAAGTTTTTTCGGTGAATGGGATTCTGAATCATGAAAATTTCGGTTCAATCGGATGGATATCCGAAAATGAGTGAGTCGGATCCAATGTATACTAGCTTGGCCTCTCCCTCCTACTCAGCAGTTTACACCTTCTTGATGGGTCAAGTCGTTCGACACGCTCTACCTAAGTTCATGCTCTGGGAAGAGAGCACTGCTTGCTAAAATGGAAAGAACTGTTATCGTGTCTCCAGAATAAACTTTAGACTCACCCTCCAGGAAGTACCTGACAGCTAAGGTATTCCTATCCGTGGACGTCACATCCTCACTGTTGCGTCAGTCTCAAAATACTCATACTTGCATACGTATATGTATTTGCGTCCATGCAAGCCGGAAGGCTACGAGATTGACTCTTAGACCTAAAAAGGCGCAGTTCTGAGACACTGATCTATTTCATAGATCAGACCGTCATGCAGCGTCTCAGCAGGTTAAAACGGTCGTGATCTAAAATTCATGTGATATTTCAACGTTATAAGAACATTCTCATCTCCACAAATTAGGTATTTTCGGGCTTCTGGGTGAATTTTCTGGGTAGGAGCAGTCTGAAAGATAGGCTCTTCTTTTTCATGTAGGAATTAGGAGACACTCTACAGATAAAGTCCGTCCAAATAAAACTGTCCGCCCACGCAGTCGGCGTGTGTGTCGGACGGCCGTCGCGAAGGCGTTTTTCATTCGCGCAGATTTTATTTTCTACTCGAATCATGTAAATAAGCTAAGATTTGTAGGCCACGAGCAAGTCAGCCCAATTATCAGGCTAGGACACAGAACGCACTGAGTAGGGTTAAAAAATTACCTTCAAGGCCAACTCCGAGCTGCTCGAACACAAACTCCAAGCAAGACGCAGGACATTCTAATGATAAATGTGATTCCCCATTTAGCGTGATTACTTCAGCACGAGCTGCAGCAGCGTTGAATCCATTCGGAATGTTGCCACTCTCATCCCAGACCCCCCTTCGGATGCCGGTCGAACTCACTTCAAATCCGTTGGCCCTGCACAAGAAACAGAGTCGACCCACATTTACAGGACATCAAGTGAGTTTTTTGCCATCTAAATCAGCTCCTCCGTTTCCTGAGGAACGCAGCTTGCTTGTGAACGTGAAGATTGTTTTTAAGAAAAGCGACGACCATAATGACAGCCTTTCATAACTCTTGATTACTCATTTAACATCACAAAAACATGCCAATCAAGACATCATTGCCAATACACAATGTTGATGTATTTTAATAATAAGGCTTTTCGCGTTTTAATCAAACTTCGTAAGTAGTAGCAGCAGCAATGTTGACGAGGGGACAAGCATATTAGCTGTTCGTTTCAGATTTTCATGCTGGAGAAGAAATTCGAACAAACAAAATACCTCGCAGGATCAGATCGCGCCCAATTAGCACAAGAACTCAGCATGAGCGAAAGTCAGGTGAAGGTGAGGTCCTTAGGCATAATATGCATGCTCTTATGTAGTGGCCTGGTATGAGTATAAGTATAAAGCAAGTAATACCTCAAGGAATAAGAAGTCTGAGAAATACTGAGAAGACCCATTGCAAGGCTTAGGCCTAGTGCATACATAATTCCCGTGACGCGCGACCGCGACAGCGCATTTTAGCCGTGTGGTTTTTGGATCCATGTGGGCGACAAACATGTTGTAACTCTTCTCGCGGCCACTATGCATTAGACCATAGAAAGTTCTGTGAGCATTGTTCGGAAGCTTCTCGTATGTGAAATTCCCTTCGATCAATACCGGGAATAAGTGTAATAGAATTTATACGATTGGTTATCCATTAGTTTTTTAACCAGGGAAGTCGCAAATACGGCCATAATTTCACAGCTCTGGAAGCACTGAGGGAGCGATTTTGACCCGTATCGTGCTCGTTTCGCACCTCAATCACAATTCTACATCAGAGGCGAGCTCTGGAGGCATCGCGGCTGATCGCGAAGTCGAGCGCTGCTCACTCAAGAAAAACTGCTGTAACTGAGCTCGAAGTGATAAATGAAACAATTGTAGCAAATATTGTATCATAAAATCTCGCTTATTACTAGCATGTCTGAAATGTTCTGAAAAAATGTAGTGTTCACGCGCATGCAATGCCTACGATTGCAGATTGGAAAAAATCGCAAAATTCCGATATGGCAGAAATGCAGAGTATAATAAAATTTCATGTAGACTCTGGCAAACACCTAGTGACCTGTCGATTTCGATTATCACCAGCAGCGGAGCGGTGGGCCACGGTGAAATATAACTAGTGATAAGTAGGTTCCGACGAAAAAGCCCTCGCTCCGCGCGGTGATTATCGAAAACAGGAGTTCTTTTGAAATGAACCAGATTCTATGTACTCTTAGGCATGATGGGGCAATTAAAAAAGTTAGTTGATACACAGCTTATAGCCTTTAGCGCTTACTTCATTCAACCCTTCAAAAGGAACTCAGAACTCATACGTCCCTTCCCTGAAAGCATCTTCTATGCTGAAAACAAATACTTGCCGAGAGTTGGGAACCGATCTCCAATGAAGAGCCGATTTTCAGAAACTGGCAGAGGTACACGTAATGGTTTGTGAATTGTCATCGGAAGATTTCTGTGGGCACAGCGCCCCTAGTTTGAATTTTGAAATTTTCATCTAATTGCGGAGCAGATCCTACCTGCATAGCACCTGCCAAATGCAGAATTTCGGCTCCTCCAATTAGAAGGAAGCCGCTCTGAAACGCCTCAAAAGGAAGCTACATATTTTGCCACGTCCAACGAATAGGTACTTCTCCGAGTTCAATAGAAGCTTGACGAGCGATGCATAACCGGGGCGTATGTAGCACGATGTGCTCTCACTCTAGCAGAACCTTGCCTAGTGACAGCAAGGGGTCAATCTCAGCTTATGTATGTATGTGACAACTAAAGGAAACCACGTTTGATTTCCTGCTCAAATGTTGACAAATTAATTCACGAAGGGGGGATTCACATATTGAGAGAGGAGGTAGTCACAGTAAGGTATTAATTGTGAGGATCTCTTTGTTCTGAGGCCTTCCTCCCGCAGCTTTTCTTCCAAAAAGTGCATCAAGGTTGTACGTACAGACGGAATGCTTCTTCGGGTGAATTTTAGCCAAAACAGGTACATTACTCCGGAAACAACAACGGTCAGAACGTGGATGGAAATCGATTATTCGTATGGAAGCAACAATGCGTTGTTCCATCGTCCATTCGCAACATATCATCATCACGAAGGGCTTCAATGTTTGCGCTGCGGTACCGTAAAACGTCGCAGAATGTATGAAGGGAGCCTCTGGTAAGGTGAAGGTCATAATCGAATACACGTCAATATTCTTCGAGGATGTTGCGGGATGATTCCTAAATAAGAATGCTCCAACTAAAATCGCTTTCAAGGTAGGGTTGAAAATTCCACAACACTCATATTCGCTGAGGTCGACTAAAACCCCCACTCTGTTCTGGATAAGAGACAGTTTTATATGAAGATAGGTCCGACAAAGAAAACCCTTTTTGTATTGGTGGCCTGTCCAAATGAAGTGTAAATTTATAAAACTACCAAGAATTCGAAAAACTCGTTGGAGCTGCTTACACCTGTGGTTACAAGCATTTTCCCCCGATTTTTCGTGATTGATTGAGCGTTTACCTTATTTATGACGCGCTTCTTACAATTAGAGCATTCAGAAAATGCTTCGCATCTGCCCTGGTACTTCCCTTTATTGGTTCTTTTGGGTGCTGATGGAGAATTTGAGGTCCAGTTGTTGATCTTCGGAAGCCCTCATTATATTTCACTTGAGGATTCGCATCGGTTCACAGTTTTGCGGGCCAAAGCAACTTTTGACAATTTCCAAGTCGCTGGAATAGATAGATTTGTCTCAACACTTTTCTGTTGAGATTATTTGGAGGGCTTAACACGAATGTGTAACCCGTTTATCGATTTTCGATGGATTACGGTAGGTTATGGGGGTGAACCGTAGTTCGATCAATGTCTCGGATTTGGCTCAAAACTTCTCTGAGGCTAGTTTTGGGTTGGTGTTCAGGAATATTCATCCAATTGTTGATTTCCACAATAGTAAGATGAATTACACCGGCCAAATAACATTAAGCCCACCTTAACCTGAAGTGAACATCAGAGAACTAGCAAGACTACCCCAGGGGTGCGTTCCAAGAAGATTTCCACAGGAGGAAAAATGAATCTGATAAGAACCGACCAATGATAGATTGAGAGACCGCATAAAATGAGCCTATCTGTTAGATTATCATTTGTTATATCTTATCAGACCCATTTTCCTCCAATGGAAATCTTCTTGGAACGCACCCCTGATTTATGTTCAGCACCCTAGAACCCCTAATACACACGTTTTCAACCTCATCCAAGAATCTTTCCGAAACAAAACGGGCATAGAAATGTAAACAGCATTTGGAACGGCCGCTGTTACTAAAGGGCTTCCCTTACGAGGTAGTTTCGCCCTTCTGATTCCAGCACTTTTACACTCAAATCAGACAGTTGGTCTTTCCTTTTTGCAGCCCAATAACTTCCATCCCAATAGAGTCCATTCCTGCGGCAGGTGTTCTCCTCATCAGCGATGGGATGTGATTGTCTCAGCAGCGGCAGCACGGCAGACGAACGACGTTCTTCAGGCCCATCATCATAAATTTGGTATTCATGCTGTGTCCATAATGGCGAATCATACACGAGGCGGAGTCAGTCAGCTGTCTACGATTATGCACATTTGCGTGTGCGTGCGCTGCCCCTCGAGACAAATTGAATTTCGAATTTGGCGCTTCAATGACCGGCAATCGAATACGGTAACTGAAGAGCGTCTCATAGTATCTTCCCGCGGCTACTTACCTCGCAATCAGAGGTTTTTGTGGAAGAAGTATATTACCCGCTCGACGACTATCCTCAGTACGTTGTCCTTGAAGGGGGATACGTGAAAGATGTTTTCCTCGTCTATAACTAAATGAGCAAGCGGAAATCAACCACGAACGCAATTTTCTCCAGACTTCGACAAAGAGGTCATTTTGTGAACCGAATGTGAATCAGTCCAGAATTATACTACTCGCGACAGGCGACCGCGACAGTGCATAAAAGGCATATCGATTTTCGGTCGATAGGTATGGTAAACATTGCGCCGCTGCGCCTGTCGCGGGTAGTTGAACTACGGCCTCAGAGCTTCAACCTCCAGTTTCAGAAGAACTGCAGTGGTCTATCTTGAAGGCAGTGTTCCCGGTGAAAACATTTTGTCAAAAAACTGTCAAAATTCGTTTTGTACCAAACAGCTGAACAACTGCGAAGGCTGCGCTGAAAAAATCCGCTGAAAGTTGAGTTATTAGGTCACAAAAGATGCCAGTCGGTACACAGAATGCACAACGTCGCCCATAGGAATTCGAGTTTCATGGCTGTGCCTGATCAAACATCTGTGACAGACACTAGCAAAATAGTTTTAGAGCATACAGTAGCCATTTTTGTTTCAGAGAAAACAAAAACGAAAAATTTAATGTCAACTAGATGGAAACGATGAAGGTTGAGAAAGGCAAAGTCAAAGACCAGAAGACATTAATTTAATATCAGTTTCAAGCCAGCTGATGACCCCGGATAATACAAATCATCGATGCCTGGCACAAGATTCGTCCACCACCAAAATAAAACGACCGATTTCAGACTGCTAATTTTACCTCGAATGGAGCTTTGTTTCGTGGGTTTTTCGTACGGATCGTACTATGATGAACCAAAAGAAGACATCACCATGAATAACTCAACAGGCATATTCTATTGAAAACACTACTTTCAGTGGACCTGATGCGGTTTTTCTACCGTCACCTGAACCTATTCTAGCGAAAATCTGAAGACCCACCTCGTGCTTGTGTTTATTACACCAGATAACAAAGATTGGACCGAAAATCCCTTTTTGTGCAGTATTCATAGTCGAGGATTAATTGAAAAGCTCTAAAGTTTTCAATCGTGTAGCAAACGAAAATCGTTCATCGTCGAGGTGGGAGAATATATAATTCATGTTAAAGTTAATTACATTACTTTTCCAAGCCGAGTTCACTCGAATTCATCGCGTGCGTGTGCGCGCGTATGCTGCATCTTGTTCTCTCCGAGTCTTTCTCGCCGCCTCTCTCATACGCACACGCACGCGAAGGAGCCAAGTGAATTGGCTCCGGAACAGAAGAGATATGTATTGCGATCTCCACGGAGCACAAATGTCACCAGATTTGCTTACTGATGGGTTTATTGGGCAAACATTAGAGTACGAAAACAGTTCCCGTGTCCGTTCACGATGCTTACGGTACTAAAAAGTGCGGGATAAGGAGGTTAGAAAATTTTCATGCGAAATAATAAGAGAAATATCAACACCGAACGCTTTTCTCCAGCGGATAGCTTGATGTTTTATCGTTTTGTGGATATAAAAGAGCCAAGTCCGGCGTTTTCCATTCGCCTCCATCGGGTCTTTCAACTGCCCTTTCGCGCACGAAACGATCCACTGACCGCAGCTTGTTTAGTTGAGGAATAGAAAGCCTTCATTTTGCTGTTGGGTGCTGAATTACAGTCAACGTTTCACACATCTGCGCACTGAGCTGTCATCCTTATATTGTTTCCTTTGAGGTTCGAGCCTATCAGGAACTCAAACGCCTTCTTCGACTAAGCGTTACGGCATCTTTTATACGGTCAGGGGATTCCCTGCATTCTGAACTTCGTTAGCAGCAGTACCTGTATTTTGCCATGATCGGTAACTGGTCTATTTAGCTCTTTAGGTATGACCTGGAATTTAAACAACACCACGAGTAATGGTTGCAGGATTTACCAAATTGACCCTCCCCATCCCTTTGATCCTCATCTGTCTTCTCAAAACGCGAGAGTTTTCGAGATCAAATTCTGTGATCTTCCTTTTGCTTTTTTCAGGAACGTATTCATCCTAGTATCCGATGAATAATTAATGACCAGCTATCCCACAATAAACATAGTTATCCGCAGTGTTACTCGTGAGTTTCGGTCAGAACACAAGCAGCGACAATGACGGCCTTTTTGATAACTCGCCTTACACTCAGTTTTTTTTTTGAAACTGAAATGTTATCTAGGATTTAGATGAGGGGGTCTTTTCTAAGTTATAATGCTTGCAATGTATGGTTTCAATTCGAGCAAAAATATTTGAGTATGACTCAAAATCCCTACAGAAATTTTTTGTTTGAATGTCGGTTCTAGAAAAAAATAATAAAACTGTTGAATAACATTTCTCCTGAGGTCCTTAAAGGCAGTGTTCACGATGATTTTCGTTTCTGAGTTTCTCACTTGAAACAATGCATTGGTTTCCAAGTGTAACCAAAATTACGAAGAAACGGCTTAAAACGCATCAAAACGTATTATTTCAGTGACATTGTTCTCTGGCGTGGACTAGTTGTCCGGCTGGATGAACATGTTCATGGTGGTGGTCACCGGTGAAAAATGGAGTCAGTCGAAAATTGAAGAATATTTAAGGCAAAACAGTATTAGTTAGGGTCCGAAAGAATTACCGGAGAAATAGAAAGTAGAGAATTACGAAAAACTGCTCCACAACAGATTTTATTGTCACAACGAACAGTTCCTCTGAGAGTAAAGTGGCGCGGTGAGAGTGAAGGATTTCGTGCCCTTCTGAAGCGTTTTTTCTCAATTTCTTCGTCATTTCAGTTCTACCCGGGAGTCAAACAATCGATATAGCGATTAATTTCAAAGTCGAAAAGTATCGTGAACACTGCCTTTAAATGATTATTCAAAATTTGAGATTTGAAAATTTCGAGATTGAAGTGAATAATGAAAGAGACGCTTAATTTGTGTGAAGCCTCGCTTCCTGCCTTCTGACCAAAGATTGTGGACCGTATTGTTATAGACGCAGAATCGTTTCGCAGCTCGGTGGGGATAGGGGCTCTCTACACATCGAGGGAGTAGTTGTATTGGCTTCTGCGGCTCTAATTCCACTCGGGACAACTTCGCTTGAATGGGGTAGCGTGAAGTTTTGAACTACAAAGATGGGACAACTCCTCCCGCTGTGTGTAGAAAGCCCCTATCCCGCTCGGTGAGCGTACGCCTTTGGCGTGCAGCCTCTATGTTTTCCCGCAGTCTTCCTTCTATATATGCTTATGACTAGGACAAAATACCCTACATGTTCAAGCAAAATTAACTCCGATCTCTTTCGTGCATGCGCGCGCATTCTGCGTTTCCTTCCCTCTCTTACTCCCTCGCTGTCTCTCCCCTCGCTCCGCATACGCATGCTGAGGCAAAGTAAATTATTAAATAGCAATGAAGTAAAAATAAATAAAGAATGCATCTAACTAACAAATCTTTCTGCTTCACCGTGGTTCGAAACAGACTGAAGCAATCGCGTTCAGTCCGCAAAGTACACGCTGATTGCGGAAGCGTGTTGCGGCTCGGTTCGCCGTCTCCTCAGACAGTGATGTCGGATCACCCGGAAATACAACACCTTTTCGATTTGTCGATTCGTCGCTTGGTTGGGATGTTTTGCCACCATATAATCCTGACCTTGCATCATCTGATTACTTTTTATTTCGATCTCTGCGGAACTCCTAGAATGGCAAAAATTTCAAATATGATACTGATGTCAAATCGTACCTGGTTCAGTTTTTTTTGCTGATAAAACCAGAAGTTTCATGAACGTGGATTTATGATGCTGCCTGAAAGATGGCAAAAGGTCGTTGCTCAAAATGGTAACTACATTACAGAATGAAGTTATTTCGTTCTATGGAAAAATTGTCTTTTATTTTCTAAAAAAATCGTAGCCAACCTAGTAGAATCAGTTCATAATGACAAGTTTATTGCATGATGTGGCTGAATTGCTCAAATTGCTGCATTGCAGGTATGGTTCCAAAACCGAAGAACGAAATGGCGGAAGAAGGAGGCGGCTGACAATGCACTTGGAAAACGCCAAGAAGACCTGAAATCACCTGCTGAGCAGATCCAGACGCTACAAAATATCCCGTTTATCACCTCTCCGAATTGAAGCTACGCCTAACACTTTCAGGGGAAAATCGAATCGTTTTCCCAAGCATTTTGTCATTGATGTCAGCCAATTGTGCTGAATGGCATCGAGGATCCCCCATAGAGATTTCGTCTGTGTGATATCACCTTAGCCCTTTGTTTTTCAATTTCTGGTGACATCTCAAATTGATTTCACCTCCTATGTAATAACTCATTGATTTTCCAAACTGTTACTTTGCCCTCGTCTTGCCCGACGCTATGGGTGAGAGGCCTTGTTCCTCTTCTTCCACCACATTTCTCCCTTTTGTTTGTTTCGGCCACAAGGTGCCCATTGTGGTCGCGTGGCTGACCGGCTATACTCAACACCACCACCAGCACCTGACAGGCCTTTCCGATGTCCCAGTCAATGATCTCCGTTATTTTGTTTTATTTTCCTTCATTCCTCTGATCACTATACTTGTACACAATTATACAAAATTTTACTGTGTCTTAGTTTACTCGAAGCATACAAATGAAGAATTATGTGCTTGATAAACAATTATGTTCAGTCCTCGAAGTACACGCTGCCATGATATACTCTATCAAAATGCTCAAATCGACGTTGAATGAGGTTCGGGCCCCAATCTCTGCTGTGCAGAACCCCGCAGACTTTCGATTGCAATTCACTCAGACCGTCCCTCACCGATGTTGAGGGAATTCGCGGGTACAGCTCTCTAACTGCACTTTTTAACGTTCAAGAACTGCCTGTTCATACAACGTGTATCACTTGTCACCTGCCCTCCCGTTGATCATCGACAGTGTCGAGCAGGCGCCAGTAAGGCAGCGTCCATACGTCGCGAGAGCGGGCGCTCCCGCTGTTGTGCGCCTCTCGACGCTCCTCAACGCTGCCCGCAAATTAGCACAGGAAAACACCCCCACCTCGTGTTGATTCGATTGGAAACGTTTGTTGGGGTGATCAATCGCTCGAGTCGGCGCAACGGCTGATGATCTCCCACCGTTTTCGACTTCCGTGGTGGGCCTATGAGAAACACGGACTATAGTTTCGCTACAGGTTAAAGGCAGTGTTCACGATAATCTTCGATTTTGAGATTGATCGCTAAATCGATTGTTTAGCCCTCGAGTAGAACTGAAAAGACGAAGAAACCGGGAAAAACGCACGAGAAGGGCACGAAATCCTCAAGTATCAGCCCGCCTCTTAAGTATCAATGGAACTGTTCGTTGTGACAATGAAATATTTGTGGACCCGTCTTTTGCAATTCTCCATTCTGTGTTGCTCCGTTCTTTCCTTCGGGCCCTAACTAATACTGTTTTGCCCAAAATATTCTTCCATTTTCAATTGGCCCCATTTTTTGCCGGTGACAACCACCGTGAACACGTTCATCCAACCGGACAACTAGTCCAGGCCATAGAATAATGTCACTGAAATAAGACGAATTAGTGCGTTTCTCGCCGTTTCTTCGTGATTTTGGTAACACTTGGCTGCCAACGCATTGTTTTGAGTGGAAAACCTGGAAACGAGAATCATCGTGAACACTGCCTTTAAGTGCCACCTGCTTTAGTAATGGAGCAGTAAGTTTGAAACTTGCTGCTTGCTTCGTGGTGCTGGCGTAAGCGCGCGAGAGCGAGCGGGCGAGGGCGCGCGAGGAGGAGCGCCTGTGAGCGGTTAGCGAATCGTGTACCCACGATGACCATCGATTTTGCGTAATCGCACGCTCTCGCCACGTATGGACGGAGCCTAACGTCTCCTTTCGCCCCTATCACTCGCCATAGTTGGCCAGACAATCCAATTTGCTCTAGGAACACGGAGACTCTCACTCCTTTCGTCAAGACTCTTGGTGAAGGAAGCCGACCATCGTGTTGGAGGACGCCCAGCAGTGCGCCTGGGGTCCCGCGGTACCCAATCTGTTACAGCTCTTCCAACGGTTATCCCCGAAACGCAATACGTGTCCGGGCCACCTAATTTTCGACGACTTAGCATATTCGATCGCATCCCAAATTTTGACCGTCTGCGTAACTCGGAACTCCTAACTCCTCTCACTTACGTGAGCGTGACACTCCGAGCGTCTTCTATCGATTGTGGGCTTAGTGACGCATACCGCACTTTCATCCTGCTTGCGTAATGCCCTGGTTTCCGAAGCATATGTTAAAGCTGGAAGAACTGTGGCAGCGATGAGGTGGGCACGGAGCCGAGTACTCTTCGTCTTCATCACGACTTCCTCGACGGTTTTAAAAGCTCCGAAGCTGCTCGTTTTCTTCTACTCAACTCTGGTACTAGATCATTCTTCATGTTGACCTCGTGACCTAGATACACGTAGCTTGAACATTCAGGGATGTTCGTTCCGTTGAGCATGAACGGGACATCAAAAACGTATCCGTTTTTCATGAACATCGTTTTCGTCGAATCCAGCTGGAGTCCGACTTTTCCACATGCATTGTCGAAGTCGGTCAGCATTCATGCGACTTGTCTGATGGATGATGTCATGGGAACAATGTCGTCAGTGAAGCGAAAATGATTTGGCTGCCGATCGTCGACTTTCACTCCCATATCTTGCCATTCCAAGTCGCGCAAAACGTTTTCAAGAGAGGCACTGAAGAGTTTCGGTGAAATGGTACAACCCGGGCAAACCCCTCTCTTCTCATCGACGATGATCTGTCTGTAGAATGGTGAAATAGTGGTGGTGAAGTTGCGGTACAGCTCACGAAGTATATTCACTTAGTGACTAGGAACACCATGGCTTCCCAGTGCTGCAAGAGCCGCTTTTGTTTCAACGGAGTCGAATGCCTCCTTCAATTCGGTGAACGTGAGGTGAAGCAGAGTCTTGAACTCTCGCGAAACTTCAGTAAGCTTCGTAACTGTGTGGATGTGATCGATCGTGCTGAATCCTTTCCGAAACCCTGCTCGCATGGCTGTCTTTCATCTAGCGTTCTGCCGATACTGTTGAGAATGGCACGAGTGAACAGCTTCCAGACAACTGGCAGCAGACAGATAGTTGCCAATATCATGTACGTCTCCTTTTCTGTAACACAGCGCAGTTCTGATGGCCTTTAAAATGGTACCTTGCATTTTGTTAGGTGATGAGTGAATAGCCGTGCCAGCATGAGAATTAGACCTGGTAGGAGATTTTTCAGATGTTCGGGTTTAATCCTATCGGAACAGGATACAGTTCAACTTCTCAACAATATGATGGTATGCCGGATCTCACAATCAGAAGAGAGAACGGTTGGAACAATATAGTCGTCCTGCCCCAGCCGGTATTGAGACACATGGGCGTGGCTGTCGACGAGATCTGAGTGGAAGTCGTAAATGACCCAATCCATTGCCCTTCGAGCAGGCAGCGACTGTTCCGTCTGGGCGTCGAAGTGTAGTCATCTAGGTCTTGTAGTTGGCGAAGTTGCGGCGGACGTTGAGGACGCTTCTCCCGGCTTCTGCTGCTTCGGCCACGACTCCTGCTATTCTCTCCAGCAAGACTTGATTTATCGCTTCTTTAAATTGCTTTGCAAGTTCAGACGTTAGTTGATATATTTGCATGTTTCTCTTGCAGCTCCATGTTGGCGAATCAACTCAAGAGTTGCTGGAAACGAACGTCTTTCGGGGGTCACCAAACACTCTGTTTCCTTAGCACTATTGTGAAGGTGCTGAGCAAAACGATTACACTCCTCATCGATGTTCTCCATAATGGACTCTTCCATACAGCTAGCCATTGCGATAAAAATATCCTAATTGATAGTGGTTTTGAGGCTGCTCTTATTGAACTTCGCGGCTCTCTCCGCCTTTCACGTAAGGAAAAAATTTGCGTGGAGGAGACGGTGGTCCCATCCAGTATGAAGTTTCCAACTAACACCGACATCGGTTAGGCAAAATCTGCGGTTGACGGTGATGTGGCCAATTTCATTGTGGTAAAGTCCACCGGGAGACTCCCTCGTCCAACGTTGTGAGAGGGGCTTTTGAAACCGTGAGTTACCATAAATTGTTTTGATCGACCTGGTGAACTCAGATAATCTTTCACCCTGATCGTTCAATTCCAGTTCGTGGGTCCCAATGTGATGCCCTTCGAGCGTCTTTCTAGGGCCAATCTTAACATTGAAATGGACAATCATGAAAAACTTTCCCAGTTCCAAATAGAATGCTTCGACCTCACCTTCATAATGGTAACCATTATGAAATGTTGGTGTATGTTGGTACCTAAGCGGAGAAGACTGTCAAAGCAAGTGTTGATATACATCTTTTCAACCGCAAACGTCCGATTCGGGTAGTCAAAGCTTCGAATGAATCGATGTTCATGGCTAAGCACGTGTTAACGAGGATACCGACTCCACCAACTCCAATAATGTCGCGTGTTCCAAGGAACAGTTCTTCTCAAGTATAAACAACTGCATGAAAGGGTCGGTGTCTTACCGTTTTGGTCAGTCCACTGACGTGGTGCTTGATCTTCCAGGCCTGCATCAACACATCATCAACTCAAGTTTCGATGCAAGCGTACTCGCATTGAAAGTACAGATTGTCATGGTAGCCCTTGTTTAGGGCGGCGTAGTTTGCCCCTCAGATTTTCGCGACCTCTGCGTATGTACTTGTTATATCCAGCGCTGCCAGAATGGAGAATCTTTCGGGGTAAGGGAATGAGACCCATTGCAGCTACTGTTTCGGTTTGGACGAGATGGCAGTACGACGTAGGATGAGTCTCACTGGCCGAGGCTTCCAACAGTGGCAAGTCCAAAACACATTAAATAAAGATACTAGCAGATAGCTTAGTTTGTAAAGTGCGATAGAACCAGCAACACCGTTTATCGCCTTGTGATTGAACGAGGATGGGCTGGCTTGGAATGTTGAGCTTCCAGTCGAAGAGATGGCGGTACGACGGAGAATAGGGTCAGGCAGGCGTTGTCCAGCTGAACAACAGGGGGACGTAAGAATTTTTGAAATCTAGAGATTTTTTTGTGGGGGGACGTAAAAACTTTGGGCCCAAACTTTGAAAAATCGGGGTGTTTTCAGTCGCGTTTGTCTTCTTGTGAGAAAAACAGGTCTTGGAACGAAGGGTTCGGAAGCGGCTGTCTCACATATTGTAATAGCAACAAAAAAAATCAAAGAGAACAATTGTACAGCACCACAACAGTACAAATGTGGAAAGTATCTCTACATAACTATGACATAGACATATTTTAGGCAGTATTCAAATTTTCACCACATAAAATAAAATTTTAGACGGGTTACATTCATTAATCGAGTCTAATACCGCTCAAAATCTTCACTTCGAAAATTGGACAACGTACGTCCCCCCATAAAATTTCAGATTTTCACAATTCCGAAAACAGGCTAAGATTCTCCATGAAATTCCCCACAAACTAATACCTAGCACGTTAACTCTACATACAAAAAATTACGAAAAAAATCGCCTAAAACAAGTTTCGCCGTTCTCCAAAACCGTCGTCCCAACCGCGCCTTTGGCCGAAATAGGACAACGGTATTTTTTTTTCAAAAAAGCATTTTCGAAATCCTAAAAGGGAAATTTCCATCTTTGGTCTACCTTCTACTCACTACCACGATTTCGCTCAAAAACTCCTCAATTTAGAGCATTTGCTGAGGAAGGGGTTTTACTTACGACTGCGGCGAGCTGTCGAAAAATATCGGCTCCGATACCAAACCGCGCCTGGTGCAGTGCAGTGCCCGCAAAGCCACAGCCTGTAATAACCCCTCTCCCATCCTCGTTCGCTCCCTTTCTGGTTGAATAATTCTGTTTATTCTGTTTTGTCAATACTAGTAGGGAATCGAACATTTTTGAACCTGTGAAGCTTTACGCACCCACAAAAGGCTTCCACCCTCCCGAAGGTCTCGATGCAAACCTAGTTGGAGGTTTCTCATCCGTCAAAGTGTAGAACTTCCCCCGTATCTGCTATTGGATAGTGCTGTCAGCCATTGTTCTTACAGAAAGTCCATCAAAATGGGTCGATTTTAGATAGTGTGTCTTGTGTGGCGATCTGTGTCACAATTTTAATTATTTCTTTCTCTCTATAAATGTTGTTGCTCTATAGCGAAGAGCAAGTCAAAGCTTCACTCCCCGAGGCTAATCAGTCGGACAGGGATATCTTGTGTAGCTTTCAGCAATCATTTTAAAAACATAGTGCAGTGATTATTTTGAGAAAATTTAGGTTGAAAATACTTTTTTGAAAAATTCGACCGCAAAAACTGTAGAATTTTATCAGAGCCTGGGTAATGTAAAAGTCTTGGACACCAGGGCTGTGCGTAATTACGAATTACGATTTACGAATTACGGCCGTTTTTTGGCAAATTTTTTACGATTTACGATTAACGAAATTTCGTCCCAAAATCGTAACGAATCGTAACGAAACGTGAAAACGCGGTTGAAGGAGCAACGTAAACATGCGGTCTAGTCCATGTAATAACTTAAGACTTCTCTCACATTCCTGATGCTTGATTATTCTATCCAATTTCTGTTTTCTTAGCCTAACATTCCCAACCGTGCGTAAACAGCAGTAGAGTCGGTTATGGTGAAATATAGTTGGTGATAACGAGATTCAGGTATGAGGCCTCGGTCAGAGTTGGTGCTATTTGCGTCTGCAACCCACCGACTCCCAACACACCTCTCTGCACTCCCGCACCCCCAAAACCCACCCGGTCGATACGTATGTTTAAAATGATGGGTGTTGGGGGGTGTTGGCGGTGTTGGGGGTGAGGGGGGGGATACACCGAGTGATTTTTGCATCCCATTTCCAATGCATTCTGTGCGTATCGACCGGGCTGGAGACGTCGGCTCATCCAACTATGACCGGGGCCTGACCGACCGCTCCGCTCCTCACACTGACCGACCCATACCTATTACCAGGTTCCAACCCTTCATTGCTCCGAATACGAGCAAGGTCGGTAGAGCAGAGCTTCACAGCTATTTACTTTCATGGAATGCTCTCGCCACATGATGAACACGAGAGACGCACACCTTCGGAGGAGCTAAAGTCTATATCGGAGCGAAATTCCGGTCCGCAGTTGCAGACAACCGCTGTTGCAACACGTACTCTGATATTCTCTCGGGAGTTGTCTCGATGAAAAGTAAAGCCCCATTCATAGGTGGTCGCTTCGACTTCGAGTCGAAGCGATCAACAATACTTCCGCGACCTGAAATCGCTGGACGAAGCGATTTGAAATCGCTCCGTAAATCAATTTCAAAACGCTCGGGCGGCCGTGATTTCACGTGAAATAGACGGACAATTGCGGACCAAGCCACGGGAAAGAAAAAAAAGCTTTTTTTTTCTCTGCATTCCTGTTTATTGTTTGACATTGTTGATAAAGGAGTTTTGCACAGTTACAAACAAAAAAATGGTTCCAAAAGAGGATGGGGTGGAGCTTGCTTGAACAGCAACATAAAACTAAAGCTAAAGTTACTAGTTGCTCGAAGCCGGCATGAAATGTAATCTTTCGGTAGCCTCATTACATTTTATCATCTCTCTCATCGCAAATGTATGATAAATACTCGTTTATCCCTTTTGCATGCCGTATTTTATGCGAGTAAACTGTGACGTCTGCAATTTCGCGCCACATACGCATGGTTGTGACGAAAGATTGCGGACTAGTCGCTTCGACTAAACGAATCGTTTCCGTCATGGAAGCGACGCGATTAGTCGAAGCAACCTTACAAAATCAAGCAGGTCGCTTCGACCAGCTATGAAATACCCCAGTCGCTCGGCGATCGTGACTGAAATAGCTAACTGTTCCAAACCGTCACGAGTCAATGAAAGATCTGTTGGCGGAATGGGTTTTGTAACTGTTGGCAGTGCCGCGACTAGTCGAAGCGACCTGCTATGAATGAGCCTTATATAAGAGTCGCCTCGTGACATCGAGGCAACTCCCGCCGAATCGGCTTCGGCGTAGCCTCATTACGATGAAATTGTAGCCCCAGCTGGGAAAAAAGTGAGGCGACTCTAGTGACTACCCGATGAGATGCCGTCTCGCCTCACTCTAGCCTCACTTTCGCCTCTTATTCTTCTCACACTACCAACTCGCTGGTGAAGTTTTCGCCTCACATTTTTCTCACACGACGAATTTTGTAGTGAAATTATCGCCTCACTCATTCTCTTCTCACTCTGAGAATTTCGTCGTGGAATCATGGCTTTTTCCTACAACATATGCACATATGGCTTCTCACAGTAGAAAATTCATAGCAGATCATTGTTTATTGTTCAAAACCATAATTCATTTAGTTTAGCAGAGGTTATATGGTAGCAACAAGTGATATCAAAACAACATCAAAAACTATAACAAAGGTTTATCTCCAACAAAGTGAGAAGAGAAAAATAGATCCTTACATTGCATTTGGAGCACAAATGACCACATTCAAGATCAAATAGGGAAAAATGTCGGGACTATCCTAAACGAGGGGGGGGGGGCACTCGAGAAACTCGAGTAAAAGTCAGAAATGAAATGAACCACCGAACTATAGCGCTATCAATCGAGGTATTTCTATAGAATTTCATCAACAACATTATAATCTATAGTTCGTAAATATCAAGATGGCTCTTTGCTTCCTGGCTTTGCCTGGTTCCTCACAGTTTGAAGTGTGTCGGTCATAAGGGCGCGGTTGACCTGCCCCAATCACGATTTGATCGTGCGGGAGAATATCGACCCGCGTCCTGGCCGACACCCCTACACCAGTTTTGCTTCCGTGAGCCCACGCTCACTGGTTCCTGTTCGTCACTCTTCCCTTCATCGTTGGCCCACGGATTCCAACCAGGGAATATCTCTCCTACCCCTCTACACTGTTGGCAACCGGGAGTGGAGATTTTCGTCTTAGGTACCCGATAGGGGGTGTCATATCGATTGAAAACATTCTGGGCGAAGATTTTACTAGCCCAAGACTGACCTCAGAGGGGTTCACCTTTAAGTCTCTCCCTGTGGAAATTGATTTCATATTGACACCTCAACCAGACGCTTCTCATTCTCTCTACCTGTTATTTCATATAAACAGTATAGTTATGCGGACTTTTCTAATCACTACAAGGTCTCCTTTTGCAGGATGCGTCGATCCGAGTCCCATTCCCCGGCGAGGGGAAGATCGCGTTCGAGAAGTTCGACGTCTTCAGGATCATCCACATCGTCGCGGAGCCGAGAGTCCAGCGAGTCGCGCTCCCCAAGTCCAGAGCCGAAGAACGACTACTCCTCACCACTCAAGCCGCCAAAGATCGCATCCCTCGTAGAGACGAGTTTCGTCTCGCTCGGGATGAGGTCCCAGCTCCACCAGCGGTCCCACAGAAGACTCAGCGCGTTAGAGTCACGATTTCTGAGGTCGCTCGGGAGCGGTTCGATCAACACGCAGCCGGGACACTCATCAGTCAAATTGACAGGTAATTGTTTATCGGGATCCTTGAATACTCGATCTACAAATAATTAAATTCAGCTGTATTTAGGAACACGCTCCTTCGGGAACTGCCCTTGGTGGCTTCACCTCTTGCGGAGGTGCCTATCGTGGATGAGCAGATGCCGCGAGACAACGATCGAGCGATCCTGATACGAGAGCGGGACTTGCACGGCATGCACGAAACGTTCCTGAATACGCTCAACATCGTCGAACTCATATGGGTTCAGATGGACACGGAGCTGAGCTGCCGGCGACGTCAACGGGCTACTTTGAAATACTGAAGACAATGGTCTCCGCAGCAATTATGGATGTGATTGTGTTCCGTCGAGAACGCTTCCTGAGGTGAGCCTTAGGACTGAAAATGATCATTTCTCGCTGTAACGTTGAAGGTTTATAACTTTCTTTACAGGGCTCTTCATGTCGACCCTAAGAAGGCAATGCCTTCGTACAAGAGAATGCCACTGACGGGCTCAACCATCGTACATCGCACTCGTCAGACAGTCTTGCCGGAATTATTTGGAAAGGACCTCAGAGATGAATTAGCAGCCGGTGAATCAGTGATCTCGAAATCACTACAAAAGCTCCGCGCCCAGGACTTGAAGAGGAAGAGAACTTCGTCTCCACCCGCACTAAAGGACAGGTGGGGTTCTGAAGCGCCATTTTCAAATGTTCTTTCGTCTTCCGATTCTGAATGCGAGCCGAGAGCGGAGCTCCCTGTCGTGCAAGAAATTTGTAATTTCTCAATGATACATTCTGACCGCGAAGCAGGAAGGCTCGCGGATTTCTTGCCGGCATGGAATGAGTTGTCTTATGACCCCATGGTTTTAGGAATAGTGAGTGGTTATAGGTTGCCCTTTAAAACCCGACCACACCTCTCTAACCCTAGAACCGTAGTCCAGAGGTTCCCACAGAGCCTGTCTAAGGAACTCGAGATGCTCAGAGAGAAGGGGGTGCTTGAACCCGTCCCGTTGGGATCCCCAGTGTGGGCATCAACAATGTTCGGAATACCTAAGAAGGGCGGGGCTACCAGACCAATAATCAATCTCAGGCCATTAAACAGATTCCTCAGAATACCCCATTTTAAAATGGAAAATCTATCCACTGTAAGAGATGTGGTGTATATGAACGATTTTTGCGCCAAGATCGATATGACGGACGCTTATTTTGCAATAAACATATCAGAGATCGACCGGAACTATTTGGCATTTTGCTGGGACGGGTTTCTTTTCCGGTTTACGTGTTTGCCGTTTGGTCTGGCGACAGCACCCTATGTTTATACGAAGCTCATGAGGGTGGTGGCTTCTCACTTCCGAGGAAGGGGAATGAGAGTCATTAACTATCTCGATGACTGGGCTTTCTTTTCTGATAGCTCCTATTCTTGCCAACAGGAGGTAGCTTATGCTGCTCAGATTTTTGAGTATTTAGGCTTGCGCATAAACTACAAAAAATCTGTTCTGCGTCCATCTCAGAGATTCCTCAGGAAAAAATCTCCCGAATCCGAAAGGAGGCAGCAGCACTGGTGCAGGCTAAGGAATGTTCAGCTAGACGACTGTCGGCATTCCTTGGCCGAGTCAATTTCGCCTCTATTGCGTCTCCTCTGTCAATCCATGTGGCACGCCGATTACAACGGGAGGTGGCTAGGGTAACAGATCCGACAGAAGAGAATTCTTTCGAACACCCCGTGATCTTGCAGGAGGAATTGTTAGCGGACTTGTGTTGGTTCCGAGACAACCTTGGCGAGCACAAACAGTACTCTTTTACACATTTTTCGCCTGATATTTCTCTTAGCACGGACGCATCAAACCAAGGTTGGGGCGCGGTTTGCTGCGGGATCGGCACAGGCTGGCGTTGGTCCAGTGTTGAGGCAGGCAGGCACATCAATATACTGGAACTACAGGCAGCTTTCTTTGGACTGAAGTCGTTCGCTGCCCAGTGGAAAAATACCAATGTCCTCCTAGAAATAGACAACACTACTGCGATTTCTTACTTGAAGCGGTGTGGCGGCACAACTAACGAAACCCTTTCCACCTTAGCCAAGGAAATTTGGTTATGGTGCGCTGAAAGAGGAATACGGTTATTAGCCACTCACAGGCCGGGGATTGATAACACCGAGGCAGATTTCGAGTCCAGAGTGTTCCACAGAGAGGTCTCGGAATGGTCTCTAAATCCGATAATTGCTGAAAAGATATTCAGTCATTTCGGCAGACCATCAGTGGATTTACTCGCTTCACGTTTGAACCGTAAACTTGAATCCTACGTCTCACTAAATCCTGATCCAGGTGCCCACAGGACAGACGCTTTCGCTCAGAGCTGGTGGGGGACCTTCGGCTACGCCTTTCCGCCATTCGCCCTGGTCGGAAGAGTGATACGGAAGGCGATACGAGACCAGACATCCATCATCCTCGTAGCTCCTCTATGGAAAACACAATTTTGGTTCCCGCTCCTGCTACGGCACGCGAAAGAAGCTCCAGTACTTCTTCACAGCAGAAATCAACCCTTGATGGTCGATTTCACGGGACAGCACCACCCCCTTCTCGACCAGAAAGGTTTCGAAATGTCAGCCTGGATAATCTCGCCGCATTGTGGGAGGCGAAGGGATGCAATAAGCTGGCAGTCGATACGATCGTGGCCAGTTGGGCTGCAAGTACTAGACGACAATACAACTCGGCCTTGAAGAAATGGGAAAACTTTCTCATCAAGAAGCAAATTACACCTCTCGTAGCGACCGATATCGATCTTTGTAATTTTTTGTCCGAACTAGTAGAGGAAGATTTAAGCTACTCCTCTATCGCATCACATAAGGCGGCCATTACAACTATATCGGATTTATTGCTGAAAACCAGTTGGGGTGCAAGCGCGTTGGTGACTAGGTTTATGAAAGGACTCTATCGGGTCAAACCCCCAAGAGCTAAATATTCAGCGATGTGGGATATAGATACGGTACTTGAGTACATCCACAGGTTGGGCGTCAACATAAATTTGTCTCTAAAAGCCCTCACGCTAAAACTGACAATGTTACTCGCTCTATGCTCACCTAAACGCGTATCGGAAATCTGTTCATTGTCGATAACAAGCCTTCAGAAAGGGACTTTACGTTGGACCTTTTTTATTGATTATCGTAACAAGAACAGAACTTTTGGTCCTCCACAAACTGCGGTGTATGAAGCTTTTGAGGAAGACACATTACTCTGTCCAGTTAGAGCGCTAGAAGACTACCTGCGGGCTACGGATAGAATTCGCGGCGAGGAGCACCGCTTGCTGATCTCTTATGTCCCACCGCACAAAAAAGTGACGTCTTCTACCGTAGCGCGCTGGATTAAGACAACACTAGCAGACGCGGGCGTCGAGACGGGCTTCTCAGCCCATTCCACTCGATCTGCCAGCACATCGAAAGCTTGCAGGCAGGGAATATCCATTAAGGAAATAATGGGCGCAGCATCGTGGGCTCCTGGAGGTTCAACCTTCCAAAGATTCTATAACAAGGAGCTCACTCTCAACTCGTATCAGAAATCGATCTTAACAAAGTGATTTGAACGAGCCATCTTGATATTTACGAACTATAGATTATAATATTATATTATGCAATACTTGTTGCAGTATAATATTTATTATTATCTATAGTGAGTAAATATCAAGTGCCCTCCCATTCCCACCCTGAACGATTTCCTATAGATGGTTGGATTCAGGCGTAATGCAACCTCCACTCGCCCACGCACAACGAGAACGGAGAAGGAGGACAGCTCCAACTGGAAGGGAAGAAAGCCTACAGCGGGCAAGGACTTCGCTTCTAAGGCGTCCAGGATCATCAAGAAACGGAAGTAGAAACATTCCGATTTGTTATTGTTAGGTTAATAAATTTGTTGCATGAAATGTTCACAGTTCATATTCATCGGCAACAACCGTGCGTGATTCCCTTCGCCAGATTATCGTGCTCTCCCTTCAGCAAAACTGGTGTAGGGGTGTCGGCCAGGACGCGGGTCGATATTCTCCCGCACGATCAAATCGTGATTGGGGCAGGTCAACCGCGCCCTCATGACCGACACACTTCAAACTGTGAGGAACCAGGCAAAGCCAGGAAGCAAAGAGCCATCTTGATATTTACTCACTATAGATAATAATAAATATTATACTGCAACAAGTATTGCATAATATAATATTGATTGATATCAGCATCAAGCATATTTTATCAGGTTTTCCATCCATCTCTATGAGGTTGTTCATTTCATTTCTGACTTTTACGTTAGTGCCCCCCCCCACCGTTTAGGATGGTTCCAGAAAGTCTTATAGCTATGAGCTGCAGGGTCATGACAGATAACAGTTATTTCGCGAAAAACAAAAGAGGTGACAATTTCTTGAATAACCATCTTTACAAAAAAGGAGCTTAACGAAAAGACATTCACACCACCAGTATGAGGGACCTAAAGCCAAAAAAACCGCAGTCGAAAAATCGCATTAGATTTAGCAGCTATAGCAAGGAAAAAGAACAACTAGAACCTAATTGCAGCCTAATACGGAGAAAATTCATGATCTAGAAACGATGAAGTTATACCAGAAATTAGGCCTAGAGTCATAATCATCAAACCGCAGAATCATTCCGAAGGCATGCTACCTCTCCATGCAGCCACTCTAAGGCGAAAGAATGCAGACAGGCACCGAGTTCAGGTTGTGTATGAGCCGCGCTTGTGATTTGGATTTCCTACGCTATCAAAATTTCCATCATCTTGAAATTGTGTTCTTGGGTGCGTTCCAAGAACATTCCCATGGCAAAACGCGTCCATGGAAACGTAGCCACGGCCACGTGGGAGCAATTTTCAGTTATAATTCGCATCCATGGAAAGCCAATTTGTCCATGGTGGGGTCGCTTTTCCTCCCACAACGTCGTGGGAACGTTCTTGGAACGCAACCCCAGGTCTATGATTCTCCAATGGGGGCGTGGAAAAAGTGTCCTACTGTGCGCGAGGTATCGATTGTGTGCGGTTTGAATTTTATGATGTTGTGCTATAGCAGACAAAAGACAAGAAAACGGGGCTGCAATCGAAAACAAAAAAAACAACCTGTGCGCACGAAACTGTAATGAAACGAATGGGGCTGCTCTCACAAATCAGTCGTCATTGCTCGTCCCCTGCGCTCTCCGCTCCGGCATTTCGATGACCATGTAGGTTATCTTCCGCTTCTGAAGTGGCAAAAACTTGAAGATCGAAAAACTTTCGAAATTTTAGAGGTCGTACGATCGAGTTTCAAAACTAATCGAAAATTCGATTTTTTTCGAAATTCGTTCTAAATTTCGCTTTTTTTTTTCGAAATTCGTTCAAAATTTCGATTTTTTTTAATCCTAAATTCGTCCGAAAAAACTTTTGGAACTTTGTTCGAAGTTTAGGTTTTTCCGAAACCCCTTCGAAATTTTAGATCTTTTTTTTAACAAAAGCAGACTCAACGCTCTATTTGCAACGCACAGTCAGAGAATGAATTTTCCACACGTGTTCGATTTCCACTTAAGTCGCGAGCATAAATATCTTTTCTCCCTTATTTCAACCAGTTCGAAGTGATGCTTTTCGGGCCATTCATGTTCGCGAGAATGGCTTTATATTCCGCGGTCCCAAGCACAACTATTCGAGCAGGCGAATTGCTCGCTCAAGCCCACGACAACTCGGCCTGAGGAATAACAAAACAATGTAGCCTTGGGTTTGAGAAGCTTCTTGTAAGTGGAACGAATTTTTGCAAAAAAAAATCGATCAAATGAAGCTTCGAACGAATCAAATTGGGAAAATCTTTCGAAAAAATGAATTTAATACACAGTATATTTTCATCAACTTCTGTGCCACACCAAGTTTTTAACGGCAGAATCGACTTTATTAGCCAGACGTTTCGGCAAGCACGCCGTTATCAGAGGCCTGAAAAATCGTCGAAACAATCCATGTGCAAAACTACACGGCCAAACGCTGCCTCTGCTTTTGCAAATATTGACTTCCACATAAACTTTAGGCGGCAACGCGTAAAACAACAAAACCAACCCGATTCGATTCCACCACGGCCAAGCCCCGCTGCAGTTAGTAGACGACCGGGAGCAAGTGAGGCACCTTTGAAATCGATACCATCACTAACCACGGTGACTACTAGCAGAAGTTGATATCTCACAATACACACAGCGGGAGAAACGGTAGAGACTCATTGGTTATCGTGATGCACTCGTTTCGATTGTTAAGCTTTGGATCCCGAGTGCGTATATAAAATGCCTCCAGGGCTTTTCTCACAGCGATGTCCGTTTCTTGGCAGAGTACTGTGCAAGTGATTTCAAAGTCGATATTATTGTGTTGTTCAACTCTGTGTTTGCCGAGAGGCGTGAGGAGAGACGTGCGTCTTTTTCTAGCCAGATGTTCCTTGAGGCGCACATACAATAATCTTCCCGTCTCTCCTATATATATATTTCATTACAAGCCAAACACTGCAATTGATATACAACACCGCTACGCGCACAGTCTCCATCCCTTCCGAATGGGCAAGTCAAGCAGTTGGCAGTGACACACGATCGGTCGTACAGCCTATTTCTGACGAGTTGAAGTTTGATATTGTCTCGCGGGATGCTCACAAGAGCAACATCATCACTCAAATCCGCGCGAGCTATACACTGCCGAAGTTCGCCACTGATTTTGTCCGAAATAAACGGGAGTAGAAGCGGGATCTTGCCATCAAAGATGTTCCGAGAGCGAGTGCTCCGACTTCGCGTGCGACGCTCCTGCGCGTATCCGTTCATTGTGGCGATAGTACTCGCTAGGTCGTAGGATTCTTGACGCTCCATGGTACCACTGCAAACCTCGAGTGCTGCCTTGAACATATTTCGCACTACCGCACGCTTCACGGCTTCAGGATGCGCTGACATTGCGTGGAGTAAGATGTTCTTTAAACTGGTTTTCCGGTACCATTTTATGCTATACGCACCGCTAGACAGCTTAATCTGCGTATTGAGAAAGGGTAGCCAGCCACTCCGAGGGGTTTCTCGCGTGAGTCCGATGTACTGTGATTGCTGGTTCAGAATGGTAAATAAATCGTCCATCTCTGTTTGGGTAGATGTTATGACACAACAATCGTCGATATAGCGACAGTACATAGTGGGCAGACGTTCCAGTACAGGCCTCTCTATTCTGCTCATGAAGAAAACTGCTAAGGCTGGTGCGAGGCGCTGACCCATGGCTAGGCCCCTTTTTTGTGAGTAGTAGCTTCCCGACCACTCGAAAACATTGCAGTTTAGACACTCCTTGACAAGATCCATAATCTGCATTTTGCTCAAACCGAAAGTCACAATCGTCCCGTCGTGTCCATCTAGCCATTCGGACAGCGCCTGAAGAGCTTCTTGATTGTTTACGTTTGTATACAGCGCTGTGACATCAAACGATTCGATCACGCATGTTTCTTCCACTCTGCAGGTTCTTAGACGATCCAGGAACTGTTTAGTGTTGGATAAGTGGGACTGTATATGATCGAGCAGCTGTTCCACAATCTTGTTCAGAAACCAAGAGATGCGGTCGGTAGGTCCTCCTACGCAACTTATATTAGGTCTTATTTTATAGGTGCTGGCCGTTAATGAGTGCACGTCTTCCGGAGAAAGCTTGTGCGTTTTAAGCAGACTATAGAAGACCGGGCAGCTTGATGTATCCAACTTTAGCCTCCTGAGCAGACTATCGCTCAATCCAGCACTCTTTCCAACTTTCATCCATATCTGGTTCAGCTTACGGCACTGGACAACGACTCTGAGAGAACTGGCCGCTGTAGTACCGCAACCGTGCCGCAGTCCCCATAGTTCCGCAGTCGTACCGCAATGACGAGGCGGTGGACTCGCACTAGTGTCAAATACCGCAATAGCGCCGCAATGATTGCGGTACTACTGCGGAGCTACTGCGGCAAAATCACTGTGCCGCTGAAACCAGCCCCTTTTTCAATCGACCTAAAAATTTACCTACCCTTCCATTCAGCCATTCGGACGGTACATGAAGACGTGATAGTCTAACTGACTTTTTCGTTCCCGCAACAGCTCCATTACATATTTTTGCGCATATTTATGAAATCAGAATGCGAAAAAAGAATAGCTTAAGCACAAAAAAAGAATTGATAATTTTGGAAGCTGGCTCCAGGGTCTAACGGCTGTTGTCCGGGGAAACAACGGAGGGGAAGTAACACTTGGGAACTAAAGCGAGTCTCCTATATTTACCGAGGTATGGGGCAACGAGTGTACAGTCTGCTCCGATCGTGCTAATACTTGGCGGTCCCTATCGACGGTTAGTGTAAACTAGGTGCCACGTGTTATAACATGCGGGCACCGAGCTTGCGCTAGCGCACAACAGGGAACGCGAAGTATCAGTGCGATCTGCGCTGACTGTATGAACAGAGCTTTGATAATAGTGGACCCTTTTCCTCGTGCGCGCGCGGATGGGTCGCGACATTCTCAGTGTAGCGCACAAGCTGACATCCCTATACCTAGCTCAGATATGAGCCGAGGCCTATTTCAGCTTCTAAAAGCAGTGTTCACGATGAATCTCGCTTTTGAGTTTTTTAGAGTGAAATACTACGGTGGCAGATGCTAGAGGGGTTAGGGTTAAAAAAGCAGCGAAAACGGGCCAGAAATCGATAAAAACGACGGCGAAAAGATTTCGTTAGCCAAGTACGCCTGCTCTTCCGCCCGCCCCGTCCTGACGAGCTTGTGGCGCCGAGGACGTTTTCGATGGCAAATTGCCAAGGAACTCCGCCACGTTCAGTCCGATCGATTCGCGCACATTTCGCCATTAGCGCGCACTTGTGGAAACTAGCAGGGCCCGTAAGCTCGTCCTTGCCCAGAACGTTACACACAGCTATTTTAGCTTATTCTGAGCGCTTTGCTCCGCTGTTCATTCACTATTGGATAGCTCACGACCGAACAACCCCATTTTTGAGTCGAACTCGAATATGAGATTTATCGTGAACACTGCCTTTAAAAGCTACGGCCAGCTGAAAGTTGCTATGGGGTCGATCATCTAGCACTTCTGGTCCATCATCTACCACTTTCTCATAGAATGTTGATAGGACTGTCAAACAACACTAAAACAACTATGACCCAAACTCCACATGCAGGAAAACTTCAAAAACGATTTTGGCGGGACAACAACAAGAGTGTCAAGCAACAACAGTCGCTCGGATAACAACCGAAGTCGATCCGCAGATTGAGAGAACGAGCTGAACTGGGGGCAAGAATCGCCATTTTTAAGTCTTGTTACGATTTGTTTCGATTCGTTACGATTTCAGTTCGAAATTTCGTAAACCGTAAATCGTTAAAAAATTGCCAAAAACGCCCGTAATTCGTAAATCGTAAACCGTAATTCGTAATTACGCACAGCCCTGATTGACTCCCAGCGAGATCGATCCCTTTCTTAAACATCCGCATTTTATTACACAGCACAAGCTGTTACCAGTTACATATACTTTTGCAATTTCGGCTCCTCTCTTAATAAATGCAATAAGCGCTGTTTGTGCTTTCGTCCTCTCAAACATCTGAATTTAGTAGCAAAGCATCGGCTCCAAGCTGTCAATTTTGGTTTTTACCATTTGAAAATTTTGTAATTACCACTTAAATACGACAAGAGAAATTTTACTAGAGTGAAACGTTAGAGGTATGTAAACCTGCTAGATAAACTGCTTGAACACATAAGCTGTTGGTCGGGGTGGGAGAAAACGGTCAAAAATTGACCTACTAACGTTCCTGGGGGGGTCTGAGCAAAACTGGCCGGCCCACACCTCGTGCAGTACCCTGACACCAGGGATGAGCAGAATAAAAATATGAAAATTCGGAAATCGGTTTTGGGGTTTCGGCACAAAAAAACTTTTTCTCGGGTTTCGGAAATCAGGCGCGAAACGCCTGAAAATGGATGCCGTACAAAGTGTGCGGGCCCCCAGTGGAAGTGCGCAAGACGCCGCAGAAAGTGTGCGGGCCCCTTGTGGGAATTCTCAGGACGCCGTAAAAAGTGTGCGGGCCCCAGTGGGAGTGCACAGGACGTCAAAGAAAGTGTGCGGGACCTCAGTAGGAAAGAATGGGTCCTTTTTTATGTCTGCGGGTCTTAATTTTCAGCAGTTATAGTCGTCCGACCACACCGATCGGTAATGATTTAATTATTTACCGTAGGAAAAAGCTTTCATAAAAGGTTTTTCCTCTCAAGAGTGGGAATCGCTAAGCAAAAATCAGGTCAGAAAGGGGACCTTTGGTAAAAATATATGAAATTTCTAAAAGTTTAGCTTCCTGGCAAAAGTAATGATTTGGCAATGTTATAATTACAAGAAATATAGAAGTTGACAAAATAAAATTTAAAAAAAACGTCTTGAAATATCTTCGAAAATGATTTGGCACAAAATAACCAGAACTAATGAAAAACTGGGAAATGTAGTGAAATAACCAAAACCGGATTTGGCGGTCATTCATACGCCAACTTTTCATAAGTAGTGACTGACGTGGGATTAAATTTTACAAGCTTCTCCGTTAAACTTATCAAAGCGAAATCAAGCGCGCAACGGAAACCGTAAAACGTTTCATTGAAGATGTAATACGGAAATCAGGGTGGGTCAAGCTATGTGAACGTAATGCTCAAATCCGATGCGCGCTTGATATCGCTTTGATAAGTTTAACGGAGAAGCTTGTAAAATTTAATCCCACGTCAGTCACTACATACTTATCAAAAGTTGGCCTATGAATGACCGCCAAATCCGGTTTTGGTTATTTCACTACATTTCCCAGTTTTTCATTAGTTCTGGTTATTTTGTGCCAAATCATTTTCAAAGATATTTCAAGACGTTTTTTAAATTTTATTTTGTCAACTTCTATATTTCTTGTAGTTATAACATTGCCAAATCATTACTTTTGCCAGGAAGCTAAACTTTTGGAAATTACTTTATAAAATTATAAGTGATCACAAGGTTTAGGCAAAACCAAACCTCCATAATCAGCACCTTAAACAGTCCCCTTGGCGAACTTCCAATCCAATCACATCGGGAATTCCGAAGGAACTACCCTATAATTACGGTCACCAGCCGAAAAAGTGAAATATGTCCTTATATGCGTGTTCATCTCCCGAAATTGTGGTGCGCGCGAAGCGCCCACCGGATTTGGCTTTAACTCGCCCATGCGCAACTCTGCGATTCCGGAATCAGCGTTCAGAGTAACTGTGGAGATGCGTTTCTTTCTCCATTGGAAAGAGCGTAAAAAGTTGGTGTATGTATCAAAAAATAGTTCGGAATGTGTTATGGGCAATCGACTACAAGCAATGGTCAATAATCTTATCATCATATCAAGATATATCATGTGTAAACATGGAAGTGATATCATTGCATTCGTGGCCTATAAAAGCCGTTATTCTCTTCAGTGTGTCTCAGTTGTTCCAATAAACCTTCGTCTGCACCTGCCTACATCACAACAAGTGGCGATCAGGTATCTACATCTACTTACTCCCTGCCTCCCTATTCGACAACTGCAATGGATTCTGCTGCCCTACAAGCCGTCCTGGATGCTGTTATGAGCCAGTCTGAGGAACGCCAGCAGAGGACACTGAATGCAGTTCTGAGCCAGGCCGCACAACAACAGAAGACTATGATGGAACAAATGGAAAGCCTGATGTCGACAACCGGTTCCAGTACTCCTTCCGCTCCAGCAACTACAGCGGAATTCGTCACGAGCTCGCTGTCCACACGACTCCCGGAGTTCAACTACGATCCGGAAAATGGCGGAACATTCGATGTATGGTACAATCGATACGAGGATGTCATTTCGAGCGATGGTTCAACACTGGACGAAGCCGCGAGAGCACGATTGATCGTCTCGAAACTCGACTCCACAACGTATGCACGATTCGCCAGTCACATTCTGCCCCAGAAAACCTCCGAGATCACTCTGGAAAACACAGTTAAGACTCTCAAGGAGCTGTTTGGACACAATACATCAATATTCGCTAGACGCTATGCTTACCTGAAGACACAACACAATGGTGAAGCTCTTCGCGATTACACTGAAATGGTAAATCGACGTCACGAAATGGCTGAATTCAACGAAGTGACACCTGAACAGATGAAATGCCTGGTTTGGATTTGTGGATTGATTGCCCCCGAGGATGCCGACTTACGTACTCGAGCACTCCGAAAGATGGAAGACAAGCCGCAAACCACGCTGAAGGAACTCAGCGCCGAGATCCAGCAATTCATGGACATTCGACAAAATGCCCGGCTACTCGGAATTCAGCAACAAATTCCACCTCAAAGCCACATCAACGCTGCCAATGCCAAAACAACTCGACCGAAGGATCCGCCTTCACCCTGTTTTCGCTGCGGAGGCAGTCACTGGTCCAAGGATTGCGATTTCATCAACAAAACATGTCACGACTGCAAAATGGTTGGTCACAAGAAAGAGTTCTGCCGCAACTTTACAAAACGGAAGCACAAACTGAAGCCGAATAGCAAACCTATATTCATGAAGGTCCGACCTGTTCCATACGATTCTATACCTAGAATTTCACAGGAAATCGAAAGGCTGGTTGCTGCGGACGTTCTCTCGCCCGTCGATCACTCTGACTGGGCTGCTCCCATAGTCACCGTTCAGAAGAAAAATGGAACAATTCGTCTATGTGCAGACTACTCTACTGGACTGAACGACGCACTTGAACAGCACCAGCACCCTCTCCCAACGCCCGACGATATCTTCACCAAACTCAATGGTGGACGATATTTTTCACAAATCGATCCTGCCGAAGCCTATCTGCAGATAGAAGTGGATGAGGATTCACGGTCACTACTGACGATCAATACACATCGAGGACTTTACCGTTTCAATCGCCTACCTTTCGGGGTCAAGGCCGCTCCTGGTATTTTCCAACAACAAATGGATTCCCTTATTTCCGGATTGGACGGTGTAGCAGCTTACCTCGACGATCTCATTGTAACGGGCAAGACCGTCGACGAACACAACACACGCCTCGAAGCCGTATTTCAACGAATACACAACTACGGATTCCGTGTTCGTCTGGAAAAATGCGCCTTTTTGCAGACTGAGATCACATACCTTGGATTCGTCATTAATGCTGAAGGACGCAGCCCCGATACTGCGAAAATCGAGGCAATACGAAGAATACCACCTCCTAAGGATGTAAGTCAACTTCGAGCATTTCTAGGATTGGTGAACTTCTATGGAACATTTGTCAAAAATCTACACAACCTCCGTGCTCCATTAGATGCTCTGACAAAAAAGGACACCGTATACACTTGGAGTCCGGGGTGCCAAGCTTCTTTCGATCGCATCAAGGAAACGCTCAACTCGGATCTACTTCTGACGCATTTTGATCCAAACTTGCCGATCATAGTCGCCGCAGATGCCTCAAATTACGGAATCGGAGCAGTTCTGACCCACCTTTTCCCAAATGGAACTGAAAAAGCGGTCTACCACGCAAGCCGCGCACTGACACCTCCACAGAAGAATTACAGTCAGATTGAAAAGGAAGGACTAGCTTTGATTTATGCTGTGCAAAAGTTTCACAGATTCCTCCATGGGCGCCATTTCACATTGAGAACGGATCACAAACCTCTTCTTGCAATTTTCGGAAGCAAAAAGGGTATACCAGTCTACAGCGCCAACCGTCTCCAAAGATGGGCCACAATTTTGCTGAATTACAATTTCACAATCGAATACATCAATACAAAGGATTTCGGACAGCTGCCGTGGACTCTGATATTGCTGCTGAAGTCATGGACAATCTTCGCCAACTTCCGCTCTCATCAAAGGTAATTCGCGATGCAACTACCTCAGATCCTATACTTACAGATGTGATCAAATACAACCGAACAGGAAGATGGCCGAACATCAATAATGACTCACCATTATGGCATTTCTACAACCGTCGTGATTCTCTATCAACTGTCGATGGTTGCCTTCTGACTTCAAATCGCCTCGTGATTCCGAAATCCCACCAACACCGAGCTCTCAATTCGCTACATAAGGCCCACCCGGGACAGACACGGATGAAAATGCTAGCTCGAAGCTACGTCTACTGGCCTACGCTTGATACCGATATCGAGAGCCTCGTCAGAACCTGCAGTAAATGCGTGCTAGCTGCCAAAAATCCCATCAAAACCGACTTACACTCCTGGCCAAAGTCAACTTCCCCATGGACACGCATACACGCTGATTTCGCAGGACCGCTTGATGGAGTCTATTACCTGATAATCGTGGATGCTTTCTCAAAATGGCCTGAAATCATCCAGATGAGCTCCATCACTACAACCGCTACGATGGATGCAATGAAGAAACTTTTCGCAAGTTTTGGCAATCCAACTACACTCGTCACGGACAACGGAACACAATTTACCTCAGCAAACTTCGCGGAATTCTGCCGTTCCAGAGGAATCACGCACGTTCGTACCCCACCGTTTCATCCACAAAGCAATGGGCAAGCCGAACGTTTTGTCGACACGTTCAAACGAGCTCTAGTTAAGATGAAAGGGGAAGAACCAACAAGAGACGCCCTACAAACATTTCTGATGGCCTACCGTTCCACGCCCTGCCCATCAGGACCAAACCACCTCTCACCAGCCGAGAACTTTCTCGGACGCCGACTTCGAAACACGCTGGATCTGATGATGCCATCAACTGAAAATAATGTGGGACCACGCGATGTCAAAATGGAAGCTCAATTCAACCGACATCATGGAACCCGCTCACGCCATTTCGAAGTCAATGACAACGTCTTTGCGAAAGACTACCGAACATCAAAAAGCACATGGACTCCCGGCACTGTTGTTCGACGTATCGGAAAAGTAACCTACCTCGTTCGATGCAAGGACCTCTTATGGACTCGACACGTTAATCAACTGAAGCCTCGCCATAGCCAGTCAACAATCAACGAGTTTCTGGATATCTTCGACCTGCCATTACACCAGTATGGAGATGCCGCCGTCGCCGACAATGCGCCCGCTAATGACGCAGAAATAGCAACCGATGGAAATTCAGGAATATATGCAACCATACCGCCAACGGCAACCCCTCGACGTTCGTCACGCAGCCGTCGAGCGCCGCGTCAACTCAATATCGATCCGGTCCAGAAAACGTACAGTCTCTAACTGAGGAAAGGAAGGTGTTATGGGCAATCGACTACAAGCAATGGTCAATAATCTTATCATCATATCAAGATATATCATGTGTAAACATGGAAGTGATATCATTGCATTCGTGGCCTATAAAAGCCGTTATTCTCTTCAGTGTGTCTCAGTTGTTCCAATAAACCTTCGTCTGCACCTGCCTACATCACAACAGAATGGTTTCTTGGCGCTCGAGAAAAATGGCGGAAACCAAGTGATTTTGGTCGAAAAACTGTTAATCTCCTTTTTTTTTCTAGACGGCGTTCACGATCTTGTTGCAGTACTTAAAATTGAGCTAGGAAGCAAATTTTTTGGCAGGAGGCTGGAAATGGATGCAGCTAGCTCCTATTCAATTTTGGAGTTGAAAACTCAATTTTAGCGGATTCTCAATAATGAGGGTCAAGACGGGTAAAAACATGTAAACATGTTATGGCAAACCATCCGACGTTCCCTGTACTTCGAAAATGAACTAGTGAAAATCAACACAGCTAATGATAGGCTCCCGGCCAAGATTGTTCTCTCTTTGAGATGGTTGGTGTAAATAGGACTTGTGGAATGCGCAGGGCGCCGCAGAAAGAGACGATTATAATTTGCCACCGGCACAAAATTCTCACTCAGGAATTATCCTGTTAAAGTTGGGCTCTGGCCTATTGAGGCAAGTTAAAACCTGTTTTACGTGTACTATGTCAGGACGCGTATGAACATAGACATGTTTAGAGAAAGGTATTAACAATGTCGCTGGTATAAAAGGCTCCTCATCTCACCGTGTGCCTCAGTCGGCTCTTCGGAGCCGGACCTGGAAGGTGGCCTCAGTCACTTTCCAGTGGCCGTATTAATGAAAGTTTTCGAGCGGGAAGGGGCGTGACCGGGTATGTAACGCACCTGCCCGGTCACGCCCCTCTCATAGTTTGAACAACCGACTCTATGAAGTTTTCAAAATTATCAACGGGAAGACTGCGACGCAGGCACGCGACGCGCGTTCACGGAGGCGCGAAACGCAGAGATTTGAATAAGCACAGCGACGCCCATACGCTCTCACGATGCCATTAACAAGTGTGCGGGACCCATGTAAGAGTGCTCCGGACGCCATTGAAAGCGTACGGGACCAATGTAAGAGTGCTCCGGACGCCAGAGAAAGTGTACGGGACCCATGTAAAAATGCGCCGGACGCCATAGAAAGTGTACGGGACCCATGTAAGCGTGCGCCGGACGCCATAGAAAGTAAACGGGACCCATGTAAGCGTGCGCCGGACGCCATAGAAAGTGTACGGGACCCATGTAAAAATGCGCCGGACGCCATAGAAAGTGTACGGGACCCATGTAAGCGTGCGCCGGGCGCCATAGAAAGTATACGGGACCAATGTAAGAGTGCTCCGGACGCCATAGAAAGTGTACGGGACCCATGTAAAATGCGCCGGACGCCATAGAAAGTGTACGGGACCCATGTAAGCGTGCGCCGGACGCCATAGAAAGTATACGGGATCAATGTAAGAGTGCTCCGGACGCCATAGAAAGTGTACGGGACCCATGTAAAAATGCGCCGGACGCCATAGAAAGTGTACAAGACCCATGTAAGCGTGCGCCGGACGCCATAGAAAGTATACGGGACCCATGTAAGCGTGCGCCGGACGCCATAGAAAGTGTACGGACCAATGTAAGAGTGCTCCGGACGCCATAGAAAGTGTACGGGACCTATGTAAAAATGCGCCGGACGCCATAGAAAGTGTACGGGACCCATGTAAGCGTGCGCCGGACGCCATAGAAAGTATACGGGACCAATGTAAGAGTGCTCCGGACGCCATAGAAAGTGTACGGGACCCATGTAAAAATGCGCCGGACGCCATAGAAAGTGTACGGGACCCATGTAAGCATGCGCCGGACGCCATAGAAAGTATACGGGACACATGTAAGCGTGCGCCGGACGCCATAGAAAGTGTACGGGACCCATGTAAGCGTGCGCCGGACGCCATAGAAAGTATACGGGACCCATGTAAGCGTGCGCCGGACGCCATAGAAAGTGTACGGGACTCATGTAAGCGTGCGCCGGACGCCATAGAAAAGGTACGGGACCCATGTAAGCGTGCGCCAGACGCCATAGAAAGTATACGGGACCAGTGTAAGAGTGCTCCGGACGCCATAGAAAGTGTACGGGACCCATGTAAAAATGCGCCGGACGCCATAGAAAGTGTACGGGACCCATGTAAGCGTGCGCCGGACGCCATAGAAAGTATACGGGACCCATGTAAGCGTGCGCCGGACGCCATAGAAAGTGTGCGGGACCCATGTAAGCGTGCGCCGGATGTCATAGAAAGTGTACGGGACCCATGCAAAAGTGCGCTGGATGCCATATAAAATGAACGGGACCCATGTAAGAGTGCGCCGGACGCCATTGAAAGCGTACGGGACCAATGTAAGAGTGCTCCGGACGCCTTAGAAAGTGTACGGGACCCATGTAAAAATGCGCCGGACGCCATAGAAAGTACACGGGGCCAATGTAAGAGTGCTCCGGACGCCATAGAAGGAGTGCGGGACCCGAGTAATAGTGCGCTGGACGCCATAGAAAGTACACGGGGCCAATGTAAGATTGCTTCGGACGCCATAGAAAGTGTACGGGACCCATGTAAATATGCGCCGAACGCCATAAAAAGTGTACGGGACCCATGTGAAAATGCGCCGGACGCCATAGAAAGTGTGCGGGACCCATGTAAGCGTGCGCCGGACGCCATAGAAAGTGTACGGGACCCATGTAAGAGTGCGCCGGACGCCATATAAAGTGTGCGGGACCCATGTAAAAGTGCGCCGGACGCCATATAAAATCAACGGAATCCATGTAAAAGTGCTTCGGTACATTCGTTTTCAGCGCGAACGATGCGTCTGAAAGGTACGTTACGAAGATAACGATCGGACGGTCATGAGGCAAACGCTAAAAAATCAGTGAAACGATGGACCATTGATTTGTCTGTGCATTTGTTTAATAAACAGCGACAATTAGGTGTAGCATTGCAAAACCAAATCACACCCGTCTTATTGAGCACCCACAAATCTTCATGTGGCTGCGATTCCTTTAGACGACAACATTTGTAAAAACCCACTGTGTGATGATATTTTCAATTCAATTAATAATGCTCCTCATACGAATGCATTTTATTTACTTATCCACTAGCGAACATATAGACATGAAGACCAGTAATGATTGGGAATGCGTGTTTCCGAATTTTGGGAGTAAGTTAAAACTTGAGTCTTGGCTTTGTGAAATTAGGCTGTAAATATTAGCTCCATTGGATAAAATACGGGTGTGATCTGTTTTTTTCAATGTTACTTTCAATTTTCGCTGTTTATTGAACAAGTTCACAGCCAAAATCAATGTTCCATCACTTTACTGAATTTTAGGCGTTTGCTCCCAGTTTAATCGCATACCAAATCATTCGCACTTCTTTTACGAGATTCTCACAAACTATTCAATGCCAAATCATAACCCTTTTGACGCGAAGCAAAACAGTTATAGTATTGAAGTCTAGAATCGTCGGGCTATTATCTTCTCAGGAGTGAAAATGTATCGCGGGAAAAAGTCAGGTTGGAGGGAGTTTGTTGCAAATTACGCCACAATATCACGCTCGATGCGACCATCGCCCTCGATTTCACCTCCTCAGGCAAACCATCGCTCCGAGCGGTACCGGAGAGCTACTCGAGCGGCGCTGCCTCTGCTCCGAACAAAAATTAGCCATCTACTCGGGCCACAGCAGCCGCTCTCCGGGCCACAGCAGTATCGCTCGGAGCGATCTTCGGTCCCAACTGGCACTGCGGTCTCTGTTCGGGCGATTTTCAAAAATTTCCTAATAGCTATTTTTTCTTTATTTCCGCCTCTTCTGGAGAGGATTAAGCCTGTTAAGAGGATAAGGTACCTATTACAGCCTGTGGGTCAGGAGGTTAATCCTGCCACAGGCCGCAACAAGGACACCATCCCAGCATGGTCCGAAATGAGGAAGCCTTCCCCACCGCGGGCCATGGGGGATCCCCTCGGCCGCCAAAAATTGTCATCCTGAGAGTGATCCGAGGTCACTCTCAAGAGTGGCCTCGAAAGGCCAACTACCCGTCTACACGAGGCGAGCCGCCTTTTATACACGCAGGATTGGTTGTTCTTTGAGTGATAACGTGGCTCGCACGTTATCACTCAAAGAACAACCAATCCCGCGTCTCTCTATCTCTGGCGATGGCCCCGCTGTGGCCCCGAGAGCGACCGAGGGGCAAACTGGCACCCAACAGGGACCGCGGTGCTAGTTGGCCCCTCGGCCGCTGTCCGGGCGATGACGTCATAATTGGGAGGACCCGGTCCCGCTCAGAGCGATGGTTTGCCTGAGAACATATCGTATTTCCTGTAATTAAACACCCGGGTGTACTATTTTTCAACCTCCTCCAAAAGGAGGGCTCAATTAGAGGAAGGGGTTCAAATAGAGAGGGAGGCTCTAAATTTCAACAGAAAATACAAGAGTGAATATAGGCTTTCAAAGTTTATTAGGCAAGCCAAAATGGGACACTAATGAATTGCGCGGCGAACATTAAGAGATCATTATCAATAGAGTCATTGTTCAAGTCTTTCTCAAGATCAGTCTCTTCGGAAGCAATTCACGTCCGGTACGAATGGGTCTCCAGTGTCTTTTCAGCTGAGTGGGGAGGGGCTCTAATAGAGGGGGGTGTTTTAATTTTCAATTGGGGGGTTCAATTAGAGGGAGGGATTCGAATAGAGCGGGGTGTTCATAACAGGAAATTTGGTAGATGTACGTTCGAAATAGGAAGTTGTGAAAGACTCCAACGGAATAGTATTACGAATTTGAAAAGGCACCGTATTTCCTAAGTAGCACTATACGACTGCACTAAAGTGGTGTACAAACTACAGGTTTTCACGACTGAATTGAATTTTTGGCGAGAGGCGTAACTCAAACAAAAAGAAGCTCGACGCCCAAGCCGATTCGGCCACTTTCCTAAAGATACGCGATAAGCACGTGCTTTCCTTCCTGACACGGGAGAGTGTCTATCGTGTCGAGAAGGGCGGAATAGTGCATATCACAGGCAAAGCGTGCACGCCAAAAAGAAGCTCGACGTCCATTTCCAAGAGGAGCGTACGACGCACTCTTGAGAAAGGACTCAGATGTCGGCAATGTCGTCGGATCGATTACCCAAGTTTGCGGTACTTCACCCCGCCCAGCCACTGGCAGCCCCGTTCAACAGCTAGCGAGCCGTGCTGGTGCTCGCTGCATTGGCAGCCCTGCGTGCCTTCCAGTGTACCGACAGCACCCGCTGCCGAGGTGCCGGTCGCGTAGCGGTGCGCCGTATGTATATTTTTGGGCTTCAAGACCAGCCCATATCATTCAGAGGGGCTCATCGCGCGGGCCTTTCAGATTCAGTGGCTTGTTTTATGGGCGGCTTGTTGCCCGGGTATCAAACAGTCACTGCCGCGGGCGACAGAACTTTGAATTTTGGGCTTTACGGCCACTATATCCGCTGACAATGCCAGCCTTCTAAATAAGTGTAGAGTGGCATTTTGTCTGAGTAAGTTCCAGATTAATGCGCGCCGTCATCGGTCAGTAATCAAATAAGAATTCTTATTCGATCGTATAGAGAGAGCCATTCATTGAGGGAAGTTCTTAACTCTTTCAATAATGTTTTTTATCTCTTTATGCGTGGAGTTTATCATCTGTTACGTTGATATACTCTGAACCAAACGAGTTGACAAGCGGAGAGTTCAAAGAAGAAGCGCTCCCACCTGCATCTCTGAGAGAAATCGCTGCTGCGGCTTCGCGATAGTGCCGCTTCGGCGCCTACAGGCACCGAATCGGCTATATCGCGGCACCGCGGAGCCGCAGCGGCTACGCGGCAGTGCCGACGCCGCTCCGGCAGAGAATCTCATACGAAGTTATGCAAGAATTATAATAAAACTAGGCGGACTAAAAACGAAAATACGCAGCTGCGGTTGTTAGATCCTCTGCCTGATCATAGTCGGCCGAAAACCGGACGGCGCCGTCCTCTTCAGCTCCGAATGATTCTACGCCGTCCTCCGCCGTCGGCTGTATGCGTATCGATTAGGCTGGCGCACTCGAGCGCACTGCAGACGGCGCAGGACGGACACATCGGGGGTATATCGATCAATATATTGCATACGTATCGACCGGGACGGACTCGGAGGGGCCAGGACGCAACGCGCGGGTGCACTCCGGACACATCGGGGGATTTTTCGCCTTGAGTGCGCAATGTATTGCATACGTATCGACCGGGGTGGCTACAGCTTATCGATCGACTTAGACGGGGCCCCTTATCACAGAGGTTTCCGCCAAATATGGAATGTACATCAAACTTGAGTAATTGAACTGGCGACAATTTAGTTTTACCACACAGGACAGTGCATCGTACTCCACGCTTATTCGCTGCTGCGTCCTCCCGGAGCCGGTGCGGTTCTAACGCGCAGCCGATGCGCGCTGATGTCGAGGCTCAAGACACGGCAACAGAATCGTCGTATCATGGAGCCGCAGCGGTAGTATCGCGGCATAGTCGAGGGTCGCGGTACTTTTCCGGCACTGGAGCGGCAATTTTTCTCAGAGGTCCCTGAAGTTTTGGATTACGGTAAGACAGATGTTGCCTCGCTCGGAAATCACGTACGCGACGCAGCATCTGTCTTACCGTAGTTCGAAGAGATATTTCACCGATTTTTTCACGCGCTCATTCTTTTTCGGCATGCACGGATATTTATCACTCGTAACATGGACATTTTTTGTTATGTACTTAACTTAGCTTAACTCGTACAACGCCAAAATGGTTTCCATAGTTCTGGTCCAAAGTCAGGGAAATCGAATCTACTCGCAAAAAACCAATTTATCCGTCCGTTTAGAGAATGCAAAAACCGGCTCAATTCTTCGTTTCTCATCAGAATCTAACTTATTGGTTTGAAGAATGAAGTTGATGTTTCTCGGACCAGAAAGTAAGATAATCTAATTAAGTGGATTAAGGATTGCAAAAATGGAATTAATCCGTTCAGGATTGCAAACATTGAATTTGCTGGTTTATCCAGTCGCAAGAAATCGAAATATTGTAAAATACGAAAATTGGAATTAGAGTTAATTAATTTATTAAAGTGAAAACTAAACTTGTTGGTTGGTCTTATATTAAAAAATTCCTGTCGGTAGCTCATTGATTTCGATACTCTCTCTATTTTGAGGGAATTCTAGCGATAAATAGAAAAAAGTGAATTTTTTTCAAAGAATGCTCTTCATATGTGACATGTTTAATGCATCCGACTCTCAAGAAAAAAATTGAATTTCAAATCAAGAGAGTCTGGCCATCAAGCATAAAACAAATGAGGAAGAGAAGCGATCGGTTTAAAGGTTTAACGAAAGCTACAGAGACAGAATTCAGCACGAGTTGACACACTGCGAGAGCTACAGGAAGTGCAAAAAAAAAATGTAAGTCATGCACAAATATGAGGTCGAATAGAGAAATAAAAGCAACACGAAACTCAATGAATGGAAGACGGAAACTGCGAAAGCTCATTGACGGGAAGATATTACCCGTCTTCAATCGACGGGTAGGCAGGAACCTACCTGTTTACCCGCCGGGTAGCCAGGAACCTACCGGTCTACCCGCCGGGTAGCCAGGAACCTACCTGTTTACCCGCCGGGTAGCCAGGAACCTACCTGTCTACCCGCCGGGTAGCCAGGAACCTACCTGTCTACCCGCCGGGTAACCAGGAACCTTCCCGTCTACCCGTCGGGTAGCCGGGTAAATGGATGGCGGAAAACTCGTCCGACAGCGGGAAGGTTTTAACCTTCCCGGGAAGCTTTCTGAAGTTTCATGAATACGGCCACAGAAGATCCACCGGATACCGGAGGATAATTTTTGTCGCCGAGGGAATATCCCCACGGCTCGGGGGAGGGGGGGAGGGGGTACCCAAGTATGGGCCCATCTCCCCCGGTTTGCAGTGGGGTGGACCCACTGCGAACAGTGGTGGTGGAGTCACCCCCACCTCCCGTTAGGATCACAACAGGGATGATCCTTGTGGGATGGTTTCTTGGCACCCGAGAAAGTGGAGAAAACCAAGTGACTTTGGTGTTAATCTGTTAATCTCCTTTTTTCCAGACGGCATTCACGATCTTGTTGCAACACTTGAAATTTAGTTAGGTAGTGAATTTTTGGCAGGAGGCGGGAAATGGATGCAGCTAGCTCCTATTCAATTTTGGAGCTGAAAGCTCAATTTTAGCGGAACCTCGAAATTTAGAGCCAAGACGGGTAAAAACATGGAAACATGTTATTGTAAACCATCCGACGCTCACTGAACTTTAAAAATGAACTAATGAAAATCAACACAGCTAATGATAAGCTTCTGCCCAGGATTGTTTCCTCCTTGAGACGGTTGGTGTGACTAAGATTTGAGGAGGGCGCAGGGCGCAGCAGAAAGTGCTCGAGTCCCCAGCGGGAATGCGCAGAACGCCGTAAAAAGTCTGTGGAACCTCAGTGGGAATGCGCAGGACGCCGTAGAAAGTGTGCGCGCCCCAGTGGGAGAGCGCAGGACGCTGTAAAAATGTACGGGACCGTAGTGGGAGTGTGCAGGACGCCGCAGAAAGTGTGTGGGACCGGAATGAAAGTGCGCCGTACGCCGTAGAAAGTGTGCGAGACCCAAGTGGAAGTGCGCAGGACGCCGTAGAAAGTGTGCGGGCCCACGTGGGAGTGCGCAGGACGCCGTAGAAAGTGTGCGCGCCCCAGTGGGAGAGCGCAGGACGCTGTAAAAATGTACGGGACCACAGTGGGAGTGTGCAGGACGGTGTAAAAATGTACGGGACCACAGTGGGAGTGTGCAGGACGCCGCAGAAAGTGTGTGGGACCGGAATGAGAGTGCGCCGTACGCCGTAGAAAGTGTGCGAGACCCAAGTGGAAGTGCGCAGGACGCCGTAGAAAGTGTGCGGGCCCACGTGGGAGTGCGCAGGACGCCGTAGAAAGTGTGCGGGCCCCAGTGGGAAAGCACATGACGCCGCAAAAAGTGTACGAGACCCCACTGGAAGTGCGCACGATGCCGTAAAACGTGTACGGGACCTGAGTAGGAAAGAAAGGGTCGTTTTTTTATGTCTGCGGGTCACAATTTTTATGAGTTATACTCAAGCAAACTCAAATGTCGACAGCAGGTTTCTGAGGTGTCATCACAGAGCACATCAGCTGAGGACACGAAAAAAATGGTGATTTCAGCGCGAGAGAACCTGGTATCACGCCGAAAAGTCCAGCTGTAGACCTCCTAGCGCCGGACTAAGAGACGGCGGTATGGCCTAACCGAAGCCCCGAAAGGTTCACCTGTCGACCTGCTACAGCCGGATTTATGGATTTCGCTGTAGACATCCTATCGCCGGGCTTTTATTAACAGGTTGGCCAACTTCAAAATTCGGAGCAGTTATACGAGCTGAACCTTCGCAGGATTCAAAAACTATTACTGTATTATTACTATACCCAGCTTTTATTGTAGCAGTCCCCATGCTCGACTGCCCTTACTAGGGACTCCACTAAACTTCCCGTGGAGGTTTGGAAAACCATGTTGTCGTTGCTGCAGGTCTCTGCCAGTACATGAATAACCCGTGGTTGAAATTCTCTAAATGGCTGCGGGGATTCCCAAAATGGCATTTTCATTGCTTCAAAAAGGTAAGGAAGTTTTTGGGGTGTTGAGAAATTTTTTTCGGCTTTGGCTCAAAACTTGCATCTGGGGGTTATTTAGGGCGCTGGACCCGAATCTGGGGTCTATTCCTCTCCTGACATAGGGTGACGGTAGGCAAAATGCTTTTTCACTGGCGTTACATACCCTAAAATTTTGAAAATCGAAGAATGGACCTCAAATTCGTGTTCAGCATACCAGATAACACACACAGTGAAATTTTGAGTAAAATCTGAGAGTTTGACCGAGCTACCGAATACTCACCGTAATCTACCGCAATCTATCGAAAATCGATAAACGGGTTGCAGATTCGTGTTAGGCAGACCGGATAACCCCTATGTAATACAAGTTTTGATGCGATTTGATCGTAGCATTCTCGAAATCGTCCAAAATCGCGTTTGGACAGCAAAATTTCCCCCATTTTGAAGCTTTGAACCAAATCCGATATAATTTTTCGAATATTGACAAGTGGGCCTCAGATATTGACATCACCCAGCGCTCGCAAAGTGTCCACACCTGAACTCCTAAGCGACTTTCGCGTCGCACTGACATGTACTATCGCGTCGCTCCACGAAAACCCTGAGCTACGGGCTTCCTCCTATATCTCGCTTATTCTGTGGAATCGAGAGCTCTCACTTGGCAGGTGTTATACGGGGTGGGTCTACTTCATAATTATATGGAAATCTTGGATTTGGCCCCTGAGCTTGGACTGCGCCTTTAAGCGCCTATGACGCAGTGTTAATCAACCCAAAGAGTTGACTACCTATACATGTTGAGGAAAACCTGGGCAAAAAAATCCGGTCAAAAACTTTTACTGCTCAAGAAAATGAAGCCCTGAAGTTTGTGCTGCACCCTAGACCCCAACCGGCGTATAGTCGACAACAGATCGCTTTGATATTTTGCTTTCCTTGTTGTTTCTTGGTGCAAAGCCGATGTGCCTATGTTATACATAACTTGCGTGCACCGAGTTTGCGCCAACTCAGAAAATTTGAAACAGCTTGCACGCCACCAAAAGCAGCGTAAACAAGCTGCGCGCCACGACTTTTCTGAATGCTTTTTGCGCGCGCGGTCGTTTTTATGAACCGTCTTGCGCGCCACGAGGCTGAAGCTTGCGCGCAGCTTCGCGGAATTTCTGCAGTTAGAGAAGCTTGCGCGCAGCTACTTTCTGGCGGAAAAGGTTGCGCGCAGCGACCTTGGAAGCGGAGAGCCCTACATGTGCATTCTTGCCTCTGAATCGATCGACTAACACATCCTCAGCCAAAATTTTCCGATAACTTCTCCAATTGATCAATGCATGCATATACTCATTTTTCTGGGGTACTACATGCAGTAATTAAATGATTCATATGTCTTCCTTGACGTAGAAAAGATCTCTAGTTCATAATCTGAATACTTTCCCCTGATTTTCCATACCCACAGCGCATTTTGTTATGTTGGTGATTCTCTTCCAAGTAAGCCACGTTGGATCTATGTTTTTACTGACCCTGATTGGCATCCACGCACCTTTAATTGAAGTTTCTCGAAATTCGTGTTGAAAAGTTATTGATTTTTTCAAGCTTTTTTCACGTTCCTCAGACTTTTTTTGGCAAGGTGTGGTACTCATAGCATTGATTCGCATTTAAATTCAGTGTGTGGTTCAAAAACGGCTTGATTATACACTTTCATCTGTCTCCTATAAACCATCAATATTTTCGCAACAATCGGCTTCGTAACAATCAACTCGTGTCATCTAGCCCTCAGAGGGATCCCACGTATCGTTAGCGGCGACATATTTCATGCTTTCATGGGAGGTGACTAAAGTCATATATAGATAACCAGTAATACACTCTACCGAGAAAAAAAAAACCAAAGAAACAAGAAAAAAACTGTTTGAGAAGAGCACAAATGTTTTGGCACCTAGTATTCTTTAATTTGCCCATTCATCCTCTAGTTCTGGGTAAAATTTATTTCCGTTTTTCGCTTACGTCTGCGTGAGTATGCAGCGTCTACCTTCCCCATACTTTCTCGTTGTATCTCTCCTCGCTTTGCACAGGCGCGCGAAGAAACAGTAAAATCGACACCGAAATAGAGGATGCGAACGGTCCACGGCATCAAAAAAGACGGATGTGGGGTTGCTTTTTTCAACTTTGCATACGCAGGTTGCACCATAATTGGCGGCGAAAAAAATACGGTTGTGCGGTTGCCTTTCCCATTTTGCATACTGTAGGTTGCACCATAATCGACGGCAAAGTTTAATTTCTTTCCTGAATTTTGAAGAAAAAATCCATGTATCTGTGGTAAACACTTTAGGTATATATTGACAATGTCTGTGTTTGTGTGGAGGGGGGACCCACCGCTTTTTAACGTTTCCGATGTTTTCTCTTGAGAATTCAGAAGAAAATTTCAACTCTGCGGTCGATTACACTATGTAACACGGTTTTTGTTCCTGGCTTCTAAGCGTTATATTGAAATTGCTCATGTTAAAAGTATGTGAGAAAATGACTTTATTACGCACAAACTTCACTTACACGATAACAGCACGAAAAAAACTAGTTTTTTTTCTGAAAATAATTAGAAAGATTTTTATTCGTTTTCGGCATTATGTGGAGGTAAGCGCTTACTTCTACCAATTAAGAGGCTCTGAAAGCTTTGTAGACAAATGTTCCAGATTTGACCTAAAATTCCCCAGGATGGCGATTTGCTGTGCTGATCACGAATCTGAGGTTCATTTGTACTCGCCTTCATAACACCGTTGTTAAGAAGTCGAAAAAAAGCGATATTTTCCACCCACCTCTAGAATACCACGTATCTTCGCTATGAAAACCGTAGAACCATAAACACAAAAACCACCCGCGTTTTTATAAGTCCTGATTTTGCTTTTGCTGCTCGTCAGCACTGCTCACCCATATTCCCTTTATATTGAAAATGTGTATACGCCGCTGTTTGAACGAAGTCAACAAACAATGAGCAGGAAAAAGGGTTACGAATTCTAACCTATGTATGCATGCATTAAGAAAACTGCGCAAGAATTGTCGTGGAATAAGGCTCGAAATTAAATAAAATGTAGTGAATAACAGGGAAGGAGCAGGAACAGAGGAGGAGAAGCAAGAGAAAGAGGGTACAATACGCCTGACAGCCTCGCTTGCGCCCACAAGGGCCTACTGGGTAGATATGCGCTGTCTATATTATAGCGACGATCACACATTCGGTATGAAACAGATGCTCGACGTCATCTCTCACTAACAAGTAAATCATAACTAGTGGAAGATAGAACGGGAAAATGTAATACTATATCTGAGACTGTTCAAGTGTATCATTACAAACAAGCCTGTGTATCTCGCCTCTAGTCCTTGATCTCAAAGAGGCATAACATTGGAACGATAGGTTATTGTAGGCATAATACCTTTTAGGTACTTGAAACCATCGGAAATTCCTTCTAAATAAAGTTAAGAACGGATATCCCACTTGTGTCAGCGCCCCTGACGCGCCCCTGACAATCCCTGATCGGAGTATGGACGAATGTTGGGCAAAACATTCTCACCCGTTGGGCCCTGCACTTGTCATACCTTCCTTGTTCGTGAGAACTGATGACGTACATCTAATTCGCACTGTATGTGTGGTCATCAGTATATTACAGGTTGCGCGCCACTATCTAGCAAAGCACGCGCTACTACCCAACAAGCTTGCGCGCCACCACCTATGAAGCTTGCGCGCCACGAAGTAGCAAGCTCGTTGAAGCAATCAGCGAGCTTGCGGCTTAGTGGCGCGCAAGGTGTTTAAAATCTTCTGAGAAGTCACAATAAGGAACGCAAGGTGTGTGGGCGACCCGTGCCGGCCGTACTTCTGCACACCTCAGTACTGCTCATCTACTGCCTTATACCGACATAATAATGAATCAATTCGTCTACTCCGTCCCGTGCCTTTAATTGTACCCTTTAATGTTTGAAAACTTTACAATTTTTCTGTAGACGTTGGTTCACGACAGATTGACCTACCGGTGTACGATAGGCCTCTTCGAACACCAGACACGGCAGTGGGTCAAGCTCTTCAAAAATTGAATGCAATGCCCCAGTCTCTCAAAAGATTTACGTCCAGCCCGCCCCTTCAGTGGCCGTACAGGAGTGAAATAGACCTCGGCATTTGCAGATAAGGTCTGTTGCAGCACGCAGCTTACAAACAATCTTGCTGGGACCTAAATGATAGTGCCGTGACCCCGTAGACCCAGCTCTAGTATATCCGATCTGCTCGCTGCAACTACGGTTGTTTGCAGCTGCGGACCCAAAGTTAACAACGATTAGGGCAGTAGAGATTTGAAGCTCATCAGCTGCGCTAGTAGTATACTTTGCGGTTCGATTGTGCTCCAATATGGGGCGCGGGTTGGATATTGTGGAATCATTCACGCGACCATCCTTTTAGGGCGCCAGTTCACAATCACCCTTAAAGGCAGTGTTCACGATTAGAATCGTTATTCTGCTTTTCCGCCCATCTTGAAGACGGTCCCATGCTGATTCCAATGATGTTCTTGGAATCGTACAAGACCTTTTAGGGACGGAGTTATGGTCCCTCAGAAATTGAGCTAAGGAAACATGGTGGACGAGTTATCCGAGGCTTGTAACTTCCGTCTTTTGCAGCCGATGTATGCGAGCTGACCTGAGTAAAGAGAGAAGTTGATATTAAAGGGAAGAACGGGGCTATTGATCGGAAACTATCGCTCATCTCACAATCTCGAGCATTCATCAATTCACGTCAGTGGGCGTGGAAAGTGCATCTGGGGGTGACGAGCTGACGGGTGTCCAACTTTGGGGCCGTAGAGGACCGTTCCGAGCTCATTTTTCTTAGTTTTTTCAACGCTAGGGTTTCGCTAGGCCCCGCAGCTGCCGATCTCTACCAAAAAATCAAACATGGTTTTTATCGTGGACACTGCCTTTAAAAGTTCTGTGGCCATATCCATGAAACTACGGGAGCCTCTCGGAAGGGTTCCTACAAGCAGCCAGTGTATGCGTTGGGCGAACTTTGGACCTTTCCGGGAGGCTCACTTTGTTTCATGAATACGGCCAACTAACTGAATTGCGCCAAAACGTGTTGCTAGCTACAACTATGTAGTCGCATTTTCATCTTTTGGCAAATGAAGTAAAATCACATCGTGCTAGAGCGGATAATTTGGCTCGCTCGGCACTTTCACAAAGTTAGTAAGGGCTCCCTACATTGCCTAAGTTCCAAAAAAATCTGCATTGTGGGTCTCGAAATGATGAAATTCAATTAACCATGCGTTCCTGACTGAAGGTTGGAACAAACTTGGTGCACCTACATATGTATTAGCATATGGCACCGAGCTTGCGCCAACGTTTACTAGGGAACAGAACGTCTCACTAGGATCCATGCTGACCGTACATTTCAAATGTCGTAATTCGACTTCTTTGAAACTCGGACTTTCGGGTGTATTCAGGTTTTCGAATTCTTACCTTTCGTATCCTCCCATAGAAAACCCTCAAAAATGTGGGCAGTCACGTATCCAAATTGGGGAACCTCATCACTCGAATTCAACACTGCGCCCACACAGCTAGCCTGCACGCTAAACCGGGACACCGCCTGCACGCCGACATACGACGCGGCCGACACAGCGACACACGATGCGGCCGGCACCCCGACACGCGGCGCGACGACTCCTCCCAACCTCTATTGGGGCCTTCACCGGGTGAGAGGGACCTCCAGATAGGGTTCAAGCACCGCAAACTTTAGTAACTGAACCGGGGACGCCGCTGCCATCTGACTCCTGCGCCTGAAAAATGCGTCATACATCTACTTCCCTCGAAGGAGGCTCGCTTCCTCTAAAAACAAGGTTGACACCAGTTTACTATAGTTGTGCCTTGGAAGAAAAGACAGAATATCGAATAGATTCGAATGACTCCTTTTTTAACGTCCGATTTTTGGATATATTCGAATGGCCCTCTTTTTTCGAGGTCCGAATTTTGAATAGTTTCGAATGAAATCGACTCGAATATATTCGAATAATTTTTCGAATAATTTCAAAGCGAAAAACTGAAAACAGGCCAAGTGAGCCGTCAGTGGATGACCGTAAATTATTCCAAGCGCAGGAGAGGCGGGGAAAACTCCGTGGCTCTTCCATTCACGCGCTTCGCTTCGCTTCTCCCCCGTTCGTCCACTCACGCGCTCCGATCATCCCCCGTCTGCCCGTCCCTTTCGTAATCGGAATACATTACGACCACCACCCTAGTTGCCCAAGAAATACTGACAACACAAGTCGTTTCCGCTGATGCGACCTGAGCTTTCTCTTGTAAAACGTGGATGAGTACATAGCACCATCTGTGTCAAGAATTTAACGATATTGTATGGTTTCTATCATATCTCTAAATACCCGCGGCGTAGATGTTATTCCGCCATCTTTTGAGCGAAGCGTTTTTCTCTCCATTTCTAGCATACACCATATGTTTTCCTCAAAGACAACTGCTTCCCAGAATTAGGATACTCGCGATAAACTGGGAGAATTAAAGAACACGTAGTCTAATGAGCTAAATACGAGGTAAGCATTATAAGATCACTCAACAATTAAGCAACATCGAGGAAAAAGCGACATATAGAAGTGAAACAACTATGACACTTAAGTAGAGATGGCGGATGGGGCTTTATGGCGTGGCAGTGGATCAATAAATGAACTCCAATCCACTCATCATTGATTGACCAGTTTCACCGTGTAAAATGTGAGCGGGCGGATCGCTGGCTATCAAAGCCCTGGCGGGCGGATCGCCGGCAAGTTGCGGGCGGATCGCCGCATCTCATAGCTCAGCGGGCGGATCGCTGGCTATCAAAGCCCTTGCGGGCGGATCGTTGTCAGGTTGCGGGCGGATCGCCGCTTTAGAGCTTGCCGGCGATCCGCCCGCTAGCGTGATCAAGTTTCCCAGGCGCCGCTATCCGCCCGCCAAAACGCAGCGATCCGCCCGCAAAGGCTTTGATAGCCAGCGATCCGCCCGCCGAGGCCACGATGAGCAGCGATCCGCCCGCAACTTGCCGGCGGACCGCCCGGAGAGGCCTTGATTGCCAGCGGTCAGTCCGCACCTGTTGTCTGAGTACTCCGCGCTGGACCCTCACTCTCGCTCTTGGCTCCTTGTATGGGTCTCCGCGCTCGCCGTTCACTCTCGCACACGAGCGCGGCGCGATGCGTGCCGCCCCTGGATGGACGACAAGCGCGTCGCGCACCTCCTGCGCGGTGAACACATTAGCAGCCTACCGCGCGTGCTGCTCTTGCGGCCAGGGCTATGAAGGATGCTTTGGCAGAGTGCCACCGCAGTTCTGACCCAGACTAAGAGCGCCTGAGTGATTTAAATCCAAATTATTAGAAGATTAGAGTATTTAAGTACTTGACTCAACCGGAAATTCCAATCTCTGTTTTTTTTTCGAATGTTCGTTTCGCTCGGGAATTCGGATTTTTGCTTTTTCAAGCCTTCAATTCGGTTTGCTCGAAAAACTTGAATATTGGATTTTTTAAATAGTCTGTCAATTTTCTGTCACTACATTCAAATTTCCGGCCATTGAAAATATTGTGCTTATCTGGGTCAAATTCCGGTCCGCAATTGCGTCTCGACACGCTTCGCGGCGGCACGCTTTCGAGTCGGAAGAGTTTCCAGTGCCGCAGCTGCCGATCTGTTGACTCTAGGTGGGTTTTGGAAACTGGGAGTTAAAGGCAGTGGTCACGATGAAAAACGTCATCGAAAAAACTACGAAAATCAGCTTAAATCGAAAGCAGCTGAAAAACTAGGAAGGTAGCGCGGTGAAAAACGGGCTAGAATTAGAGTTTCTAGGGCCTAAAGAAGCCACTTCGTGCACACGTGCACAGCGATGACGAAAAAGATCGCAGTCTCATGCCGAGCAGTCAAAAATCATCGATATTCAGAGGACGAAATGAATGCAAATTTAACGAAGAAAAACAGTTGAACAATGAAAGCATCACTATAGTCAATGTTTTTGACTAGATGTGTACATAAATTCGAAGGTTCATTGATTGAAATTCAATTTCAAGCCAGCCGATGTTCTTGATATAAGAGGTCATCGATGCCGATGATGTGGAGTGGGCTCGTCCACCATCAAAAGACAAGAAAGTTCAGGCTTCAAATTTGGCCCAAAACTGAGGTTTTTTCGCGATTTTTTCTTATAGGTCCTACTACTCGAGACCCAGAAAAGGGTTTAGAGAGAAAAAGACGACAAGCATATTTGATCGCGACCACTGCCTTTAAACGAAATTGAAGAAAACTGTATAAAAAAGCCATATCGAGTCGGCTTTGCAGCTGGAAACTCGATTGACTCAAGCGCTTGCTGCCGCAAAGCGTGTCGAGACGCAATTGCGGACCGGAATTCGACCCAGATAAGCACAGTAAAAACGTGCAGAAAGTATTCATGATCTATTCGGAGATATTCCGAAAAAATCTGATTTTCATTCGAATATTCGGGTATCTTTTCCAAGTATGCATTCGCCTCGAATAGAAGACAGGTTTTCAAATACAATCGTCCAGTCAAAAAAGAGGTCTTGCTCGAATTCATCCACTTAATCCGAAATTTCGAAACCGCGTTATTCGAGGATTGAATTCATCCGCAATTCCTAGAAATGTCTCATTGGATTTTATTTTGAAGTGGTTACAATCGGAAAACTTAATCATCAGAAATTTTTCAAAAGTGGCTATCCGTATAATTCATTCATCTGAGGTGTTCTGAAAAAACGATATTTGAACTATTGACTCATTCAAAACCTGACGACGACTGCTCATGTCTATTAAATAAAGGCAAGGTTTGCGATAAAAACGGTTGTGGTGTTATCCTCATGAGAAGGTAGATCTGGCTATCACAAATTTGAAAATAAGTAAAAAGTTGTAGAAAAAACGATCAGGAATAAGTTATTGCTTGGTGTCCGCCCGCCTCCAGTTATCGAGTTTTTTATAAATGGCTATTTGTCAACTTTTATTTTGCTTCTGAAGTAATTTCTACGCGATTCTAGAGACTCCTGATAACTTTGAGAGCAAAATAAAACACGGATAAACAAGCATCCATGAAAATTTCGTTAATTAAGGGGCCGGCCACCGGTAATCAGCCGTTACACCTTGTTGTTGAGCGTTTTTACGCAAATTTCCAAGTTTTTTCACCTATTTTTATTTTTGTGGTGACCAAATGTACACTCTCACGAAGAGAGCTTGAAAACCGTTTTTATCGCGAACCCTGCTTTTAACTATGTAAAGCATCGATCTGATGAGGAATGTGGAGAATTTCTCGATTATGATTGCATAAAGTCTCCCAATGAATCTAAAACATGGAATGAGTGCTTCAGAAATTTTCTAACAAAGGAATAAGTTCAAAAATATACCCTATGCTCGATTTAATTGGATTACGTGTGAACATCTGTTAAAATATTCAAGCAATTATTCAGTTTCGAATTTGCAATGGTTTCAAGTAATAAAGTTGTACAAATGAGCAACTTTTTTTCAAAGGACAATCATGTTGTAAGCTGAATTGAGACAAATATTCGAGCAAACTGAAATTTAACCTGACCGAAAGCAAATGTATTTTCAAAATCGCGGAGGAATGGAACACTCGAGAGGCGAAAAATATGAAACCTCCGCTAATTCGAGAAGCAAAGCAATAAAAAATCACGACGGAATCGAATATACAAAAAAGGATGTTTCAGGATTCCAAATAGACCTAGTGTTTGAGAAAAATACTCAAAAATAAAATCCCAAGAGTTATAAAATTTCAGAATACTTCAAAGATCCCTTGAACACTATTCGAGTATTAATTCCATTCATTACAAGGACTGATTTGTGCGTTATGACACAAAAACAGGTGTGCTTCACGAGAGACAAAAAACAAAATCAGGTTCTTCAATTGCGCAACCGGCTAAATAATTAGCCAAGCATTCGGAGAATTGGACGATCAATGCTCACCAGCGATGGGATGTGTTGCCTTGTCAACCTGCTGTGAGCCTGCTATCGACAGGTCGATAGCAGGCCGACAACAGGTCCATGTTTTTCTCCCGAAAGAACTATCGCCGGTTGCTCGAGAAAGAGGTGGGTCAACCTGCTGTCGACATTTGAGTTTGCCTGAGTAGTCGTCCGACCCCACCGATCGGTAATGATTTAATTATTTGCCGTAGGCAAAGGCTTTCATAAAAGGTTTTGCCTCTCCAGACTGGGAATCGCTGAGCAAAAATCAGGTCATAAAGGGAACCTTTGGGAAAAATATATGAAATTTCCAAAAGTTTAGCTTCCTGGCAAAAGTAATGATTTGGCAATGTTATAACTACAAGAAATATAGAATTCAACAAAATGAACTAAAAAAAACAACTCGAAATATGTTTGAAAGTGATTTGGCACAAAATAACCAGAAGTAATGAAAAACTGGGAAATGTAGTGAAATGACCGAAACCGAATTTGGCGGTCATTCATAGGCCAACTTTTTAATAAGTATAAAGTGACTGACGAGCGATTACATTTTACAAGATAATCCGTTAAACTTATCAAAGCTAAATCAAGCGCGCAACGGAAACCTTAAAACATTTCATTGAAGCTGTAATACGGAAATCAGGGCGGGTCAAGCTATGTGAACGTAACGCTCAAATCCGATGCGCGTTTGATTTCGCTTTGATAAGTTTAACGGATTATCTTGTAAAATGTAATCGCTCGTCAGTCACTACACACTTATCAAAAGTTGGCCTATGAATGACCGCCAAATTCGGTTTTGGTCATTTCACTACATTTCCCAGTTTTTCATTACTTCTGGTTATTTTGTGCCAAATCATTTTCAAACATATTTCGAGTTGAAATGTTTATTATCCAAAAGAGGCTCGAAATCTGCAAAAGTTCGCGAAAGTTCGTCGAAAAAAAAGGGTCTTCCAAAAAACTCGCAAAACTTCCTTCTTGAACTTCTGCTCTCTGGTAAGCTTTCGGTGCATAGCACCTTCTTCAGACCTGAAACACATAGATTATTGCAGCACTGGAATCGTTGCTACGGCAGACTGGCCTGGTTTGTCGCTGTTGTGACTGAGAGCCGCAACCACTAAAAAACGGCATCATACCGCTTTGGCGCTCTTAAATAGCCAAAGGCGCAGTGGTATTCCTATCATGACGGATACCTACAGTAACCCAAAGAGCGGTTGGTTCATCACGCAATGATTCGAAGAACGTCGCGCAATTCATCGCGGTTGTTTATTACTGGTGATAACCGTTTTATTTCAATGGCCTCTAGAATTTTCCTTTCGACTGTGTTGTCCACTGAGCGGTGCAATACTGTAATAAGCCATCTTGGGGGAGCTACGTGCGCGTGCTCTAGCGTTCTATGCCTTGAAAAACTGTTGGTAGGGTAAGAGGCTGGGTTTTGTAATGCCCTGCGATGTTCATCAAGTCGTTTGTACAGGGGCCTCATAGTTTCTCCAACTTATTTCTGGCCACAGCCTTGACACTGTATCATGTAAACAGTCCCTGTTAGTTGGCATATCTTTTTATTATCACAGTAACCACACTCCCGTCTTCCACATCTATCTTCGTAAGGCTTCGAAGAGGTGAGTATGCTTTTCAAATTCGGTGGTGGTCGGAATATGAGCCGTACAGGCAGCGATGCGTTCTTCACGACACTGTTCACTCTACGGGCCACTTGCTCGTTGACGTATGGCATTATAATTGCAACACCGTCCGGCGTACTGTAAGGCCTCCATGTGTGTGTGCGTGCGTGATTGTAACCATTATCGCTTAGAATACGGTCCACCATGGAATCTACAGCATCCGATCTGAAGGTGCACACTCTATCCTTTGTCACGGTCAAGTTACGAACAACATTAGCCTTCATGTAAAGGGATGGCAGCTCCTCGAGTGAAGTATGATGTTCTTAGATGCTGGCTTTTTATACCATGTAAGCTCACAGATTCCCCTCGAACTCTAAATTTTGTGTTCAGAAATGGAACGAATCCGTCACTGTTTGGTTCCTCTATTGTGAAGCTAATACTCTCAAAGTGAGAATTCAAATTAAGGAGAGTTGCGTCTAGTTCTGTCCGTGAAGACCTTATGATAAGAACGTCATCGATATAACGTTTGTAGAAGTGTATTCCGATCGTAAGCGAACTTCTTTATATATGGCCGAGGTAGACAATAGCTAATAAGGGCGCTAATCTGAGTCCCATAGCTAATCCACGATGTTAAATATAGAACTGGTTGTTGAACCGGAATATATTGCACTGAAGAGTTGCAATGAGCAAATCACGTAATTCACTTTCCTCCAGTCCGAACGTGTGTACTTCCCTTCTGTGCTCTCTCCATAAGGTTAATAGCGCTTCCACGGCACCGGATGTGTCAACATTGGTGTACAAGGATACGGCATCAAAACTTGCGTAGCTTGAATTGTCAGGGATTTCGCAGCTACTTAGCGATGTTATGAAGTCGTTCGTGTTAACAAGGTGAGATGCAACATGGCTCAAGAGTGGCGAAAACATATTGACCAACAGCCAGCTAATTCTATCTGACGGTCCACCGCAGCTCGAGATGATCGGTCGAGTTTTTATGTTTTCTACCGTTATATGATGGATCGGGGTGTCGCCGAATTTGTGTGTCTTGACGAGCGTGTAATAGGTAGGAACACTGGGACAGGATGAAATGAATCGCCTCACTGTATGTATTCCAAACTTACTACCCAACACTGATTTTATGGTTTCCTGAAGTCTCCGTGAAACTACTTCGAATGCAAGAGAAGAGGATTCAGAATAAGTGTTGTTGTCCAGTAAGCTACGACAAGTCACTTCTTTATCCATCACTTTTGTCATGACTACGAAATCGCCGCTCTTATCGCCTACACTGTATCGAAACTCTCCTTTCTTTTCTAGGAGCTTCTTCAATCCTTTTCGTTCTTGTTCATTCATATTCGAAGCGAATCTGACCGGCTGTGCTGTGGTGTAAATCTCTTTTAGTTGGACTTCTAGCGCGGTGAGTTTAGTTTCTAGATTCGCCACCGGTTTTGGAACAACAAAGTTAGGCCTCGGAAAAGGTGCTGTTGCCAAGAGAGTTGATGTCCGATCAAGAACCGATGGTCCCATGTTCTCACGCCATCTCAGCTGGTATGCAAACTTGTGGAACCCAACGCTGACCGAATCCAGCGTTTTGTTGGTTATGGGTTCTGAAACCGCAAACGATGGGCCCAAATTGAGTGCTGCCTCCATATCACTGTCCACTTGATCAGTTCCTATGATAGTGCAACGTTTTGGTGGTACAGCATTTCGATTCATGAATTGTGGTGAGGTGGCTGTAGTCTGTTGAAGCAGTAAGTGTTGAAACTTTTGGTCGAGACGAGCAGCTTCGACACGCCGTAGATTTGAACACACCATTTGGTTTCTGCTAGATAACGCCTCCCATACATCTATGTTCAATCTACCCCTCAATAGACTGCGTGACGCAATTATTTCACGTATCCCTTCGTTTCTCCGGTGGCGAATCTAGAAACTCAAAACCGGTGGCGAATTTAGAAACTAAACTCACCGCGCTAGAAGTCCAACTAAAAGAGATTTACACCACAGCACAGCCGGTCAGATTCGCTTCGAATATGAATGAACAAGAACGAAAAGGATTGAAGAAGCTCCTAGAAAAGAAAGGAGAGTTCCGATACAGTGTAGGCGATAAGAGCGGCGATTTCGTAGTCATGACAAAAGTGATGGATAAAGAAGTGACTTGTCGTAGCTTACTGGACAACAACACTTATTCTGAATCCTCCTCTCGTGCATTCGAAGTAGCTTCACGGAGACTTCAGGAAACCATAAAATCAGTGTTGGGTAGTAAGTTTGGAATACATACAGTGAGGCGATTCATTTCATCCTGTCCCAGTGTTCCTACCTATTACACGCTCGTCAAGACACACAAATTCGGCGACACCCCGATCCATCATATAACGGTAGAAAACATAAAAACTCGACCGATCATCTCGAGCTGCGGTGGACCGTCAGATAGAATTAGCTGGCTGTTGGTCAATATGTTTTCGCCACTCTTGAGCCATGTTGCATCTCACCTTGTTAACACGAACGACTTCATAACATCGCTAAGTAGCTGCGAAATCCCTGACAATTCAAGCTACGCAAGTTTTGATGCCGTATCCTTGTACACCAATGTTGACACATCCGGTGCCGTGGAAGCGCTATTAACCTTATGGAGAGAGCACAGAAGGGAAGTACACACGTTCGGACTGGAGGAAAGTGAATTACGTGATTTGCTCATTGCAACTCTTCAGTGCAATATATTCCGGTTCAACAACCAGTTCTATATTTAACATCGTGGATTAGCTATGGGACTCAGATTAGCGCCCTTATTAGCTATTGTCTACCTCGGCCATATATAAAGAAGTTCGCTTACGATCGGAATACACTTCTACAAACGTTATATCGATGACGTTCTTATCATAGGGTCTTCACGGACAGAACTAGACGCAACTCTCCTTAATTTGAATTCTCACTTTGAGAGTATTAGCTTCACAATAGAGGAACCAAACAGTGACGGATTCGTTCCATTTCTGAACACAAAAGTTAGAGTTCGAGGGGGAATCTGTGAGCTTACATGGTATAAAAAGCCAGCATCTAAGAACATCATACTTCACTCGAGGAGCTGCCATCCCCTTTACATGAAGGCTAATGTTGTTCGTAACTTGACCGTGACAAAGGATAGAGTGTGCACCTTCAGATCGGATGCTGTAGATTCCATGGTGGACCGTATTCTAAGCGATAATGGTTACAATCACGCACGCACACACACATGGAGGCCTTACAGTACGCCGGACGGTGTTGCAATTATAATGCCATACGTCAACGAGCAAGTGGCCCGTAGAGTGAACAGTGTCGTGAAGAACGCATCGCTGCCTGTACGGCTCATATTCCGACCACCACCGAATTTGAAAAGCATACTCACCTCTTCGAAGCCTTACGAAGATAGATGTGGAAGACGGGAGTGTGGTTACTGTGATAATAAAAAGATATGCCAACTAACAGGGACTGTTTACATGATACAGTGTCAAGGCTGTGGCCAGAAATAAGTTGGAGAAACTATGAGGCCCTGTACAAACGACTTGATGAACATCGCAGGGCATTACAAAACCCAGCCTCTTACCCTACCAACAGTTTTTCAAGGCATAGAACGCTAGAACACGCGCACGTAGCTCCCCAAGATGGCTTATTACAGTATTGCACCGCTCAGTGGACAACACAGTCGAAAGGAAAATTCTAGAGGCCATTGAAATAAAACGGTTATCACCAGTAATAAACAACCGCGATGAATTGCGCGACGTTCTTCGAATCATTGCGTGATGAACCAACCGCTCTTTGGGTTACTGTAGGTATCCGTCATGATAGGAATACCACTGCGCCTTTGGCTATTTAAGAGCGCCAAAGCGGTATGATGCCGTTTTTTAGTGGTTGCGGCTCTCAGTCACAACAGCGACAAACCAGGCCAGTCTGCCGTAGCAACGATTCCAGTGCTGCAATAATCTATGTGTTTCAGGTCTGAAGAAGGTGCTATGCACCGAAAGCTTACCAGAGAGCAGAAGTTCAAGAAGGAAGTTTTGCGAGTTTTTTGGAAGACCCTTTTTTTTCGACGAACTTTCGCGAACTTTTGCAGATTTCGAGCCTCTTTTGGATAATAAACATTTCAATCGGCAATGAGGCTCCGCGATAGCAGTATTCTGCCATATTTCGAGTTGTTTTTTTTATTTTATTTTGTTAAATTCTATATTTCTTGTAGTTATAACATTGCCAAATCATTACTTTTGCCAGGAAGCTAAACTTTTGGAAATCTTCTTCAATGAAGTTGGGTAAAAATCTCTTATCGCGGTTCAAAAGGCAGTAGTATAGTATAGTGCGCAGTTGATTCCATAACACTACTGGTGTAATATATTCTACTGTAGACGTGATGGTATACTTGAACACAGGGTCCAGCAGTATACTTGTTATCCGAAGATAATTCTTCGGATAATGGATCGATTCGGATAATGCCGATGATAAATTTCCCGGATACTGGTTCGATTTAGATAATGCGTTTTTTTTCAAACTTTCAGATATAGGATTATCTGATTCTCAGATATCCGAAAACGAGTGATTCGGATACTAAGTACTCTGCCAATTCAAGACTTGATGCCTCAGCAAAAGAGACTTGATGCTCACGTACAAGTCGGCATGAAGTCTTAATTTGCGGCGTTAAATTCACTGTATGGGTGAATTTGCCGCTAGGATAGGTGAGAATGAGGTGAATATCCCGTGAAAATGGTGCGAACTGGCAGCGAGAGAGGGTCCAATTTACCCCGAAAATGAGGCGAAATTGCCTCGAAAAATGAGTGAGTTTACCTCGAAAATTTCACGAATTTGAAGGTCCACGGCGCAAGAAGCCCCGACTTGTCCGCAACATGGGCGTAATCTTCACCGAGGTCTGCGGTGAGGAGCCACCCTCTGCGAACCGCGGCGTAACTCGCCCCCCCCCCCTCCGCCGTGAGGATACCCACTGTATCCTCCCAGCAGCCATAATTATGCTGGCCTCCGGAGAGTGACCCCCATCAGAATGCCGAATGAGGACTCTAGTTAGATGAGGCGGCTTTTATACCGGCTGTGCTCATGGCAAACATATTGAGACGTGATAAGTCGTTTTATTATGTTTCCACTGAGATGTTTTCACTTGTTTAGAAATTTCTGACATGCCAGCAACGGCTGTAATTTCACCTTTTGCGCTGAGTGATATCCAGCCGCTGAACAACTGATATGCATTAACATGTTAGCGCTGGCGGTATTTTCACTCTTTGCTCTGATTGATATCCGACCGCTCAGAAAATTAACCCTTTGCGCGGATAAGCTTTGATGACGGCGCTAAGGCCCCGGTCAGACTTCGTCGAAAAACCTGCTGAGTCCGAATGAGTCCGACTGAGTCCGGTTGCCCCCAGCGCCAACCAATTCCTCTGCGAAACACGCAATTGATAGTGACGATTATCACCTCAGCTGTGAATCGGAACGTGTTTGGTGGCTGATCTTTCTTGTTTTCAACATGTCTGAATCTGATTTCCGTATCAGCAGCAGGTGGGGCAGAGCGCAGACGACGAGAGTCGAGATGCGGCGGGACTCGGCAGGTCGCAGTCGGCCGAAAAAAATGCACCCAAATCACGTGAAAAACACCTATATCGACCGGGTGGGACTCAGTGGGACTCAGTCGGTGCATTGGTCCCGCCCTTGTACGCATGAGAAATATCAGTATCGACCGGGGGGATTGCGGTGGGCATCAGACGGTCGCAGTCGGGCTCAGTGGGTTGATTTTTTTGCACCCGTTTTCCACGAATTCGATGCGTATCGACCCGGTGGGACTCAGTAGATCCACCGACTATGACGGGGGCCTAAAGGTGAATTTGATGCCTAATGATAACAGAGTGTGATAAAGGCCGCTTTCCCCGAAGCATCAAGTCTCGAATTGGCAGAGTAACTATATCCAGCAGGCCGTTGTCCTATTCGTCTTACAGCAATGTTCCTAGGTACCTTGGTTACCGAAATTCTCAAGAAAAGGTCAAAAGATTTTTACGTCCTACCATCAGGGAATTTTCTAGCCCATTTTAAAAGCCAACACTTCAAAGAAAAAGTTTCAACTTTTGTAACTTTTCCTTTTTATTTTGTATTTTTCGCATTTAACACTATGCTCCTGACTCGAAAAACTCTAGAAATTGAACTTAATCTCTACATTCAAGACCATACACGAAATTTTCAATCTCGGCGGAACTTTCTCACGCCCCCCAAACATTGAGTTTTTTTGGGATTTTGGATCCCCACCACTGTCCTGCGGAACTGCAACCGCTCGAGCCTGCTTGAAAATTTGAAGCTTGCCTTCATTTTCAGAGAAAGTTGAAGTTGCTATTATTTTCTCTAAAATCAAATATCCTCACGCCAAATTCATGCGACGATCCTGTTTCTTCTGTGATGTTTCAGCGGTTTCCGTAAGCATACTCGCTTATAGAAAATGTGCACTACACTCTGAGTAGTTGAGGCAATATCGAACACCGGCGAGAAAATACTTTGCAATTATGAGAAAGCGCGCTGCAATACCACGACGCGACCGCCCGCACGGGATGGGGATTTTTAGACATGATCCATTTTTCTGAAGTGTATTCACTTTGGAGCATACAGTTAACTTCCGCACTGCCGTTCAGTCCGCAAAGTGTGCGCTGATTTCGAAATCGTGCTGCGGCGCGGTTGCGAGTATCCTCAGACAGGGATGTGGTATCACCCGGGCGGTGGGATCGTTCGGGCACCAAAGGCAAAAAGCGCCTGGGTGATCCCACATCCTTGTCTGAGGATACTCTCAACCGCGCCGCAGCACGATTTCGCAATCAGGGTGCACTTTGCGGACTGAACGGCAGTGCGGAGGTGAATTGTATACTGTTGTGTGTAACTTTTGGGCACCTTTTCGCTAAAGTGTGGACTTTAGCCAAACTTTTGTATTTTACCTCCTTGTAGGATAAGTTTCAATTTCTAAACTAGAGCTCGCTTATTAGTTCGATGTTTGACTACTACCTTTTTCTCAATTATTTTTCCCCTTGTGAATGTTAGACTTCACAAACTAGTTTTCTTCCGTTTTCGAGGCTCTGCTCTTAAATCATGTTTTTCTATGAAAAGTCCTGGGGTGCGTTCCAAGAAGATTTCACAAGACGTTGAAGCTAGGACTTTTTCAGGCGTCACCGTCTACCGTTACAGACAATCGTGGCGGGACCGCATCGCCATCAGTTGGCAGCAAGCCAAGAGAGCGAAGCGAATGGTCCAGAAAATCACTCGCTACGGCGAATACGGGTGTTTAGGCCCTTTTTTGTTTGTCAGCAGTTTATTAGTTACTCAGATTTCGATACATCGAATAGACCATAAGTATAAGGCTGCAAAATGGACCAAAACAGGTTAGTGAGCGGAAGGTACACATGCTCAACAGAATGTACCTTTATTTAGCAAAAAAGTGATAACAAACCTGTACTTGGCGTCGAAGAATACTTTTCTGAGTGAATTTCTGGCTAATTTAGAGTCACAGGCGTAATCATCCTTATGCATCTACACACAATTGCCCGTAAACCAGTGCAAGAAACTCGAATTCATGTTAGGTACCTACCAAGGAGAAGTTTTAGGCAAGCTGTGTCATTCTCAATCAACAGAACAGTTCTGCAAGAACCCTGCCTTTGCTTTCTCGGCGGTTCGCTGCTTTTTGCAGTGTCTTAACTTGCTGCCAGTGGATTTTTAGGTGGTCCCGTAACGATTGCCTGTAACGGTAGGCGGTGACGCCTGAAAAAGTCCTAGCTTCAACGTCTTGTGAAGATTTCCACGGGAGGAAATCATATTTGATAGTGATACCAACCAATGATAGTTTATGAGGCCGCCTAAAATACTCAAACGCTAACGTCGGACAGGGAACGAAAATCTCATGCCGTAAAATAGCGTGTTTCGGTGTGTCGATTGCGTCCAACACTACTCATTCTACGACATCATGTAAAAAGTTCACAACAATTTTCTTTCAATTTGCCTGTACAGGCCATAAAACGGCCAATGTCTCACCGTCGACTGCGTACCACGCGCTGCGCGACCGCACGTGCGTCGGAAGCAGACGAGTTTTGGCCGGCGCGCGGCGAGTTTCGCCCGCCGCGCGGCGGCCGAAACGTCGCGCGGCGGCCAAAACTCGCCGCGCGGCGGACAAAACCCGTCTGCTCCCGACGCGCGTGCGGTCGCGCAGCGCGTGGTACGCAGTCGACGGTGAGACATTGGCCGTTTTATGGCCTGTACACACCGAAACTCAGCCTAAATTGGAAATGCTTTGTCGTTTCAATCTCCTTATACGTAAATAATCATGTAACTTGATTTCTCTTCTAAAATAAAACAAGGGAGTCCAGGAATGAATTCTCCAAGGTAGCAAAAATTTCCATGGTGTCGTACAATGAGTAGTGCTGGACGCAATCGACACAGCAAAAAACGCTATTTTACGGCATGAGAATCTCGTTCCTCCGACACTGGCAGCGGACTCCTACAGGAGAAAACGACGATCGCGGTCTCCTATAGGAGCTGTTTTGTCCTGTGGGAGAATAAACTAGAGCGAAGCGGTCTCCTAGAGGACACGCTGCCGCATCGCTTCCACTGGGTCTCCTACAGGACGAAACAGCTCCGGTAGTTGTCCTGGAACGCGCACGTTGCTTAATGCCCTACACTAATATGTAGTTGGCAAAATTGCCAACGAAGAAGTGTGAAAATCATGCTTCGATTAAAAAAAAATCGAAAACAAGGCGGTTTTGGCTTGATTCCAGCAAACTGTTGCGGGCAGTAGACCACGACGATGATCGACTACCTTTGGCCTCTCGACCACTCACCGCCTGCAATCACCCCATCGCGCCAACGGAAGTGATATTGTGTACTTTGTACTTTGAGGCCTATAAAAGGCCGCCTATCACCATATTGTTGTTCATTGTTCCTGCTAATAAATCATCGTCTCTGATCGCGTCCACATCACAACAAGTGGCGATCAGGCATCTACATCTACTTACTCCCTGCCTCCCTATTCGACAACTGCAATGGATTCTGCTGCCCTACAAGCCGTCCTGGATACTGTTATGAGCCAGTCTGAGGAACGCCAGCAGAGGACACTGAATGCAGTTCTGAGCCAGGCCGCACAACAACAGAAGACTATGATGGAACAAATGGAACGCCTGATGTCGACAATCGGTTCCAGTACTCCTTCCGCTCCAGCAACTACAGCGGAATTCGTCACGAACTCGCTGTCCACACGACTCCCGGAGTTCAACTACGATCCGGAAAATGGCGGAACATTCGATGTATGGTACAATCGATACGAGGATGTCATTTCGAGCGATGGTTCAACACTGGACGAAGCCGCGAGAGCACGATTGATCGTCTCGAAACTCGACTCCACAACGTATGCACGATTCGCCAGTCACATTCTGCCCCAGAAAACCTCCGAGATCACTCTGGAAAACACAGTTAAGACTCTCAAGGAGCTGTTTGGACACAATACATCAATATTCGCTAGACGCTATGCTTACCTGAAGACACAACACAATGGTGAAGCTCTTCGCGATTACACTGGAATGGTAAATCGACGTCACGAAATGGCTGAATTCAACGAAGTGACACCTGAACAGATGAAATGCCTGGTTTGGATTTGTGGATTGGTTGGCCCCGAGGATGCCGACTTACGTACTCGAGCACTCCGAAAGATGGAAGACAAGCCGCAAACCACGCTGAAGGAACTCAGCGCCGAGATCCAGCAATTCATGGACATTCGACAAGATGCCCGGCTACTCGGAATTCAGCAACAAATTCCACCTCAAAGCCACATCAACGCTGCCAATGCCAAAACAACTTGACCGAAGGATCCGCCTTCACCCTGTTTTCGTTGCGGAGGCAGTCACTGGTCCAAGAATTGCGATTTCATCAACAAAACATGCCACGACTGCAAAATGGTTGGTCACAAGAAAGGATTCTGCCGCAACTTCACAAAACGGAAGCCGAAGCCAAAGATGAGACGCAGACAAGCCAACAATGTCGTTGTCATGGCATCCACAGCTTCGGAAATAGCAACTGTCGACCGCATCTACCGAACCGTAACGATCAATGGATCTGATGTGAGAATGCGAGTCGACACTGGTGCTGATGTTACTCTACTCAGTTACAAGGACTGGATCGCAATCGGTCGTCCCCCACTGTTGCCGCCCTACGTCCCACTGAAGTCAGCAAACAACAAGATAATAAATGTAAGCGGACACTTGAAATGCAACTTTATTCTCGATGGTCATAGAGGAAACGGAAGCTGCCACGTTGCGGACACAAACTCGTTGCCGGGCCTCGATTGGATCGCACAACATGGAATACTCGCCCGGAATCTCGCTGAAAACGTCACCTGCAATGCTGTCACCAATTCAACGTTAAGCAGTCAACGATTATCACTTACCACGAAGCTCCAGAAACAGTTTACCTCCGTTTTCGCACCAGGACTGGGATGCTGCACAAAATCGAAGGCAATGCTTAAACTGAAACCGAACAGCAAACCCATCTTCATGAAGGCACGACCTGTTCCATACGCCGCTACCCCGAGGATTTCACACGAAATCGAGGGACTGGTTGCTGCGGATGTTCTCTCGCCCGTCGATCACTCTGAATGGGCCGCTCCCATAGTCGTCGTTCAGAAGAAAAATGGAACAATTCGTCTATGTGCAGACTACTCCACTGTACTGAACGACGCACTCGAACAGCACCAGCACCCCTTCCAACGCCCGACGATATATTCGCTAAACTGAACGGCGGACGATATTTTGTACAAATCGATCTTGCCGAAGCCTATCTTCAGCTGGAAATGGATGAAGATTCACGAACAGTACTGACGATTAACACACATCGAGGACTCTACCGTTTCAATCGCTTATCTTTAGGAGTCAAGGCTGCTCCTGGTATTTTCCAGCAACAAATGGACTCTCTTATCGCCGGATTGGATGGTGTAGCCACTTACCTCGACGATCTCATTGTGACGGGCAAGACCGTCGACGAGCACAACACACGCCTCGAAGCTTTACTTCAACGAATACACAACTACGGACTCCGTGTTCGCTTGGAAAAATGCGCCTTTTTGCAGACTAAGATCAAATACCTTGGATTCATCATTAATGCTGAAGGACGCAGCCCAGATACCGCGAAAATCGAGGCAATACTGAAATTACCACCTCATAAAGATGTAAGTCAACTCCGTGCGTTTCTAGGACTGGTGAACTTCTATGGAACATTTGTCAATAATCTACACGATCTACGTGCTCCATTAGATGCTTTGACCAAGAAGGATACTGCCTACATTTGGAGTCCAGAATGCAAAGCTTCATTCGATCAGATCAAGAAAACACTCAACTCGGATCTTCTCCTGACACATTTTGATCCAAGCCTGCCGATCATAGTCGCCGCAGATGCCTCAAATTACGGAATCGGAGCAGTATTGACGCACCTCTTCCCGAATGGAACCGAAAAAGCGGTCTACCACGCAAGCCGCGCTCTGACGTCCCCACAAAGGAATTACAGTCAGATCGAAAAGGAAGGTCTAGCTTTGATCTTTGCTGTGCGAAAGTTCCACCGATTCCTCCATGGACGCCATTTCACACTGAGAACGGATCACAAACCCCTTATTGCAATTTTCGGAAGCAAAAAGGGCGTGCCTGTCTACAGCGCCAACCGTCTCCAGAGATGGGCCACAATTTTGCTGAATTACAATTTTACCATCGAATACGTCAATACGAAGGATTTCGGACAAGCCGATGCGTTATCACGTCTCATTGGGTCACGTTCACCAGAACCCGAGGATCGCGTAATTGCTGCCGTGGACGCTGATATTGCTGCTGAAGTCATGGACAATCTCCGCCAACTTCCGCTCTCATCAAAGGTAATTTGCGATGCAACTGCCTCAGATCCTATACTTACTGATGTGATCAACTACAACCAAAAGGGAAAATGGCCAAGAATCAATAGGGATTATGACTCACCATTATGGCATTTCTACAACCGCCGTGATTCGCTATCAACGATCGATGGTTGCCTGCTGACTGCTAATCGCCTGGTGATTCCAAAATGCCATCAACATCGTGTCCTTAGTTCACTACGCAAGGCTCATCCCGGACAGACACGGATGAAAATGCTAGCTCGAAGCTACGTTTACTGGCCTACGCTAGATGCCGATATCGAGAGCCTCGTTAGGACCTGCAGTAAGTGCGCGCTAGCAGCCAAGAACCCTATCAAGACCGACTTACACTCCTGGCCAAAGTCAACCTCCCCATGTGCCCGTATACACGCTGATTTCGCCGGACCACTTGATGGAGTATACTACCTGATAATCGTGGATGCTTTCTCAAAATGGCCTGAAATCGTCCAGATGAGCTCCATTACTTCAACCGCTACGATGGATGCAATGAAGAAAGTTTTTGCACAGTTCGGAAATCCAACGACACTCATCACGGATAACGGAACACAATTTACCTCAGCAAACTTCGCTGAATTCTGCCGTTCCAAAGGAATAACGCACGTTCGTACCCCACCTTTTCATCCGCAGAGCAACGGGCAAGCCGAACGCTTTGTCGACACGTTCAAACGAGCCCTAGTTAAGCTGAAAGGAGAGGAACCAACGACAGACGCTCTACAGACATTTCTGATGGCCTACCGTTCCACACCCTGCCCATCAGGACCAAACTACCTTTCACCAGCCGAGAACTTTCTCGGACGCCGTCTTCGAAATACGCTGGACCTCATGATGCCATCTACTGAAACGGGTGTGCTGCGTTATGCCCTAAAAGGGCGGGGCGGGGGCGGAGTCGGCTGTCACCAGCTGCCCAGGTGGCCGGTCGTAAACGGAGGCGCGAACGAAGGTGCGAGGAACGCAATTATAGCGACGCTCTCACTACGACAGCGTCGACTAACTAACAAACCATTCAAGCCAACTGACGAGGAGAAAAATTAAAGTGTGGTGAGATAGGACAATATCAACTGTAAAGGAGTTCGGGAACAGTAGACTTGGAACCGAATCGAATTAATAATTGAGCAAAAATACAGGGCTACTTGAAATACTCAGGATTTGAATATTCTATTTGTTTGGGGGTTTCTTGCTTTAAGTTTTAGAATACGGGATTTACTTAGCGAAATCAGTTTTTCTTTTTTTTTAAATATTCGATTCATATTTGATTCACTCGAGAGATTGAATAATGTTCTTTTTTATATTTCGGATATTCGGTCTACTCAGAAAATTTTCTCGAAAACTGGGGCACGACATTAAAATATTCGGCCACAGATGAAAATTATCCAGAATATTCATAGAATGACCGAAATAACTTTGAAAATTCAAATCGTTATTCTATTAATTCCTCGAGAAAAATTTAATAAAAAGAACAAAAAAAGACGATCTGCATTGGAGCGCGAAAGCGAAAAGTCTTCGAATTGTGTCACCACTGCCTCGCTTCTGAATCTACACAAAGTGGGCCGCGAACATTTGTCTGGGAAATTCTACTGATCACGCAATATTGAATATTACTGATCAATAAAATAGATTTTTCACCTGTTGCACAAAATGCGAGAATGAATGAGTGGTATTTTTTAGGATTTTGGGTTACAAGTTTTAGGAATTGTACTCATCCGACAATATCGTCTGTTGGAGGTTTCGCCCCTCGAAAGTGGAAATCGTTGAGCAAAAATTCAAGTGAGAAAGGGAACCTACTGGAGAAATATATGAAATTTCTGAAAATTTAGCTTCCTGGCAAAAGTGACGATTAGGCAATGCCATATCTCCGAGAAATTAAGAGTCGAAAAAAAGTTTTTGAAATATCTTGAAATTTCTTTAAAAATGACCCCAATTCATATAGTGCTTGAATTTGCTTTGATAAGTTTAGCGGTTAAGCTTGTAAAATCCGATCTCTCGTCTGTCACTACTTGTCAATAGTTGGTCTACGATTGACCCCCAAATCGTATTTTTAGTCATTTCACTTCACTTCCTAGCTTTTTTATTTCTTCAGATTATTTCATGTCTAATCATTTTAAAAGATATTTCAACATATTTTTAACACTTTTTTGACTTCTAATTTTTCGGAGATGTGGCATCGCCAAATCGCCACTTTTCCCAGGATGCTGAAATTTCAGAAATTCTTTCATAAAATGGAATCGATTGGCTTGACTAGCTCGTTAGTTGGTCGAAGATGCCGTAGTGAGAGCGAATCTATAATTGCGTTCATCTCACCTTCGTTCGCGCCTCCGTTTACGACCGGCCACCTGGGTAGTCGGTGACAGCCGACTCCGCCCCCTGTCCCGCCCATTTCGGGCATAACGCTTACCCCCCTACTGAAACTATTATGGGACCACGCGATGTTAAAATGGAAACCCAATTCAACCGACATCACGGAACCCGCCCACGCTATTTCGAAGTCAACGACAACGTCTTTGCGAGAGACTACCGATTATCGAAAAGCACATGGACTCCCGGTACTGTAGTTCGACGTATCGGGAAAGTGACTTACCTCGTTCGATGCAAGGATCTCCTATGGACTCCGCACGTTAATCAACTGAAGCCTCGCCATAACCAATCAACAATCAGCGAGTTTCTCGACATCTTCGACCTACCGTTATACCAGTCTGGAGATGCCGCCGTCGCTGAAGATTCACCAGCTACCGACGTAGAAATCACAATCGATGACAATTCGAGGACAAATGCCACCATCCCGTCAACGGCACCACCTCGACGTTCTTCACGCAGCCGCCGAGCGCCGCGTCAGCTCAACATCGATCCGGGCCAGAAGACGTACCGTATCTAACTGAGGAAAGGAAGGTGTTGCGGGCAGTAGACCACGACGATGATCGACTACCTTTGGCCTCTCGACCACTCACCGCCCGCAATCACCCCATCGCGCCACCGGAAGTGATATTGTGTACTTTGTACTTTGAGGCCTATAAAAGGCCGCCTATCACCTTATTGTTGTTCATTGTTCCTGCTAATAAATCATCGTCTCTGATCGCGTCCACATCACAACACAAACGTTGTTTGAAATTCCCTCCAAGCAACCGTACAAGTTCCGGTCTCCTACAGGAGTAGGACTCCTGCGGGAGAAAACCAGGACTCCTGTTGCAGGGGAGACTAGGACTCCCAGCGACGTTACGTAAATCTACATCACCTCGCCTCCGTCGGGGGCGCGCGCTCGCGTCGCGGCGTAGCATTGGAGCGCTCTTTCTCACCGTTTAGAGTGCAGTTCCTCGCCCGTACACTACTTCAGCTAGGTGAATTGCGATATTTAGTGTATGTGAGGAGTACACCGGTTCCCAAACAGCGTTTCCTGCTACTATGCTGGGGTAAACGTCACTTAAAGACGCGATTCTCGCAAAAAAATACTAAGAAAAGGGAATTGATAAAACTTCAAGCGGGTTCGGGATACTAATTGCAATAAACGTGTTTCTTCACACATCGTTCATCACAGTACGATTGCATAAGGAGGTGGTGCTCCAATATTCATCTCTCATCTGTAGTCTAGTAGCTGTAAAGCAGTAACAACAACAGCAATTATTTGGCTTGAGAAGCACCAGTGTCGTTGTCGAATAATCCAAGCGTTTTAGAAGAGTCGAATGGACGGTATTTTGCTAAAATGGGTTCCAAGAAATAGTTTTCAGAATCAATATCAACTGAAGCACAGGAGTCTGTTCGCTTTTGCATTTGAAATACTTATATGCAACCCTATAATCTGACACTAACATATCGTTAATCCCCGGAAACAGGTCATTTCAAGCACCATATACTGCTTAGAAACTGAATGCTACAGTTCAACTCAGAAAAACTGTGTGCGTGGTGATTGGGAAAGTATGCTAAGTAGTTATTGAATCGAAAATATTCTCCATAGAACAAAATTCCTCTCTTATATCTCCCACAAAGTTGTCCAGATTATCGAACTCAAACCCAGTTCACCTCTACAGTACCGAGCAAATTTTTTGCAAAGAAAGCGTTTTGCGGCTTTTTTTGCTCTCACAAAGCGCCGCAACGCCATAACTTGCTTCAAAGTTTTCCAATTTCAATTCTGAAGTCATTTCTGGATTGCTTCCACTTAGTCCTATACGACAGTTTTCCAAAAGGATAGATTCAACTTCGAAAGGTTATCGAAATTTGCATATTTGCACCTCTAAACCCCTCATAATGAACTGATCAGACGGTCATGATAGCAGAAATCTGTCATTTTTTTACCTGTGGTCGATGTGAATTTTAGAAGGAAATACACATTTTTCAACAAAATGCCAGAGTTAAAAGAGCTTTGAACACATACCATTACATTCGCCTCACTTAGAGGAAAGGAAAACTATCTGAAAAAACTCATTTTGTCAACTTTGAAGTGAGTTATGGCGATGCGGCGCTTTGTGAACTCAAAAAACGCCGCAAAACGCCGTTTTTGCAAAAAATATGCTCGGTACTGTACTAGCGCAGAACATTTCGAAACTCAGTGAAGGCGAGCCAAATCGATTTTCAACAATTTCCCGCACTGTAGGAAGTATGTTAGTCCTCTTTCGAAACAGCCGGCTGTTACGAGAGACATAATTCTTCTAATATGGCTGACGCTGATCACTATTTGTGCCCTGTTTGCAGCAAGGTGCTCCATAAACGGAGTTTCTACCGGCACTTGAAGAATGTTCATCACTACTCCGACGACCAGTGCAATGAACTGAACGAGGAACGGTATTTCGCGAAGTCACAAATCACATGTCCTGTCTGTGGTGAGAAACAAGGAAGTCAAGAGGTATTAGCCGTTCATTGTCAAGAGAGACACATAGAAGATGGAGCTTGCGGTCGTCCACAGGACTGTAATCCAAAAGACAAGGGAGCTCTGTTACCAGGCTCTACACGCAATCGCAAGCGTATGTAAAGAATTTCCTTTTTTTCGAAAACTTTCGACAAAGGTAAAAAAATATTTTAAAAACGCTTATTGTGAGTATTTCAGAATTACGCAGAAGTTGAAGTTACGGCAAAGGCACTGGCTAGAGAAAACACTGACGAAGCTCTTGAGAAGCTGAACGAGCTCCTCGAACAAATGAAACTCACTGCAGCCATGGCTAGGTCTGCAAGGCAAGAGGTTCAGTTGGCACCTCGTCCGGAATTGACAAACATTGGAGCAAAGCCACGTCTTCAGATGGTGAAGCTGCATACTGTAAGTGCAAATAGGGAATAGTTTTGCTCCTGTGCGGTAATGGAAGATATAGAATATATTCAGCGAGGAAAACTGAAGAAAAACAGAGCGAAGCCTGGCAAATTCAAGGACCTACATGAGTAATTACAGGAGATGAGGCGCAGGTCACCCCGTGACGGAGCTGGACCGTCCAGTGCCGTATGACTCACAAAAAACCAAATTCTTTGTGTTTTACACTTCTATATTGTAGAATATTCTTTCTGGCTCGTAGATTACTCTGAAAAATTTGGAAACGATGTTGTTAGACGACAACTGACAGATGAATATTGGAGCACCGACCTCTTATGCATTCATCTTGCAGTGCACAATCTGTGAAAGAACACATGTGTTGCAATTAGTATACCGAATCCACTTGAAGTTCCACCAATTCCCTTTTCTTAGAATTTTTGCGAGAACCGCGTTTTTGAGTGACGTTTTTCCTCACACTACAGTTATCCGAGCCTCTTGGAGGCTAATGTAACCCTAACATACACTAAATATCGCAATTCACCTAGCTTGCATAGTGTATGATAGAGTGTTGCCCGAATATTCGTTTATTCGAATAATATTCAAATATTCGAATATTCGAATAATTCGAATATTCAAAGAAGTGGATTATTCGGGTTATTCGAATAATCGAATATTCAAAGAAGTGGAATATTCGTTTATTCGAATATTCGAATATTTAAAGAAGTGAAATATTCGGTTTATTCGAATATTCAGCACGAATAATTTGAACATTCGACAAGATCGCACTCCATTTTGCCCTGATTTTACATTTCAAACATCTTAGCGTAGTGACTACTAATTTCTCACAATTCTCCGGTATCTCATAAATATAAAGTTACTGTGCGGCCGCACGCGCATTGCGGCCGCACGCGCTCGAGTCAACCGAGTTTCCAGCTCCAAAGCCGAAACGATATGGCTTTTTTTATGCAGTTATCTTCAATTTTGTTTAGTTTCCAGTTTCTAAAACCCACCTAGAGTCAACAGATTCGCAGCTGCGGCGCTGGAAACTCTTCCGACTCGAAAGCGCGCGGCCGCAAAGCGTGTCGAGACGCAGTTGCGGACCGGAGTTTGACACAGATAAGCACAGTATAGCAGATATTTCCAATATATTAAATCGCTCGTAGGATTTTGTAAAAACGCTAGAAATGCCCATTTCTCCTTTAGTTATAGAGAAAAGTCTAAATCTCGAGCGGCTCATAAGTATAGCAATACTTGAGCAACTTGGAGATTTCTCACGATGATGGCTAGAGTGAGCCATTTTCATGTGTATTTTCATGAAACTGGTTCGAGGTGATGCTATTTGTCTACTTTCCCAGTGAACTTCACCTGAATTCTGACGCAAAAGCCCAAGTTCTCTCCTTCCATAATGCTGGACGTGGAATTCGATGGTTTCCAGCCACCTAGGACGACTAGCTGGGTGTAGTCTCAAGTTCGCGCCAGATCCTGAGCCACTCAACGTCTGTTGTCGCCCAGACGTCTCATGGAGCTTGAAAGCGAAATATTACACGGCGAGTTCCCAGTGACATGGTGTCGGTCTCAAAGACAAACTACGAATTGTCGCTGAGATTCCGGAGTAGGGCACGGCTAAGCAGCACGAGGGAGTTCGCCATCGCATTAACCGCGCATAACTCAACTGAACTCAACTAAGCTAAACCAAACTAGACCGAAGCAGACCACAAATTTGGCGGCAATTTAGAGGGCATTTCGCGTCTATTTCACGGCGAGCATTATTTGGCGACTATTTCGCAGCCAGCATTATTTGGCGGCTATTTCGCGACTATTGCTTGGGAAAAAGGCATTTTGCGTCTGTTTCGCGGCTATTTCTCGGCCAAAACTCAGAGTACACGCTTGCAAACGTGGTGGAGATAACCACGGAAATATAATGGTATGGCTCAGAACACAACGCTAACGCATTTTGAAGCGTCAAAAACGACCCACAATGACGCTACACGTGTGAGAAGTTCGCCCCGCCCCGTATCTGCCGGCCCTTGTATTTGCGTCCTCCTCCAAAAAAGGGGTTTTGGGCCATTCCAACCATTGGCGACGCTTGTGGGTGATACAATGAGTACAATAAGTGAGCCATACACATCGACAATGGTGGGAATGGCCCAGCACTCCTGTTTGGGGAGGACGCAAATACAGGTGCGGGGCCGACTCCTCAGTAGTGTAGCGTCACTTGTGGTCGTTTTCGACGCTTCAGAATGCGTAGGCGTTGTATTCTGAGCCATTTGTCAACTTGAGTGACAAGAGTGCAGCCGGTTCAATTACCCAAGTATGCAGTACATTGGCCCCGCGCAGCACCTGGAAGCCCTGCCCATCCGGTGGCGGCCTCAGTGGAGGTTGGGCGACCCAGCCACGACGCGTGGGTCTACCGACTACGCTGCGTGTCGGTGTGTCGACCGCGACGCGTGTCGGTTTGCCGACCGTGACGCGTGTAGGTGTGCTGACCGCGATGCGTATCGATGCGCCGACCGCGACGCGGGTCGGTGCAAAGTAGTTCCTAAGCTACATAAAAGTCTTGCTGGATGTGAACCGCTGCTAAATAGGCCGCTAAACGTGACAGGTCAAAATGTCAACAGGCAGACAACAGGCGGACGTCGCTGGGCAACGGGCAGTTGTCAGGCTTACAATGCGAGCGTTTTGAGTTGTCAAGAGGGTGCAGTTTATGAGATGACAACTTCTCAACCTGTTGTCGGTGCCTTAGTTTGCCCGAGTGGATTGGATGGGATAGTACGCAATAGTGTTCCCCAAATATTCGTTTATTCGAATAATATTCGAATATTCGAATAATTCGAATATTCGAATATTCAAAGAAGTGGATTATTCGGGTTATTCGAATAATCGAATATTCAAAGAAGTGAAATATTCGCTTATTCGAATAATCGAATATTCGAAGAAGTGAGATATTCGAATTATTCGTTTATTCGAATATTCAAAAAAAATTATTCGTTCCAACACTCTAGTGTATGAGCGAGGAAGTGCAGTGGGTTGTGAGAAAAAGCGCTCCAATGCTACGCCGCGACGCGAGCGCGCGCCCCCGACGGAAGCGAGGTGATGTAGATTTACGTAACATCACTCCCAGCCGACTCCTGTAAGACTCCGCTGCCAGGGTCGGAGTCCATGTCCGACGTTAGCGTTTGAGTGCCTAAAATGAACATGTCTTTCGGCCTACCATTCGTCATATCTTATCAGACCCATTTTCCTCCCATGAAAATATTCTTGGAACGCACCCCTGAATTCCTAATGTGAATTCATTTCTTTCTCTTATCACCCGATAGCTCTGTACTTGATTGATCCAAGTTTGCGTTGTTCTGAATACGTTTCCGTCCAGGATGACCGCCGAAGGCGCCACTTCCAGTGTGCTCGCATCCTGTGAACATAGGACAAAGAAAAGTTTATTTAAATCAAAGGTAAGCGGCATTTAATGTGAAATGGGGCAGTTTGCTCAGGAAAACCAGATATTTTAAGGAAGTACGGAAGAAGTTGAAATCATGCAAACGAACATGCGAGGAATGCGAGAGGAGTCTCAAGAATGGATCGACGACCGAAAATTCGGACGTATGCAGCTCTTTTTTAAACTACTGCCTGCGTCTTATGAATTTTTAACAATTTCCAGGCAGATATGATGATCTGTTTGTCTTGTGGTTGTCTTACGTGTGCTACACATGCCAAAAAACACTGTGAAGCCCCTCGTACCGGCGAGAAGCATCCCCTTCTACTCAACCTCGACAACGCCCAAATTAGGTACTCCTACTTACAAACCAGTAACGGTCAAAATCCACGGGTCTGCCCCCGGTCTATAGTACCCCTGTTCCTTGCGAGACCGACAAGGATTATGAATCCATGGTCGCGTGAGCATTACTTGAAGCCATGGTCGCACGCGCGCCATCAATTCATGTCGGTCCCGGTGTTATCATAGCGGGGGGCACAACGGCGCGATGCATTTGGCTACGCCATTTTACTGTGCCGCACTAAATTTGAGCACCTATCTAGGGTATCCCTCCCCTGCCAAAATCAGGAGTGAAAACGCGAAATGCCGGACGGCACCGATTGCCAACACAGGCGTCAAATGCAGTGTTTGGTGGTGTGACTGCACAACACACTGCAGATGTTACGCCTAAGTTATTTATTCCACCACAAATCATGGGAGAACCACGAATTCATAGCGGAAACGCTATTTGTGAGGTAGATGTGCATTTGATACGCTACTAAAGGAAGATGTGAGAGAATGATCAACATAAGGACTAAGAGAGAATTCTAAAATATATGAAACGTGAAAAAAAGGAAGTAGCAGAAACTAGTAATGAATGGCTTATGCCTTGTAACAGTTTCTGTAGTTTTGGCTTGAAGAATAGGCCGTCACCCAGGGATCTCCCTCCGTTGAAGCAAATAGAGTAGAACGGATTTCTACCCCGGAATACCCGATATACGACAGATTTTGCCTCCACGCAGGGATTTCCTCCCTAAGCGACGGTGCAGCCGCAGGCTGCACCGTCCTAATAGGGTTGAAACTGATTTCCACCCCGAAGTACCCGATACACGACAGATTTAGTCCCACGCAGCGTCCTAATAGGGTTCAAACTGATTTCCACCCCGAAATACCCGATACACGACAGATTTAGCCTCTACGCAGGGGATTTCCTCCTAAGCGACGAGCAGCCGCAGGCTGCACCGTCCTAATAGGGTTCAAACTGATTTCCACCCCGAAGTACCCGATACACGACAGATTTAGTCCCACGCAGCGTCCTAATAGGGTTCAAACTGATTTCCACCCCGAAATACCCGATACACGACAGATTTAGCCTCTACGCAGGGGATTTCCTCCCTAAGCGACAGTGCAGCCGCAGGCTGCACCGTCCTAATAGGGTTCAAACTGATTTCCACCCCGAAATACCCGATACACGACAGATTTAGCCTCTACGCAGGGGATTTCCTCCCTAAGCGACGGTGCATCCGCAGGCTGCACCGTCCTAATAGGCTTCAAACTGATTTCCACCCCGAAGTACCCGATACACGACAGATTTAGTCCCACGCAGCGTCCTAATAGACTTCAACCTGATCTCCACCCACAAAGTACCCGATACACGACAGATTTAGTCCCACGCAGGGGATTTCCTCCCTTAAGCGACGGTGCAGCCGCAGGCTGCACCGTCCTAATAGGGTTCAAACTGATTTCCACCCCGAAGTACCCGATACACGACAGATTTTGCCTCCACGCAGGGAATTTCTCCTAAGCGACGGTGCAGCCGCAGGCTGCACCGTCCTAATGGGGTTCAAACTGATTTCCACCCCGAAATACCCGATGCACGACAGATTTAGCCTCCACGCAGGGGATTTCCTCCCCTAAGCGACGCAGCAGCCGCAGGCTGCACCGTCCTAATAGGGTTCAAACTGATTTCCACCCCCCGAAGTACCCGATACACGACAGATTTAGTCCCACGCAGGGGATTTCCTCCTAGCGATGCAGCCGCAGGCTGCACCGTCCTAATAGGTTCAAACTGATTTCCACCCCCGAAATACCCGATACACGACAGATTTAGTTCTACGCAGGGGATTTCCTCCTAAGCGACGGTGCAGCCGCAGGCTGCACCGTCTTAATAGGGTTCAAACTGATTTCCACCCCGAAGTACCCGATACACGACAGATTTAGTCCCACGCAGGGGATTTCTCCTAAGCGACGGTGCAGCCGCAGGCTGCACCGTCCTAATAGGGTTCAAACTGATTTCCACCCCGAAGTACCCGATACACGACAGATTTAGTCCCACGCAGGGGATTTCCTCCCCTAAGCACCGTCCAAATAGGGTTAGAAATGATTTTTAGAGAGTTTCGACCTCGAAATTCACGGATAACAGCCGAAATCCTCAATGCTATTAAAATTTTCATTCTCATTAATGAATTGCGATCAGTTAGTCTTGAATTGAGTCAGGGGGTCGTGAATTACAATATAGGCGTAGCTGGGAGCGGTGTGTGCAAGTGCATACCACGCACCACAACGCATTATTGGACGGCTATGCTGGCAATTGGTGCTGTCCGGCATTTCTCCTCCAGTAATCAGGAGAGTCATGGCGGTACGGAAAAATGGACGTGGTCAAGTGCACAAGCCAGTAACGGTCAAAATTTTCCGGCCTGCCCCAGATCCACAGTACAACTGTTCGCTTCGGGACCAGCACGGAGGCTTGGCTCGCCTGCTCAATCGAGGCTTTCTTCCGCGGTCGATGGTTTTACTTCGGAAAGACGAGGCAGGGGTGTTTTGCATTATTGATCCATTCCGTACTAGCTTTTGTTTAGGAGAGGATCACCTGCTCTCATAGTACGTCTTAATAACGACCGAAATAGCGCGCCAACGTAGATTTGTGCTGGAGAGAAGCTCATTACAAATCGCTAATTCGTTTTTTCTTAAGCGTATCGTACCGAAAGATGGCTAAAATATATAAAAAATAAAGTTATTCATGGAAGATTGTCGAATAATGCTAACCAGACGCCCATTTGGCGCGACGTGATTACGGATTCCGCACACAATCTCACGCCTAGTAGTATTTTTGGCAATGGGCGAGGTGGTAATGGAGTTTTCGTCGTTGCGAAGGATTTTAGCGTTGTTCTTTCCAATCTGGGAAGAAGATTTTAAATATAAGAATTGGAAACAGTCGAATTGACAAAAACATTCAGGTTTATATACTTTTTTCTTTTTCTACTATTGTAAATTTATTGATGATTTCTCTACGAGCTGGGTGAATTGCAGCACACTAAGTTAACAGTTAATGAAATGAGGCAAATGAACGATGGATTACGTTTCCTACGTAAGAAAGGAAAGGCATGACAAGGGAAGTGTTAGGAGCTGCAAACGCATTCGCGAAAACGACTAGTATCGTTAGTATCTCTTCTGGCTCAATAGTAAAAATGCGTAGTTTCCCGCCCCGAGCTGCAGGTTCGAACAAGTTATGAGCATTTTTCAAGCTTCGCGAAAGGGCAGGGGTACCCATCAGGCATTTTATTTTGCAGTTTCAAACAATTTTCTCAGATTTAGCTCAAAACTTGTATATAGGGGTAATCTAGGGTGGTGAACCCGAATCTAGAGTCCTTCGAGGTTTACTTTAGGTTACGGTAGGTAACATGTCATTTAGGGGGCAAAACCCACTTTAGTATTTTGAAAATCGACAAATGGACGTATATTGGTACTCTCCACCCTGAATGACCCCCGTATACAAATTTCGAGTAAAATCTGAGGACTTGACCAAACTACCGTATACCCACCGTAATCTACCGTAATTTGCAAAAATTCGATAAACGGACTCCAGATTTGTGCACAGCACTCCAAATAACCTCCAGAGGAACAATTTGAGCAATATCCACCGTTGCACTCCGAAAATCTTGAAAGTCGTTTTCCCCTCGAAATTTTCCCCGGTTGGGAAGCTTCGAACGAAATTAGCCGAAAACTTTGGAAAATCGACTAGTAAACCACAGATTCGTGATCAACGCCCCAAAAAACCCTCTGGGAGAGTTTAAGTCAAATCTAAAACATTTTTCTAAAACGCTTCCAGAGCTGCTGAACACATTTGTTAGGTCCGTTTCCGAATTTTCGAAAGAATAATGCCCTTTTTGGAGGGTACAAAAAGCACAAAAATCTACCTTTTTAGGCTTGTGATTTCTTGGAACCTGCAGCGCAGGGCGGGATACTGTGCAATTTTACTAATAGGCCACTAGAGATACTAACAATACTAGTCGTTTTTGCAGTTGCGTTACCACTCTAAACACCTTCCTTGTGAGCCTCAACAAAGAAAAAAAAAAGAATAAAAACAACCAGATTTTAGTATTAATATCATATGCACCGTTTAGAAACCATAACTTACTGAGAAAAGAAGTAAAATAACATAATACCAGTAGTGGAAATATCAAAAAAGTGCATAAGCGTGGATTTTTTTGTCAATTCGAGTGTTTCCGAACACTCAGTTAACAAGAGGACAATCCAAATGAACGATGGATTACGTTTTCTACGTAACAAACGAAAGAATTTAGCCTCAAGAAGGAAAACTAAAACAACCAGATTTTAGGATATGGATCATACGCACCGCTTAGAAACCATAAGTTAGTAAAAAAAGAGGCAAAATAAAATGATTCAATAGAAGAAATAGAAAAAAGTATATGAACGGGAATGCTTTCGTCAATTCGAGTGTTTCCAATTCTTATATTTCGAAATCTTCTTTTCAGATTGGGAAGAATAACCCTCAAATCCTTCGCAACGACGAAAGCGGCATTACCACCTCGCCCAGTGCCAAAAATACTACTGGGCGTGAGATTGTGTGCGGCATCCGTAATCACGTCGCGCCAAGTGGGTGTCTGGTTAGCATTATTCAAGATTGTGTTGGTACCTTTTTCTATACTTCTGCAGTTTGAAGGCAAACACTGATTCCTGAAAGTTTAGGTTCCTGGCAAATGTAAAGATTTGGCATGGCCATTTTTTCAAAAAAATTAGAAATATTCAGTTAAAAGGGGGAGGTGAAGAAAAAAGAAAAAAAGGTTTTGAAATACTGCTGAGAACGATTCGGCGTAGAATAATTTGATTCAAGGAATTGTACTGAATTAGTTGAAAGTATGATTTGGCAGTCGAGTTTGAACCAACTATTGATAAGAGTTGTGCAAAACGAGAGATCGCATTGTATGAGCTCATCCGTAGAACATATCAAAGCAAAATCACGCGTGATATGGAACAAACACTTGATTCAACTTCACTTAATACGTGAAGACCGCGGCATTCCAGCTCCCGAACGAACTTTTACTGCTTGCCTTATCACGCGTGATTTTGCTTCGATAAGTTCTACGGATAAGCTCATAAAATGCGATCTCTCGTTTTGCGCAACTCTTATCAATAGCTGGATCAAACTCGACTGCCAAATCATACCGTGCTTATCTGGGTCAAATTCCGGTCCGCAGTTGCGTCTCGACACGCTTTGCGGCCGCATGCGCCCGAGTCAGTCGGGTTTCCAGCACCAAAGCCGACTCGATATGGTTTTTTTAAACAGTTTTCTTCAGTTTCCAGTTTTTAAAACCCACATAGAGTCAATAGATCGGCGGCTGCGGCGCTGGAAACTCTTCCGACTGGAAAGCGCGCGGCCGCAAAGCGTGTCGAGACGCAATTGCGGACCGGAATTAGACCCAGATAAGCACAGTACTTTCAACTATTTCACTACAGTTCCCTAAATCAATTTACTCTACGCCGAATCGTTCTCAGCAATTTTTCGAAACCTTTTTTTTCATTTTTCTCCACCTCGCCCTTTTAACTGAGTATATTTCTAATTTTTTGAAAAATTGGCCATGCCAAATCTTTACATTTGCCAGGAACCTAAACTTTCAGGAATTTCATTTATTTTTCCTAAAGATTTCCCGTCTAACATGATGTATGCCCGGTGGTGTTAATTGAAAGTAAACCCACTGATGCCCTGCTCCCCCCCCCCCCCTTCTATGACGTCCTGCCCACTCCAACTGATGGCCTGCACATTATCTATGACGTCCTGCACACTCCCACTAATATCCTGCACACTATCTATGACGTCCTGCACACTCCCACTAATATCCTGCACATTCCCACTAATGTCCTGCACACCCCCACTAATGTCCTGCACACTCCCACTGATGACCTGCCCACTATCTATGACGTCCTGCACACTGCCACTAATGTCCTGCACACTCTCACTGATGACCTGCACACTATCTATGACGTCCTGCACACTCCCACTGATTTCCTGCACACTCCCTCTAATGTCCTGCACACTCCCACTGATGTCCTGCACACCTACGGCGTTTTGCGCACACCCATTTGGGTCACAAGCACGCGCCTGCCAATCATTTTTTTTCCGCAGGGCTACCGTAACCCTTCTTTGAAAATTTTCCAAGTTTCAGCTTGGATATGAGCACATCGTAGTAGCCAACAATCATGTTTGCACAATTTCGACCTCCCCAGCCACGTCCCAGCGGTTTCTAGAAGAGAGCGGTGTGTGAATGAATGCATACCTCTCGTCTGCCCTTTCATACATACCCCGCATGTTACGAGCGTGTGTTATCGTTCGTTACCATGTTTTGTTCAAGAAAGGTTACGGCAGCCATGCGGAAAAAATGATCGGCATTGGCGTGCTTGTATTTGGGTCCCGCACACTTTCTATGGCGTCCGGCGCACTCCCACTTGGGTACCACATATTCTACGTCGTCTTGTGCACTTCCACTTGAGTACCTCACATTTTATACGGCGTCCTGCGCATCCCACTTGAGTCCCGCACACTTACCACGGCGTTCTGCGCACTCTCATTTGGGTCCCACACACTTTCTACGGCGTTCTGCGCACGCCCATTTGGATCCCACACACTTTCTACGGCGTCCGGCGCTCTCTCTTTTGGGTCCCGCACACTTTCTATGGGTGTTCTGCGTACGCCCATTTGGGTCCCACACACTTTCTACGGCGTCCGGCGCGCTCCCACTTGGGTCCCGCTTACTTTCTACGGCGTCCTGTGCATCCCACTTGAGTCCCGCACACTTTCCACGGCGTTCTGCGCACTCTCATTTGGGTCCCGCACACTTTCTACGGCGTTCTGCGCACGCCCATTTGGATCCCACACACTTTCTACGGCGTCCGGCGCTCTCTCTTCTGGGTCCCGCACACTTTCTATGGGTGTTCTGCGTACGCCCATTTGGGTCCCACACACTTTCTACGGCGTCCGGCGCGCTCCCACTTGGGTCCCGCTTACTTTCTACGGCGTCCTGTGCATCCCACTTGAGTCCCGCCCACTTTCCACGGCGTTCTGCGCACTCTCATTCGGGTCCCGCACACTTTCTACGGTGTCCGGCGCACTCTCATTTGGGTCCCGCACACTTTCTACGACGTTCTGCGCTCTCTCTTTTGGGTCCCGCACACTTTCTATGGCGTTCTGCTTACGCCCATTTGGGTCCCACACACTTTCTACGGCGTCCGGCGCGCTCCCACTTGGGTCCCGCTTACTTTCTACGGCGTCCGGCGCACTCCCACTTGGGTCCCGCACACTTTCTACGGCGTTTTGTGGCGCACTTCTGGCGCACCAAAAATGAGCTTTTTAGCTCGACGATAAGTGTTCCAACAAGATCGTGTACGCCGACTGAAAAAAAGAAGATCAACACTTTTCCGACCAAAATCACGTGGTTTTGACAATTTTTCTCGAATATCAGGTAACCATTCCGGACCATTTTTTTGATCAGTTATTCAGCTTTCTAAAGTGTATTAAATGCAAAAAGAACGGTCTTTCTACGTTTACTCTGGACCCTGATACTGAGATCAGAGCGTTGCGCGATGGCGAATTAAAGCCAAATCTGGTGAGCGCTTCGCACTCACCACAATTTCAGCATTATTTGATGCGAAACCCCCGCCGGTTATGAAAAAATGGCGCTACGGGCTTCAAATTCCAATCGCTCTCGAAAAAAAGCGAACGTTTTGCCGCCACAAGGACCGCGATGACGGAAGGGTCGAACATATAGATCGAGCAGGCGAGCCAAGATTCCATGCTGGTCCCGAAGCGAAAGGGTGTACTGTGGATCGGGGGCAGGCCGGGAAATTTTGACCGTTACTGGCTTGTGTCGAGTGCGATACAACAGTGCTCCCCCCCCCCGCTATGATAGCACTTCGGTCCCGCCAAGAGCAGGGGTATTGTCAGTTGCGGGCAGTTCCGCAGATTTTGACCGCTACGGGCTTGTCTAATACTTTTGTATTATTTGAGATATTATCAGCATGAAAATACACAGTTGAGCCAAGACAATTAACTTGATACAAAAAAAAACTATCAGCAAATGTTATGCTAACGAGGGAAGTATACAACGCGTAGGTCTGATCTGCCAAAACGACTAGTGTCGTTAGTATCTCTTGTGGCTCAATAGTAAAATTGCGCAGTATCCCGCCCCGAGCTGCAGGTTCCGAGAAGCTACAGGCTTAAAAAGCTCATTTTTTGTGCTTTTTGTACCTTCCAAAAAGCGCGTTATTCCTTGGAAAATCCGGAAACGGACCTCATAAATGTGTTCAGCACCCAAAACTACCACCCTGAGCAAATTTTGGGTGAACGCACATTTTCCGTACTTTGTCCAGACTGACAGCGTTTTGGACTTGTACGGATTTGCGGTTGGGCGCTTATTTCTACTAATTGAGGGCTCTGGAAGCGTTTTAGAAAAATGTTCCAGATTTGACTTGAAATTCTCCCAGGGGAGTTTTTTGGGGCGCTGATCACGATTCTGTGATTTATTAGTCGATTTTCGAAAGTTTTCGGCCAATTTCGTTTGAAGCTTCCCAGCCGGCGAAAATTTCGAGGGAAAAACGCCACTTTCGAGATTTCCGGTTTTCTTCGATAGATATGTCTCAAAATCATTAGCTGAGGGTTATTTGGAGTGCTAAAGACGAATCTGGAGTCCGTTTATCGATTTTTTGCAGATTACGGTAGATTACGGTGGGTATACGGTAGTTTGGTCAAAATCTCAGATTTCACTCAAAATTTGTATTACGGGGGTTATTCGGGGTGGAGAATACGAATTTAGCGTCCGTTTGTCGATTTTCAAAATACTAAGGTGGGTTTTGACCCCTAAATGACATGTTACCTACCGTAACCTACAGTATACCTCTAAATTTCGACAAATGGACTCCAGATTCGTGTTCACCACCCTAGATTACTCCTACATACAACTTTTGAGCTAAATCTGAGAAAATTTTTTGAAACTCCAAAAAAATGCCTGATGGGTACCCTTGCCTTTTCGCCAGACTTAAAAAATGCTCATAACTTTTTTGAACCTGCGGCTCGCGGAGGGGTACTGCGCATTTTTACTATTGAGCCAGAAGAGATACTAACCATACTAGTCGTTTTGGCAGATCCGACCTACGCTTTTTATACTTCCCTTGTAAGATGATCCAACGCACCTTCCAAAACAAAGTAGTTATCTTTTAAGTATCAGGAAGTCATCTATAGTATCTAAAATTTTGTGTAGCTGTGCGGAATTTGCCGATTCGGTACTGATTTACATCCATTGTCAGGCAGGTTTATCGACAGTTGGATGGCCGTAGGGAGAGTTCATAGTACCGAAGGACTCTTTTACGAACTTCTTGTGACCTTTGCGAGTGCTTTCAGTTTTCCTGGACCTATTGACGTTGGCTTGACAGTCCTGACGTGCCTTCTGATCTGTCTTGTCAGTGCCGGCTTCCTAATCATGTCGTGCGAGGGATATTTTGGGTCGAGTGCCGATACCGTTCGATACTGAAGTGTCAGCATCTCATTATGAGCTTGAAGTGGCATGATTCCCGTCTGATTGCTCAGGTGGGTAGTGCTCGTCATCGCCAGGGTTCCCGTCGCTGTCCCCAAGGCTGCATTTTGACAAGCTTGTAGCCGATCCCAGTGAGACGATGCGATGAGAAGGCTCCAGGCTGAAGCAGCGTACGATATCACGGATTGTCCGGTGGCACCGTAGGTCAATGTGAGCAGCTCTTTGCTCTGTCCCCAGTTCCTTCCTGTCAACGCTTTCAGGGGCCATATGCATACCTCTTCCCGAGCGTCCCCGCAGCAAATTTGCACGAGGACGACGTAACTGGAGCGCCGTATTCGAATGGGGCGCGTTATTTTCTCATTCTGATCCATGGGTTTGGCGCTTTTTTGAGAGTTTTTGTATATTAGCCTCCTCTTTGGCAGTATCACTACTAAGGCGCGTGCATTTTTCGTATACTCGTATACTATACAGAAACCCATTACGGAATTTCAAGACGTTGCAAAGTCTGCCGCTACTTTGATAATAGCTTGAACTAAATTTTGACCTTGTTCTAAACTGCTATTTTACTCTCTAATTTTCCTATAATTGTTTTTCGTACCTTTCACATCACATTCGTCCTTTGTTCATGCCGTAGAGTAGGTTCATACAACGAATGAATGATTGAAAAAAAGTTATAGGAAATCATAAAAATGACGCAAAAGATGCAGACACTTATCCTCTACGGAATTCGGTAACACAATCTGAGGAAAACAATGCATTCGAAAATCAGAGCAAGTCTCCGCCTTGTCATTAGTGTTTCACAATCTCAAGTAAACAGAGTGCTAAAATCCTCCAACCGCATCATGGAATCTTCTCAAGGCCTGGTTCGCTTATATCTCGCTCATCAATAAAATTTGCAAGTATCGGCCCCAGCTTGTACGGAACCGCGCTTTAGTAACAACCGCCTCACAACCTGCGCCCTCCTCCCTTTCACTGTGCCTCTGCGTCTCTTCCACTATTGTCATCCCCGGGGGACGAAAATGAGATGTGCATACGGTCCGTCCCCGAGCGTCCCGCGCGGGGACGCTCGGGACGGATCCCCCGGGGAGAGGTATGCATACGGCCCCAGAAGGTATGCCCGTATAGCCGCCTTCTAGCGAACAGCTTCCGCGTGTAATCGTGCCGACATCATAGTATCGAAATGATAACCAAGTATCGTAGGATTCTTTATGATTTGCGTTCCGTTCATGAAAACGTTCGGCACCTATCTCGCTTGAACAGAATGTGTCGTAAGAAGCGGTCTTCTGGAGCGAAAGTTGAAGATGTAGATCTTTCAAGGCCTTTGTTAGGGTCGCAAGATAGTCGTTCAGACGTTTCTCGCAGGTTTCTACGTCAGGATTTGACACAGTCGGTGTTAAATTATCCGCATTTCCAACTAGGCCTGTTTCTGGTGGGGGTGTCGGGAAATCGGCGATGTAGAAAGAAAAAAAGGAACGTAGAGAGAACCGCATCTTGCGGTATCCCGGAGCGCACCAATCTCACGTTCGTTGTTTGGCCTCTGAACGCTGTTCGTATTGTTCTCCCCTCTAGGTAGCTAGTAATCAAACGGGCTAGACTTCCCGGTAGAGACGACTCTGCAAGCTTATGACAGAACGAAGATGAAGACAGTATCATAGGCTTTCTTCAAGTCGAGCTCAGCCATAATTGGGAGGCTTGGCGGTCTCTTCTATAGTCTACAACAATGTTAGTAGGACCTGGTGAAGTTGCGGACTCGTCCTAACATACGGTAGTTTGTTAGTGGTATCACTCATTTTTCCGGAACAGCTTTGATAGATTGGTGAGTCTGTGTGTTCAACGATACGACTGCATCTGTGGAAGCAATGAAAACAGGTGAAACTGTGAGAGCGGAAGCCGAAACTCACCGACGAATTTTAGTTATTTCGAAAAAATTGAGTGGTAACGCTATCAGGCTACAGTATGTTAAGAAGAATCCGCAACCTCACCAGGTCCTACTTCCATTGCTGTAGACTATAAGTCGTTCCGTCTATAATTAATCCGGTAAGTTCCACTAGGGCGGAGGTGGTGGAGAAGCCTCTTCTGAAGACATTCTGTCAATATGCAATTGTAGATGAGTCTCCAATGTAGGAAGAATGGTTCTTTCCAAAGTACGGGCCATATATAACACGATCGAAATGGGCCTGTAGCTGCTGGAATCTTCTGCAGGTTTTCCGGGCTTCGGCAGTGGGAGGATTCTGGCTCGCTTCGAACACGCATTGATTAGCCTTGTTTAGAGGGTCCTGTTGAACAGGGTTCTAAGGCGCTCGCGGAATATTGGTTCTGTATGTTTGAGCATAATAGGGGCCGATCCACTTGTATCCAACACTCTAGACGGCTTTCGTTTCTCCAAGGGGTCGTCAATTAGGGCGTCCGTGATCTTGGAAAGGTTTTGATCCATCTGATGGTCCTTCGGAACGACTTCAGGCTTCTGTGAGGGCATGGCAGGGTCAGGCACAGCGGTGGTCCGTGTCGTCCTGAACAACGACCCCCCCCCTGAGAGGGACATTTTTTTCGGCTAAAAAACGACCCTCTAGGAAGGTTGAAAAAATTGCTAGACTTTACTGACTCGCTTCATTTTGGAGGTTTTTTCAACTTTTGGGGCCTCACCATTTCAAAGTGGATGAATAGCGTTCCATGCGCTGCCGATATTCAAAAAATTCAGCCACATGGAAAGCTGAAGAGCATATCAGAAACCAGAAAAACCTTCGCCCTCCGTTTTTGGCCACGGTGGTCCGATGGGGCTTTTGGACCACCGTGGGACCACCGCACCTTTGACCGGCCATAACTCGGCTCAAAATCGATTTCATGAGCTCATCTCCGGACGTTAACATTTTCTAATATCTGTCTACAGTTTCCACCTTTTCACTAGGTCATGTATCTAGACGACCCTTTTTCGATTTTTGGGGCGTTCTTTTCAATGTCCGGAGGGGGGTAAGAAATTCAGTTTTTGAAAAAAAGTTATTTTTTCACCTATCTAGAAATGATTTTTAGAACATTTCCAGTCGATTGGTACCCTCGTTATGGGTACTTTTTTCTGAAACTGACATTCGGCCATTTCCAGACTAGTTTCATTTCGGATTTTTTTTTCAATTTTTGGACACTCACCATTCCAAAGTGGATGAATAGCGTTCCATGCGCTGCCGATATTCAAAAAACTCAGCCAGATGTGAAGCTGAAGAGCATATCAGAAACCGGAAAAACGTTCGCCCTCCGTTTTTGGCCACGGTGGTCCGATGGGGCTTTTGGACCACCGCACATTCGACCGGCCATAACTCGGCTCAAAATCGATTTCATGAGCTCATATCCGGACGTTAACATTTTCTAATATCTGTCTACAGTTTCCACCTTTTCACTAGGTCATGTATCTAGACGACCCTTTTTCGATTTTTGGGCCGTTCTTTTCAATGTCCGGAGGGGGGTGTGAAGTTCAGTTTTTGAAAAAAAGTTATTTTTTCACCTATCTAGAAATGATTTTTAGAACATTTCCAGTCGATTGGTACCCTCGTTATGGGTACTTTTTTCTGAAACTGACATTCGGCCATTTCCAGACTCGTTTCATTTCGGAGGTTTTTTCAATTTTTGGACACTCACCATTCCAAAGTGGATGAATAGCGTTCCATGCGCTGCCGATATTCAAAAAACTCAGCCAGATGTGAAGCTGAAGAGCATATCAGAAACCGGAAAAACCTTCGCCCTCCGTTTTTGGCCACGGTGGTCCGATGGGGCTTTTGGACCACCGTGGGACCACCGCACATTTGACCGGCCATAACTCGGCTCAAAACCGATTTCATGAGCTCATATCCGGACGTTGACATTTTCTAATATCTGTTTACATTTCCACCTTTTCACTAGGTCATGTATCTAGACGACCCTTTTTCGATTTTTGGGCCGTTCTTTTCAATGTCCTGAGGGTAGGTGAAGTTCAGTTTTTGAAAAATGTTATTTTTTCACCTATCAAGAAATGATTTTCAGAACATTTCCAGTCGATTGGTACCCTCGTTATGGGTACTTTTTTCTGAAACTGACATTCGGCCATTTCCAGACTCGTTTCATTTCGGAGGTTTTTTCAATTTTTGGACCCTCACCATTCCAAAGTGAATGAATAGCGTTCCATGCGCTGCCGATATTCAAAACATTCAGCCAGATTTGAAGCTGAAGAGCATATCAGAAACCGGAAAAACGTTCGCCCTCCGTTTTTGGCCACGGTGGTCCGATGGGGCTTTTGGACCACCGTGGGACCACCGCACATTCGACCGGCCATAACTCGGCTCAAAATCGATTTCATGAGCTCATATCCGGACGTTAACATTTTCTAATATCTGTCTACAGTTTCCACCTTTTCACTAGGTCATGTATCTAGACGACTCTTTTTCGATTTTTGGGCCGATTTTTCAATGTCGCTAGGGGGTAGGTGAAGTTCAGTTTTTGAAAAAAAAATCATTTTTTCACCTATCTAGAAATGATTTTTGAAACGTTTGCAGACGATTGGTACCCTCGCTATGGGTACTTTTTTCTGAAACTGACATTCGGCCATTTCCAGACTCGTTTCCTTTTCGAGGTTTTTTTCAATTTTTGGGGCCTCACCATTCCAAAGTGAATGAATAGCGTTCCATGCGCTTCCGATATCGAAAAAATTCAGCCAGATGAAAAGCTGAAAAGCATATCAGAAACCAGGAAAACCTTCGCCCTCCGTTTTTGGCCACGGTGGTCCGATGGGGCTTTTGGACCACCGTGGGACCACCGCACATTCGACCGGCCATAACTCGGCTCAAAATCGATTTCATGAGCTCATATCCGGACGTTAACATTTTCTAATATCTGTCTACATTTTCCACCTTTTCACTAGGTCATGTATCTAGACGACCCTTCTTCGATTTTTGGGCCGTTCTTTTCAATGTCCGGAGGGGGGTAGGTGAAGTTCAGTTTTTGAAAAAAGTTATTTTTTCACCTATCTAGAAATGATTTTTAGAACATTTCCAGTCGATTGGTACCCTCGTTATGGGTACTTTTTTCTGAAACTGACATTCGGCCATTTCCAGACTCGTTTCATTTCGGAGGTTTTTTCAATTTTTGGACCCTCACCATTCCAAAGTGAATGAATAGCGTTCCATGCGCTGCCGATATTCAAAACATTCAGCCAGATTTGAAGCTGAAGAGCATATCAGAAACCGGAAAAACGTTCGCCCTCCGTTTTTGGCCATGGTGGTCCGATAGGGCTTTTGGACCACCGTGGGACCACCGCACATTTGACCGGCCATAACTCGGCTCAAAATCGATTTCATGAGCTCATATCCGGACGTTAACATTTTCTAATATCTGTCTACAGTTTCCACCTTTTCACTAGGTCATGTATCTAGACGACCCTTTTTCGATTTTTGGGCCGTTCTTTTCAATGTCCGGAGGGGGGTAGGTGAAGTTCAGTTTTTGAAAAAAGTTATTTTTTCACCTATCTAGAAATGATTTTTAGAACATTTCCAGTCGATTGATACCCTCGTTATGGGTACTTTTTCTGAAACTGACATTCGGCCATTTCCAGACTCGTTTCATTTCGGAGGTTTTTTCAATTTTTGGACCCTCACCATTCCAAAGTGGATGAATAGCGTTCCATGCGCTGCCGATATTCAAAACATTCAGCCAGATGTGAAGCTGAAGAGCATATCAGAAACCGGAAAAACGTTCGCCCTCCGTTTTTGGCCACGGCGGTCCGATGGGGCTTTTGGACCACCGTGGGACCACCGCACATTCGACCGGCCATAACTCGGCTCAAAATCGATTTCATGAGCTCATATCCGGACGTTAACATTTTCTAATATCTGTCTACAGTTTCCACCTTTTCACTAGGTCATGTATCTAGACGACCCTTTTTCGATTTTTGGGCCGTTCTTTTCAATGTCCGGAGGGGAGTGTGAAGTTCAGTTTTTGAAAAAAAGTTATTTTTTCACCTATCTAGAAATGATTTTCAGAACATTTCCAGTCGATTGGTACCCTCGTTATGGGTACTTTTTTCTGAAACTGACATTCGGCCATTTCCAGACTCGTTTCATTTCGGAGGTTTTTTTCAATTTTTGGACCCTCACCATTCCAAAGTGGATGAATAGCGTTCCATGCGCTGCCGATATTCAAAACATTCAGCCAGATTTGAAGCTGAAGAGCATATCAGAAACCGGAAAAACCTTCGCCCTCCGTTTTTGGCCATGGTGGTCCGATAGGGCTTTTGGACCACCGTGGGACCACCGCACATTTGACCGGCCATAACTCGGCTCAAAATCGATTTCATGAGCTCATATCCGGACGTTAACATTTTCTAATATCTGTCTACAGTTTCCACCTTTTCACTAGGTCATGTATCTAGAGGACCCTTTTTCGATTTTTGGGCCGTTCTTTTCGATGTCCGGAGGGGGGTAGGTGAAGTTCAGTTTTTGAAAAAAGTTATTTTTTCACCTATCTAGAAATGATTTTTAGAACATTTCCAGTCGATTGATACCCTCGTTATGGGTACTTTTTTCTGAAACTGACATTGGGCCATTTCCAGACTCGTTTATTTCGGAGGTTTTTTCAATTTTTGGACCCTCACCATTCCAAAGTGGATGAATAGCGGTCCATGCGCTGCCGATGTTCAAAACATTCAGCCAGATGTGAAGCTGAAGAGCATATCAGAAACCGGAAAAACCTTCGCCCTCCGTTTTTGGCCACGGTGGTCCGATGGGGCTTTTGGACCACCGTGGGACCACCGCACATTCGACCGGCCATAACTCGGCTCAAAATCGCTTTCATGAGCTCATATCCGGACGTTAACATTTTCTAATATCTGTCTACAGTTTCCACCTTTTCACTAGGTCATGTATCTAGACGACCCTTTTTCGATTTTTGGGCCGTTCTTTTCAATGTCCTGAGGGGGGTAGGTGAAGTTCAGTTTTTGAAAAAAGTTATTTTTTCACCTATCTAGAAATGATTTTCAGAACATTTCCAGTCGATTGGTACCCTCGTTATGGGTACTTTTTTCTGAAACTGACATTCGGCCATTTCCAGACTCGTTTCATTTCGGAGGTTTTTTTCAATTTTTGGACCCTCACCATTCCAAAGTGGATGAATAGCGTTCCATGCGCTGCCGATATTCAAAACATTCAGCCAGATTTGAAGCTGAAGAGCATATCAGAAACCGGAAAAACCTTTGCCCTCCGTTTTTGGTCACAGTGGTCCGGCCAGTGGGGCTTTTGGACCACCGTGGGACCACCGCACATTCGACCGGCCATAACTCGGCTCAAAATCGATTTCATGAGCTCATATCCGGACGTTAACATTTTCTAATATCTGTCTACAGTTTCCACCTTTTCACTAGGTCATGTATCTAGACGACCCTTTTTCGATTTTTGGGCCGTTTTTTTCAATGTCCGGAGGAGAGTGTGAAGTTCAGTTTTTGAAAAAAAAGTTATTTTTTCACCTATCTAGAAATGATTTTTAGAACACTTCCAGTCGGTTGATACCCTCGTTATGGGTACTTTTTTCTGAAACTGACATTCGGCCATTTCCAGACTCGTTTCATTTCGGAGGTTTTTTCAATTTTTGGACCCTCACCATTCCAAAGTGGATGAATAGCGTTCCATGCGCTGCCGATATTCAAAACATTCAGCCAGATGTGAAGCTGAAGAGCATATCAGAAACCGGAAAAACCTTCGCCATCCGTTTTTGGCCACGGTGGTCCGATGGGGCTTTTGGACCACCGCACATTTGACCAGCCATAACTCGGCTCAAAATCGATTTCATGAGCTCATATCCGGACGTTAACATTTTCTGATATCTGTCTACATTTCCCACCTTTTCACTAGGTCATGTATCTAGACGACCCTTTTTCGATTTTTGGGCCGTTCTTTTCAATGTCCGGAGGGGGGTAGGTGAAGTTCAGTTTTTGAAAAAAGTTATTTTTTCACCTATCTAGAAATGATTTTTAAAACATTTCCAGTCGATTAGTTCCCTCGTTATGGGTACTTTTTTCTGAAACTGACATTCGGCCATTTCCAGACTCGTTTCATTTCGGAGGTTTTTTCAATTTTTGGACCCTCACCATTCCAAAGTGAATGAATAGCGTTCCATGCGCTGCCGATATTCAAAACATTCAGCCAGATTTGAAGCTGAAGAGCATATCAGAAACCGGAAAAACCTTCGCCCTCCGTTTTTGGCCACGGTGGTCCGATGGGGCTTTCGGACCACCGCACATTTGACCGGCCATAACTCGGCTCAAAATCGATTTCATGAGCTCATATCCGGACGTCAACATTTTCTAATATCTGTCTACATTTCCCACCTTTTCACTAGGTCATGTATCTAGACGACCCTTCTTCCATTTTTTGGCCGTTCTTTTCAATGTCCGGAGGGGGTAGGTGAAGTTCAGTTTTTGAAAAAAAGTTATTTTTTCACCTATCTAGAAATGATTTTTAGAACATTTCCAGTCGGTTGATACCCTCGTTATGGGTACTTTTTTCTGAAACTGACATTCAGCCATTTCCAGACTCGTTTCATTTCGGAGGTTTTTTCAGTTTTTGGACCCTCACCATTCCAAAGTGGATGAATAGCGTTCCATGCGCTGCCGATATTCAAAAAACTCAGCCAGATGTGAAGCTGAAGAGCATATCAGAAACCGGGAAAACCTTCGCCATCCGTTTTTGGCCACGGTGGTCCGATGGGGCTTTTGGACCACCGTGGGACCACCGCACATTTGACCGGCCATAACTCGGCTCAAAATCGATTTCATGAGCTCATATCCGGACGTTAACATTTTCTGATATCTGTCTACATTTCCCACCTTTTCACTAGGTCATGTATCTAGACGACCCTTCTTCGATTTTTGGGCCGTTCTTTTCAATGTCCCGAGGGGGGTAGGTGAAGTTCAGTTTTTGAAAAAAGTTATTTTTCCACCTATCTAGAAATGATTTTTAGAACATTTCCAGTCGGTTGATACCCTCGTTATGGGTACTTTTTTCTGAAACTGACATTCGGTCATTTCCAGACTCGTTTCATTTCGGAGGTTTTTTCAATTTTGGACCCTCACCATTCCAAAGTGGATGAATAGCGTTCCATGCGCTGCCGATATTCAAAAAACTCAGCCAGATGTGAAGCTGAAGAGCATATCAGAAACCGGGAAAACCTTCGCCATCCGTTTTTGGCCACGGTGGTCCGATGGGGCTTTTGGACCACCGTGGGACCACCGCAAATTTGACCGGCCATAACTCGGCTCAAAATCGATTTCATGAGCTCATATCCGGACGTTAACATTTTCTGATATCTGTCTACATTTCCCACCTTTTCACTAGGTCATGTATCTAGACGACCCTTCTTCGATTTTTGGGCCGTTCTTTTCAATGTCCGGAGGGCGGTAGGGGAAGGTCAGTTTTTGAAAAAAGTTATTTTTCACCTATCTAGAAATGATTTTTAGAACATTTCCAGTCGGTTGATACCCTCGTTATGGGTACTTTTTTCTGAAACTGACATTCGGCCATTTCCAGACTCGTTTCATTTCGGAGGTTTTTTCAATTTTTGGACCCTCACCATTCCAAAGTGGATGAATAGCGTTCCATGCGCTGCCGATATTCAAAACATTCAGCCAGATGTGAAGCTGAAGAGCATATCAGAAACCGGAAAAACCTTCGCCCTCCGTTTTTGGCCACGGTGGTCCGATGGGGCTTTTGGACCACCGTGGGACCACCGCACATTTGACCGGCCATAACTCGGCTCAAAATCGATTTCATGAGCTCATATCCGGACGTTAACATTTTCTGATATCTGTCTACATTTCCCACCTTTTCACTAGGTCATGTATCTAGACGACCCTTCTTCGATTTTTGGGCCGTTCTTTTCAATGTCCGGAGGGGGGTAGGTGAAGTTCAGTTTTTGAAAAAAGTTATTTTTTCACCTATCTAGAAATGATTTTTAGAACATTTCCAGTCGATTGATACCCTCGTTATGGGTACTTTTTTCTGAAACTGACATTCGGCCATTTCCAGACTCGTTTCATTTCGGAGGTTTTTTCAATTTTTGGACCCTCACCATTCCAAAGTGGATGAATAGCGTTCCATGCGCTGCCGATATTCAAAACATTCAGCCAGATGTGAAGCTGAGGAGCATATCAGAAACCGGAAAAACCTTTGCCCTCCGTTTTTGGCCACGGTGGTCCGGTGGGGCTTTTGGACCACCGTGGGACCACCGCACCTTTGACCGGCCATTTTTGAAAAATGTTATTTTTTCACCTATCTAGAAATGATTTTTGGAACATTTCCAGTCGAATGATACCCTCGTTATGGGTACATTTTTTCTGAAACTGACATTCCGCCATTTCCAGACTCGTTTCCTTTCGGCTTGCACGATTTTGAACTTGTTTCGAATCTTCGAGTGCTAAGGTAGTAAATGATGACGGAGATGTCGTGTGCTATCGTCCTAAAGTTTCGGAGCGAGAAATGGCATTCGTGTTACTTTTCGGAACATTTTCCTCCTCTGAGAGCCTCAGCACCCAATGGTTTGGGGTGTTATGTGAACCAAACGGAGCAAAGCTCTAGATGATTCAGCTATAGTTTTAGTTTCGCTACCGACTCCGAATTTCTGGTCACGGTCTGCCCCATAATACAGATGAAGAGTTTAGACCTGATGCAGAATATATTTGCAGACCTTATGCAAAGGGTGCAAAAAAGGAAGTGGGAACAGTATGAGGACATTCGCACAATGAGAGCTCAATTGCTGAAGCTTGAGACAACGTTGTCGGGCCTAACAGAAATAGACGAGATAGAACTTGCAATGCTGGAAATTCTGAAAGCTCCAGATAATTTTCACGAGGGGTGAGGAGGTGTTCGCGCAGAAAGCCGTCTCAACCTCATGCTTTACCACACAATGCTGCAAATTTTCTTAGCACGGACGATGACTTCATACCAAGCTTTCGATTCTACCTCGTATGTGGTATCGCTGCCAAGGAAGCTCTATCGTTCGCTATACAATTCTCTTTTATTGTGATGACAATGAAGTCTGATGCCACGCCTGCTTAATCGCATTACGATCCCACATATGCCAAGCGTATGGTCAAGAATTTGCACAGCACATGAAGTTTGATTTGCTCAAATATTCAATGGGAAACAACCTCCACTTCCCTCTGTCGACCGACGGCATTACCGACACCGATCACAAATGGATTGTGTTTCTGATAAGGTTTATCTCACCCTCCTACACACCCGTAGCTTTCCACTTCTCTTTAGTAGAAACAGAAAGCGAAAGTCCGAAGACATCGTCGACGCATTCAGGAATTTTCTAATTGAGGAAGATTCATGGGCAGACATGCAGAATGGTCTTTCTCACAAGCCCTTCGCGTTTGCCATAAGAAAGGTGATGGCCCTGTCTGCCGACGGTGCATCTGTGATGATAGGGCAAATAAACGGCATTCGTGCAAGACTTCAGCGCATAGTAGATGACGAGACAACACTCTATGGAGGTATGAGAGCAGGTGCGAACCCAGCATGATTAAGAGAAATTTTAGGTTTCTGAATATGTTTTGTTTGAATTTTTTCTCAGCGTCTACGCAGCACATACACTGAATTCCGTCGTAACTGCTCTGAACAACTACGCGTATCGGCTCGCTTAGGAACAAATAAACTTTTCGTACCTCAAAATGGGGGCGGTACATCGGGTGCGCTAGTCGTCCAGCGTGCAGCAAGTGCTAGCAAAGATCCTACGCAACTACCCGTTTTGATTGGGAGCTTTCAAGACTTGGCGAACGGAGATACAACTGAAAGTATCAAAGCAAGAGCTGTGGCTGCTGCGTGGACGTGCGCACGTTTCCAGTTATTCACCACGTGAGCCACACACTATTCCAGCTGACATTTTTTTCAGAGGAACTACAATAAGAAGAAGGTCTCATAGTTTAATATGTGTTTCGCTGGCGCTATTTCGACCACATGATGGGAGACAAGGGCGGCGAAATGGCGAATGTTGCACAAAGATTATTGAGAGACAATAAGGTTTTGAGAATGAAGAATTCCTTGAGCTTAAGATTCGAAGGTGTGAGCACAGAGTTTCTTGATCAGTACTATACCTCTTTTGATGGCCCAATTTCTGAATGCCTGCTGTGGTATGAGGCTAAGACAGTTAGGAGCCTTAGTGGACCGACGTCGAAAAGCCATGAAACGCTCTCAATTTCGGAGTACCGAAACATAAAGCCACAAAAACAGAGATGAGAAGTCACACTCCATCAAAGAGAACAAGGCAACGCTTATCGTTACACCGAATACATTACCTTTGACATCGATGCTCTTAGTTATTGAGCCTTGCGTAAAGTGTATAACGAAGGCACATCTGTTGCTCTGGTTAGCACCCACATCACAGAGTTCTACTCCAGCAACGCCAATCAAATTCGAAGGTATATGTTCCCAGGAGACGAGGCTAACACGCAGGAAGCAGAAGGGCTTTCCCTATCCTTTGGGTCGTCACATACTGCTGGAGATGATACAATGTGAAATAGCGAGTTTCCAAAGCTTCAAAATGTGTAAACCTACAAACGCCAAGTTCAATACTAGAGGCTGGCCCAAATATATAGACGACGCGAACAAGATACAGATCACAGTACGTCTAGATTCGATTACGAACTTAATCGCCTTACTTCAAAAGTATTGCGCTATACAGGATGCGATGCCATCGTACGAAACCTACGCTACTATTGCCAGATCTGCACAAAGTTTGCAGTCGTGGCCCTACCAGTTCCGAAGCGATAAAACAGTCTTCACTTCTATCGGATTAAGCTAGAAAACCCCGAAGCAATGTCTTCTCCGACTGTTGTAGTCGAGATAATGTTGAGCTAGTACACGCTTGATGGTTTACTCTATTTTTTATTTGGAAACTGCTCTTGTTCCATCGATCATGTTGACCGTTCCATGGTTAATAATCATGGCCCCAAATAATTTTACCTTAAAATTCAATTTTTCAGCGATACAGACATAATTTTACAAGGGTCGAAAAAATAACGACCCCCACCCAAAAATTTAGTTTTCTCAAAAAAATAACGACCCCCCCCTCGGTCCCACGGTGGTCCGCGGACCACCGTGAGCTTGACCCTGGGGCATGGCGAACCGAACTGCTTGCATAGGAGGTTGGCAGCACTCTTGTTGTTCATCAGCTTGCCATTATAAAGGAGTTGGGTAGGGTTCGGCTTCGCCGGTCGACCATCCATAGCTTTCATGATGGACCAGAGTTGTGAGGAGTTTGCTTTCGCATGACACCCTTCATGAAGTAAATATCATATTTAAAACAATGACGGAGTACTTGCTTGTAGTTTGATACCTCGAATAATAGCTTCACCACCACATTTTATGTATTAACACCGTTTCATAGCCATGGTTGTGCACAAAATCACTCACTGGAAATCAATTTTCGTTATTTGAAATCACGATAACGTGGAACCTCTGCAGCCGATGTGTCCTTTAAGTTGACTAACAACATCGAGGTATTGTTTGGGCTCGCTCCCGGCAAGGTTTCTAGTGCGGAAGATGAGAAACCGCTCCAAATTTCCTGAATTGCGATCTTTACCCCCGAGATCAGAGAAAACTGATGATTGTAATCATAATTCCTCCCCCCCCCCCGCAACATTCTCGCAGACGTTTTCATTGGAATTGAGGTCAGTCTGAAAGCAGGCCACATCAGGCCAACAACTTTACGCGACCTTAGGCATCTTTCATAGTCCTCACCGCAAGCGCGGGACGAGCGGTGGACTATGAAACTTTTCGCCGCGCGGGACGAGCGGGAAGCCACTATGAAATCCTCGGCGGCACCGTCATGGTGGTGCGGCTAAGAGTCGGGGTTTAACTGTGACATGATCAGAAATTCCTGGCTTGCATTTGCGCATGCGGTAGCGCAGAATAATCTCAGAATTATTTATGTGGTTTGGACTCAAATCGAGAAGCAAGTCTTGATTGAAACCGTAGAACCGCCACGGCGGTTTGGGCGGCGCCGCTATGGCGGTGCTGGTGGGCTATGAATGCTCTTACCGAGCGGTGAGAACCTTCATAGTCCACCGCGCTTGCGGTGAGGACTATGAAGGTGCCTTAGCCTTTCGTTAGTGACATTGCCTTGCAGGAAAACACGTCTTGTCGAGCTGGAAGTGCCCGACTGGGTAGCTGATGGGTTTTTAGTGCTGCCTCATGGTCGGCTCAGTCAATCGACGTCTATAAGAAAACCAGCAATCTTTACTATAAAACGGCTTTAGGGCATCCATTTCCGCAAGTAATTATTATGGATTATATCTTATCTGCTGTCCTTCCCGTATCCGAATTCCGGCCCTCAATCGCGGACTACGGCTGTTGCATCACGCAAGAGGGTGATAATCTTCCTGGGACCACTTGGTCCCGGCACGACTCACCTTTCTCTCAGCACGGTTATCATCGTGTCGCGTGATGCAACAGCCGTAGTCCGCGATTGCGGGCCGGAATTTGGCTCCGAGCGCGGCGGTTACTATATTTACTTAATCAATTCCTGAACTTTTCTTTCCAAATATTTGTTTTTTATGATTTTTGAGTTATTGAAGGAACCAAAAATAATCATTGGCGCAATGATTCTTAGTAGATAAAACAGTGCTCACTGTAAACAGCTCTAAAGTTGGTTTCCTCGAAGTCGTTCGGCAATGAAGATGATAATAATAATTTATTACATGAGCTTAGGTAAGGCTACATGTGCGAAAGTGAGAAAAAAAGACGCAATGAAACAGTAGAAGATACTATAGAAAATGTCATTCTCACAGTATTTTTGAAGAATGTAAGTTCGCCTCATTCAAGAGGTTCCACGAATCTGGTGCAGTTCCATACCCTATCCAATATTGACGGGTTCGAATGTTCCATGCAGTCGAGCAACCCTCATGGTTAGAAAGAAGTGAACGGGGGACATTTGAACGCTTACGGCGCCCAAAGCTTCCTGTACATTTTGATGTAGAATTCGAAGGTGGCCGAGTTTTTTTTTAATAGTGACTAAGGCCGTTGGATAGAGAAAGTCTTGAGTTCTGCAATGGTATACACCGTTTGATCCAAGGATCGCAAACGGAGAAGTATTTGTTTGATGATCTATTTGGTTCAGAACATTTGGACCAACATAAACAAGAACTCAGCAATATTCTGCTCAAGGGGCACTTGCAAAAAGCTATACTATTTGTTGTATTTTTCAGATGTGAGGCGTGTGACCTTCCACTTATCCCAGATGACGACCCACAAGACCTCATAAAGTTGTTCTTCAATGAATACAGGTATCATTTTACCATTCACTGTAAGTGTATAGATCAAAATCTCAAAGTCGTTCAGTCTGCTCCGAAAAAAACGTGGATATATTTCATCGTTGTTGAAATATGTTCCGTTAAGTAATCGACCCTCAGATGCCTACAATTCACCTCCGCACTGCCGTTCAGTCCGCAAAGTGCACCCTGATTGCGAAATCGTGCTGCGGCGCGGTTGAGAGTATCCTCAGACAAGGATGTGGGATCACCCGGGCGCTTTTTGCCTTCGGCGCCCGGGTGATCCCACCGCCCGGGTGATCCCACATCTCTGTCTGAGGATACTCGTAACCGCGCCGCAGCACGATTTCGCAATCAGCGCACACTTTGCGGACTAAACGGCAGTGCGGAAGTTAACTGTACACTCAGTGGTGTTTGGTAGAAATAAGTATGGTTTGTATCTTATCTCCAGGAAGCCGCGCTATAGCTTTTATCTCGCTATCTTGGGAGCGGAGCGGTTGTTTCGCCATTTCTACTATTGTGTTTTTTTAGAAACGACTGTTCTACTTTCATGATAAAGCAATCATAGCAGCATCGCGGCTACCCCCCATCCAGTGATTGGCCATTTTTACATAGAATTCGATTAAAATTCCCTAGAAATTCGGGACCATAGACGTGTACTAATTTCGTACTTTACTGATTACACTATGTAACACGATTTTTGTTCCTGGCTTCTAAGTGTTATATTTCAATTGCGTGCGTCCAAAGTATGTGAAAAAATGACTTCATTGAGAACGAACTTCGCTCACACTACAACAGCACGAAGAAAACCAATTTTTTGTGGAAACAGAAAGAATTTTATTCATTTTCGGCATTATGAAGGTAAAAACAACAAAATGCACAAGGAATAGACAAACACAGTCGGAAAGCACCCAACAAGGTTCAGAAATGTGCAGATTTTCTAGATTCACGATTGTGCTGAGAATCACGCTCTCGAAGTTGCACCCAAATGTTCCCCTCATTATGTTTCGTTATACTGTTCTTGTTTACGACTCTGTCCGAGGCTAAGGTCAGGGCTGATATATTCGTCGGACCACAGATCAAGAGGATCATATAATGTGAGAAGTGAAGTGTGTGTATGATCTCCTAGATTTCTTGTCTATTGACTGTTTACCGGTTTCTGTGCATAGAATGGGACCTTCTTTCAATAGATTGATAAAGGTGACTTTTCCGTCTTCAGCCATTGCTAGAATGGTGCTGCAACGGGCTTCTCGACTCGAACACTTCCCCCATGCCAAGGGGGTCTATATTAGACCCTCCCTCCCAAAGGAGGAGCGTGTGAGGTGGAGTGTTGAGAGGGGCCGGAGTGTACCAACTAGAAAGGTGAAGGCTGCCACTCCAGGCAATCATTTGAAATCAGTTGAAGTTGTTGCTCGTAGTTCTCCTAATGTTCAAGATTCCTTGGACATGTCTCATAACCCGCATGTCTCTATATCTTCGTCCAGTAGTAGTTCGGCCGATTCTTCCCTTCCTAGTCATTTAAACCAGTAGATCATCCCCGGTTACTTAGTACTACTGCACCTTGTATCTCAACAAATATCCGATCTCTTTCCAAAAACATGCATTACCTCCTTTTTCTAATCAAGCAATATCAATTCAATGTCGTAGCTCTCACGGAGACATGGCTGTCAGACACTATAAATGATGCAACCTTATTTGGTGGACTATGTCCTCATTATGAGCTTCTCATGTGCGATCGTAGCCACAAGAGGTGGTGGCGTTGCGTTTTTAATCAAAAAATCTCTCTTTCCCAGGTTTATTTATCGTGACTCAATTCCAGATGGTTATGAAATTATTTGTACGGAAATCAGCTTCGGTCAGCGGTCTATTCGCATGGTCTTGGTCTACAGAACTCCTTCCTGCACGGCAGCGGCGTTCCATCGACTGATTAAAACGCTAAGTGATCTTGTTGTTTGCGACCACCCTTGCATTACTACAGGGGATTCTAATCTTCCAAACGTGTGCTGGTCACAACCACACAACGTTAATTCTCTTGGAGTGACACTTTTGGGTCTCCTAGGTTTGTGTCATGACTATAATTTCCCTCAACTCGTTACAACTGAAACTCCAGATTTTGCGGTCATGACGGACTCCGTCTGGTTTCACCCAGAAGAAGTTCATGACCTTCTTATGAAGTGGCCCAACTCGTTCTCTGACACCCCTGATCATGTTCCTCCAAAATCCATCAAACAGGTAGCACCCATTATTGTAGGCCCATTAACACATATTATCAACCTGTCTTTCATGCGTGCAGAGGTCCCGGATAGGTGGCGGGTTGCTTTTGTGACCACTATACCTAAGAAACCACCCTACACTAATCCCGAGAACTTCAGACCAGTTAGCATAACTCAATTTTTGGTAGGTTGTTCGAGAAAATCCTCACGGTAAGAGTGTGCAAGCATTTGGAGGACCATTCAATCATTTCGGATGTTCGGCATGGTTTCCAGAGGCAAAAGTCTACTGTGACAGCCATGTTGCAGTCGCTGAATGAATGGACCAATTACGTGGATGAAGGTAAAGAGGTTGACGTTATCTATATAGTTTTTTCGAGGGCTTTTGATAGGGTTTCGCATGCAAAACTCATGTCTAAACTCACACGCGTTGGTGTTCACCCGAGGATAGTGGCATGGATCAGAGCGTTCTTGAGCGATAGATCTTTTGTTGTCCGCGTTAACTCCACTTTTTCTGATTCAAGGCCTGTTTGCAGTGGTGTACCGCACCGCTTTTGCTGATGATTTCAAAATATTTTCCCCAATTGAATCAATAGCTGACAAGGAGTGCTTGCAAAAGGCTTTGGATGAGGTTATAAAGTGGTCCGAAAATTGGAAGATGATACTGCCTAAAGTAAAAACGAAGGTTTTGCATATTGGCAACAGTAGTTCAGAAGCCATATATACTGCTGAAGATCAGCAGCTTCAGATTGTTGACGAAATAATGGATCGGCTTTCTGGCTCGAAAAGATCTCACTTTTGACGCTCATTGTACGAAGGCAGTGTCTAAGGCAAATAAGGTTATGTATTGCCTGTTCAGGGCTTTCTCTACTAGAAACGAAAAGGTGCTCTTGAACGCCTACAAAATCTATATTAGGCCCGTTCTTGAGTATGGAACTGTGATATCAAACCCTCATAAGGTCTCTACTATTAAAGCGTTGGAGAAGGTACAAAATAGTTTCACACGTAAGTTAATGATAAGATTTTTGGGATTTAATTATGAAAATATACCCAGTAGTAATGCTAGGAACGCAAAATTCAAATTGGAAACGCTGGCGTGCAGAAGGAGAAGGTTTGATCTTTTGATGATGTATAAAATATTGTATGGGCATACCGGCCTTCGGCCAAACGCTTTTCTCAAAATGAGGGCATCCACCACTAGAGGTAGCGGTTTCAAACTAGTCCGAAACCCGGCTAGGAAGAGTGTCAGGCACCATTTCTTTACAAACAGAGCTGGCAGTGAATTGGAAAAACTGCTCAAAAAGGGCAATCTGCCAACAGACCTGGGCTCCTTCAAGCGTATAGTGGAGCAGTACTTGAGGACGGAGGATGAGTGAGCTTGTGATCTTGTGTTAGTCATAATGTTATTTTCTTCGATAGATACTCCATAGTGATCTTGTGTTAGTCATGGAACTTTTTCCGACAGATACTCTACATACTACGTGTTCCCGGTCTCGTATATCGTTGTTTATTACTACGCGTTCGTTTATCTTGTTCCGATGTCAATACGCAGGGTTACCCTGTAATAAACAATTACAACAATTGCAGTTGTTCCCACCTTCTAGGTAATAACAAAGCTGAAAGCTATGTAGAGTTGGTGCACTCGCCTTAAGAATTAAGCCAAAATGGGTTGCAGAATGTCTCTGAAAGTACATATCTTTGATTCGCATCTTAGAAAATTCAACGAGCTAGGCGAGCCTCCAATCGAGATATATTAGACTTTGAACTTCGTTACCAAGGACAGTATAACGAAACCATGAGGGAAGACTACATTTGGGTGCAACTTCGAGAGAGTGGTGTAATATACATATTTCGTGCGATCCGTCGACTGATCGCATCATATGTATATTCTTCCTTGACTCGGATGAAATCATTCTTTTCTGATACTCTTCAACTAGGATGTCCCTAACCTCTGCCATTTTCACCTGCTACCTAGTCTTGCCTTGGAACAGAACACAGTTCATTTTAATTCATTTAATTCACATACAGGAGTACATAAACATCAATGTAAATAAGACATGTGGAGAAACACTATGGGAAGAGTCACAAAAGGGTTACGGGTCGAGGGCGGAGAGCGGGCCGGCGAGCCGCATGCTCGCCGGAGGGGATGGAAAACTCTGCAAGAAAGGGATTAGAACTACAGGGTATTGAATAATCTACGAAAGGGTCATGAGGAGAATGGGGCAAGAGAAGTGTGGGGGAAAAGTGCAGGCCAGCCGCGCCAAGGCTGTGGTTGGGAGAGCTCTACCAGAACCAGGGGCGGAGCCGATGGCGATTGCTGTTATCTCGCCCGGGCTCTCTCGCTGACTGCGTCTAAACTACTCGCGTTCAGGAGCACACAACAAATTGCATGCAGGGACACACTACATCCCGGCCCTCTTAGAAGTCCCGGTCCCCGGGACTTATAGAAAATTCAGGAAAAATCAAGAAAATTCAGGAAAAATCAAGAAAATGAGGAAAATAAGTGTTCGTGAGATAGCGGGAAATGCAAGAGGTACAAAAATAAAAGGCCATGGTAACTTCATCGACTGCAAAACATAGGTGTCAGCATTCGATATACATTCGTACGTCTACTGTAAATCCTGATCCGAGTTGATGACCATTCCTTGTATTTCGTTGTCCTCCGGTTCGACTGTGACATCGCCATGAGCTGTTTTTTGTTAAAGATGCAAAAAAAAATCAGTATTAACAGATGACGTTACACTGGTCTACTATTGATAGCTTTACTAACGAACAAAGCCAGGAGGCTCTCAAAAAGTTGAAGGTATGATTGATTGTGGGGAGGGGGTTCCTTAGAGGGGGGGGGGTCAGGAGTGGTAATGCAGAGAAGTCAAAGATTTTAAGAGAATGGGACCAGAATATGGGTGATCAATCCTTATTTGGGCTCAAGTGCTCGTCGTCTTTTTTTATTGTGGTCTTACTAGATATCTACGCTATCGTCCTAGGGGTTCTAAGTGAAAAATCTTGATCGTGAAAAGGAATTACTGGGTGGTGGCGGTCCGCTTAGCTGCAGCAATGACTTATGCATCGCATTCCAAGCAGTATCCAACGCTTACACAATGTTCGGGTCCTTCTTTTCTTCTGTCTATTAGAAGCGCGCAGATGTCTTATCACGCATATCTCCGTAACTGGCCAAGCACGGTCTTTCTGAATTGAAAGAGGCAGAATCCCGAATTTGAAAGTACTAAATCACTTCGCCAAGTTCGAGTGTGATGTGTGAGGTTTAAATCTGCTTACAACATGAAGTCAGTATGATAGGATCTACGAAAAAAAGCTTTTTACCAAAAGTGGGTAAGTAGAAAGTTTGGAAAATGTAGGTTGGGCTTTCATAGCCTCTTGCCATCTAATACACTAGTTCGCTCAGTAGCAGTTGTTGTAGCTACCGGTATTCTCATATCCTGAATAGATACTATCGGCGTGTTGCTGTAATTCGTCTATCCTTTCTGTCAGGTCAAGGAAGTTCATGCGATCTAGGATACTATCGTCTTCCATGCGTTCTAATTGAAGGATTCTAGCTTCTTTCTCCGCGTTGGCAACTACTTGCTCAAAGTCATTGTTGTCAGGGAGTCTACGAATATCGCGTTTGATCTCGGGCTTAAGACCATTGATGAAAAAGTCTACGGCGAATCTGCGGCAAATGGCTTTGTCCTCGCCTTGGTATGCTGTTTTCGTTTTCTCCAAGACTTTGCGCGCGAATTCTCCTACCGAGTCGTTCCCTTGCTGCATGTGATGCAACTCATCTCTAACGTTGCTTAGGAGCGCCTGGGATTTGAATTTTTTCGAAAAGGCTGTAGTCATGTCTTTCCACGACAGTCTCTCCGCATCCGTTAGACTGTTGTACTTGAGTTTGGCTCCGCCGGTGAGATATAGGGGCATGAGGGTTTTTGCATGTTCCATTGGGATTCCTAAACGCTGCACTAGTTCCGAATATTCCTCCAAGAACTCCACGAAAGTTTTGTCAGTTCCTCCGGTAAACGCTTCTATCCTGTTGTCCAGGAGTTTAGAGGAGTGGTAGAGCGTGGGACCTCCTTGCATTGATCTTAAGGGCAGATGGTTATCGCTAGAGGTGGAACTGGTACTGAGATCTTCCATGCTAGTCAGGAGTCTGCGCTTCCTCGATGGGTGAAACATTTTGTTGAAAAGGTTTGCCTACTTTCTAGATTCTACTAAAGGAAAAGAAATCTGGGTTTCGTGGGTCTACTGGGAAAGTTGGTTGGTGGTCTAGTTATGGACAAGGGTGGGAAACAGAGATGGGCGAGAGGAGCAGAGGAGAGGACGAAGGTTGAAGCTGTTGTTAAAATGTCAATACCTTTTCGGAACCCAGGGGATTAGCTGGCAATCTACTGTGCCCTAGTTTGGAAAGTTGTCAGGGATGACTACTTAGCGTGAAACTAGAGTGGGGGATGAAGAAGTTGGGAGAAAATCAATGTAGAAAAATGAAAAAAAAGCAAAGGATTTGGAAATCACAATAGAAACACTGACTGTTGTCCGGGCGTGCTGCTGTAGTCGTTATTGTAGGCTCGTAGGTATTGTGATTCCTACAGTTAATGGAATAGAACATGCTGCTAGCTCGGCTGGAGTAGTAGAATTAGAGTCGAAAGTGGCGGTAGCAAAGGCGGCGAGAGTGCTCGGCGGTGGCTATACCGAGTGGCTGGGCCTGGTGGTAATTCTACGAAAAGGGGTTGGATGGAGGCGGGGCTGGGATTGCGATTCTACTGTAATTGTTTACGATCGGGGCAGAGCGCTTGATGGATCTTATTGCCTGCAGATTACTCGTCAGCTGGCACCAGCGATCTTAATTGCTTTACAGCTACTGGTGGGTGACCAGCTGGTGTTATTGAGGCTTGCCATCTGACACTGGTTGGCAGATCAGATATAGGATGTTTACGGGATCGGGATGAATAATTGAAGCAAGATGGCGAATTAGGTAGAGAATGTTTACGGGTGGCTAGGGGGGAATAATTACAGCCGGGTGGCAGATTAGATGAGGAGTGTTTACGGGTTTGGATGGGGTTGGATTATTACTATTGTAAGCTGTGAAGTGGTGTTCTGATTCCATTGGCAAGGCTAGGACCGACTAATAGATATTGAAAAATGCTAAGTTACTGAGATTTTAAGAATTTAAAAAAAGGAATATCTAGGGGGTTCTCTGCACTGCGGGAGTCTTATTGTTACTTACATTGATTACACTATAAACTTCTCCATGTTATTTACATAAGGGACTTACTTGTAGGAAAATGCGCTTATAAAATAATAAATCTAGTTAAGCATCCACAAAAATTCATTTGTTTACTACATACTACTTTTGCGTGGTGTGGTGCTACCTGGCCAGGTTTTCTTCTCATGCTCAGAAAAACAATTTTACATAGAGTGAAAGCTCGTGGGCTTTCGTCACACTATATTATTAACAATTCTTCTGGTGGCCACGCAAATAAAGAGCATCTTGTGTGACAGCGCTTACATAACTACTATAACCAATCTTGAAGTGGTGGGGGAAAGGGGAAAAAACCGCAGTGCATTGAAAAATAATGTTTCTTATTGTTAGCAGAGGAAAAAAATGGTCAAGGGTAGAAAATAGTTATTATTGAGAAATATATTCACGTTACTAAGGGTGGTCTTAAACACATTGAATAAGTTATGAAAGTACGGGGGAAAATGCGAATTCTTTTGCCGGGTTCTTACTTACTGGGAAACAGGATTTGAGAACCTAGTCCGGGACCTCCATGTAATATACACATTTCGTGCGATCCGTCGACTGATCGCATCATATGTATATTCTTCCTTGACTCGGATGAAATCATTCTTTTCTGATACTCTTCAACTAGGATGTCCCTAACCTCTGCCATTTTCACCTGATACCTAGTCTTGCCTTGGAACAGAACACAGTTTATTTTAATTCATTTAATTCACATACAGGAGTACATAAACATCAATGTAAATAAGACATGTGGAGAAAACATTATGGGGAGAGTCACAAAAGGGCTACGGGTCGAGGGCGGAGAGCGGGCCGGCGAGCCGCATGCTCGCCGGAGGGGATGGAAAACTCTGCAAGAAAGGGATTAGAACTAAAGGGTATTGAATAATCTACGAAAGGGTCATGAGGAGAATGGGGCAAGAGAAGTGTGGGGGAAAAGTGCAGGCCAGCCGCGCCAAGGCTGTGGTTGGGAGAGCTCTACCAGAACCAGGGGCGGAGCCGATGGCGATTGCTGTTATCTCGCCCGGGCTCTCTCGCTGACGGCGTCTAAACTACTCGCGTCCAGGAGCACACAACAAATTGCATGCAGGGACACACTACAGTGGTCCACAGTACAATCGTAAATCTAGAAAATCTGCACATTTATGAACCTTGTTAAGTGGTTCCAGGCTGTGTTTGTCCGCTCCTTGTGCATTTTTTATTTTTACCTAATCATAGTGCCGAGAGTGAATAAAAATCTTTCTATTTTCACAAAAAACAAGCTTTCTTCGTGCTGTCGTCGTGTAAGCAATGTTTGTGCTTGATGAATTCATTTTTGCACATACTACAGGCATAAACAATTGAAATATATTACTCAGAAGCCAGGAACAAAAATTTTCTTACATTAAGACGCAGTTTTCCAAATTTCGGTGTCCTAGTCACAAAAGCGAAGTTTTCCTGGTATACCAGCGATTTCCTTTCTGTTCTAGACCGAACGGGCTAAAAAAACACAATTTCAACCCAGGAACAGAAAAAAAGTGAAAATTTGTTACATAGTGTTATTAGTTGTCGCTCGTTACCTAGTGGGCCGAGCCAAGCGCATTCGTATTGCTTATCGCGAGGGCTCTCGCTAAATTTTTTTCTCGAATTCAAAATTCTGGATGGAAATCGAATTACCTCTGCCCCAAAAACGAAGTTTTGAGCAGGGGATTGTAAAGATTTCTGGTCATCAAGGGGGAGGGGAGCAGCTCCGCCTAGGTCGTACTCAACGGTCCACTTGACCTTGTCAATGTTTATGGCAATGCGAACACTCGTAATCGAAATCCGCCTCCGTGTCTCTTTTTATCAGGAAAGGAAATGAATTGTATGGCGTGGTCAGACTTTTTGTGTAGGATTTCCAATGAAAGGCATGGTTAGCTTCAGCCTTCAGGCAGAGGTTTCGAGTTTTCCATGCAGTCACCGGAAATGGCAAACATACAGGCGCTGATAGTCACCACTATACTACACTGACGAAGAAACACTGACTATAGAGCTTTCAAATGGGAATTTGGAGAAATCTCTGAAAGATCCACGGATTCGAAGACTTCTTGGAAGGGTTCTGATCAGATTTCCCGGTGCATTCTTTGCTAAACCCTGTTAGGTATTCGAATCTTGGAATAGTTCTCTTCTTCTTTTTCATTCAAACCTTTGAACGTCCAGATAGCGTCATGCAGGACAATTCATGACGCGGCTATTGATCGTGTTGCTCTGTAAAAAAAAGTATTCTTCAGGTCTTTCATGAAAGCCAAATTAGAGCCAAAAAATAGTCGGAAGGACAGTAAATCGTCCTCGAACGGAGTCGCTACGGACCAAGATACTAAGGTTGATCGCCTCTATTTATTCATCAATTCGCTATAATTTGTGTGCCTTATTCAGAGTGAACAACAAGAGGTTGACCATGACTGCGTTAGCACCAACGGTTGCAGACCACCGGAGCCTGTGAAGAAGCGCCTAAATGGTCTTAGGTTCACAGAAGGCTTGTTACCAGCGAAGGTATGATGGGGTAGCCACGAAACATATGGCTGCGGACCACTGAGTAGCCCGCGCGCCTGTCGCGTGCGCCGATCGATCGCCACATTTTTCGTGGGCGCACACGGTGCAGGGCAGGCTGTATTGCCGAGTAGGGTTCACAAACCTCCTTATATTCAATGTGTATAACATTTCAGGGTCTGGCAAACTTGGGGAACACTTGTTTTTTCAACAGTGTTATGCAGTGCATGATGCATACTCACCACCTCGATTACTATTTTCAACGTTTCGGAAAGGTTACATCCCTGGTTTTTCGCGAAACACAAACCGTTGTAGTCAGCGATAGAAAAGTTGATCTCGAGGTATTGGTTTTTTTCTTCGCAGCTAGCCAAAGATTTCGCTGTAGTCTGCGATTTCAGCCCGCCACAATTATGGTACCATCTGATTCGACCCCTTTGAATAATGTCGTTCGTGGATTCATTGCTGAATTCCATTGTGGAGCAACACCATCTCCAGGATCTGTGTTCTCACAGATTTCCTGTAAGACACCGCGCTTCAAGGGTTATCAGCAGCAGGATGCACATGAGCTACTCAGGTAGATACCTATTTTAGATTAATCATCCATATAGCTTCCGCTTCGTATCTCACCTTATCTTCTTTCACATTGCCTCAATTCGCCAGTGTAGTGAGAAGTGGAGTGTGGAGGCATCCCTGATTTCAGTAGATCCTTGTTGGTATGTTGACTTTACTTGGAACATCCGTAAATGATTTTCTCGTTATTTTCTCCTGCGGAATTTAATAAATAATGACAAGATGCGAACTTCGGCATTGATTCTTTTGCACAGCCAGTGACGATCCGTAGAGAATCGATCTCCGTCCCACTCGACATGCTCACCCGCATGTCGAGTGGGACGGAGATCGATTACCTGCTGCTCGCTTTCCCAGACTGCTCGGTCTGGTGCTCGATCCATCGCTCAAGTTTCATAAGAACACCGAGCAGAAGCAGGCCGTCGTCAAAGCGAAGCTTAATGTGCTCAGAGCCCTGGGCGGTACATCATGGGGCAATAGCAAGGAAACTATTATCAGGACATACAAGGCAATACTTCAGCCGCTCTGGAGTACGCTGCACCGGTGTGGCAGCACTTGGTATCAGAAACCTCCTGGGCCAAGATGCAGCGTGTACAGAATGCCGCACTTCGTATAGCTACCGGATGTGCAAGGAGTTCCCCAGTCGAGCACTTGCATGCGGAGACACGATTATTACCAGTAAAAGAGCACTGTCAGCTCCAGGCCCAACAATTTTTCATCAATATCATAAAGCAACCCAACCACCCCTCATGGAGAGTGCTGAACCCCGTCAGGGAGAGACGCATCAGAAAGTCATTCGCCGATGCTCCAAGCAAAGTCAATCTGCAAAGATGGCACGATTCACAGCAAGAACGACTCCGTCTGTTGCGCGAGGAGCACACACAGTTCGTACGGTGTCATCTTATGAAGGCGGCCATAAATCCTATACTAGGAGATATCCCGCCCCCCCCCCCCCCCCCCATCTGCACCTCAGAGTCTCAACTCGGAAGAAGGGCGAGATGCACCCTGGCATCGCTGCGCTGTGGTCACTCTACTATGCTTATGGCATATGTTAGCAAGATTGACAGCAGCAAATCGGACGTTTGCCCAGTCTGTGGATGCCACGGCCACGATACGGCACATTTGTTTGATTGTCCGGAGAGACCAACCACGCTGACCACAATGGACCTATGGACGAAGCCATTATTGGTCTACCCTCGACGTGGCTGCAAAGAAGAATAGGAGAGTTTTGAATTTGTGCTCGACACGAGGTTCTACACCGGAACAGCACACTTCAGACGGACTGTAGGATAGGTGTTTAGGGTGGCATCTCTGTTGTTTTTACACAGGAATTTCCTCCTCCTAAGCTCTCAGCTTGTTGAGTTTAGTCTTGACAGTAGCTTGCTTCTGCTCTTTAGAACGTCAGCATCGGCTCAAGTAAGAGGTCTGGCAATCGTGAACACCCCCTGTGCTCTCGAGTATATGTGATGCAAACCGACACAAAAGGCTTCGCGACAGAAAATGGGATTATTTTTCTATCGAGATTGATTCTAACCTCCACGAGATAATCGTTGATCTTTTTAGCGACAATCTGTACGGACAGCCGCGACAGCGACCGATTACCGCACGGTTTCCACATTTCATGCATAACATCCCCTTTCGAGTCAGCGACCGCGACCGGTGCTGCAAACTGTTCTTGCCACAGCATTTTTCTACTGTGTCGGTCTGGTCCCGACACTATTTGTAACAGTTAACCGCACCTGTCGCGGTCGCAAACTTTTGGTATAACAATGGCCTAAGAGGCTGAGCAGAGTGGCTTCGCGGTGTCAATGGTATACTTTGTCGCTCTCATGAGCGAAAATCATGACATTTAGCACAAATCGTGGCGGAACCAACATTGGAGCAACAGCACTGGCCGTCGCAGGAACAGTTGTCGCGTTTCCGTCGCAGCGACATGTCGCGGAGGGCTGACATACTGTAAATATACCGATGCTTGGTGCTGTCGCTGTGCAGAGCGACGCGAACGCGTGTCGCAAAATTATTCCATTTGCCTAATGATGTGCTGCTGTGGTGAGCGATATCGGCCATTAATCAATACGGCAAGCCAGCGTATGGTCGCGCCTCGATGTCACTGTACTCAGCCCCTAAATTACGATTTCTGTACAGAATGGTGACGTTGTTCTGAAGCGGAAGCGCTGCCGTGTTTTGGTTTGGTCGCGCCGTGGTATCGCCTTCGTTCATTCCGGCATCATCCCCCCTCCCCCTACCACGAAGGTTTCTTGCCTTCGGAGAGGTGTACCCTCTCTCAGGCACAGATGCTTCGCCCGTCAGACCGTCATGAACTCAGATCCATCTCCTTCTTCATGGCGGCATTGATCATTTAGTTATTTTTCAATACTCCGGAGATAACAGAGTCGAAGGCTTCATTGAGATCAGGGGCGACGGGGACGATTTAAAGAGGCTGCTGGTCATTGAAGACTTCGATTGCCTCTCTGCGAATTCCAATTCAATCTTTTCGTCTCCTAGTGAGGACAAGAAATCCGTGCTGGTGTTGTAACGTTTCATTCTGTTCAGCGTTATTCTTTATTACAGCTTCTTATGCGGCTTTTGCGATAGGCGAAAGAAAGCCCATAGGGGGGGGGGTATAGGCTACTTCACGGGGTGTGGGGCAGGCGGATTTCGCTCAGGCTCATTCTCAGAAACATGCCCAATAGAGCGATTTTATTGTATTCGCATTATTTATATCTGTTGGAGGGAGGAATGCAATGCACTGAAATAAACAGTCCTTGCCAGTGAATGCCTCAATTCTCATAGTCCGGTTGGTCTCCTCTCCGCAGCTCTGACCCCCCCCCCCGTGTTTGGTCCCCTTCCTCGCACCTGTCTACGGTGCGGTATCTTTTCACAGTTGATTGTGATTTACCTGGTTTTGGCAGAGCATCTTATTTCTGATTGGGCTTTCCTGCGCCCTTCGATTCGAGGAATTCGGAAACATCGGTTTTATGTTCAATTTTTTTCATAATTGTGGTTAGACGGTTTTCAGTACGTTGTCAAAAATCTTCCGTTTTTGCTAAAATACATATTTATAGATATCTGTTGGACGGCTTACGAAGTGAAGAGTTGGAGCGATACAAGAACGGCATTGCTTCGTATTTTGGTGTCTCGCCAAAATCAAATAGGAATAATGTAGACCCGGACATTGTTTTGCGAGCCAAAGGTGATGTCTTGACTTTATCCTATATGTGAAACATGCCTTCGCATATAGTTTTTTTTAATGAATGTAGTTTGGCTTTAGGTTATCTGCAAGCTGCTGGTCGCCCCCTTTTAGACATGGTTTTCGGTGGAACTCTTTTGCAGACAATCCTTTGTTCTGAGTGCGGTCATGTTAGTGAGCGACATGAACAGGTGACTGCTTTGAAGTAATTTCATTTTGCTGCGGCTCAATTTTTGCCGGTTCGGGTTGGCCTTTCTTATCTCGTGAATCACTTTTGGAAAATACGGATTCTTTACCTTATGTGACTTTTCCTCTCATATACCATTGCTATGACTTTCTACAGCGCTTACACTGCTTCGGAATCACTCTGACGAGTGCCGTTCTAGGAACCTGGGTACGAATTGGGTTGCGGCGCTGATAAGTTCTGCTAAATCTTTTCGCTTATTTTGCTAGTACCCTTTTTGTTCCACTTTTGTTCCACTCATAGCCCCTTACAGTACTTCGTCTTCGACTGAACAACTCCGCCAAGGCTGCGCTGTCATATTCGCAGTTTCTTCAAAGTGCTTCACCGCTGCGGCATTCCTCAATACCTAGACCATTACGGGAGCATTTGGTACCTTCAGGAAACGGCTAAAGAACATTGAAGGTCTTCCTCATTTTAGCTGCCAGTTCTGAATTCGGTCCCACAACGTCGGCCACTTGGCTCAGGCTCGGGCATATTCGAAAAGTCAATGCACACCTGTGGCTGAGGTGTGCATCGCCTTTTCGAATATGTCCGATTTTGAGTTAGTCAAAAGTTGAGTGCTTGAGGAAGTCAAATATCGAACATATTTGAAAATCAAAAAGTCGAGAATGGAATTTGAACATTGAGAATCGAAAGCACGAAGAATTGAAAATTCGATAATATAGTGATATCATGAATAAACTTTCCTCCGTTTTCAGTTTTTGGATTTATCGATACCAGTTAGTATGGCTGGTCGCTTCCAAGCTGGTCGTTCTGCAACAAATGTGCATGCTGTCCGCAAAGGCAAGGGCAAGGTAACAATTTTGGATAAACACCTCGTTCCTGGTTATATTCCCGATTCAACTGCGCATTCAATTGAAGTATCATCTTATAGAGAGGTCGTCAGGGAAAGCGAAAAGGTGCTGTGCAAAATGGCAATGTAAATGAAGGTGAGCATAGCCGTTGTTTCCCATCTTGTCGAGCGCTCTATGAAGCAGGGTTGAGCACGGCGTTGTGGCGATTTTCGACGCGGCTACGACCCCCCCCATTTTCCTTTTGTAACCTAAAATTTAACGACCCCCCTAGGACCAAAAAAATTCCAGCTCTATTTGGAGTCAAAATTTGAAGAAAAGCGAAACATGTGGCTCTATTTTTTCGGATCAAGTTCGGTCGCGGCTGATGTGGACGCCTATTTTTCTCCAATATTTAACGAGCCACCTCCAAATTTTCTTTTTTTTACCAAATTTCCAAAAATTTTACGACCCCCCGTTGTGGCCAGTCACAACGCTGCTCAACCCTGCTATGAAGTCATGAAACGTATTTGAGGCGACTTGGTGAACGGATCTCAGAAGAGCTCAGTTTACGAACAGGACTGTCAGTATTCCGATGACGAAGTGGACCGATTAGCTGCCGGTGTGAACAGGCTGGACTTCACAGTTCGTTTGTCATTCTTTATGAAATTCGGGTGAAATTTCGGATAAAGTCGGATAATTTTCGGGTAAAATCGAATATTTACGGGTTAAAATCAGATAAATTTGGATAAAATTGCACTTGGCCCCGCCCTTTTTCAGTAACGCCTTCTATTTAGTACATCAAACCAGGATTTTCCTCCTCCTTCCGAAATCGGAAGAGTCGTTGCAGCGCCGAAAAATGTCAAGTGAGATGACCAAGTGGCTAGCTAATCGGTGCAGAAGTTTTTTGAATAGTTGCTTTGTATACCTTTACAAGCTAGTTGTCCTGAAAAATAGGGATAATACTGTGCCCCCCCAACGACGATAGAGTGATTGAAGATTTGTTTTCATATTTTTATTAATATGCATAGATGAAGGTTGAAGTTTGTATGTGAACATGCTGCAAATGCAATGAAATACTACTGCTAGTTCAATTATGGATGTTTTCAAACGCTTGCCTTGAGTACCTGGTTTATTTTTCACCGTTTTGCCTCAACTTTGTTCCGAAAATATCCGAAATCATCCGACCGGATATCCGTATCCGAATCACTAGAAAAATGGCGTTAACTGAATCGATCCATTATCCGAAAACTTGAAAAAACGCATTATCTGAATCAAACCAATATCAGGAAAATTTGAAATCGGTATTATTTGAATCGATCCATTATCCGAAGAATTAGCTTCGGATAACAAGTATAGTAGTCACCCTTTTTTATGTTTTCGACCAGAAACACTGCATCAGTTCTCGTTGAGTACTAATAATCACTAATGAGCCTTTCATTTCGATTATCAACTGCTGCGGAGCGGTGACCCTCGGTGAAATATAACATAACTGGTGATGAGGATCTTCCGGCAGAAAACCACGGTTTCCTGCTGACGATGATCAATATCCCGGAGGGAGCTTTCACACTTGAAACACGGTCGAACAGCTTATAACTAATAACACCAAACAAAACATGCGATTCGATCTAATTTGGAACGATTCTAATCGTGTGACTGACAATGAGTCGTACTGTTCCGATCGTTCCAAAACAAATCGATTCGTATGGTTTCTTCGGTGTTATGTACGGCCGTGTTTTGAGTACGATAGCTCCATAAATTCACCAAACATCAAATCTGCACTTTAATAAATGGATAAGTTATCAATAAATCATCATTTTTCGTCTCATCATGTTTTGCCGAACCACTGAGGCCGGATTCTGCAATGATCATACCCCGGGTATAAGGGCGCTGCAGGGTGTAATCATCCGCACGTTCCTAGGGATTGCGGAAGATTATACTCTGGTTTTCCCTTATACCCGGGGTATAAGGATTGACGAGTCCGGCCTTTGGAGCAACGGCGATCCCTCCACTCTTTCGTGCGTCACTGCCAGTTGGCGGTGATATTCTTGGTGGGGGAGGCACCCGGGATTAAGGACAAAATAAAATGGAGGAAATGTCGACCATGTTATAAATCGAAGTATTTCTGTGGATTTCTCCCAACAACAGTCATTAATTGCGGTACCAAATACCGGAAATCAAAGCTGCCGAGATGTCGTACGTTCGTGCCTTGGCAGTGTGGAGGAAAGAAGACCACCTCCGTGCAAACTGACGTCAATCCCTTCGCGGAGAGGGTTTTTGTCATTTGAGAGGTGCTGGCTGGCCGCAGCTCTCCTGAAGATCCTACTGCAAAGAGCCGGCGTCGAGAGGAATTCAGGACCCGCTCAGAAGAAGAAGTACCCATGTGCCACATGCGGCAGAAATGTCACTTGGCATGGTACCAGCGTCCAGTGTCTTGGATGTCAAAGGTGGGTGCACCTCTCTTGTTCGGTTCTCAGTTCTGTGAGGCACCCTGATTCTTCCTTTGGTTGTATTGTGTGCTCCGCTTCTAGTAACCCTATTGCCTCATCTACCAACCGCCTTCTCTCTATTGTACACATAAATCTCAACGGCCTTCGCGCCAAGCTCTCTGAATTATCTCTCTTTGCCCGTACTCATCACCCGGATGTTATCATGGTTCAGGAAACCAAACTCTCTCCCTCTGCTACCTCTCGGCATCTGAACATCCCGGGCTGCACTGCTTATCATACTCCTAGGTCATCTCGAGGAGGTGGAGTCTCTACTTTTGTTCTGTCCTCTCTTCCCTCTCACATAATTCCAAACACTCCAGTGGATGGCACTCTCGAGTACATCCCCTTTTTCAAGGCCTTCCACGTTGCTGCTGTATCATTTCTAAAGTTCATCTTCTCAGTGAACTTTTCCCAAGTTTCCTTCTTATGCCTGTCAAGGTCCCTCTTGATCTCATTATCCAGTTCAGCGATGTCTGGGTCACGGTGATCTGCAGCTCTCTTTGCGTCCCTTGTCCTTATCTTCTGCTGTGTTTCCCTGGTGACATTGGGAAAGAAGGTCTTGACGCGACCTTCGGGAATCGCAGCTTTCATAGCCTTTAGGATAGCATCAGATAGGTGGCCCTCCTTCTGGTGTACGTCGCCATTCCACGGATAATCAGCCGCTTGGCGGAGCGCAACCTCCCTGAACAGGCTCCAGTCTGCAAGGCCTAAATAAAGATAATAATAAGATATATCGGCAAAGACAGGGATGTGATCGCTGGAAAGAGTTGTGGATGTTGACCAAGAGCAAGCGTTAGAGAGATCGGAAGAGACGAGGGAGATGTCTGGGCTGGAAGGTCGGCCGTTGGCAGGGAGACGAGTGGGCTGATCATCGTTTAGAATAACCAGGTCGCACTCATCCGCCCATTCTTCGACGTCATTCCCTCTAGCATCAGAATCGAGCGACGAGCAGAACGTGTGAGCATTGAAGTCACCCGCAAAGACAATTGAGGGAGATAGAGAGTAGTCATACAGCTGCTTGAGAAGGGGTATAGGGTTGTAGGAGGATGGACAGGAGGTAGTTGGGGGAATGTATATATTGAAAAGAGACAGGGGTGTTTTCAGAGGTAGATGGATGGGGACGCACTCGAGAGTGCCATCCACTGAAGGGTTTGGAATTATGTGAGAGGGAAGGCAGGATAGAACAAAAGTAGACACTCCGCCTACTTGAGATGATCTAGGAGTGTGATATGCAGTATAGCCCGGAATGTTTGGATGTCGAGAGGTAGCAGAGTGAGAGAGTTTGGTTTCCTGAACCATGATAACATCCCAGTGATGAGTAGGGGCAAAGAGAGATAGTTCAGAAAGCTTGGCGCGAAGGCCGTTGAGATTGATATGTACAATAGAGAGGGGGCGGTTGGTAGATGAGGAATTGGAGTTACTGGAGGCGGAGCACACAATACAACGAAAGGAAGAATCGTGGTGCCTCACAGAACTGAGACCCGAACAAGAGAAGTGCGCCCACCTTTGGCATCCAAAACATCAGACGCTGGTTCCATTCCAAGTGACATCTCTGTCGCATGTGGCACATAGGTACTTCTTCTTCGCGGTTTCTGGGTTCCTCTCGACGCCGGCTCTTTGCAGTAGGATCTTCAGGAGAGCTGCGGCCAGCCAGCACCTCTCCCATGACAAAAACCCTCCCCGCGGAGGGATTGACGTCGGTTTGCACGGAGGTCTTCTTTCCTCCACACTGCCACGGCACGAACGTACGACATCTCGGCAGCAGAATAGCAATAATAGAATAACTGTGCGAAAACTCTGTAAATTGCCTCTCATGGATGTAGATGAAGCAGTCACGCCTGCACAGGTCGAGAAGGTGATAAGCAGATGAGTAACTTGAAGGCAATAGGGCCGGACGGTTTGAGCCCAGCAGTCCTGAAGAGACTGCCCAGTGAACTACTGCCCCTTATTGTTGACGTCATAAACACATCGTTTCGTACAGGTACTCTACCCCAAAATTTGAAAGTGGCTTGTGTTATTCCACTGCCGAAGCCGGGAAAGTCACCATCCACGGCTAAAGGGTATCGGCCGATCAGTCTGTTCTCACCCATCGCCGAAATTGCCGAAAAACTGGTTGTGGAGGAGCTGGCAGAACACAACAACAAGCAACAGCATCAGCATGGTTTCCGTAAATTACATTCCACCACTACGGCGTTGTTGGAAATGGTGAGCTATGTTCTGGACGGCTTCAATGCCATCAAACTCCAACGTACTGTTGGTGTGGCCTTCGACTTAACAAAGGCATTTGACACCGTCAATCTTGGCCTACCATCAGAGAGTCTGTTGAAGTCTACCATTAAGCCATGGCAGAAGCGGTGGATAACTGCCTTCACTAAAGGACGTCGGGCAAATGTGCTATTCCAGGGACATGTTTCCAATAGCATCCCCATCGCCACTGGCTTCCCTCAAGGAGGAGTTTTATCGCCTGCACTTCTCAGTTTATATCTAGAAGATCTGCCCGTTCCCCCTCAAGATATCAAGGTCGTTGCATACGCGGATGATATTACTATTCTGTGCCGAGATCGCGACATTAAGGTAGCCGCCAGTAAGATCAATGACTACTTGATCGAGTTGAAATGTTTCTTCGATCGCAAAATGCTCACAGTCTCTGCCTCCAAATCATCCGTCACCGTCTTTACCACTGATAATGCAGAGCACAGTGGTGAAATGGGACGAAACTCAATTGCAGGCCACCCGATTCCCCAAACTACTTGGACTCGTGTTGGATCCTTCGTTGAAGTTTCAAAAGAACACTGAACAGAAGCAAGCCACAGTGAAAACAAGACTCAACGTCCTGCGTGCTCTCGGACCACGTATAAGGCTATTGCGCAACCCGCCTTGGAGTATGCTGCGCCAGTCTGGCAGCACATCATGTCGGACTCATCTTGGTCCAAGCTGCAGCGCGTCCAAAATTGTTCTCTGCGAATTGCAACTGGCTGTTCTAAAAGCTCTCCAATTGAGCACTTACACGCCGAAGCTCGCATATTGCCTGTTAGAGACCACTGCCAACTCCAGGCGCAGAAAATGTACATTAACATCGTGAAGCAGCCGAATCATCCTTCGCGGAGAGTACTAAACCCGGTGAGAGAGAGAGAGAGATGTATCAGAAAGCCTTTCGCCGATGCTCCGTCGGAAGTAGATGTGCAGAGATGGACCGAAGCACAACAAGAACGCATCCGTCTCTTGCGCGCGGAGCATACCCGATTCGTGAACGAACACTTGAGCAGAGTTGCCCTAAACTCCATCCTGGGAGTCGCACCTCCGAAGGTCTTCAAGACAGAGATGGAACTTGGCAGGCGTGCCAGGTGCACCCTTGCATCGTTACGCTGTGGACACTCCCCCATGCTTATGTCATATTTGCATAGGATTGATAACAGCAAACCTGAAGAGTGCCCTGATTGCGGTGGTCAAGGACAGACTACTGCGCACCTGTTCAATTGCCCGAAGAGACCGACTACATTGACGACAATGGATCTGTGGACGAACCCTGCGCTGGTGGCCGAGTTTCTGAACCTATGACGAGAACCCTCTCTGTGGCTGCAAAGAAGAAGAAGAAAGGTTCCATTCTTTCCTATAAGTGAACCTCGAGCGTGTTCCTCTGATCCCCCCCCCCCAACTTGGGCAGAGCCTAGCATGTAAATTAGAAGGCTTAGAAACGTTAGCGTGTGAAAACAATCATTAGAGCGAGGCCAGCACGGTGAGGTAACGTTGCGTCTTCTATGAGAAGGTGAATTTGGGGAGCATCCAGGCTTGTCAAGCACATTCACCACTGTTTTACCCATTTCTGTACCATTTCTGTTCCTTTACTATGTAGTGTTTTTCGTTATCCTTCTAAATGTGAAGGAAACCCTGAAATCCTTTCCAACGGCGCCCTGTTTCTGAATCTAATTCTGGGTGGAGACCTCTGAAAATTCTTTTGAGTATCTTGTCGATCGGTCAGCAAATGTGCGAGATGTCCAATTCGTTTCATTCAGCGTATTCTTCTTCTTCTGCAGCCACAGAGAGGGTCCTTATATAGATTGAGGAACTTGGCCTCAAGCGTAGGATTCGTCCAAAGATCTTTTGTCGTTAACGAAGTCGGTCTCATCGGGCAGTTGAAAAGGTGCGCAGTCTTATGCCCTTTATTACCACAATCCGGGCACTCGTCAGGTCTGCTGCTATCGATCATATGTAAATAAGACATTAGCATGGGGGAATGCTCACAGCGCAACGAGGCAAGGGTGCACCTGGCACGCCTACCGAGTTCCATCTCGGCTTCGCTGACCTCAGGCGGCACGACTCCCAGAATGGAGCTACCTTGCACAAGTGATTCTTGACGAATTGGGTATGCTCCGCACCTAAGAGACGACGGCGTTCTTGTTGTGCGTTGGTCCATCTCTATATGTTGATTTTCGTGGGAGCATCAGCAAACGGCTTTCTTATACTTCTCTCTCTGACGGGGCCTAATACTCTTCGCGACTGATGATTTGGCTGCCTCAGAATGTTTATGTACAGCTGTTGTGCGTGGAGTTGGCAGTGGTCCTTAACTGGCAGGATGCGAGCTTCTGTGTGTATGTGCTCTATTGGAGAGCTTTTAGAACAGCCCGTTGCGATCCGCAGAGCTCCATTTTAGATGCGCTGCGGCTTGGACCAAGATGTGTCCGACACGATGTGTTGCCAGAATGGCGCAGCGTACTCCAAGGTGGGCTGTACGATGGCCTCGTATGTGGTCAGGATAGTCTCCTTACTGCACCTCCAAGACGTTCCACTGAGAGCACGTAGGACACTGAGTCTTGTTTTCACTGTAGCTTGCTTCTGCTCAGTGTTCTTATGAAACTTCAACGAAGGATCCAACACGAGTCCGAGTAGCAGGGAATCGGGCGGCCGGCAAGTGAGTTTCGTCCGGGTTCACCATAGGATGGGCTCTGTGCCCCGCAGGATCAGTGGAAAAGACGGTGACGGATGATTTAGTGGCAGAGACCGTGAACATTTTGCTATCGAGAAAACATTTCAACCCGATCAAGTGGTCATTGATCTTAATGGCAAATACATTTATGTCGCCATCCCGACACAGAATAGTGATATCATCCGCATATGTTTCGATCTTGATGTCTTGGGATGAAATGGGTAGATCTTCAATATACATACTAAAAAGAGCAGGCGATAGAACTCCTTGAGGTAGAGGGGATGCTATTGGAGACGTGTCCTTGAAATAGCACATTTGCCCGGCATCCTTTGGTGAAGGCGGTTATCCACCGCTTCTGCCAGGGCGGAATGGTAGACCTTAACGGGCTCTCCGACAAAATGCCCAGGTTTACAGTGTCAAATGCCTTCGTTAGGTCGAGGGCTACACCTACGGTTCGCTGAGGTTTCATGGCGTTGACGCCTTCCAGAACATAGCTCACAATTTCCAGCAGGGCCGTAGTGGTGGGATGTAGCTTACGGAAACCATGTTGATGCTTTTGTTTGCTGTTATGTTCGGCAAGCTCCTCAACAGCCAATTTTTCTGAAACTTTGGCAATAGGCGAGAGAAGACTGATTGGCCTCTAACCTGTCGCCGTGGATGGTGATTTACACGACTTTGCAGTGAGATGACGCGTGCTACTTTCCAATCTTGAGGTAATGTACAGGTACGAAACGATGTGTTAATGACGTCAGCGAGAAGGGGCAGAAGTTCATTGGGCAATCTCTTAAAGGCAGTGTTCACGAAGAAAAAGTTGCACATTTTTTTGGCTAAAACGTAAGCTTTGGGTCCATCTAAGAAGATTAGGAACGGAAGTGCGACCAAAAACGGCCGGTAAGTGAGTGGAAATCTCGTGGGCCAGCCAACCTATTGGGTCACGCCGCCCACGTCCTATAACGGTTCCACTGAAATCGTGATTATATGAGCGATGGCTTCCGATCAAAGGCCCCGTGCTTCCCTTCATTCTCAACGTCTTTCTTTACTCAGGTCAGCTCGCACACATCGGCTGCAAAAAAAACGGGAGTTGCAAGCCTCGCACAACTCGTCCACAATGCTTCCCTAGCTGAATTTTGAGGGGCCATAACGTCGTTTTTAGGGGTCTTGTATGATTCCATGGACATCATTGAAATCAGCATGAGACCGTTTTCGAGATAGTTGGAAATAGGCTGAAAAACAGAAAAACGACTTTTATCATGAACACTGCCTTCAAGGACTGCTGGGCTCTTACCATCTGGCCCTACCGCCTTCGAGTTTTTCATCCCCTTGATTACCTTCTCGACCTGTGCGGGGGTGACTGCCTCATCTTCAACCATGAGTGGCAATTTACAGAGTTCCCGTACAGTTATTCTATTCTGCTTCTCTCCTTCAGTTCGAGTGATGAATAAATGCTTTCCAAGAGCCTTTGCAGCCTCTTTCCCTGACTTGAAGACTTCGCCCTCAAATTCAATCGTGGAATTATTGGCGGGGGTGATCTTTCCGGAGATCCTTCTCAATGCTTTCCACGTTGCTGCAGAATCGCTCTTGAAGCTCATCTTCACAGTAAGCTTCTCCAAAGATCCGTTCTTGTGCCTGTCGAGGTCCCTCCTGATCTCATTACCTAGCTCGGCATGTCTGGGTCAATATGATCAGCAGCTCTCTTTGCGTCCCTTGTTCTTATCTTCTGCAGTGTCTCTGGTGACATTGAGAAAGAAGGTCTTGACGCGACCTTCAGGAATCGCAGCTTTCATAGCCTTCCCGATGGCATCAGAGAGGTGGCGCTCCTGGTGTAAATTGCCATTCACGGATATTCGGCGGCCTGGCGGAGTACAACCTCCCTGAACAGGCTCAGTCTGCAAGGCATAAGCGAGATAAAAACGATGACAAACACCTGAATGGGGAGCAAGAGAGCTAGAGAGATCGATATTGACCATGACAGGAATGTGATCACTGGAAAGAGTGGTGGATGCGGACCAAGAGCAAGCATTAGAGAGATTTGAAGAGACAAGAGTGATGTCTGGGCTAGAAGATCGGCCGTTGGTAGGGAGACGAGTGGGCTGATCATCGATAGGATAACCAGATCGATCTCCTCCGGCCATTCTTCGACGTCGTCTCCTCTAGCATCAGAGTCAAGCGACGATCAGAACGTGTGCGCATTGACGTCACCCGCAAAGACAATTGAGGGAGATAGAGAGTAGTCATGGGATATTATTGTATGTTGATGGACAAGGGGTAGAAGGAGGGATGTATATATTAAAAAGAGAAAGTGGTGTTTTTAGAGGTAAATGGATGGGGATATACTCGAGAGTGTCATCCACTGGAGTGTTTGGAATTATGTGAGATGGAAGAGAGGACGGAACAAAGGTAGAGACTCCGCTTTTTTGAGATGACCGAGTAGTGTGATATGCAGTGTAGCCCGGAATGTTCGGATGTCGAGAAGTAGCAGAGGGAGAGAGTTTGGTTTCCTGAACCATGATAACATCCGGGTCAGGGATGAGCGGAATAAAAATCTAGAATTTCGGAAAACGGAAATCGGAACAAAATAAAATTTCGGAAATCGAAAATAAATCAAAATTTCGGAAATCGGATTAAGTTTCAAAATTTCGGAAGTCGGAAAGCGGAATTCCGAGGCACTAAATCTGGGAAAATTGGAATTCGGAATCGGAAAACGGAACAATGTTCACTCGCTTCTGGAATCGAAAAATGTGTCCTTAAACCTCGGGTCTAAAAACACCAAATCATCATTCCCCGGATACTTATCCATAATTACCACTAAACCGTTATTAATCAGATTTCTGATCTTATGAGGATCTCTCCTGGGATGTGCATAATTGCGACTCACGATTAACGACTTTAATGAGCGACGGGCTTTCTGGGGTTATGTCTAAAGGCTAACGACTAAAAAAATTTTTGACTATTCCGTGAACTATCCGAAAATTCGTTAGAAAATCATTATTCACAATCATCGCTACCCTATGGGGGGATCGCACCAATTTAGACAAATATTTCGCCGTTGGTTGTTTCAGATACCTATGTACATGCCTAGGTGGCCCAGGATGTTAATGTCTCTAGCATTCCTAATTGAACGACTTCTAACGTCTTGGATATCAATATTATGGCCCCGAATCAATGTAGGAATCGCTGCGGTGCTAAGCAAAAGTGTTATACCCCTAAAATGGTGAGATTTACTCGTTGTCGCAAAAAGCCCTCAATGGTTTTGATGGCGATTCACCGAACTATACAGTCGAAAAAAAAACCGAAACCCGTTTCCGAGTTTAAACAAGTTTTTCAAGCTACAAGCTGCGAAGTCATTCTGGCTAACCATGCCCATTTCCAGGGGGAAGCACTTTTGAAACATGACTCAGATGTTGGGAATGTCGTTTTTTTTTAAGTTTTGGTAATCCGCACAGCTATTCATGTCTGGTTTCTTTTTCACTCTGAATTGCTTTTTTTTCGGCCTTAGAAGTGCCAATTGTCAAAATCTGGATTTCAAAGGAATAGCGATTACGACTAACGATTAACAAGGGTCTCGTTGAACGACTAAAGAATTACAAAGCTCCAATTACGCATATCCCTGGTCCGCATGAAAATTGAGTTGCTTTAACAGGTCTTGATAGAAGTTGGCGAGTCTCAACTCGTCAGATTCTGTCAGTGGATGCAGGTTAAGATTATTTCCGCATTTTGTTCCGATTTCCGCACCCATTTTTCGGAAATCGGAAAGCGGAATTCCGAGGCCTAAAACCCGCGGAAATCGGAAAGCGGAATTCCGCTCATCCCTGATCCGGGTGAAGAGATAATTCAGAGAGCTTGGCGGGGAGGGCATTGAGATTTATGTGTGCAATAGAGAGGGGCGGTTTGTAGATGAGGAATTAGAGTTACTGGAGGCGGAGCACACAATACAACGAAAGGAAGAATCAGGTTGCCTCACAGAATTGACAACCGAACAAGAGAGGTGCACACACCTTTGACATCCAAAACACTGGACGCTGGTACCATGCCATGTGACATTTCTGTCGCATGTCGCACAAGGGGACTTCTTCTTCTGAGCGGGTCCTGGATTCCTTTCGACGCCGGCTCTTTGTAACAGAATCCTCAGGAAAGCTGCGGCCAGTTAGCACTCTCCCATGACAAAAACCCTCTCCGCGGAAGGATTGACGTCGGTTTGCATGGAGGTGGTCTTCTTTCCTCCACACTGCCACGGCACGAACGTAAAACATCTCGGCAGCATTCAGCGTATGGATCGGTTCAATGTTTTGATCAGCATTGCTGGAGGTGCCTTTTTCAGAAAGGCCTGGTTTGTCCGCCAGAAGAGTACACGGGTGGTGCGTGCAGTATTGGCTCGTGTCTTCTCGAATTTACTACAGCGGAACAGCTCGAAGGCGTCAACGCTTACGAATGCGAGAGTTGCTGTGTTCCACGAAATAAAAAGGTATCTCGACGTCTCTATTATTGGGACGTTGGTGTAATCGTATAGTCAACTTTATTTAGGTGAAAGCTGTTGGTAGTCAAAAAAAGCGAGTTCGTGCTCTGAAACGATACCTCGTATACGAGCCGCCTGCTGTGCTGACGCTCCATTTGAAACGATTCCAGCAACTAGAAGGACATTCGGGTTGGTGGTCAATATTTCTTCTCGAGCTCAACATCTCTTACTGTCAGTACGTACAAGGAAGACTTATTGCGTACATTTGTCATGACCGCGATTTCTCCATAGATGCTTTCATGTTTTTTCTATTAGATGCTACTGGCTGTCCAGAGTTTCGTGCTTTCACAACCTTACCAGATCTTTATTCACGTGGTGACTTCGGTATATTCTATTCATGGTTGAGTGATCTTGGCCAACAGCGAATCCACATGCGAGGTGTTCCCGTTCGATTCCCGAAGCCATAGTAGAGCCCATTGCTCTTGTGGTTTAATGCAGCTGGGGCTGATCACCAGGGTGAAGCTGGCCATTGTGTTGGACCTCAGACCGCGTACATAAGCGGCGAGAGCGCGCGTTTTCGCTGTTGTGCGCCTCTCAAGGCTCCTCAACGCTGAAGTAGCCCATGCCCGCAATGAAGCACTTGCAAACACCCCCACCTTGTTTTGATTCGATGGACAATCTTTGACCGGGTGATCAATCGCTCGAATCGGCGCAACGACTGATCATTTCCTAAGGTTTACGTCTTCTGTGATGGGGTTGTGGGGTACAAGGGCAATAGTTATGCAAAAGGTTTATTGTTTCCTACTTTAGGGCCTTAGCAGTAAGCTCGAAACTTGGTGCTTTCTTCTTTCAGCTGGCGTAAGCTCGCAAGAGGGAGCGCGCGTGAGCGGCAAGCAAAGCGTGTACCCTTAATGAATATCGATTTCGCGTAATCGCATTCTCTCGCGACGTATGGACGCTGCCTCAGCGGAGCCACAATCCCCTCTTCTTGGTTGACCAATTTTTTTCACAAAATTTTACGATACCCTCTGCGAGTTGCGATTTTCGGGCCAACATTTTTACGAACTTCACCCGAATTTTTTATTTTGGGCTTGAATTTCTACGACCCCACCCCCTTCAACACTCGTTGAGAAATTACACAAGCGCGTTTGACCCTGAAGATCACACTTACAAGGGACGACCTCCAGGGGGAGGAGAAGTCATGAAAAAAGTTCTCCTGAATGTTGTGGAGGATGGATAGAGTAACAGATCTGCATTTCCTGTTTTACCTAAGGACCATTTGGTAGATCAAAAAATGCCAAAAACCAGTAGAATTAATGGAAATATGCCCTTCACGTGAACATTGTGGAGGTATTTTTGAGTTTTCGGACGCGAAAATCGACTGAAACTCATAACCGACGACTGTCTACCGAAAAGTACTTATAACTTGAAAAAATCTAGAAAAAAAAATTTCCGACCCATGTCTAGAAAATCGCAAAAAAAATTTCCTGGATAGATAGATAGTGGTACTGACCACACAATATTTCAACAAGAAGCCAAAGTACTAGCAAGTGTGGCTGCGGTCTATGAAACAACTGAAACAAAGCCGTTTGTCGCACCAGCAGCAGCGCACAAAAGCTAATGATGTACGATCGCCTATCTCCTGGCAAGGGACGTTGACTAATACGTCATTGAAAGCATGATCTGTCGGGTCAAGAAGTGTCCGGGATGAGTAGCCACATATTCAGCGGCCACCCAAGCGTATGCAAAGCACGCACGAAATACAGGAGCGCAGAACTGCCTGTATGTCTGGTTCAGCACCTGCAAAAATGAATAAAGCATATATTAGAGAACAATTGGGCGAGCAAGCCTATTCACCTTCAAAGTATTGTCCCTGGTGTAGCAGGTAAAATCCGGCCGCGATTGCAGGACGTGCTCATGAATACGCCGAATGAAGCGCTTCAAGGGCCTGAAGAAGTAGACGTCTAGTGGCTGGCAAATGCTTGTCGTCCTTGGAGGCAATGTCATCAGCTGCAGCTCTTTTCCTTCGGGGACGGCCGAAAGCAGATTTGCATGGTCCTTGAAACCTGGCCAACTGTCGACAAGTAGAATCGTTGAGCTGGGCGAGCACGGTCCTACCACACACTCCCGTATAAAGATAGGCACGTGGGATTTCAGCATGATGTGAGTAGTTCTGGCCACAACGCAGAGATTGGTCGCCGGCCAATGGCCGCCCCGAGGGAACACACCGCCTCGTTCCGGAAGGATGACGAAAAGTTTATCTTCCAATCGACCGTCGGAATACAACACTGGAACAGCGGTGAATGAATGGGTGAGAGAAGAGGCCGATTGTACCATCCGAATCACCTGCTTCGCTACGACGGGGGCGAGCGTCCTGTAATGAATGTTCATAGGATTGGATAATGGCTTACGAAACAGGGTCAAGCGGGGCGTTGCGGAATTTTTCAAAATCGGAGCGACCTCCCCACCACCTTCGAAATTTTTTTTCAAAATCGATTTTTTTGCGAGCTCCCTACCTCCGGCAGAAATTAGGCAGTTAATTTTTTTCGGGAAAAAAAACGTCAATTTTTCTGTTTCAAAATGTTATTTACCTCGGGTTTCGCCGCGCCCGCGGCGAAGCAAATGAAACAAAAACCAATCCTAACATATTTTTTAGTTTTCTAGAACTGATGACTCCTTACATGCTATTTAAATTTTCCTTACATTTCGTTCCTCACTTCGTTTTATTAGTCAGCAGTTTTCCATTACAAGTATTCTTCTTTCCATTGAACATAATTCTATATCGGTAAAAGAGACATCTTCGAGAAGTCACTCGCCATGTGCAAGTATCACGGTGAAGCGTTTCTAATCATATTAGTTGATAAATACATTAGCATAAATTCAGACTAGATTTGATAAAAAATATGTTAGGAGTGGTTTTTGTTTCATTTGCTTCTGCCTGAAAGTGTAAATGGTAAGGTAACCTATTATCACCCATTCTTATACGTTCAATACCTATGATAAATGACAAAGAAAAATTAGGATATCTGGCGAAAACTACAGTCGTTTACTGGGTTTAGCTCAAGAGAAATATTTGATTTCAAGCTGTACTCTGTGTATTTGAACAAGTAGCAATATCGAAACTGCAGTGCAGAGCACACGAAGAATCCGTATAATGGGGCTACCATCAGCTCTAACACTTTTCTTGAGAGAAAAATAGAAGATGTGTTTTCAGAGAATCAGTACGTTTGTCAGGGGTCTCAACAACCCCGATGAAGAGTGGTGGAGTGCGATGGGGCTAGCAGGCGCGCTACGATGCTAACGAAGCGTCGCGGCCGCGCGCGAGCAGCGAAGATGAGCCATCCTTCCTGAAGCTCCATACCTACATTCAAAAAAGAGTGACTAGAAAATATACACCATGGTCATATTATTACGGGTGATTTAAATATTATTCAAGAATTAAAACTCAGAGATATCTTGAAAAAGGGTACTAAATATAGAACTTACAAAAGAATTAACAGAGATAATATAAAAAGATCTACTTTGAAGCCACCCAAACATACATAAATTACATTAAAAATAAATTTAAAGTCAACTCTAGAAAAATTGTAGATCTAGAAATTTACTTTGAGCAACAGTTCAGAGCTAAAATTAAACCATTGCTTAGGGATATTAATATAAATAACAGTAAATATAACATCATTAAAGAAATACATGAATATCATAAGAATTACATCTTTTGTCCTCTAGATAAAGCCAGTAATAATTATGGAATTATCTGTCAAAAATACTACATTATCACGTTAATGAAGGAATTATGTGTACGATTAAATGAAGGCAAGCTAATAACTCAAGAACAAAATAATAATACTCATAAACCTCTTCCTGAATCCAATGCACCAGCTATAATATTAAAGCACAAATTCTTTAACGTTAAAAACAATCTTAAAGTTGTTACAAATTGTGATCTCCCTATTATATATGCATTACCTAAACTTCACAAATATCCAACGAAATTCAGATTCATAACAGTCTTTCTTAATTACGGATAGGTTCCTTATGATGTCACCTATTTACACTCACAGTGGTCAAGCATTTTCAGTGTTCCTAGTAATTTTACAAGCACCTCCGGAAATGGCACTTTTCGATTTTTGAGCTTCTTTGGCTGGAAAGAATTCGTTCCAAACTTGGCTAGGAAGGGTTATCAATGATGCTTATCACGGAACTGATGTTCTATAGTTGATTGTCGAAATAGTAGTGCCACCTATTTGAGATAACTGTAGTAGGTCATCGTTCATAATTTCGCCGCATTGACCTCGAGGGTTATTCGAGTTGCTGCACAAGGTTCTCGTTTTTACTTTCAATTCCAATGAAATTTCCTTCGACTGCGGTATATTAGCCATCGGCCAACTTTGTTTAAATTTTCGCTAAATTACGAGTGGAAGGTAACTTGGGGGGAAAGGGGTGAAAACCTAGAAATAGTTCAGTGCTTAAAATTTTACTGAAATTTAACTACGGGGTATGTTTGGAGGCGCTGAACAATGAAGTGGTGTATATTTCACAGTTTTCTAAAGCTTCGCTGGCGTCTGTTGTTCGTTATCCGTTTGTAAACGTTTCACGTTTTGGTGCGACTTCGCTCACGTGGCCATTGGGGAGGGGGTGCTGATCAGGAATCTGATTCCCATTTTGAGATTTCTGACAAAGTTTCTGTCGGTCGCATCAGACAACTCGGTAGATCAAAGTATTTGAGTCCGCCGAAAGTTCTACATGAGGTTTATTAGGGCACCACAAAGGAGAAGTTTGTTTATTTTTCAAATTTTCAATGCTCCGGGTCGGCCTAGCACGGCTCAATCCTAACCATTTGCTGTAACCTGAAGAAAATTCCAGAAGTCGACAAACAAACGCTTATTTCGTTACCAGCCTTGTGCATGTAAAGCTGGAAAAACTTCCAAAATAAAAAAAAGCAGGTCTGCGGAAAAGCGGTGGATCATTGCTTCACCATGGCATCACTCCAGATCTCTGTGGGGCGACATACTCTCAGGTGGAGAGTAGAAACGGAATACTGGTTGTCTAAGTAAGAAAGCCTGCTCCGATCAAAATGGTTCCCAGCGGACCGCGTGTCCACACTGCGCACCCACGGAAACGATTGGCCGTGGAGCGCACCGGTCCGCTGTGGAAATTCGCTGTGGAGCAGGCGGTCTCTTAAGTGTTAATATAGCTTCGGAACTTAATGCTATCAAAAATCAAAATTTAAAAGTCTTTTCGGCAGATTTCACAGACATGTTCACGAATCTTAGACATGATCTAATTATTTCATGTATTAAAGAATTTCTTAACATCTGTTTCCGTAATGCAAATAAAAACCTTATAGCCAGCAATGGTTACAAAACCTTTTATGTAGACAGAGAACTTGAAAAAGGTGTTTATAAATACTATAAGCTCCCAGACTTGTTATATTTTACGGAATATCTGTTGAGAAACAGCTACTGTAGATTTGGTGACATGGTATTTAAACAAAATAAAGGAGTGCCACAAGGTGGTAATTTCAGTCCTTTATTAGCAGATCTGACAATCTCTGTTTTAGAATACCGTTTTACCATTAATCATCGCCTAGACAAAAATGTATTATTCCTCCCTTACACATATATGCATGATTTGTTGATTATTCATATTCAAGAAGATAGCTTTATAAATTATAAAATTGAATTAATATATAAAAATGAATTAGAATGGAAACAGAATATTAGTTGAAGTTATAAATGTAATTATTTAGACATGACTATAAAAGTAATTGACAATGTTATCCATACCAGTCTTTATAATAAAACAGACGACTTTAATTTCGAAGTAATAAAATTCCCACATTTTAATACGGTTCTTTCACTCAGAATTAAATTATCTACTATTTATACCGAAACGTTGAGGATAGCTAATATTAGCAGTAGCCTCATTAACTTCATTGATAAGATTAGGGAAATGAAAAGGTATCTAGAGACCGGAGAATACACATCTGAATTCATAGAAACAGGTATTATTAATTGCTTATATAAAAATGAAAAAATAGCTTACAAATTTGAATTGAACGATAATATTGATAATATTTTATTAATCATTAAAGGCTTTGTAACATAGATATACCATTATAATAACTATTTTAATTGTAGTATTTGAACACACTCTAATTAACCTATCATGACAATAATATTCACTCTTTGTAGCATTGTTTATTAATTTCTCAATTAGTCCTATATCTGTCTCCAGATCCACCTTAGCATAACATGCCCTAATCATCAGTAATGACACTTCACTGAGTATCCTATTCTTGACTTGGACGACATGTAGTGTGTTTTGTCATAAATTCGCTTTTTTAGTTATTATAGGATTCTTCTTCCTTTTCTTTCCAATTTATTTCTATAAAACAATATAGTTATTCGTCTATTTCTTAACTAATCTGTAAGTTAGTTTGGACTATTATTTCATAACTTAATTTGCATTCAAGAAATATAACTCTTTAATAGCAATTTTATATTTGTTTTAATAGCAATTTTATGTTTACCTTAAATACAGTCTTCTTCTTTACTGAAGAGACCCAGGAAGACTGTTCAATAAAGTTCGTCTAAAGCAAGGGTCGAAACGAACTTTATTGATTTATTAACAATGTATATTTATTCATTCACTTTATACCTTCACAACATTTGATTAGCTTTTTGTTTTTATAGGAGAAACAAAAGAGTGACCAGGAAAAGAAACATGACTAGAATAAAAGGAAACGTGACTAGAATAAAAGAAACGTGACTAGAAAAACAGAAGGAGGCCAAAAATACCAAATACTAGCTATTTTCATACTAAAAAATGTGATTTATAAAAGAAAACCCCACCTACTCAAAACGTCGGAGGGCCGCGCCCCCGTACCCACCACTCAGCGAGGCGGGGCCCCCCTCCGCGCCTGGAGCCCTAGAGGTCCCCGCTCCAGCCCCACGACTCATAATGGGCGCGACGCCCGGACAACCAAGCAAAAGGGCTCGGGCCCGGGCAGAACATTCCCACGATGTCATCGCTTAATGATTGATTCCTTGTATAGCGATTTCCGGGAACCACCTCTCTCACACCCTGGGTGGATGCTATACCCTTCTCCAAAATTTTCCAAACCCCGTGGTGGGTGTTCCATTCAAGTCTAATCGATAGACTGGGGAACTTACTTTACTGTCACCGCGCGAAGTGCGCGATGATTTAAGTACTTACTTAGTGGTGCCTTCAGTGAACTCACCATAAAATAGTGCTTCGTATGTGGTACGGGTTTGATTCTGGTGTTCAACGTGTCATGCGATTTGCCAGAGGTAACATGTTTTCCTCTGTTTCGAATTTTCCTTGCAGGACCAAGCTACCGAAATTTGGTGGCGCCCCCGCCTCGCGCCTGATGATTCTCCGCTCGCAAAACATGGCCCCCGCCGCTCGCCCTTGGTCGGAAATTCCCGGGCACACGGCCCTCCGACGTTCTGAGTACTTACCCAAGAAACCACCAAAAAATCGAGAACTCAAAAAAAAGCTCCGCGGCTGCGCCGACGCAACCGCAGGAATCTTTTGCACGACAATTTTGATTGGAGCGCGGTTGCTCCAAAACGGCTAAAGGGAGGGACCCTGGGTATGTGAAACCCAGGGGCGATCTGACAAACTTTTAAGAGTCAATGAGTTCTATACGCTGGAAGGTTCGCGCACAGTTTTTTGTTTTTCAAAAAAAAAACTGTTTTTAAAGAAGATGTCTCCGTTGCGGAAAACACGCGAAATCCCCCGAATCCCGCAACGGTTTCTGCAACGTGAAAAGGGTTTGCTAACCCTTGCGTTTCGGGTTTAGCAAACCCGGGGTTGTGTTGGGGATCATTTTTGGGGAGTTCTATGGGGAATCAGAATCTTTTTTTTGAAATTCGAAAAATCCCAAAAATTAGGGTGGTTTGGCGTTGCGGAATGATTCTGATCCTAACAAAATGGTTACTAGCCCCTAGGAACTTACTCGTAGCTTAGGGCAAGGAGGTAAGGTCAGTTAGGGCCCTAAAACTTGGTTTAGTGCACATTGAGGAATTCATAACCTTAATTTCGCCTTAATTTTTCACTTTTCTGGAAATTCGTTTATTTTGCGGCTGATTCGCTGTTTTAAAAAATTCATGTCTCATCTAAAAGTCTCACAAATGTGAATGTAATATTTGTCAGCACACATGCCGATGAATATGAGTGTTTTGCCAAATAGCAAAATCGAAGGTAGCGACAAGGCTTCGAACTCGCTATCCACATCCCTTAGCAACAGCGCGCACTGCCACTGCGCCACGCCGCAACTAAGTGTGCCGCATCTTAAAGGCATCGTACACGATGAAAACTATATTTGGGTTTTTGATGTTTTCGTGTTGTACTATCCCTATAGTGACTAACGGTAGCAAAACGCCCCCTCAAAAACGTCAACTTTCTGAGAAAAACCCATTTTTAGAAAGTTCATAGCAAATTTGAATTTCGCGCCGGCATCAACTTGTGATAGTTGCGCAGAGAATGCAAGGAACAGTCTTACGCGTCGTTCCTTGGCGCAGCGTTGGAAGCAATTCATCGAGGATGCCGCTCAACTACGACTTCAGCGAAATTAAAATGGGCTACCCACCTGCTGCGTCCAGTGCTGCCGGCTGCTTTCGATCGATGTCGAATTCGAAATCGACTGGCGTGTGTATTGCGCCCTACGACGCGTCAAGGCACGCCCGCCGTCGGCAACCCAAGGGTTTTGTTCCTTGTAACAACGGATCGACCCCAAGGCCGGCCCCCCAAACCCAGGAAGCCATTTTGAGGTAAGCGAATCTCCACTCAGAGACGGTTTTGTAACTCCAAACTTTCTGAGTGACATTGTCATGGCCCACTAGTCCGAATGAACGCATAAACCCAAATTCGGATTTCATCGTGGACGATGCCTTTAAGGTCTCATCTACACGTCTCCATTGATCTATCATTGCATATATACTTTCGTGTACAATCTTATCCTGGCATGTCCCTTGATCTATCATTGCATACATGTTCTCGTATACATTCACATCCATAATTCTCCAATTTTCCTTCCCCTACAAGACTTCGTTTCGTTGAGTGCACATGACATCTCGTTGGCGGAATCGTCACTAACTTTACTCCATTTCAGCTATGAATTCCCCATTCAGGCTTCCTTCTCAGCTTGTGCGGTGCCCAAAGGCTTAATCTGATAGTTGCCGCTCAAAAGGGATATGCCTGCCGCCTAGCTCAAGCAATTGTGATGGGGATGCACAACATCTTTGGATCCACAATGGCTTCTCACGGAAGCAACATCTACAAAGGGGTCGCGTAAGCGATGAGATTCTCTCACCTGAAGATGGGTGCTCTTCATGCTGTTCGGTGGTCTTCAAGCCTTCAGCAGTCGCTTTCGAAAGTTCTTCGCAATTACCCCGTCCTAGTTGAGAGCCTCAACAATTTCGAGAACTCTCACACTACTCGCCAAATGAAGGACAGAGCCAAAGTCGCAGCATGGATTTTGAAGGATGGGAGAACATTTATTCTGCTCCAGCATGTCAACAACACTCTCCACTATTTGTCGACACTCTCAGAACAACTTCAGTACGAGGATAGCCTGATGGTTGACTTTCTATCAAAATGGAGGTATTTCAGATACCTGCTAGGTCCAAGAGAATGCAAAATGAAAGCTATGGTCGAGAAATACTTGATGGATAGTGGAATTGGGAAATTGAGGAGTGCGCCGACAAAAACTGAACGCGTCAACGTGGACTACTTAATTCGCTATTACGATACAAGCAAGAGCCCAGGAGGCCTAACCACATCTTACCCTCTCTTATACGACTCGAAGAAATTCAAAGGCTTTGTAGGTGCAAACGAGCTGAGGTCGGACTTGCTCGCTTTACAAGAATTCCGGAATCTAGACATGCAAGACGCAAGGCGGGGAATGCCTGCGGAAACTAACAGCTCCGCGTTGACCTACCACTACGTTGATGCGCCAGCTTTCGACGTCGACAGCCTCAACTCCCTTATACTCGGCAAAGTATACGAAAGTGGTATAAAAATACATGACGTGGAAACCCATGTCATATAATTCTACAACGATCTTCAAGATCGAATCGATAGATATTTGTCTTCAGGAGAGGACGCTTCTCAAGATTTTCCATACGCTCTGGACAGGCACATTATATTGGACTTTATTTACTGCAACTCCAGAGATTTGGAACACTCATGTATATAAGCCGCGCGACGCTAATGCGGCTTCGCGAGGATATCCTACCTACATTAAGGATGAAAGAGTCGTCGACGCTGACAAAAGGATGGCGAGAGGCACCATCGCAGGACCAAAGCTATAGAGAAGAAGCGCATTCGATCGGCTACCTGCAAAGCCAGAATCTTCACCGTTGGCCTTCTCCACGATGATCCAGAACAATGATTCGCATCACAGCGATTGATGCAATGCTTTATGCTTCTCTCACAATTAACATGAAATTTTCGTACTGCATCTTTATACCTCACATCTGCAAACATGGTCTTTTCACATTAAACAAGACTAAATAAGTTTATCAAATCTTCACAGTCTATAAAATATGGTTTAAAATGCTGCTCTAAGTATCGCAACGGTCAGCATCCACTTTTCTTCACACCACGTGCGGACGTTATTGATCGTTCCTTGGAGTGGGCGGTACATCACTCATCGCCACAAGCGTTAACAGACGCATTCTGCATTCCCACCCTACTTACCTCGTATCTTTGCTTCTTATTAGCTCGTCACCTAAACACTTATGTTGCAAAGTACAAGGCAAATACACACTTTGTAATTTACAATGGTTTCGTTCCTGCCCTTGGACCAATGTTTCTAACCTACTCGAAAGCAGGCCACCATTTAGGTACAGTCTTGATAGCTCCAAACTGTTAATGTCAAAAGTGTAATAGACCTACCCCGGAACTCGTCAGCAAGGAGAGTAGTTCTATTAGAAATCGATTCAGAGTACTTATAAAACGATGAAAAAGTACTTTATGATGTTCAATACCGTTTGTTTCATTTTCCAATCACTTCCAGAAATTTTCGTTTTTGATCCGAAATTTTTGCGATTCCCCCCCTACGTTCATTTTTGGTCCAAAATTTTTTCGACCCCACCCACCCACCCCCGTTGCGGAATTCCGCAATCCCGCTATTCACTACGAAATTTAGTTGTGAACAAACCGAATCCTGTTGGCCTCGCATGAATCGATCCAAGCCAGTTCCAGGGTCTAATGCCTCCTTGATCTTTTTCCTATCCTCATTGCTGTTTCGAATGACATGCTGTAAGAAATTATTTAAGTTCCAAGGTGATTTGTTGACGTTTATTTATTCACTTTTCAAGTTATTGAAGCTTAGTGAAAGATGTTGGTGAAGATTCCATAGTTCACGTTTTTTTAAAGCAATTCTCTCCATGTCGTAATAATGTATAACCGAGGTATTAGGGTCGACGGGACACTCATTCAGCAGCCGGCGTAGTGGCTGTTGTAGTTTCACCCATGTGCTGTCTTATGTCACCATAAAACAGCATAAAGGTTTTTCCTTTGATGATTACTCAGTTCCGTTAATCGCTCAATTGTGCTAACGATGCGCATCCATTGGACGTAATAACTAAATAAAGAGATAAAGAAAACTGCGCACGGCTACAATATCGTCGTCGGCCGCTTTTGAAGTTCTCGTCTGCCTCGTGATGATTCTGCCATGCCCTCTCACTCTAGCCAAAAGCCCTTCCCTCTCCAGCCTCCTTACCTTGCTATCAATATTGCTTTATATGTTTTTTTAGGACGAGCGTCGACGAGGAAGATTAGTGGCCATGTATCGTTTCCAGTGATGTTTGACTTGGCTCCATTCTGCTGCAAAAATGTGGAGGTGAGTTCAGATATCGTGGGACTCAACTGACAGGAGAAGTCGTTTTAGGACAGGAGAAGTCGTTTTAGCGTAGTCGAGCGAAATGAAGATTTTTGGTAGGATGAAACTTGCTTTATTGGTATAATCACAATCCAGTGATATCGGTAACATAGTACTCAATCAAAGCCTTAAAGGGGAGAGAGAGAGCATAGAGGAGGGGAGCAGTCGAGAGCTGCTTACGCGTGCACATGCATGTAATGAGGCCAAGTGAATTTCTCTCCGAAATAGAAAGTATTTACTTATGAAATACCAGACATTCTATTCACCCGTCAATTGTTATTTCGATGATCAGAGCTCCGTTTTCTTCACAAATTAGAAATTTGACATATCTTAATGATGATGTATTAATCTCTTACTTTAGCGCCTAAGCCCAGGAGAGAAACGATTGCTCTACTCCTTGTATGGTGTAGTAGTTCATTCTGGCAGCCTCTCTGGAGGACATTATATTGCGTACGTCAAAAGTCGTCATAGATTGAAACAGGTAAATTCTCTCCATATATTTCTTCTATATATACTCCTTTAGTCGGAAAGCTCGCGTAGTTAGGCATCTTTTCTTTCATAGTCCTCACCACAAGCGCGGGACGAGCGGTGGACTATGAAACTTTTCACCGTCTGGCACGAGTGGGAAACAACTATGAAATCTCCGGTAGCACCGCCATGGCGGTAAGGGTTAAAGTCGGGCCTCAGCTGTAACCTGCACAGAAAGTCCTGGCTTGCATTTGCGTATGCGGTAGCATAGGATAGTCCAAGAATTACTTATGTTGGAGTGGACTCAAATTGAGAAGCGGGTATTGATTCAAGCGGCAGAACCGCCAGGGCGGTTTGGGCGGCGTTGGATGAGCGGAGAAAACCATCATGGTACCATCGCGCTTTACGCGCCTGCGCTGAGGAGTATGAAATATGTCTTAGTGGAAAAGTTTTCTACGGGATGTTGAGGTTTTGAGTTATTCTGGAAAAAAAATAGGGAGGAGGCGGTACCCTAGCGGCCGGTGAAGCCAATAGAAAACAGCCTCTAGGTTCCGTTTAAATGCAAGCTTAATTTTTAAGACAATAAATTCGATCTGTTATAAGCATAAAACGAAAAAAGTTTCTCTTGGTTAAATTAAGCGCTGCTCGGTGAATGAAGCCCTTTTACGTAGTTTCTTCGGCTGTTGTGTGTGAGTTCGAAGTCTGTTATTTCATTGCTTCAGGCGCACGCGTTTCTGGAATCCGCTCGAAGTACATGTGCGGACGCTCTGTCATCTCAGATTGGAACTGACCTTGAAGACCTTCGTGGAGAAACGGATTTACAGAGTGATGGGCAGTGGTATTACTGTAGTGATAGTCAAGTATTAGCTGTAGCAGAAAACCGTGTTCTTTCAGCTGAGGCTTACATTCTCTTTTATGAACGGGTGCTGTAGTTCATCTTCTAGTCTCTTTTGAATGTGGCTTTAGAGTCAAAGGCATCGTACGCGCTGAAAACCATGTCTCGTTTTTGAGTTGTTACACCCCTATAGTAACTAAAGTTCGCGAGAAGCCCCCTCGAAAACGTTAAATTTTCAAGAAAGAACAGTTTTAAAAACCTGCAAATCGTTTGGAATTCGCGCCGGCATCGACTCGGGATAGTTACGCGGATGGCGCAAGGAGCAGTTCTACAATTTGTCCATTGGCGCAGCGTTGGAAACAATTCGCCGACAACTGCAATGCACTGACTGCACTGACTTGCACTGACTAACAAAAATACTCACCTGGGCCCTGCACATCGTCCTCGCTCGTTGTGTGACGAGAAATTTCCAGTCGATAATGCCACTTTCGTCCGACGGTGCGTCAGCGTACAGTGGCATGCCCTGTACATAGCGACGCGACGTTCTGCTCAAATATTGCGAAAGTGCCAAATGACTGACGGAAGGGCCGGCCCCTTTTGACGGAATTCCTTACTTTCCACTTCCTCTATGCTCACAATGGTACATTTTTGAGCAGCCAAGCTCGTACGTTCTCACAGGGGCCCGAGGAAGGGATTGAGCATAAAAAATGGAGTGTGGATTTCAGCGCGTACGATGCCTTTAACTGTGCCGCTATTCCGACCTCAATAAGGTTCGGGTTTTACTTGCAAGTCTTTGAGAGTGTGATAATTCTTAGACATTCTATTAAGAGAGCTACTATGAAGCATATATTTTATGTCAACAAATGAAGAAGAATGAAGTTTATTCGTCATTTCTTGTGTACAGGTTGATACGCTGCATGGTTTCGATCATGGGATTCCTCCACTTCACCAAACACTAAAACTCATTAACACTCAACGGTAACACCAACGCTAGTAACATTTACTTACTAGATTGTATGACAATTTCAGTGCACCGAATTTATGACACGAAATGATTAGATCGTACAAATTAAAAACTATACATTCACCTAGCGAGGTGATCAATAGGCTAACACACGTAGTTAGTGTTCACGATGATTTTCGTCCACCAAGTTTTCCACTCAAAACAATACGTTGGCATCCAAGTGTTACCAAAATCACGAAGAAACGGCGGGAAACGCAATAAAACGTCTTATTTTAGTGGCATTATTCTCTGGCCTGAACTAGTTGTCCGACTGGATGAACATGTTCACGGTGGTTGTCACTGGTAAAAGTAGGGCTAATTAAAAATGGAAGAATATTTTAGGCAAAATAGTATCAGTTAGGGTCTGATGGAAAGTGTGGAGCAATAGAGAGTAGAGAATTGCAAAAGATGGTTTCACAAAATATTTAATTTTCACAACGAACAGTTCCTATGAGAGTAAAGCATGGGGTGAGAGTAAAGGATTTCGTGCCCTTCCTCAGATATTTGTGGGGAAATTCCCGAGGACAATAGACCTGATTTGGTGGTTAACACTCGGTCGAGGGGAGAGGAGCGAGACGACCCCCTCCCCGGAAAGGGACGTCTCGCACCTCTCCCCTCGAATTATACACAACGATAAGGCGTTCCAAACAGTCGACTCGGGGGGAGAACAAGGGAAGTTCGCTTCACGGTTGTTCCCATGGCCTTCCCCGAGCATGATGAACGAGAAAACAAAGCAGCAGTGTATACGATGAATGATGCAAACGGCCTAGTCGCGAGGTGGTCTCGCACTCCTCAAGTGGAGGGAGCAGACCTGCCACTCAAGGGCGGTGTAAGGTATCTTTGTCCAGATTACCAGGGGAGATAACAAGCTTCTCCGTAACCCTTTGCAAAGGTGAATATTTTTGGCCCTATTCCTACTTTCGAAGAACAGGAAACTGTTGCAAACGATGAGTTCCGGCCAGCCGACTTTGTGATAAACCAATGACCAATGGGTGTTGGGTTGCACAGCTTGGGGAAGACTGGCCATCGGGAGAACAAGGGAAGACCTGCTAGCCGGAGGTCCCCTCCGCCTCCCCTCGATTTGCGGGAAGTTCCCCAGTTGTTTCGAGGGAAGTCCTGCTGTCGTTCTCGGGAGCTTCCCCACGAATTTCAGAGTCAGGTTCTCGAAGTATTCAGTTGCAAGTTTCCTGAACGCCTTTTGACTCACAGGGATGGATTTGAGCCTCCCGAGCCGCTCAAATGCTGGAGTCGCCCTACTAATAAACGATAAGCGCATGCAGTTAATGTGCGAGTTTTTGCGTAGAATTTTCGAAGCTCCTTCCTTGGTACTTGATGTTCTCACCTCGACAATACACTCAGGCCAGAGACCAAACTCTGGCTTATACAGGATTTTGTGCAGGAGTATTAAGTCTTTGAACTTTCTTCTTATCAAAAGAGATTGCAAGTTGAGCTCACTATTCCTGGTTTCTGCAGATGGCATTTGTTGATAATCTCAAAATCCAAGCTTTCTGATCAATAACTTCCTTGTGAACCCGTTTTGCACCTTTTCAAGTCTAACTATGCTCTTATTTTTGTGCGGAAAGAACACCGGTGTCCCATACTCAAGAATAGGTCTCACATAGGTTTTGTAGGCTCTAAGTAGCACCGCGTTGCTTCTTGTCCCCAGTCCCCTGAATATATTATTGACGGCCACGATGGCTCTGGCAGATACCGATTCGCAGTGTTTGTCAAAACTGAGGTTTCGTGTGAGGATAAATCCCAGGTCAGTGATCTGCTCGATCTCAGTCCCTTCGACGTTGTAAGTATGACAGTTATTCGAAGAACCCAGGTGCAGAGTTTTCGTTTTTTTCCTTCGATAAAGGTAAGTCCCATTCATGAGACCAGACCGCCGTTGCGTCTATCGCTCCAGCCGCAAAGCGGCTGGAGAGGTTTGGTTCCGCCTAGGTCTTGTGATCACTTTTGCATTTTGAATTGCCGCAATGTCCTCCCTGGAGCCCGCCCGGCGAAAATTTTTTATATCGTCTGCAAACGCACAGAAATCTACTCCAAACCCACTTAATAAGTCCCCCAGCTCGTGCGTGTATATATTGAACAGAATCGGTGAAAGAACTCCACCCTGCGGAACTCCACTACACACTGGGTGATTCTGCGAATACGAAGTGTTCACTCGAACCGAAAAGGTCCTATGCTCCAAAAATGGGGTAATCCAAGAAATTATGCGCGGGTGTATGCCTACCATTGTTAGCTTTTTTTTTAGCTTATGGTGTGGGGCTTTGTCAAATGCCTTGGAGAAATCGAAAAAAAAACAACATCAATATTACTACCTTGGTCTAAAAGAGAGGTCCAGTTGTTTTGGGCTTCAATCATAGCTGTCACAGTTGACTTACCCTTTTGAAAGCCATGCTGATGGTGGGAAATAACCGAACAATTTTCGAGATGTGCTCCTATTCTTTTCTTTAAAATTTTTTCGAACAACCTAGCGAACAATGACGTTATACTAATTGGTCTGTAGTTGGAAGGCTCTGTCAATGGCGCCTTTTTAGGAAGAGGAGTGACGTAAGATAACTTCCATCGATTCGGAGCCTCACTTGTCATAAAGCTCAAGTTGAAAATGAACTCTAGCGGTCCCGCTATTTCATGAGCGAATTCCTTCACGAACATCAGAGGGATATCATCCGGCGTTCTTAAAGATGATTTCGGCCATTTCAATAGTTCAGTTATAATTTCTTCCCTATAGAACCAACAGGAATCGTACATCACCTCGAAGCTCGGGGAAACCAGCCCTGCTTGGTCCAGTGAAGGAGCTCTTGAAAATGAATGTTTGAATGTATTTGCCAAAAGTTCTGCCTTGTCCCTATCAGCCCTGAGGATATTTCCATCACACGTCTTAAGCGCCCCAATGGTTTTTTTATCGTGCATTCTGGAGTTCAAAAGCGTGTAAAATGCATTCCTATCTTCCGACTCGATGACTTTCTTCTCTATGCTATCGTTGTACTTTTTAAGCTTGCGTTCGAACTTACCATTTATGTCCTTGAACTTTGCCCAGCTAGCGGTGGTATTATATTCTTTTGCAGCAAACCATACATCTGTGCGCAACCCTTGAAACGCCTTGAGGTATGGGGGAAGTCTGCGGTGTCCGCTAGGAACCACTCAGAAGGTTGGAGCTCCCCACCCGTTAACCAAAAATCCGGTGGCGAGCAACCCTTTCCGCGGGCAGCGAGCGCAATGACAGCGGGTGGCGAGCACTCGCCGGCTGCGGCTCGCCGCCCGCCATCACTAATGCGGCGGCGCGCTCGCCATAACACAACCACCCGCTCGCCTTCCCATGGTCGCCGACGAAATGGTAGCGGTTGGCGGACACTCATCGCTTATCACTTCCTCTCGCTCGTATTAATAAACTGTCATACCCCACCCAATCGAACCTTCCAGTCACAGATTTATGATTCACAGTCGGTAAAAAATTTATTCATTATTGTGGCGATCAATATATTTACATCAACTTTCAACGTCACGCGAATGTTCAACATCGTACTATATTCAAAACCACGGTTTCACATCTAAAATCCATATCAATCATTGGTCAGCAATAAGTTATGGCATGAAGGAAAATTATGAACAATCCTATGTACGTCATTAAGCATTTGGTTCTATCCTAATAAGGGGGGGGGGCACTCAAAAATAGTTCATAGGAATGAAGTAAAGGTACTTGATATCGCTATCAATCAGTGTTATGTATAAAAATATTTCTATAGTTAGTGGTTCATTGTCGCTCGAATTCTGAGTGCCCCCCCCCTCCGTCTAGGATAGTACCAAGCATTTCTCATCGAATTATTAGTTTTTCTCCAAGAAAAAGATGAACAGATGGATCTCCAAATATCGATATAGGTTCATAGTTATGTATATTCGAACTCTACATATCCATCATCCGACGAATTAAGACATTCCGCGTGTGCGTCACATCTATTTAATTAATAGACATTCTTATTTTCGATGCAGCTATTTCAGGAAGTGCGAATAAATTATCGTCATTCTCTGGATGAGGGGAAGCCGCGACGCTGCTATGCTATCTTTACCATAGAAACAGCGCTTTTTTTCAAGAAAACACTATGGTAGAAATGAATAAACAACCACTCCGCTCCCAAGATAGCGAGATCATAGCTGCAGCCCGGCTTCCTAGAGATAGGATACAGACTAGAGTATATCAAACGAATAAAAATTTTCCAATATTCGAATAAACGAATAATTCGAAAAATTGACTCTTTCAAATATTCGAATAAACAAATTATTCGATTATTCGTTTGTTTGGCAGAATATTCGTTGCCATACTCATACTCTAATACAGACCATGTTTAGAAAATGATCAAATACTTACGTCATCAACATGGCGCATTTGCTTCATGTTTCTTCCAGTGCACACGACGGCAAGGGCTCTTCGTTTCCAACACCTTGGCTGCTTCTCGGGGTTTCATGCCGCTGAAAAAAAAAGATTTTGTAGAATTAAGTGGTACATCTAAGTAGTAGCAGAGCACTTACCCAATTAGGGATCCACTGGATCTGCCACTGTCCTCTCGAAATTGGTCTCAGACAGGACGACGTTTCGTACGGCGGCCAAACGCCATCCTTTCGGCGGACCGCGAGCGTAACAAAACTCAAAAGGGGCGGGGTTGACCCGGAAATTCCGCCGTTCTCTCCGCCATGTCTGGCGTTTGCAGCCGTTTGATGGACAATTTCCAGTCCGAAAGCTCTGGCACTCAGCCCGAGAGATGGCGCGTTCGCAGCCGTTTTGCCCGCAAGGTCTAGTCCGAAACGTTAGCCGTTTTCGCCGAAAGATCACTGGTTTGCAGCCGTCAAACGGCCGGTCCAGCCCGAAACGTTTCCCGTTTTCCCCAAAATACAACTCGTTCGCAGCCGTCAAACGGCAATTCTAGCCCGAACGGTTCTCCGTTTTCCTCGGAACTTAACTCGTTCGCAGCCGTTCCGCTGGGCAGCTAGCTCCCAGCGCAGCTAGCTGCCTTGCGAAACGAATGTTGGAACGATGGCGAACGCTGCAGTAGATGAGAATGGTGCGACAGGCAATGAGTGCATCATTCCATACACATCCTACTATTGTCCCACGATGGTACTAGAAACAAGAAATGTAATATGTTTATTACATTTTTAAACGTATAATTGAAGCAAAGCAATCAAAAGCATGAGTCCAGATATATGTAGAAGATATATCATGGCCAGAAATGTCACAGATATATCATGGCCAGAAATAGCAAGTTCAACCACATACATTACTTAGAGGCAGGGTCCGAGAAGAATTTCGATCTCAATATTTCCCGCTGAATCGGAGGATATGCTAAAGGTAATCTCAATGAACGAGCCAAAACTGCGGAAACTACGGTCTTCTTTAAGTTATTCCAGCCACCTCAGTGAAACATTTCTGGCCATGATTATCATGCTGTGAACACCGTAATCCTTTACTTTAAAGCTGTCTTTTTTTCGAAAGTAAGAACTAATAGTTTGTCAAACGTCTAGACGGTGTTCAGCTTAGCTTAGCCAGCCCAATCTATCTAATCCAAAATTCGATACTGGAAAAACTTGAACGGACCTTGCTGTCAAATAATCAATAAACTGAACATTAATAACCGCAGCGTGTCTCAGATCAACCCGATCCAAAAATAATACCAGAGGAACAGAGTCATTGGCTCAGATTCTCGGAGGGGCAAAGAAAGGCCTTCGTGTCAGTGATGAAATGGCTTCGAGGAGGCGATAGGATAATCTCAAAAAGTAACGGGGTTGCGGGCAGTGAAGACAGAGCAGGGTACAGTATAACTGTGCATAAACAAAATTTTCGAAAGAATTTCCTGAGGTTTTTTCGACATTTTTTTGTTCGTTTTAGTTCGTTCGAAATTTTGTCAAATATTTTTTTTCCAGATATCGTTCGCTTAGAATTTCGTCGAACATTTTTACGATTTTCGTTTGTTCGAATTCTTTTCTATTAAAATTTTTCGATTTTCGTTCGTTCGAAATCGAATCGTCCGAACACTAGGTTACGCTGTTTTCTAATTCCTCGAGCCGAGTTGTCGTGGGCGTGACCGAACAACTCCCCTCCTCGAATAAGTTGTGCTTGGGATCGGAGAATATACCTACATGCTCGCTACTTTACTCGAAATCGAACACGTATGGAAAATGCATTTTCTGACTAAGCGTTTTAAATAAAGCGTCTAGTCCAGTTCCGAATTAGGTCCGAAATTTATAAGAGTTTCGAAAACAAATTCCAAATTTGCGAGCGGATTTGGAAAAACTGTCCACTGTCTCGTCCCGAGCTGCTGGTTAAAAGGATTTATGAGCGCTTTTGAAACATTGCGAAAAGGTAAGTGTATTTTCGTCAAAATGCCATCATGCATTTTATGGTGTGTTTTGAAAAAATTCGGATTTTGCCCAAAAGCTGTATGCAGGGGTAATCTAGGGTGCTGAAAACGAATCTGAGGTACGTTTGTTGAAATTCCAAGGTTCTTTGTAGGTAACGGCATAGAACGGTTCAGAAAAAGAAAAGGAATATAGCGACAATGTGGCTGAGGAAGCGATGCTATAAGACTCACACGGCCTTGTCTGGAAAGATTGCATTGTTGAAAGAACAAAAAACGATTTAAAAGGATCATATCGAAGCACTAAATTTGTAGGGCGCAGCCTGTATTGAAAATCGACGGAAATGACTGTTTTAGTGGCTCAACATGGTTCACATACGATCTTTCACATTTGTTTTTTATGCTTGCCAAGGCATGAGCGTTCTTGTAAGAGCCGTACGAATCCACTTGCGCCGCTATCTCTTCCACTTTTCCAATCGTGTCTACTGCATTTAGTGAATATAAGGGTTTTCCTAGTCAGGGAGATTCATTTTGCAATTTATCGCTTACTTTTTTTTCATAATTCGATTTCTTTCTTGGTTTTTTTTTGTAAAAAAAAACTAGTCGGTAAATCGCAAATTGGATGGTTGTTGAATGAACGACTATTTGTTTTGCTTGTGGTGTTTGGTGCTTTGTTCCCTTTGCATCAAAAAGTATTTGAAAATTTTGCATTTTTTGAAAAAATTCAGAACTTACCCAAATTGGAGAAATTCCACGAACCTGTTCTGGAGCTATTATCTAGTTCTTAGAACAGTCAAATGTTTCACTGGTATGATCGATTTCGAGTTTTGATATAAGGCACGGATTAACATTTTAAAGAAAAGTTTCGGTCTCAATCAAGGCCCCAAGCAAGTACCTCCAAGAAGTTCAAACAAAAAAGCGCAAGAACCTGATCTCAATTTAATACATACCTATAAACATAGAGAGTGGTAATCAAAGGAAATGAAAGAAGTGTAATGATTACAGAAAAATCAAACAGCAATGATTAAACTTATCACGATTTCCGGAGACCAAAGTCTTTCCATCCGTTGGTCACGTCCACTACCTGAAATCAGAAAAACGTGTACTAGGCTAAGGTAACCTAGCAAAATGAGGATCACAATGCTTACCATGAATGGGGCTTTGCGTGTTTTCTCTGTAGAAACTCTAACTGCGGGCGTCAGTTCTGAAAAAGATCGATTGAATTTGAGCTCAGCTTTTGAATGTGCTCAGACTTCGCAATTAGTTTGAGGTAATTACAAAGCCGCATTCACTGAAGGTGCCGTCAAAGATCTAAGGTCTGTCCGAATGAAAATGTCCGCTCGCGCGGTCGGCGTGCGAATCGAGCTGCCGTCGCAAAGGTATTTCTCAGACTGGCCTTCCCACGGCTGCTAACAACTGACTGAGGTATGTATTATTCACTTATCCTCCAATCTTGCTACTAGTCGATTTACAAGCATCAAAAAAGCCTTCGCAACGGATGCTCGACACGCACGCCGACCGCGCGGGCGGACAGCCTCATTCGGACGGACTTCAGTTGAGCGATGGATCCTCGTTTGATACTGGTATCAGCACGCTGAAACGCGGCAAATGTTGCGATGGCGACGAAAATGTTCTAGATTATAATTGAAGGGCGGCCTTTACCGCGTTCCATATCATACAATGGAGTCATTGGTTCGAATCCACTTGATTTCGTAATATTCCAAAGCGTAGATTTAACCGTAACTCGACGTGCGGGATTTGCCGCGGCGGCGAAATTATGATCCATGTATGGCTTGGCCGCGAAATTAGCACCGCAACGATGGGGAACAAAGGGCAGGCACGGAGCTAGTACATAGCCGCTTCCTATGGCCTGGTTTATACCTGTATCGCGGAGCGACCCGACAGCATGCTTTGAATACAGGATGACGCGATATCTACCGATACTTTCCAATGACATCTCAAAGCTTCGCGCCGCGACGTTAGTGTAAACCCAGCTTATCCTTTATTGTGATGACGCGACTTTTGCCGCTCGACTACGCAAAGACCTTCACATTTCCATCGCCGATCGCCCAGACAGCATGCGGTGAATCAAAGAGAAAAAAGGGCCAAAAGTAGTTGAAAGTTTCTCGCACCCAGAAGGACGTATTCGTTTAATGAGAATAATAGAAAAAAGATTCCGAATCTCAAATTATGTGGAAAGAGATGAACAGCTATCAGCTTTCGTTTTTGAAGAGCCTCAAGCGTCTTGAACTGGCGAGGATACACACGGATGTAATCTGAAAACTCTTATGCATACCGCTTACAACGTCATACCTTACCGAGAGTATATGACGAGCAATGAAAGATTTTGGAATCAAAATTGTTAAGCCTCTGTCATAGTTTGCCGGCCGACGTCGGCCGACTCGTTATCAAATTTGATAAGTCAAGATAGATAAGATGGATAGGATAGAGTAGATAGATATTCTACATTCGATAATGGGCCGTGCGACGTCGGTCGGGCAACTGTGAAAGGGGCTTTAAATTTGGGTAGTATGTGTGCATAACAAAAAACCATATAATACATAATAATAAACGGCTAAGAGTTGACCGGTGACCGTTGACCGGTGACCGTTGACCAGAGAATGTGCGGGACTCAGGAGTGCGCTGAGCGCCGGGGAGGGTGTACAGGACCCAATTGGGGTGCGCCAAGCCCCGAGAAAACTGTGTTGGACCCAACTGGAAATGCGTCAAGCGCCGGAAAAAAGTGTGTTGGACCCAACTAGGAGTGCGCCAAGCCCCGAGAAAAGTGTGTTGGACCCAACTGGAAATGCGTCAAGCGCCGGCGAAAGTGTACGGCACCCAACTAGGAGTGCGCCGAGCGCTGGGAAAAGTGTGTGGGACCTGATGGGAGTGCGCATAGCGCCGAGAAAAGTGTACGGGACCCAACTGGGAGTGCGCTGAGCGCAGGGAAAAGTGTGTGGGACCCAAAAGTGAACGCCGGGAAAAGTGTCTTGGACCCAACTAGGAGTGCGCCGAGCGCCGGCGAAAGTGTAAGGGACCCAACTGGGAGTGCGCCGAGCGCCTGGAAAAGTGTGTGGGGCCCAACTGGGAGTGCGCAGAGCGCCGAGAAAAGTGTACGGAAGTGTGTGGCACCTAACTGGGAGTGCGCCGAGCGCCGAGAAATGTGTGTTGGACCCAACTAGGAGTGCGCCGAGCCCAGAGAAAAGTGTGTGGGACCCAAAAGTGAGTGCGACGAGCGCCAAGAAAAGTGTGTTGGACCCAACTGAAAATGCGTCAAGCGCCGGAAAAAAGTGTGTTGGACCCAACTAGGAGTGCGCCGAGCGCCGGCGAAAGTGTACGGGACCCAACTGGGAGTGCGCCGAGCGCCGGGAAAAGTGTGTGGGACCCAAAAGTGAACGCCGGGAAAAGTGTATTGGACCCAACTAGGAGTGCGCCGAGCGCCTGGAAAAGTGTGTGGGACCCAACTGGGAGTGCGCCGAGCGCCGAGAAATGTGTGTTGGACCCAACTAGGAGTGCGCCGAGCCCCGAGAAAAGTGTGTGGGACCCAAAAGTGAGTGCGCCCAGCGCCAAGAAAAGTGTGTTGGACCCAACTGGGTGTGCGCCGAGCACCGGTAAAAGTGTGTGGGACCCAACTGGGAGTGCGCAGAGCGCCGAGAAAAGTGTGTGGGACCCAACTAGGTGTGCGCCGAGCGCCGGGAAAAGTGTGTTCGACCCAACTGTGGGTGCGCCGAGCGCCGTGAAAAGTGTGCGGGACCTAAATGGGAGTGCGCCGAGCGCCGGGAAAAGTGTGTTGGACTCAACTGGGGGTGCTTCTGGCGCCGGGAAAAGTGTGCGGGACCTAAATGGGAGTGCGCCGAGCGCCGGGAAAAGTGTGTTGGACCCAACTGGGGGTGCTTCTGGCGCCGGGAAAAGTGTATTGGACCCTGCTTGGAGTGCACTGAGCGCCGTATAAAGTGTACGGTACCAACTGGGAGTGCGCCGAGCGCCGAGAAAAGTGTGCTGGACCCAACTGGGGGTGCTTCTGGCGCCGGGAAAAGTGTATTGGACCCTACTTGGAGTGCGCCGAGCGCCGATAAAAGTGTGTTGGACCCAAATGGGAAAAGTCTGTTGTACCCAACTGGGAATGCGTGTACCCAACTGGGAATGTGGGGAAAGTGTGTTGGATCTAATTTGGATCGCGCTGAACGCCGGGGAAAGTGTAGGGACACAAGCGAGAGTGCGCTGAGCGCCGGCGAAAGTGTACGGGACCCAACTGGGAGTGCGCCGAGCGCCGAGAAATGTGTGTTGGACCCAACTAGGAGTGCGCCGAGCCCAGAGAAAAGTGTGTGGGACCCAAAAGTGAGTGCGCCGAGCGCCAAGAAAAGTGTGTTGGACCCAACTGAAAATGCGTCAAGCGCCGGAAAAGAGTGTGTTGGACCCAACTAGGAGTGCGCCGAGCGCCGGCGAAAGTGTACGGGACCCAACTGGGAGTGCGCCGAGCGCCGGGAAAAGTGAGTGGGACCCAAAAGTGAACGCCGGGAAAAGTGTATTGGACCCAACTAGGAGTGCGCCGAGCGCCTGGAAAAGTGTGTGGGACCCAACTGGGAGTGCGCCGAGCGCCGGAAAAAGTGTGTTCGACCCAACAGTGGGTGCGCCGAGCGCCGTGAAAAGTGTGCGGGACCTAAATGGGAGTGCGCCGAGCGCCGGGAAAAGTGTGTTGGACTCAACTGGGGGTGCTTCTGGCGCCGGGAAAAGTGTGCGGGACCTAAATGGGAGTGCGCCGAGCGCCGGGAAAAGTGTGTTGGACCCAACTGGGGGTGCTTCTGGCGCCGGGAAAAGTGTGTTGGACCCTACTTGGAGTGCACTGAGCGCCGTATAAAGTGTACGGTACCAACTGGGAGTGCGCCGAGCGCCGAGAAAAGTGTGCTGGACCCAACTGGGGGTGCTTCTGGCGCCGGGAAAAGTGTATTGGACCCTACTTGGAGTGCACTGAGCGCCGTATAAAGTGTACGGTACCAACTGGGAGTGCGCCGAGCGCCGATAAAAGTGTGTTGGACCCAAATGGGAAAAGTCTGTTGTACCCAACTGGGAATGCGTGTACCCAACTGGGAATGTGGGGAAAGTGTGTTGGATCTAATTTGGATCGCGCTGAACGCCGGGGAAAGTGTAGGGACACAAGCGAGAGTGCGCTGAGCGCCGGAGAATGTGTGGGACCCAATTGAGGGTGCGCCGGGGAAAGTGTGCGGGACCCAAGGGGGAGTGCGCTAAGCGCCAGGGTAAGTGTGTGGGAGTGTGGGACCCAAATGTGAGTGGGCCGAGCCCCGGGAAAAGTGTGTTGGACCCAACTGTAAGTGCGCCGACGCAGTGGAAAGTTTGTGGGAACGGATTGGGTTTCCAGGAACGATAATAACTAGGTTCTCATTTGGCAATGACTCGATTATTTTATGCGTCAAAATACACGCCTGTAAGTACGCCGCGAAGCGGCGTGGGTGCGCACCTTGTTGTACGTATATTTGAGGACATTTCTTTTGAATTTACGGGATATCCGGGATTTCCGACTTCTCTAATAATTCAATGATAAGTTATTTGAGGACTTTTAAGGACGAATCAAAATTCAAGTCATTTGATTCAGTCAGCGTATAGTACAAAGTAGACATGCACATTCGACGCTAGCTTTTAATTGAACAGATAATGCGAATATCGTATTTCCGAAGAACCTTTTACAATTATTTCAACAAAGCGAAAGTAGTTCGAACAGTGTCTCTGGCAAACTCTCGGATGTAAGAAATCTCAAATAGAATGAGGCCACTCTGAAATTTCCGCTTTGATGAATGACCTCGAATATAACTTTCCATAATTCTCAGATGAACGAGTAGCTCAAATAACACTGCTTAGAAAACTTTTATTGCAGAGATAATTTGATCTACCTCCTTCAGGAACGAGAACTTGAATTGATGAGCAAAGTCAATTGAGGCCTTTCGAAGTTTTTGAATTTGAAAACATATCTGGAAAAAGACCTTTTTGAAATTGCCGACTGAATAGATGACCTAATCAATTAAAGGCAGTGTTCACGATAAAAGTCGTTTTTCTATTTTTCGGCCAATCTTGAAAACGGTCCCATGCTGATTTCAGTGATGTCCCTGGAATCGTACAAGACCCCTGGAAACGGAGTTATGGCCCCTTGAAATACAGCAAGGGAAGCATTGTGTACGAGTTGTCCGAGGCTTGTAACTCTCGTTTTTTGCAGCCGATGTGTGCGAGCTGACCTGAGTAGAGAGAGAGAGAGAAGCTGAGAATGAAAGGAAGAACGGGGCTTTAGACCGGAAACCATCGCTCATCTAACCACGAATTCAGGGAAACTGTTATAGGACGTGGGCGGAGTGGCCCAATGGGTTGGCTGGTCCACGAGATTTTTACCAACTTGTCGGCCGTATTTCGTCGCACTTTCTTTCTTGATCTTCTTAGAGAGACCCAAAGTTTACGTTTCAGCCAAAAAACGTGCAACTTTTTCTTTGTGAACACTGCCTTTAATGACAGTTCGATTAGCAGCGCTTTTCGAAGTTTACCAATTATTAAATGATTGCGAAAATCTGCTAGATGTTGGTAGAGCCAAATCCAAAATGTCACTGGTTTTCATTCGGTTAACCGAATAAAGCTTTTAGATTCTTGGATTTGGCTCTACTAACACCTAACAAACACTAACGAGTAACCATGTCAAGATTTACAGAAAGTCGTACATAAAACTTCGAAAATCTGTCCACTGTTCGATTCAAATGAATATTACTGAAAGTTTAGGTTCCTGGCAAAAGTAAAGATTTGGCATGGTCACAAAAATATACTCAGCAAAAAAGGGAAGATAAAGAAAAATGGAAAAAAAGTTTTGAAATATTCCTGAGAACGATTTGGCGTAGAATAATTTGTTTTTCGGGAAATGAAGTGAAATAGTTGAAAGTATGATTTGGCAGTCGAGTTTGAACCAACTATTGATAAGAGTTGTGCAGAACGAGAGATCGCCTTGTCTGTGCTTATCCGTAGAACATATCAAAGCGAAATCACGCGTGTTGATTTTGCTTCACCTAATACGTGAAGATCGCCGCATTACAGCTCCCGAAAAAGTTTCGATGCTTCCCATTCCACGCGTGATTTCGCTTTGATATGTTCTACGGATAAGCACAGACAAGGCGATCTCACGTTCTGCACAACTCTTATCAATAGTTGGTTCAAACTCGACTGCCAAATCATACTTTCAACTATTTCACTTCATTTCCCGAAAAACAAATTATTCTACGCCAAATCGTTCTCAGGAATATTTCAAAACTTTTTTTCCATTTTTCTTTATCTTCCCTTTTTTGCTGAGTATATTTTTGTGACCATGCCAAATCTTTACTCTTGCCAGGAACCTAAACTTTCAGTAATTTCATTTATTTTTCCTAAAGGTTTCCTTTCTGACATGATTTATGCCTGGTGGTGTTAGATCAAAGTAAACCCACTGACGTCATGCGCACTCCATTTGATACCCTGCGCACTTTCTATGACGTCCTGCACACGCCCACTGATGTCCTGCACCCTTCCACTGATGTCCTTCACACTTTCTATAAGGTGCTGCACACTCCCACTATAGTCCTGCACTCTCTCACTGATGTCCTGCACACTTTCTATGACATCCTGCACCCTTCCACTGATGTCCTGCGCAATTTCTGTTACATCTTGCACACTCCCACTGATGTCCTGCACACTTTCTACGGCGTTCTTCGCACACCCATTTGGGTCCCGCACACTTTCTACGGCGTCCGGCGCACTCCCACTTGGGTCCCGCACACTTTCTACGGCGTCCTGTACACTCTCATTTGGGTCCTACACACTTTCTAGGGCGTTCTGCGCACACCCAGTTGGGTCCCGCACACTCTCTACGGCGTCCGGCGCACTCCCACTTGGGTCCCGCACACTTTCTACGGCGTTCTGCGCCCACCCATTTGGGTCCCGCACACTTTCAACGGCTTCCGGCGCATTCCCACGTGGGTCCCGCACACTTTCTACGGCGTCCGACGCACTCTCGTTTGGGTCCCGCACACTTTCTACGGCGTCCGGCTCACTCTCATTTGGGTCCCACCCACTTTCTAGGGCGTTCTGCGCACACCCATATGGGTCCCACACACTCTCTATGGCGTCCGGCGCACTCCCACTTGGGTCCCGCACACTTTCTACGGCGTTCTGCGAACACCCATTTGGGTCCCGCACACTTTCTACGGCGTCCGGCGCACTCCCACGTGGGTCCCGCACACTTTCTACGGCGTCCGGCGCACTCTCATTTGGGTCCTACACACTTTCTAGGGCGTTCTGCGCACTCCCACGTGGGTCCCGCACACTTTCTACGGCGTCCGGCGCACTCTCATTTGGGTCCTACACACTTTCTAGGGCGTTCTGCGCACACCCATTTGGGTCCCACACATTTACTACGGCGTTCTGCGCACACCCATTTGAGTCCCTCACACTTTCTACGGCGTCCGGCGCACTCCCACTTGGGTCCCGCACACTTTCTACGGCGTCCGGCGCACTCTCATTTGGGTCCCACACACTTTCTACGGCGTTCTGCGCACACCCATTTGGGTCCCGCACACTTTCTACGGCGTCCGGCGCACTCCTACTTTGGTCACACACATGTTCTACGACGTCTTTCGCACTCCTGCTGGGGTCCCGCACAGTATCTACGGCGTTCTGTCGCGCTCTTCTGAGTCACACCGTGCGGCGTTTCAAAAAGTACTTCCGAGATCCCGCCGTATTGATTGAAGCGTTGCCCCGTCAAATCCTGAGCAAAAGCCTATCAGTAACAGTGTTTATTTCACTAGTTCATTTTTACGAATAAGCAAACGTCGGTTGGTTTTTAATAACATGTTTACGTGTTTTTGTCTTTCTTTACCCTCAAATTTGAGGTTCCGCAAAAATTGAGCTACCAACTTCAAAATTTGACAGGAGCTAGGTGCAAACAAAACCAGCTTCCTGGCCAAAAATGAGCACTCTAGCTCAACGATAAGAGTTCCAACAAGATCGTGAACGCCAACTGAAAAAAAAAGGAGATGAACATTTTTTCGACCAAAATGACGTGGTTTTGACACTTTTTCTCGAATCTCAGGTAACCATTCCGGACCATTCTTTGAACAGTTATTCACCTTTCTAAAGTGTATTAAATGCGAAAAGAACGGTCTTTCTACGTTTGCTCTGGACCCTGATACTGAGATCAAGGGGTTGCGCGATGGCGAATCAAAGCCAAATCTGGGGTGGTAGTAAACCTGCCAAACTACGATGTTACCCAAGACTTTTAACATCAATGTTAACTGAGAGGTTATTAGTATTGACTAACATCGGTGTACTAAAATCTAGGGCCGAAATAAAGCTACTATGAAAATCTTAGAGTTAAACTTCAAAGTTACTACGCTTTAACTACCTTCTTACCTCCCTCGAAACTCTCAACCGCGAACATTGGTGTTCGCTAATGAATCGGCGCTCTCCACAGGCCAACGGTGAGGCACTGCGCCTATTGAGGAGTGCGCTAGACGGCGATGGCGGGTTAGGGTGAAAAGTATACATTCCATCCGACGGAGTCGGTTTCGGATATCCGGGTCGGATAATCCGATCGGATAATTATCCGAAATCCGATCCGACGTCAAAATGGCGATTTCGGATTGATCCGAAATCCGATCAGACGGAAAAACACGATATCCGAAATATCCGATATCCGAAAAAGTGAAAATTGAAGGATCCGATCAGAAAACCAGATAATCGGATAGAAAAACGGTTGAAACGGATAATCGATCGGATCGAAATCGGATGAAAATCGGATAATTTCGGATGAAAATCGGATAATTTCGGATAAAACCAAATAGATTTGCGTTCATTTTACTCAATTCAACACTCGCGCCCTGAAGGTAATTCCTGACCCACTGCTCACTGTTTCTGTCTTGTTCGAAATTCGAAATCAAACGGCTTGTACCATAAATATAGAGCAAACAGGGTTGTAGGTCTCACCGGACATGAAGATAGATGCAATGAATCATGTCCAACACGTTGACAATCAGGGCATTTATCGGGGACTGACTGGTCAATCCTCTGTGCGTAGGCCTTCACGTAGGTAGAATGACCGTATCGAAGACCTGCTAGGATGGTTCGAGTACGCCTGAGCAGGTAAGCTTCACTATCATCGACTAGAGGAGGCACACCGCCATATACGGGATTGGGCTGAGCAGTCACTATTCTGTCATGAAACGTGTGTACTGAGCCATCTGTGGTCCTCTACGCGAGTGCTCGGAGGTTTCGAAACATGCAGTACCATGGTTCTATACGTTTTACGCAGAACTTCCTTTGTGCTGCCCCAGGCGGTGCCAGCAATTGCACGCAGAATGTTGTAGCGTGACTTGGCTGCAGCAGCACGTGCTTTACTACTAAGACTTTCTACACGTACCATTGCATTCGCCTCACTGAGAGGAACACGAAAACTACCAGAAAACACATTCCGTCGATTTTAAAGTGATTTACCGCGATGCGGCGTTTTAAGAGCGCATAAAAAGGCCCCAAAACGCTTTTTTTGCAAAAAAAAGTGCGCGGTACTGTAGAGAGGGATCCAGGAAGGATGTTTTACTCCTGTACTTGAATCTGACAAAATCCCAATCTTCCATTCAGTGGCGGAGAACCGAAGCGTGTCATCCTTCGTCACGATTCTATGAGCACTCGTACCCGCCGCTAGCTTAGGTAACGTCGGAATGGATCCTGAAGAGACCTCGCGCTCACTGTTGAAGGTTGGCGCAAACTCGGTGCCATATGCTATAACATATTTGCACCGAGTTTGCGCCAACCTCCAATGGGGAACGCTAAGTCTTTTCAGATGTTAGTCGTATATCTGTCAAACAAGCCCACTTAGCAAAACAACTTTGTAAAAAATATCAAACCTCTCGGTCACTAACTATTCGTATTTTGAAAGGGGAGGGAAACTGTGGGTGTTGTGAAGTCAACCGCCTCTTTCCGGACGCTAACATTGAAAAGAGCGGCCGAAATGATTCCTGGAACTTGTGCTCGAACTTTTCTATGTTTCGTGCTGTGTACGGCCAGAGCATTTTGCTTACGCCTCATTTTGGTTACCTCGGAAGGTTTCTGGTTTCCACTGTTGAAATTCCTAAGCGAGCAGCGGCGTGCCGCGGCCGACTCCGTTGCGAGGAATGCGGCCTCAAATATTCAATTGCCTAGGATTCGCTACATTACATTCCAATTGTCAGACCTCTAAATTTTCTCTGTACTGACATGTAGTCATCGAAAAGTATGGGCGCAGTGAGGTCAAATCCGATTATGATAAAGCTGACTTGGATAGTGACGATCCACTTTCGGAGAGGAAGATTTGTCGGAAGACGACACCGAAATAGTCGACTGAACGGTGTCTTTAAATGCGCTGTATGATTAAAGCTACCATATCAGTCTAAGATCTCCAAATATGTCTTGTTTTATGGTCACCACGATAGTTTGTTGTAATTTTTTTTCCAATCTGGGGTGGAATTCACGAAACGCTAACCACGTTTCAACCATGGCTAGCGTAGCCATGGCTATGCACATCGTGTGCAAATCGATTAGCCTCAAACCATGGCTGAAACGTGGTTAACGTTTCGTGAATTCCAGCCCTGAAGGTTTACTAGTACCGGTTCAACTTCTCATGTCAACTATTGCTTTAAAATTTCCCAAAACCGGTGTTTTGTTTGTTTCAACGAATAATATATGAAGATTATATTTGGCTTTAGAATTGTATTTGCTTTAATACACGGAGTTGACTCTTCGGTACTACTGAAAATTTTTCCTATCCGTTTTTTCATCCGAATCATCCGGTGGATCCGATTTTATCCGGTCGGATATCCGATATCCGATCCGGTCAAAAATTCTCGTTTCGGATAGGATCCGTTATCCGAAATTCTCGTTCGGGCCAGTATCCGTTTTATCCGATGAGTCGGTTTTGCAAAATCGGGAGTATCCGAAATTCCGATCCGACGCGATTTTGGCCATCGGATGGAATGTATAGTGAAAAGTCCTCGAGAGGACTTTTTAGCCTAACCCACCAACTCCGGGTTCATCATCCATCATCAATGAAGCCGTGATTGGGCCAAGAACTGTCCGAATACACGTCAACTCCCCAACGGCTGGCGCAAAATTCGTCATGGCTAGTGATGACGCGATCAATAGTCCAGTATTCCCATTCTCTGATTGATCAACGAAGACAAATCCAGCTGACTGTTTGGCCCAAGATTGTTCTTTTTTTGCCTAGCTGTCGTGTTTTGCGTGCACGATTCTCTTGTTACATGTTTATTTTTGGTCTGAAAGAACATTGCAAATTTAATTAAAACTGTCCTCTCAAACTAACAGCTGTTCCAGAATGCGCTGGAAGGCGGATTTTAAAGTTTTTATTTTTTCGATTTTGGGTTGTGTCTTTTTGTTTCGTCTTTGTTTATCAAAAGTTTGCTTGTGTCTTTTATCGTGACCCTGTACCTTCTGTTTTCTTAGGTAGGTTTGAGAAAAAACACACATTTCTCCCTCTCGCTGATAAATTTAATTCAATTGTAGAGCCATGATATTCGATTTTTGAACATTCGGCCAACTCAAGTGTATGGAATACGAATATCCCGCAGTCGAAAGTTTGCCGAGCACTGATACTGGGCTATTCGATTTTTCTTCAATTTTTTTTCCAATTTTCGTGAGAATTTCCCTAATATTAATCTGAAACCAATGCAGGACAATTTTCCGTGTTCATACATCTATCCGAAAGAATTTTACATAGAATATTATTCGTTCAATTACTCGGCTCGGTCCCATGTCTAGTATTTACTCTCCTTGTGTGTATAGTTGATGCTAGCAACCACAAAGAGCAGAAAGTACCAGAATTTTTGTTTGCGGAATCATTATACTTAAAGCAGTTATGTCCCGATGTGTGTGTGTGTGTGTGTGTGTGTGTGTGTATGTGTGTGCATGTGTCCCGCATATCCTAGGAATTGCCGATCAAAACTTGTATGAAATGGTACCAACATTTAGGTGGGTGCGACATTTATCGATTACCAAAAAATCAGCCCGAGTCACCTCTTACGTGCCTCGGGGCAACCGAGTTTGTCCGTGGAGCGCACTTTTGGCCGTGGGTCATGATAACTTCTGCGCGTCGTTTAGCGATGCAAAAAATGCAGGGCGTCATAAAAGGTGGCGCAGGACCCCAGTAAGGGTGTGCAAGACGTCATAGAAAGTGTGCAGGACCCTAATCGGAGTGTGCAGGACGTCATAGAAAGTGCGCAGGTCCTAAGTTGGAATGGGCAGGACCTCAGCGGAAGTGTGCAGGACGTCATAGAAAACGTGCAGGACCCCCAGTGAGAGGTGTGCAGGGCGTCATAGAAAGTGTGCAGGACCACAGTGGAGTGTGCAGGGCGTCATATAAAGTGTGCAGGACCCCAGTGGGAGTGTGCAAGACGTCATAGAAAGTGTGCAGGACCCCAGTGAGGGTGTGCAGGGCGTCATAAAGGTGTGCAGGACCCCAGTGAGGGTGTGCAAGACGTCATGGAAAGTGTGCAGGACCCCTGCGGAAGTGTGCAGGACGTCATAGAGAGTGTGCAGGACCCCAGTGGGAGCGCGCAAGACGTCATAGAAAGTGTGCAGGACCCCAGTGGGGTGTGCAGGGCGTCATAAAAAGGTGTGCAGGACCCCAGTGAGGTGTGCAGGACGTCCTAGAAAGTGTGCAGGACCCTAATCGGAGTGTGCAGGACGTCATAGAAAGTGCGCAGGTCCTAAGTTGGAATGGGCAGGACCTCAGCGGAAGTGTGCAGGACGTCATAGAAAACGTGCAGGACCCCAGTGAGAGTGTGCAGGGCGTCATAGAAAGTGTGCAGGACCACAGTGGGAGTGTGCAGGGCGTCATATAAAGTGTGCAGGACCCCAGTGGGAGTGTGCAAGACGTCATAGAAAGTGTGCAGGACCCCAGTGAGGGTGTGCAGGGCGTCATAAAAGGTGTGCAGGACCCCAGTGAGGGTGTGCAAGACGTCATGGAAAGTGTGCAGGACCCCTGCGGAAGTGTGCAGGACGTCATAGAGAGTGTGCAGGACCCCAGTGGGAGCGCGCAAGACGTCATAGAAAGTGTGCAGGACCCCAGTGGGGGTGTGCAGGGCGTCATAAAAGGTGTGCAGGACCCCAGTGAGGGTGTGCAGGACGTCCTAGAAAGTGTGCAGGATCCTAATCGGAGTGTGCAGGACGTCATAGAAAGTGCGCAGGTCCTAAGTAGGAATGTGCAGGACCCCAGTGGGAGTGTGCAGGACGTCATTGAATGTGTGCAGGACCCCAACGGGAGTGTGCAGCACGTCACAGAAAGTGGTAGGGCGCAGTTCGTCATAGAAAGTGTGAAGAACCCTAACGGGAGTGTGCAGGACGTCATAGAGAGTGCGCAGGTCCCAAGTTGAAGTGTGCAGGGCGTCATAGAAAATGCACAGGTCCCGAGTGGGAGTGTGCAGGTTATCAAAAGTTAGCAGGACCGCAGTGGGAGTGTGCAGGACGTCACCAAGAGTGTAGAATTTGAAAAAGTTTTTTCAATTATTTAATGCTAAATCTTAACCTTTTGTGGAGAATAAATAGATAGGAAAACATGAATCTTGAGAAGCGTGCGACGCATTTTGAGATTGACGCAGAACTCCTGAGACATTTTCTTGCCAGTTTTAAGATACAAGCAGCAGCTCCACTTCCGCACCTTCTTTGTTCGCCACTCATTGCAACCGCTCAGTCATTTCGAATCCCTAACTTCCAAAAACCAGTTTTATATATGTTGCAAGTCTGAGCTTATCAAAATCTGCACCACAAAAACATAAACAACCACCTACTAATTTCATTCATTGAGAACAAGGGCTTGATGTTGGTCAATTAGGGTAACATCATATAATATGAGAATGCATTTTTCCTTATCATGATAGAGACGGTGAAGCGAGAATAATCGCTTGTGAACTTTACAAATTGGAAGAAAGGGCAGTGGGTAGCGACGTAGCAACCGACGATTTACCGCTGGCTTCTTATGTTTTGCTTTATGATCCTACATTTTGATACCCCCACGGCCTGCTGTAAATGTACGGCTCCCTACTCTGCTCAGGAGAGTCCATACGTACAGCAACTTTCGGGTAGACGGTAGTCAGTCACCACCGTTCTAACAAACTATGTAATCCGTGTCAGGTAGTTGGCTCACGCAAAAGTTTCTGTGAGCGAAAACTTCGCTAGGTCTCGCTAGTGTCTATTATTCATGTTCACCTTGAGAGTGAGGTTTTATTCTTACAGACTACTTTTTAAATGAAATTCTTCCCGAAACAATTTTCAAATTCCGTAAAATGTGGTTACTGCGAAGCGAAAGCGACAGACTGTGTGTTTTCTCTGTCCTTTTTCCTTTTACAGTCTGAGAAAACAAATGTTACAAGGCAAAGACAAAAGTTAATCTGTAAAAAAGGGGTCTCCCAAGCAAAAGTGGTTTGGTTCGCGTTACAAACGTTTCAACTAAAAGGGAACAATAGGGAAGTGGAATGAGGAGAGTGTACAAAAAATGAACAATATCCTCTAAAAACTCTTTTCTTGGTCGAAACTTCTAAACAGCGGAAACAAACCGTTGCGGTTCTGTATGAGGAAGCGATATATAAATATTTTATCGGCACTCACATAATCAAAGTCCTTTATGCAGCCAAAAGCGCTTCCTCATAGAGAACCGCAACGGTTTGTTTCCGCTGTTTAGAAGTTTCGACCAAGAAAAGAGTTTTTAGAGGATATTGTTCATTTTTTGTACACTCTCCTCATTCCACTTCCCTATTGTTCCCTTTTTGTTGAAACGTTTGTAACGCGAACCAAACCACTTTTGCTTGGGAGACCCCTTTTTTACAGAATCGTTCACTTTTTCTTGATATTACGCAGTAATATCCCATGCAAGAATTTCGAACAAAAACCTCTTCATCTCCCCGTTAGATCAGTCCTCGTTCTGTGATCACAAGAATCAATGACCCAACCTGGTATAAAACTATCTCAGAAAAATCACCCGATGTGGCTTGCGCGACCGATGTTCACATGATATAAGCTAATAAATGAGTGATATCCATGATATCGTTTTACATAATTCATTCATGTTGATCGCGTCAGCCACAGCTGGCTACACCGGGTGTTATTTGCAACCTTCATGTTTTTCATTCGTATCGAACGGGTCGGCCACGGTGATTCTCTCAACCAACTCTGACAGGGGCCTTAGGCCCCGGTGATAGTTGGTCGCTCAGACGTAGCCAGCCCGGTCGATAATCATGAAAGCCTGCTGGCCTACAGCCGGATGCAGAATCTGCCCGCAGTTCTTCGCTTGGGAATGAAACTACATAACTCAAAACCTGCACAGTCAGAAACTACCTTCCATTCCATTTGGACACTTTCACATTAGTGGAACAAAGCAGTTTTCCATACTCATTATTTCGTTTCCTCCGCCCCATTCCTTCGCAGAACAGCCGCTTCGATTCGATGAATTTGATATGAAAAAGCTCTGCTGAGCTGCGAATGGAGATAGCTCTAACAATTTGTTTTTGAACTTAGATGCTGATAAGCAAGTACCATTTATTGCAGAAAAAACAGTAGGCTGGTGAAGAAGAATGAGCGAGCACTCAGAATGGGGTTGGGTGAATAGATTAAGCGCGTTACGAAACAGAAGAGCAGCCTGGCGACATGACCTACATAATATCTCAAGCTTTCTGCACGCTATGCTTGTCATCAGCACACTTTTAAAAAAGTTTTCAAGGTGTTCTCGGACTCCTTTGCAAATTCCGATGCATCCAGCACACTATCTCAGACGGCTAGCGCAAAGCTCAAAACTCTTGCTCATTCTTTTGGGTAACCTGCACAAATTTCCGGATGACCAGTGACGGGTCCGGGACTCCTAATCACTCTACGGGGTGTCCTGCACAATTTCTCGGATGACCAGCAATGGGTTCCGAGCACCCGCCCACTCTCCGGGTTTCCACGACGTCCCGATGACGTCATAAGAAGCTCGAACCACTTTTCACGACGTCCCGATGACGTCTTCAGAAGCCCGAAGCACTTTTCCCGACGTCCCGATGACGTCATCAGAAGCCCGAAGCACTTTTCACGACGCCCCGCTGACTTCATCAGAAGCCCGAAGCACTTTTGCGACTATCATAGACGGGGAGAGGGGCACCCACGATTTGCTCGTGAAAATGAATGGAAAACCTGACAAAAGATGTTCGATGCTGCTATCAATCATTGTTGTTGATGAAGTTCTGTGGAAATACTTCGATTGATAGCGTTACATATCGGTCGTTCATTCCATTTCTGACTTTAATCTTGAGTGCCCCCTCCCCGTCTAGGATAGTCCCGCACTTTTCAAGACGTCCCGATGGCGTAATCAGCAGCCCGAAGCACTTTTCACGACGCCCCGCTGACGTCATCAGAAGCCCGAAGCACTTCTGACGATGTCGTGATGACGTCATAAGAAGCTCGAACCACTTTTCACGACGTCCCGATGACGTCTTCAGAAGCCCGAAGCACTTTTCCCGACGTCCCGATGACGTCATCAGAAGCCCGAAGCACTTTTCACGACGCCCCGCTGACTTCATCAGAAGCCCGAAGCACTTTTGCGACTATCATAGACGGGGAGAGGGGCACCCACGATTTGCTCGTGAAAATGAATGGAAAACCTGACAAAAGATGTTCGATGCTGCTATCAATCATTGTTGTTGATGAAGTTCTGTGGAAATACTTCGATTGATAGCGTTACAGATCGGTCGTTCATTCCATTTCTGACTTTAATCTTGAGTGCCCCCCGTCTAGGATAGTCCCGCACTTTTCAAGACGTCCCGATGACGTCATCAGAAGCCCGAAGCACTTTTCACGACGCCCCGCTGACGTCATCAGAAGCCCGAAGCACTTCTGACGATGTCGTGATGACGTCCTCAGGAGCCCGAAGCACTTTTCACGACGTCCCGATGACGTCTTCAGAAGCCCGAAGCACTTTTCGCGACGTCCCGACGACGTCATCAGAGACCCGAAGCACTTTTCACGACGCCCCGCTGACGTCATCAGAAGCCCGAAGCACTTTTGGGACTATCATAGACGGGGAGGGGGGCACCCACGATTTGCTCGTGAAAATGAATGGAAAACCTGACAAAAGATGTTCGATGCTGCTATCAATCATTGTTGTTGATGAAGTTCTGTAGAAATACTTCGATTGATAGCGTTACAGATCGGTCGTTCATTCCATTTCTGACTTTAATCTTGAGTGCCCCCCCACCCCTCCCGTCTAGGATAGTCCCGCACTTTTCAAGACGTCCCGATGACGTCATCAGGAGCCCGAAGCACTTTTCACGACGTCCCGATAACGTCATCAGAAGCCCGAAGCACTTCTGACGATGTCGTGATGACGTCCTTAGGAGCCCGAAGCACTTCTGACGATGTCGTGATGACGTCCTCAGGAGCCCCAAGCACTTTTCACGACGTCCCGATGACGTCATCAGAGACCCGAAGCACTTCTCAAGACGTCCCGATGACGTCATCAGAAGCCCGAAACACTTTTGGGACTATCATAGACGGGGAGGGGGCACCCACGATTCGCTCGTGAAAATGAATGGAAAACCTGACAAAAGATGTTCGATGCTGCTATCAATCATTGTTGTTGATGAAGTTCTGTAGAAATACTTCGATTGATAGCGTTACAGATCGGTCGTTCATTCCATTTCTGACTTTAATCTTGAGTGCCCCCCCCCCGTCTAGGATAGTCCCGCACTTTTCAAGACGTCCCGATGACGTCATCAGAAGCCCGAAGCACTTTTCACGACGCCCCGCTGACGTCATCAGAAGCCCGAAGCACTTCTGACGATGTCGTGATGACGTCCTCAGGAGCCCGAAGCACTTTTCACGACGTCCCGATGACGTCTTCAGAAGCCCGAAGCACTTTTCGCGACGTCCCGACGACGTCATCAGAGACCCGGAGCACTTTCACGACGCCCCGCTGAGGTCATCAGAAGCCCGAAGCACTTTTGGGACTATCATAGACGGGGAGGGGGGCACCCACGATTCGCTCGTGAAAATGAATGGAAAACCTGACAAAAGATGTTCGATGCTGCTATCAATCATTGTTGTTGATGAAGTTCTGTAGAAATACTTCGATTGATAGCGTTACAGATCGGTCGTTCATTCCATTTCTGACTTTAATCTTGAGTGCCCCCCCGTCTAGGATAGTCCCGCACTTTTCAAGACGTCCCGATGACGTCATCAGAAGCCCGAAGCACTTTTCACGACGCCCCGCTGACGTCATCAGAAGCCCGAAGCACTTCTGACGATGTCGTGATGACGTCCTCAGGAGCCCGAAGCACTTTTCACGACGTCCCGATGACGTCTTCTGAAGCCCGAAGCACTTTTCACGACGTCCCGATGACGTCATCAGAGACCCGAAGCACTTTTCACGACGCCCCGCTGACGTCATCAGAAGCCCGAAGCACTTTTGGGACTATCATAGACGGGATGGGGGGGCACCCACGATTCGCTCGTGAAAGTGAATGGAACACCTGCCAAAAGATGTTCGATGCTGCTATCAATCATTGTTGTTGATGAAGTTCTGTAGAAATACTTCGATTGATAGCGTTACAGATCGGTCGTTCATTCTATTTCTGACTTTAATCTTGAGTGCCCCCCCGTCTAGGATAGTCCCGCACTTTTCAAGACGTCCCGATGGCGTAATCAGCAGCCCGAAGCACTTCTGACGACGTCCCGATGACGTCATCAGAAGCCCGAAGCACTTTTCACGACGTCCCAATGACGTCATCAGAAACCCGAAGCACTTCTGACGATGTCGTGATGACGTCCTCAGGAGCCCGAAGCACTTTTGACGACGTCCTGATGACGTCATCAGGAGCCCGAAGCAATTTTCACTACGTCCCATTGACGTCATCAGAATCCCGAAGCACTTTTCACGACGTCCCGATGACGTCATCAGAAGCCCGAAGCACTTTTCACGACGTCCCAATGACGTCATCAGAAGCCAGAAGCACTTCTGACGATGTCGTGATGACGTCCTCAGGAGCCCGAAGCACTTTTCACGACGTCCCGATGACGTCATCAGAAGCCCGAAGCACTTTTGACGACGTCCCGATGACGTCATCAGAAGCCCGAAGCACTTTTCGCAATGTCCAGATGACGTCATCAGAAACCCGAAGCATTTTTCACGATCTCCCGATGACGTCATCAAGAGCCCTAAGCACTTTTCACGTTGTCCCGATGACGTCATGAGGAGTCCGAAGCACTTTTCACGACGTTCCGATGACGTCATCAGAAGCCCGAAGCACTTTTCACGACGTCCCAATGACGTCATCAGAAGCCCGAAGCACTTTTCACGACGTCACGATGACGTCATCAGGAGCCCGAAGCACTTCTGACGACGTCACGATGACGTCATCAGAATCCCGAAGCACTTTTCGCGATGTCCAGATGACGTCATCAGAAGCCCGAAGCACTTTTCACAACGTCCCAATGACGTCATCAGAAGCCCGAAGCACTTTTCACGACGTCCCAATGACGTCATCAGAAGCCAGAAGCACTTTTCACGACGCCCCGCTGACGTCATCAGAAGCCCGAAGCACTTCTGACGATGTCGTGATGACGTCCTCAGGAGCCCGAAGCAATTTTCACTACGTCCCATTGACGTCATCAGAATCCCGAAGCACTTTTCACGACGTCCCGATGACGTCATCAGAAGCCCGAAGCACTTTTCACAACGTCCCAATGACGTCATCAGAAGCCAGAAGCACTTCTGACGATGTCGTGATGACGTCCTCAGGAGCCCGAAGCACTTTTCACGACGTCCCGATGACGTCATCAGAAGCCCGAAGCACTTTTGACGACGTCCCGATGACGTCATCAGAAGCCCGAAGCACTTTTCGCAATGTCCAGATGACGTCATCAGAAACCCGAAGCATTTTTCACGATCTCCCGATGACGTCATCAAGAGCCCTAAGCACTTTTCACGTTGTCCCGATGACGTCATGAGGAGTCCGAAGCACTTTTCACGACGTTCCGATGACGTCATCAGAAGCCCGAAGCACTTTTCACGACGTCCCAATGACGTCATCAGAAGCCCGAAGCACTTTTCACGACGTCACGATGACGTCATCAGGAGCCCGAAGCACTTCTGACGACGTCACGATGACGTCATCAGAATCCCGAAGCACTTTTCGCGATGTCCAGATGACGTCATCAGAAACCCGAAGCATTTCTCACGATCTCCCGATGACGTCATCAAGAGCCCGAAGCACTTTTCACGATGTCCCGATGACGTCATGAGGAGCCCGAAGCACTTTTCACGACGTCCCGATGACGTCATCAGAAGCCCGAAGCACTTTTCACGACGTCCCAATGACGTCAACAGAAGCCTGAAGCATTTTCACGACGTCACGATGACGTCATCAGGAGCCCGAAGCACTTCTGACGACGTCACGATGACGTCATCAGGAGCCCGAAGCACTTTTGACGACGTCCCGATGACGTCATCAGAAGCCCGAAGCACTTCTGACGATGTCGTGATGACGTCCTCAGGAGCCCGAAGCACTTTTCGCGATGTCGTGATGACGTCATCAGAAGCCCGAAGCACTTTTCATGACGTCCCGATGATGCCATCAGAATCCCCACTCACCTACAAATCGATCACTTACCACCCTACGCACCCCCTACCAACTTACCTGTCTGCCAAGTTGATTGCCTTCGACCATTGGCAGTGGCTATTAGCAGTGAGGACTGAAAAGCGTGACGGCCCACGGCCTACGGCCCACGGCCTACGGCCTACGGCTCACGGCCCACGGCGCACACCATGAAATTTTCTTAAGCTTTCGGGCTCACAACTTTGTTATTTGTGAACCGATTTTGTTGAAATTCGGACAGCAGGTGTATTCTGGACCCCTTCGCTTATATCCAGAAGGAAATCTTCAGAAATTTAGTTTCAAAGATTCTATAAACTATTTTATAAAAATCAAAGTGATCACAAGGCCTAGGCAAAACCAAACCTCTCCAGCCGCTTCGCGGCTGGAGCGATAGTAAAGTTGTAGTGAACGCAGACAAAAAAAACAAATCCGAACTTCCACAATAGAAACTTCAAAATTCTGCTTTTCATAAATTCTGGAAAATCTATTCTTTCGGAGAATTTTTTCGGCCACTTCTACCTCATATCGTAGCTGTCCTTAGATCTGAAGACATCACCAAGGAAGGTGGAGAACGCAGAACATGAAAGCTGGACAAAGCAAGAACAAACAGAGAAAAATCTATCAGCTGAACGGACCGGTCAATGAAAGCGTGAATATAATATTTGACAAGAAAGTGTGACTTTCATTAAATGTATGCTAAACACAGTGTGAACTATACTTAGTATCCGAATCACTCCTTTTCGGATATTCGACCGGATATCCGAGATTCGGATAGTCCGATATCCGAAAATTCGAAAAAAAACGCATTATCTGAATCGGAACAATATCCGGGAAGTTTAAAATCGGCATTATCTGAATCGAACCATTATCCGAAGGGTCGAAAATTCGGATAAATTCGGATAAAATTCGGGTAAAATTTCGGATAAAATCGAATAATTTATGGATAAAACCAGATAAAAATGCACTAGGCCACGCCCATTTTTCCGTACAGCCTTCTATTCAGTACATCAACCCAGGATTTTCCTCCTCCTTCTGAAATCGGATGAGTCGTTGCGGCGCCGAAAAATGGACGTGGTCAAGTGAGATGAGCAAGTGGCTAGTTTTTTTGCGTAGAAGTTTTTCTGTATAGTTGCTTTGCAGACTTTTTACTTGCTAGTTTTCCTGAAAAACCTGCGTATGGATATTAATGTGCCTTTTATTAATATGCATACATGAAGATTGAAGTTTGTATGTGAACATGCTGTAAGTGCAATGAAGTACTACTATTTGCTCAATTACGGATGTTTTCATAGGCTTGCCTTGAGTCGATCTCTGAATCGATCCATTATCCGAAAAATTGAAAAAGCGCATTATCTGAATCGAACCAATATCCGGAAAATTTAAAATCGGCATTATCCGAATCGATCCATTATCCGAAAAAATATCTTCGGATGACAAGTATATCGTGAACACGAGAAGAGAGAGAGAGTGTGCGCTAAGCAAAAACTGATTTCCACTCTCGTCATTGTTAAAGCTACTGCTTCCCTCACAGGTGTTAATGCGTTTAAAGCACGGTTAAAGAAGGTAGGAGAGCATATCAGCAGCCGCTCTGTAAGTGGCTCGGTGGTGTAGCGCAATGTCGCGCTGATGCTATCAGCGTGGTCAGAGGTTCGAATCCGCAAACTCACACTTTTTCACATGCATGTAGAAAAGTTCGAGACGTCAATCATCTCTGAACCGCAATTATCAGCACGGTTTGGTGCAAAGCGATGTATCGCTGTTGACGGACCAGAGCTCGCGGGTTCGCATCCGAGAGAACTAGTTTTGCGAACAAACATGTACCTATGTGGCGGTTCCCAGTCCGACTTAAAGTTACACTGATGTTTCAGTCTCCATTATCTCATCATTATCGTGAGATGATCAAAGTTCTTAACTCTCAGTTCTGGCTAGTTTACTACCACCCCTGGTGAGCGCTTCGCGCTCACCACAATTCGAAAAAAATGTACGAATATTCAAGTAATTAATTCGGTTTTCGCATAATTGTTGAATAATACACGTGCATAATTAAAATTGCCTAGGATGCATGAATACCAGAAAATGATGACTTGAACACGGCCTAATAATCGACAATCCTCAATTTTGAATGGATCGGATCTACGAATTTTTTGATATCGCGATCCTTTCAATAAACCGAATGTTCAAAAAAACTAATAGTTTGACAACACGAACAAATAAAAATTTGGAAAGAAAACCAATGGCTCCGATTCCTGGATGAATCGAATATTCGAATATTTATTCAATTCCCCGAATTAATCGGAGTAGTCGAGTATTAAAAAAGGCGCTTGAGGCAACAGGTACACAAATTCATTTCAAAAATAAGAAAAACTTTTAGAAATTCGGTTTAATCACTGTGAACAAATTAGCTCAGTCAAATATATAAAAGGAATTAGGGCACATCGTGAGGCATTTACCTTCGCGAGTATAACGTTTTAGTACAACTTTTTGAAAAGAAAACATCAAAGAAGTGAAACGACAAGAAATCGAGGTGAAGCAAACAAGAACAAATGAAGAAAGTAGCGGTCGAATGAGACGAATCTTAAACAGATCGATGCCACCTTTCGGGGTTGCCCGGGAAACGGCGGATATGTCCCGTTTTCCCCGAGCGAAACGCAGACCGAAACAGTGCTCCGAAAGTTCGCCGTTCGTCTGGGACTTGTCGATAAGGAGCGTTGACTTCCGCGGAAGACAGGTGGCAAAGCCTGTGCGCAGATCGATGCCACCTTTTAGGGGGAGGCGCATTAAATGGGGTATATGACCCGTTTTCCCCGAGCGAAACGTAGACCGGAACGCTACTCCGAAACTTCGCTGTTCGTCCAGCACTTGTCGATAAGGGGAGTTGACTCCGGCGTAAGACATCTGCGCATGTCTGAGGTAGCTGCGGCTATCTCTCCTGAAATGATACGGTATTGCTGCTTTAGTGGAAAAGTTGTCTATGTGAAAACAAACAAAAAAACGACCGAAAAGGGCATCTTACATTCATAGGCGCTAACTCCCACATTGTGGACTATGAGGAGAAGTTCGGGAATAAAGCATTGAGTGGCAATGGAGATTCCATTTTAATCTGTAAAAAGTCTGTTAAAATGCAATAGACGGTATAACAGTATAAAAATGGTTTATTTGCAGGAGGAAAATTTATATTGTGGGCACATGTCAGGCAAAAATTATTCAGCACGCGATAAATTATTTATATTCATATGTAGAAGGAAGAGGAAGGCAGGAACAGAGCGCGGAAGTAGGTTGCTCTAGAGAGATCATCGATTTTGGTGTACATGTGCGCGAAAAGTGATCGCGCGCCAATCGCTGCGGTATATAAGCGAGATACAAATGTGTGTGGTATGTATCCCTCTGCCTGGTCGACTACGTGCTCGCCGCTGCCCTCGCCTCGCCTCATCTTCCTTTTCCCCCACGCCATCCCATTCGTCTGGAGTCCAGAAGAAGCCCAGCTCAATCCATTTTTTGCATATTTTGACTTGTAATAAATTGTTGTTCTTATCTGTGTATCACCGTCTAGCTGCCTTCTCGAAACACTGGTCTTCTACATGGGGCCGAACCGTTCGAGAACATCTAGACAGTATACACCCCTCATCTCTCCTACTCTCTCATCGTCGTGATCTGTATAGTATCTGAGCCAGGTCGTCACGAAGTAAGGACGCCTCTCAGATATTTTTCGCAAGGAAGGCATCAATACTCCACGAAGTAAGGTTGTACCAAGGAAGACGACCGGGCTCAGATCATCTGGTCTGGTCAGTAAATAAATCAGATTTTTCCAGAAATTAGTTAGAACTGGCGTTCGCAGGCATGGTTAGCAACGAGATGGAGGTCGAAAATTCGCTGGAAGACCAGGAGGTGAGAATGGACGAAATATTCCCATTTTCCAGCTTAGTGGTGGAAATGAGCAAAGTAGTTCAAGAGCTAAAGGGTAGCGTTGATAGGATTCTCGAAACAGCAGTGAGAACTGCCAAAGTAGGGGATAGCCCCAGTGTGGCAATAGGCAGTGAAATAGCACAGACACAGGGGAAATTAGAAAATCTCAGAAAGAATAGTGAGCTATGTAAAATACTTAGTGTACACTTACATGCCACGCTAGAACAGAGGGGAATAGCTACAGTAACAGACTGGGAGGACTATGTGTCCACAGTTGAAAAAGATGGAGAGCTAATTTCTGAAGTGTGTCAGATACTGAATACGAGTCCATTACAGATCAAGGACGCCATCGAACAGATGCAGCGTGAAGGAAGGAGACAGCCAGCAGAGAATAATGGTGAGCCCCCTGATCTAAGAACAAGGAATGAAGATCATGAAAGAGATAGCTCCCATTTTCAGATGATGACGACGCAACAGCCGACTGGTCCGGTGTATGCGAGAGCCTCAACGCCACTCTCGACCCAAAGCCTCGACAGGACAACACCAGCCATTTCCGATCAGGGTCAGTTGTTTTCATACTTGCAATCCCTGGCCGTAGCGGACCCTGGTGTTCCAAAGGGGCTAAAGAATGACAATTTCACAGAGTTCATGAGAAAATTCAGGAGAAAGTATGTACAAGTGATTCGGGATGATAAAATCCTAGGGGAAATTTTAGGTGACAACCACTTGCGAGGTAGGGCAAAAACTATCTTCTAGTCCTTAGCAGAGTCCATCAAGGCCCAAGGGCTTAGTGCAGTAGAGAAAAAGCTAGGCAAATTGCTAGCAAATGATTCGGTAGCGGGTAGAATGAGAGCACTCGCGGAACTACGAAATTTAAGAGTACGGCCAAATCAAGATGTAACGGATTTCTGCGTGGTACTGGAAAAACTTACGAGGCAGTCTAACCCAGGAGGTAGTATTGTTGAAAGATCGATGGAATGTGCACAGGCGCTGCTCGATAACCTTCGAGACTGGACCGAATTCGAGACTGGACCGAACATGTCCAGTTAGTCAGCGCATCCTTGAAAGCTAGCCCGCACTCAGTGTACGAGGAGATCAAGCAATTGGCAATTAGTATTGAACAGTCTAAGACCATTTATGGAACTAGATTCTCATCAACTAGGCTGCATTGGAGGTCAAGGGCAAACCATTATGATAGGCATAATCGTCGGAATGAGCCACCAGCTGATGAAGTGCCACACAGAGTGGACAGCGCAAGGGAAGAAAGGGTCACTACGCCCAGTAGGCAGTCAGGACAATCCACGGCAAGCAATCTAGACAATAGGAAGTGTTACAATTGCTCACGATATGGGCACTTAGGACGAGACTGTCCGCAAAGACAGTCAGGAAGTTGCCGGGCTAGGGATGGTCCGCGGCAACAAAATCAGTCAAGGTGACCACCACAGCCTACCCCACAAAGGGAACGCAGCTATGTGTCGGAGCTAGTAGGTAGCGCAAGGAGCCTCGGCTTAGTTGTAAAAAACGGTCAAAACAATCGGAACGATTTAGTTGGTAATCGAGCAGTTGCACAGGTCAAACTTCTTGGTGCAGTCAGTCCAGCGCTTCTAGACACTGGATCAATGATCAGCATTGTCCCACTAGGTATTCTGGTGGAAGCCCAAAAAAGTGGTTTTGACATTGATTCTCTGCAAGCGATTGATAGAAGGGAAATCGATCTCGTCTTCGATGCGTCTAATAATCCCATGATGTTTGTTGGAGCGGTCAGGATTGAAGTTCAAGTGGAAGGAGGACCTAGAGCATCGATCGCTTTCCATATAGCGGAAGGGGATAGTAAGGAAATTCTTCTTGGCACTAACGCTCTCCCAAGCCTAGGAATTCAACTGTCACTAGTGAAGGATGGCATCGATAGGAAGGTGGGACAAGAACGCCTTGAGCAGGTCACGATAGAACAAAGGACGTACATTCCACCGTATCAGTCAGTACTAGTGCCTGTGCGTTATGACACGGTAGAGGGGACCTCAGAGCGAGTTTTATGGCCCTCCAAGCAAGGCATCCCTACTGGAGTATTCAAAATATGCAACAAGGAAGCGGTACTCCCAACTACGAATGCTAGTGAAGAGCCCATCCTGCTAAAGAAAGGGGAAAATGTGGGTTATTTGGGTACGGAAAAATGGAAGGAAAAGTTGGAAGACCTCAACCCACTCATGTTAGACCATAAAGAGGAGGAGTTCACCCATGACGAGAGACGACTTTTGGAGGGGAAAATTGCTCAAAACAGGACAAGTAAGGAGATAAATGGAGCCATTGCAAATTCTCTTGAGGAATTCAGCGATGCTTTTGCAATAGGTGATAAGGAACTGTCCCGTACGGATCTGGTGGAAATGACAATTGACAGGGGTGACAGTTCTCCCATCAAAATTAAAACGCGCCCTGTCCCACTGGAAGTTAGGTCGAAGCTGAAGGAACTGCTAAATGACTTAATGGACCGAAACATCATTGAGAAAAGTAACTCAAGCTGGGCATTTCCAATTGTTTTAGTCGAAAAGAAGGACGGTAGCCTGCGTCTATGCGTAGACTACAGGGAACTAAACAAGCGGATAAAATTGGATTCGTATCCTCTCCCCAGCATAAACACAATTCTCCAAAGTATGGCTGGAAAGAAATTCTTCTCGACGCTTAACCTCTGCAGCGGCTACAGGCAGATTCCTTTATCTGCGGAAGCACGGGAAAAATCAGCGTTCACAACACCTGAAGGATTATTCCAATTTTGCGTGACGCCATTCGGTCTCAGCACGAGTCCACCTGTTTTCCAGCGCCTAATGGATACAGTACTGCACGACGTTCTAGGCACTGAGGTTTTCTGTTACGTGGATGACATTATGATCTGCACGGAAACAGAAGAGCGTCACCTGGAATTGTTACGAGAAGTATGCGATCTTCTCAGAAAAGCAGGACTACGACTGAAATCCCAAAAATGTGTCATTATGCAAAGTATCGTTTTTGGGGCACGAAATTGATTGTGAAGGTGTGCATACAAGCCCGGATAAGATCAGCGGAATAGTCAACTACCCAGTGCCCAAAAATATGAAAGAACTACGAATTTTCCTTGGGATGGCTTCCTTTTATAGGAAATTTTGTCTGGGTTTTTCGAAAATGACCGGTTGCCTATTTGCATTGACATATCCTAAAAGAAAGTGGAGTTGGGAGTGTGAGCACGAAATTGCGTTCAACAGTTTGAAGGAAATCATCTCCTCAGCGCCAGTTTTGGCTCAGCCTGACATTGAAAATGCGAGAAACGGAACGAAATCATTTGTGATTTTTACTGACGCCTCTACTGAAGGTTTGGGCGCAGTGCTTTCCCAGGAAGGTAGCGATAAGTTACTTCACCCGATATTCTTTGCCTCACATGGTCTAAGTAACGCGGAAAACCGATATCATGTGACTGATCTGGAAGCAAGTGCCGTAGTATTTGCAGTACGGAAATTTCACATGTTCATCTACCGGCCTTCCCACTGTTGTCAAAACTGATCACCAGCCTCTCACTGCACGTTTCAAGCGCAGCAACGTATCGGCAAGAATTTTGAGGGGGGGGGCGCTCGAACTTCAGCGCTACAATTTGGAAATCCAGTACGTGAAAGGAAAGGCAAATGCCGTTGCAGACGCACTAAGTAGAGGCCCAGTGCAAGAAAGTTACAGCGGGGACAGTGTAGTGAACGAAGCGGTAGTCAATGCATTATTTGTGGAGGAAAAAACGAAGTGGATGAAGGAGCTAGAGAACGACCCCACTTTTCGATAGTGATTGAGTTACTGCGGAAAAATGATCTGGATGGTACTATCAAACTTTCTGGTTTGAAAAATCCGGTGCGTATCGCCGACTTTCTGATTGAGCAGGGCAATCTCAAGATGTACAATGACGACGGTACTTGCGTGGTCGTTGTCCCGCAAAGTGAGCGTTATCAAGTCTTCCACGAGGCTCATTCAGGAGTTTTCGCGGGCCACTTCAGCGGGCACAAATTGCTAAACTGCATGAAAAAGCAATACTTTTGGCCAGGTATGGCTCAAGACGTTCATAAGTGGACAGACCAGTGCCAAAAATGCTTTGTAAGCAATCCAAAGAGAGTGATGATTCCACTACTGAAACCAATCATCACGAGTAAACCACATGAAATAATTGGAGTCGACATATTGGAATTAGGCATAACATGAAAAGGCAATAGATATGCAATCACGGTAATAGATCATTTTTCGAAATTCGCCGCAGCTTATCCTGTGCCCGATAAATCAGCTGAGACTGTTGCCAGAATCATCTTCGTACGTTGGATTGCCGATGGGTGCAGGTGGCCTAAAACGATATTGTCAGATAAGGGAGGAGAATTTGAAAACAAGATAATGGAAGAACTCACAAAGTCACGAAGATCAATCGCGTGTTCACCAAAGGCTATAATCCCCGCGAAAATGGGATAACGGAACATCTAAATGGCACCATAGTCGCAATGCTTAGGAAAACAACAGTGATACCTACCAAGTGGGACACAAGACTTCCCTTTTCTATGATGTCCTAGAACATGATGCCGCAAAATTCGCCCGGTGAATCGCCGTACTTCCTTCTTCACGGAATGGATCCATTATTCCAGTCGGAAGTAGTTCCAAATGGTGGAATTGCGTGGTATACTATGGACAAAACTGTGGGTCAGTACAAAACCAAGATACTCCAAGCGGTAGCAGAAGTCCATGAGCGCGTAAGGGAGTATAATGAAAGAACAAGGTCATCTATGAAAACTGCATACGACAAGCTGAACAAGGTCGATTCAAATTGCTTCCCTGTGGTTGAAGATAGAGTATATCTAATGTCACCAAATGAGAAAGGAAGGAATTCGCATCCCAAATTAGTTTGTGGATGGGACGGTCCCTTCAGGGTGCTAGAAGTAAGGCAGAACTCCGAGATACTCCAAGCGGTAGCAGAAGTCCATGAGCGCGTAAAGGAGTATAATGAAAGAATCGAAATGGGCCTGTAGCTGCTGGAATCTTCTGCAGGTTTTCCGGGCTTCGGCAGTGGGAGGATTCTGGCTCGCTTCGAACACGCATTGATTAGCCTTGTTTAGAGGGTCCTGTTGAACAGGGTTCTAAGGCGCTCGCGGAATATTGGTTCTGTATGTTTGAGCATAATAGGGGCCAATCCACTTGTATCCAACACTCTAGACGACTTGCGTTTCTCCAAGGGGTCGTCAATCAGGGCGGCCGTGATCTTGGAAAGGTTTTGATCCATCTGAAGGTCCTTCGGAACGACTTCAGGCTTCTGTGAGGGCATGGCGAACCGAACTGCTGGCATAGGAGTTTGGCAGCACTCTTGTTGTTCATCAGCTTGCCATTATAAGGGAGTTGGGTAGGGTTCGGCTTCGCCGGTCGACCATCCATAGCTTTCATGATGGACTAGAGTTGTGAGGAGTTTGCTTTCGCATGACACCCTTCATGAAGTAAATATCATATGTAAAACAATGACGGAGTACTTGCTTGTAGTTTGACACCTCGATTAGTAGCTTCACCACAATATTTTATGTATTAACACCGTTTCATACCTATGGTTGTGCACAAAATCACTCACTGTAAATCAATTTTCGTTATTTGAAATCACAACAACGCGGAACCTCTGCAGCCGATGTGTTCTTTAAGTTGACTAACAACATCGAGGTATTGTTTGGGCTCGCTACCGGCAAGGTTTCTAGTGCGGAAGATGAGAAACAGCTCCAAATTTCCTGAATTGCGATCTTTACCCCCGAGATCAGAGAAAACGAGCGGTGAGAACTTTCATAGTCCACCGCGCTTGCGGTGAGGACTATGAAAGATGTTTTAGCCTTTCGTTAGTGACATTGCCTTGCAGGAAAACACGCCTTGTCGAGCTGGAAGTGCCCGACTGGGTAGCTGATGGGTTTGTAGTGCTGCCTCATGGTCGGCTCAGTCAGTCGACGTCTATAAGAAAACCAGCAATCTTTACTATAAAACGGCTTTAGGGCATCCATTTCCGCAAGTAATTATTATGGATTATATCTTATCTGCTGTCCTTCCCGTATCCGAATTCCGGCCCTCAATCGCGGACTACGGCTGTTGCATCACGCAAGAGGGTGATAATCTTCCTGGGACCACTTGGTCCCGGCACGACTCACCTTTCTCTCAGCACGGTTATCATCGTGTCGCGTGATGCAACAGCCGTAGTCCGCCATTGCGGGCCGGAATTTGGCTCCGAGCGCGGCAGTTACTATATTTACTTAATCAATTCCTGAACTTTCCAAATACTTGTTTTTTATGATTTTTGGGTTATTGAAGGAACCAAAAATAATCATTGGCGCAATGATTCTTAGTAGATAAGACAGTGCTCACTGTAAACAGCTCTAAGGTTGGTTTCCTCAAAGTCGTTCGGCAATGAAGATGATAATAATAATTTATTACATGAGCTTAGGTAGGGCTACATGTGCGAAAGTGGGAAAAAGAGACGCAATGAAACAGTAGAAGATACTATAGAAAATGTCATTCTCACAGTATTTTTGAAGAATGTAAGTTCGCCTCATTCAAGAGGTTCCACGAATCTGGTGCAGTTCCATACCCTATCCAATATTGACGGGTTCGAATGTTCCATGCAGTCGAGCAACCCTCATGGTTAGAAAGAAGTGAACGGTGGACATTTGAACACTGACGGCGCCCAAAGCTTCCTGTACATTTTGATGTAGAATTCGAAGGTGGCCGAGTTTTTTTTTAATAGTGACTAAGGCCGTTGGATAGAGAAAGTTTTGAGTTCTGCAATGGTACTTACTGTTTCACAACAACTACTTTACTTCTTACTGCTTATCATATCGTGTGATATTATCAGTTGATAGATCAAATCTCTAAAACACGTCGTAGGCTGTACTTTTCGATGGGAAGGGAGAGGGAAAGTGACTAACAAGTTTGTTACTTACTGTTTCACAACAACTACTCTACTTCTTACTACTTATCATATCATGTGATATTATCAGTTGGTAGATCAACTCGCTAGAACACGTCGTAGGCTGTACTTTTTCGTAGGGAAATGACAGGGGAGGTAAATAACAAGTTTCTTTCTTACTATTTCACTTTAATTACTTCCTACTGCTTATCATATCAAGTGATATTATCTATTTGTAGACCAAATCGGTCAAACACGTTGTAGGTCGTACTTTTTCGTAGGGAAGGGACATGGGAAGTGACTAACAAGTTTGTTACTTGCTGTTTCAAATTCACTACTTTACTTCTTACTGCTTATCATATCATGTGATATTATCAGTTGATAGATCAAATCGCTAAAACACGTTGTAGTCCGTACTTTTTCGTAGGGAAATGACAGGGGAGGTAAATAACGAGTTTCTTTCTTACTATTTCACTTTAATTACTTCCTACTGCTTATCATATCAAGTGATATTATCTATTGGTAGATCAAATCGGTCAAACACGTTGTAGGTCGTACTTTTTCGCAGGTAAGGGACATGGGAAGTGACTAACAAGTTTGTTACTTACTGTTTCACATGAACTATTTTATTTTTTACTGCTTGTTATATCAAGTGATATTAGCAGTTGGTAGATCAAATCGCTAAAACGCGTTGTAGGGCGTACTCTTTCGTAGGGAAGGGACAGTGGAAGTGACTAAGAAGTTTGTTACTTTCTGATGACGTCATCAAAGTGCATGGGGCATGTGATGACGTCATCGGGTGTCATGTAAAGTACATATGACATCTGATGACGTCATCAGGGTGTCATGTAAAGTACATAGGGCATCTGATGACGTCATAAGGGTGTCATGTAAAATACATAGGGCATCTGATGACGTCATCACGACGTCGTGCCAAGGTCGTGCCAAGTGCATAAAGAATCTGGTGACGTTTTTAGGACGTCGTGGAAAGTGACTAGCGCTTCATTTGTAGCGTGCGCGATAAGTTTGTTGCTTACTGATTACTAGCGAGACCTAGCGAAGTTTTCGCTCACAGAAACTTTTGCGTGAGCCAACTACCTGAGACGGATTAGTTAGTTAGAACGGTGGTGACTGACTTCCGTCTAACCGAAAGTTGCTGTACGTAGGTATGGACTCTCCTGAGCAGAGCAGGGTGCCGTACATTTACAGCAGGCCGTGGGGGTATCACAATGTGGGATCAAAAAGCAAAACATAAGAAGCCAGCAGTAAATCGTCGGTTGCTACCGGCATAAAATTCACAACCCCTTCTGCACTTCCTTCCCTTACTCTGCCAATTCGAGACTTGATGCCGCAGCAAAAGAGACTTGATGCTCGTGTACAAGTCGGCATGAAGTCTTAATTTGCCGCGCTAAATTCACTGTATGGGTGAATTTGCCGCTAGGAGAGGTGAGAATGAGGTGAATTTCCCGTGAAAATGGTGCGAACTGGCAGCGAGAGAGGGTCCAATTTACCCCGAAAATGAAGTGAATTAACCTCGAAAAATGGGTGAATTTACCCCGAAAATTTCACGAATTTGAAGGTCCACAGCAAGGAAGCCCCCCATTGTCCGCAACATGAGCGTAATCTTCACCGAGGTCTGCGGTGAGGAGCCACCCTCTGCGGACCTCGGCGTAACTCGTCCCCCCGTCGTGAGGATACCCACTGTATCCTCCCAGCAACCAAAATTATGCTGGCCTCCGGAGAGTGACCCGAAGTCACCTTTCAGGGCCGGCAGCAGAATGCCGAATGAGGACTCTGGTGGGATGAGGCTGTTTTTATACCGGCGGTGCTCATAGTAAACACATTGAGACGTGATCACATTGAGACGTGATTATTCGTTTTATCATGTTTTCGCTGGGATGTTTTCATTTGTTTAGAAATTTCTGAGATGCCAGCAACGGCGGTCATTTCACCCTTTGCGCTAAGTGGTATCCAGCCGCTCAACAACTGATATGCATTAACATGTTAGCGCAGGCGGTATTTTCACGCTTTGCGCTGACTGATATCCAACCGCTCAGCAAATTCACCCTTTGCGTGGATAAGCTTTCATGACGGCGCTAAAGGTGAATTTGATGCCTTATGATAACAAAGCGTGATAAAGGCCGCTTTCCCCGAAGCATCAAGTCTCGAATTGGCAGAGTACGTCGCTACCCACTGCCCTTTCTTCCAATTTGTAGAGTTCACAAGCTATTAATCTCGCCTTACCGTCTCTATCATGATAAGGACAAACGCATTCTCATTTTATATGATGTTTCCCTAGTTCACCAACGTCATGCCCTTGTTCTCAATGAATGAAATTAGTAGGTGGTTGTTTATGTTTTTGTGGTGCAGATTTTGATAAGCTCAGACTTGCAACATATAAAAACTGGTTTTTGGAAGTTAGGGAATCGAAATGACTGAGCGGTTGCAATGAGTGGCGAACAGAGAAGGTGCGGAAGTGGACCTGCTGCTTGTTTCCTAAAACTGGCAAGAAAATGTCTCAGGAGTTCTGCGTCAATCTCGAAACGCGTCGCACGCTTCTCAAAATTCATGTTTTCTAATCTGTTTTCTTCTCCACAAAAGGTTAGGATTTAGCATTAAAAATTTAAAAACCTTTTTCAAATTCTTCACTCTTGGTAACGTCCTGCACACTCCCACTGCGGTCCTGCTAACTTTTGATGACCTGCACACTCCCACTCGTGACCTGTGCATTTTCTATGACGCCCTGCACACTCCCACTGGGGACCTGCGCACCCTCTATGACGTCCTGCACCCTACCATTTGGGTCCTGCACACTATCTGTGACGTGCTGCACACTCGCGTTGGAGTCCTGCACACATTCAATGACGTCCTGCGCACTCCTACTCAGGACCTGCACATTTTCTGTTATGTCCTGCACACTCCAGCTGGGGTCCTGCACAATTTCTATGACGTCCTGCACACTCCCGCTGGGGACCTGCACATTTTCTATGATGTCCTGCGCACTTCCACCGGGGTCCTGCACACTTTCTATGACGTCCTGCACACTTCCTCTGGGGTCCTGCACATTTTCTACGATGTCCTGCACACTCCCGCTGGGGTCCTGCACACTTTCCATGACGCCCTGCACACTCCCACTGGGGTCCTCCACACTTTCTATGACGTCCTGCACACTTCCGCTGGGGTCCTGCACATTCCTACTTAGGGCCTGCGCACTTTCTATGACGTCCTGCACACTCCGATTAGGGTCCTGCACACTTTCTATGACTTCTTGCACACCCTCACTGGGGTCCTGCACTCCTTTTATGACGCCCTGCATTTTTTGCATCGCTAGACGACTCGCAGAAGTTATCATGACCCACGGCCAAAAGTGCGCTCCACGGACAAACTCGGTTGCCCCGAGGCACGTAAGAGGTGACTCGGGCTGATTTTTTGGTAATCGATAAATGTCGCACCCACCTAAATGTTGGTACCATTTCATACAAGTTTTGATCGGCCATTCCTAAGATATGCGGGACACATGCACACACATACACACACACACACACACACACACACACACACACACACACACACACACACACACACACACATCGGGACATAACTGCTTTAAGTATAAGGATTATAACAATCCATGCTATTTGAAAAATATTGAAGATTTTTCAGGGATATTACTTTGTAATATCTATAAAAAGTGAACAATTCTATCAAAAAGGGGTCTTCCACGCGAAAGAGGTCTGGTTGGGATCAGAAACGTCCCAACAAAAGGGAACAGTAGGTAAGTAGATTGAAGAGAGTCTACAAAAAGTGAACAATATTCTCTGAGAGTAATTTTCTTGGTCAACACTTCTTAAGAGCGAAAACAAACCGTTGTGGTATTTTGAGAGGATGAGTTAAGTGTCTTTCGGAAAAAGGGCTTCTACTCGTTCCACGAGATTTTACCTGATTACTTTTGCTTAATGCTGTATTTCTATTTTATAGTTTCGCTTCTCCTTACAGCTAGACCTAACCGTCTGTCTTAGTCTTTTTGACATCATCTTCTATTCTGATGGTAAGTATTAAGTTTACATGCACATACCTTTTAACGGTTCTTGCGTAGTCAAGACCATTGGTGGAATCACAGAGTGCTGCCGTGTAGAGCACCGCAACGGTTTGTTTTCGCTGTTAAGAGGTGTTGACCAAGAAAATTACTCTCAGAGAATATTGTTCACTTTTTGTAGACTCTCCTCAATCTACTTACCTATTGTTCCCTTTCTGTTGGAACCTTTCTGACGCCAACCAAAACTATTTCGCTTGGAAGAACTCTTTTTGATAGATTATAGTTTTGTTTCGCTGGCGAAATAGATTTGGTCTGCCTGGTGCCCTCTATTAAAGGCAGTGTCCACGATAAAAACCATTTCCGATTTTTTGGTGGAGATCGGCAGCTGCGGGGCCTAGCACAACCCTAACGTTGAAAAAACTAAGGAAAATGAGCTTGGACCGGTTCACCCGTCAGCTCGTCACACCTAGATGCACTTTCCACGCCCACCGACGTGAATAAACGAATGCTCGAGATTGTGAGATGAGCGATGATTTCCGATCGATAGCCCCGTTCTTCCCTTTCTTCTCAACTTCTCTCTTTACTCAGGTCAGCTCGCATATATCGGCTGCAAAGGACGGAAGTTACAAGCCTCGGACAACTCGTCCACCATGTTTCCTTAGCTCAATTTTTGAGGGACCATATCTCCATTTCCAGAAGGTCTCGTACGATTACAGAGACATCATTGGAATCAGCATGGAGCCGTTTTCAAGATAGGCGGAAAAACAGAAAAACGATTCCCATCGTGAACACTGCCTTTAAGTGTTTTGCCTCTACACGTATTTCTTCATTTCTTATTTTACCCCGCTCCTGACTTACTTACTTACTTGACTTAATCGGTTGGCTTTCGCCTGACGCGGTCATTCCGCATCTTCACCGAGGTGTGCCGTCCTAGTAGTCAGCCGTGTCCATTTTTCACGGTCTTCAGCCACAATTTGAACACATTCCATCCAGCTGTCACTATTCCATTTCCTGCGAAACGAAACATTGCGCCTGAACTGTCTTTCGATGCCGAGTGACTTTAAATCCTCTTTAACCACATCCGTCCAGAACTTTCGCCTACGCCCAGGTGGCCGTTTCCAGACAGGATTTGGAAGCATTTTTAAAGCGTGTTGTACGAGACGATCCGGCGTTCTTCTTAGTATATGCCCGAGCAGTCGAAGTCGACTTTCCATTGCTGCTTGAGATGGCGTTAGGAGATGCTGGCACCTCCTCGTGTCAAGCGTTGATGTACTGCGTCGATTTCCTTGTAAAGGTCTTCGTTATGGCATACACGCGGCCAGAAATATCCAAGCAAACGCCTAAAAAGCTTCCTCTCCGTGCAATCCAACCTTTCCATCTGCGTTTTCGCTGCTGCCCACGTCTCCGATCCGTACATCATGATAGGGCGAATAGCGGATAGGTAGACGCGCAACTTGACTTCCTTCGCGATGGTGGTAGACCACAAACACTTGGTTAGAGAATTGAATGCAGACGTAGCTTTCGCACATCGTTGTCGAATATCCGCTGCATAACTACCATCGTTCTTCAGCAAACAGCCCAAATAACAGAAATCGTCCACCAGTTCGATACGTTGTCCGTCCACACAAACTCCAGTTGAAGGCCTCTGAGAGACCCACATCTGCTTGCATTTGTCGGGACGAAGACGAAGTCCATAGGCTGCGGCATACTTCGAAACGAGGTTCACAATCCTTTGCAGTTTTGCGTTGTTTTCAGCGAATAACACAATGTCGTCGGCGTACTCCAGGTCGACAAGGGAGCGTCCTGATGGTGTTAGGATCACATCCGCAGGAAACTGTTCTGCAACTCTACGCATGATGTCATCAACGGCGAAGTTGAAAAGAAAAGGTCCTGCAACGGCTCCTTGCCTTACTCCTGTTTTCACCTCGAAAGCTGACGTAAATCCGACAGATGTACGAACTGCTGCTGTTGTTCCTTTGTTCATGTCCTCGATTAACCGAACATACTTTTCCGGGACTCCATCTGCTCGCAGAGCATTGAGCAATCGATCACGATGAGGAGAGTCGAACGCGGCTTCAAAGTCCAAACTAGCCAGCTGTAATGGCTACGAAAACCGCTGCCATGATTCAATTACTCTTCTCACGACGAACACTTGGTCGATGGTCGATCTTCCAGGTCGAAAACCGGCTTGCTCATCTCTGGTCGTTCCTTCACGATGTTTGATAAGTCGCTCGAGAATGATACGTTCTAAAACCTTGTACATGACACGAAGTAGAGAGATTCCTCTGTAGTTCTTAGGATCCGTGACGGATAGCTTCTTGTGAAGAGGTACGATGATCGCATGTCTCCACGAATCGGGTATCCTTTCGCTCATCCATATGGCACGGATGGTGTTGGTCATTTCACGAATCCCAGACGGAGGAAGAGCTTTCAGCATTTCAGCAGTGATGTTGTCATCTCCACCTGCCTTTCCATTCTTCATTTTCCGGACACAATCCAAAACTTCAGACTCAGTCGGCGGTTCCTCACTGACATCGTAATGTGCTCTCTGAACATGCGGGAGCTCAGGTACTGATGGCGCTGGACGATTCAGTAGTGAACTGAAGTAATCCTTCCATATTGGCAGCGTCGCATCACCAACTGCAACTCCATTGGTTGTGTTCAAGACAGGAGAACATCTCTTCATCTTCCCGCTATACTGTCGCAGCAACGTGTAGGCTTTCTTCGGATTCTTCTCCTCCCAAGCCTTCTCGAACCCCGCTCCTGATTAATATAATATATGTTTTCCAGATAAAAAATTGTCCGTTGGCACGCATGCTTTCAATCCATGAACGGTCCACACAGTGCACGATGTGGGAGTGCTCGCCTATTGAGGTGAAATGCTATTTTTAATTGTTTGCTGCTCTTTTTCTAGGGCGTATCCCGGACGGCAAGAGTGCTAGCTCCAAGTTGTGGAATAGGTGTCTTATTTTTATGAGTACATTTGGAAAACCTTGAACAAAATTATCAACTTGACTTATAACGTTTTCCTTGAGATGCTGACAATCCGAATCTTTTTAGAGATGTTAGAGCATCGAATTAGAAGAAGAGCCACCGATTTGGAGTGTCTGGGGAATAATGTGATGCAGATTTTGCTCGATTCAAAAAAAAGAACTATTCCATCTAATTGATGTCTTTTTTAGATGAAATGTGTTATCATAATGTGATACTTGCATTGTTATAAGTAGGGCTAGAGTTTTTATGTATTGTGGTGAGCGCGAAGCGCTCACCAGATTTGGCTTTGATTCGCCATCGCGCAACCCCCTGATCTCAGTATCAGGGTCCAGAGTAAACGTAGGAAGACCGTTCTTTTTGCATTTGATATACTTTAGAAAGGTGAATAACTGTTCAAAAAATGGTCCGGAATGGTAACCTGAGATTCGAGAAAAAGTGTCAAGACCACGTCATTTTGGTCGAAAAAATGTTCGTCTCCTTTTCTTTTTTCAGTTGGCGTTCACGATCTTGTTGGAACACTTATCGTTGAGCTAGAGAGCTCATTTTTGGCCAGGAAGCTGGTTTTGTTTGCACCTAGCTCCTGTCAAAATTTGAAGTTGGTTGCTCAATTTTTGCGGAACCTCAAAATTGAGGGTCAAGAAAGACAAAAACACGTAAACATGTTATCATAAACCATCCGACGCTTACTTATTCGTAAAAATGAACTAGTGAAATAAAAACCGTTACTGATAGGCTTTTGCTCAGGATTTGACGGGGCAACGCTTCAATCAATACGACAGGATCTCGGAAGTACTTTTTGGAACGCCGCACGGTGTGACTCAGAAGTGCGCCACAGAACGCCGTAGATAGTGTGCGGGACCCCAGCAGGAGTGCGAAAGACGCCGAAGAAAGTGTGGGACCCAAACGGGTGTGCGCAGAACGCCGTAGAAATTGTGCTGGACCCAAGTGGGAGTGCGCCGGACGCCGTAGAAAGTGTGCGGGACCCAAATGGGTGTGTGCAGAACGCCCTAGAAAGTGTGTGGGACCCAAATGAGAGTGCGCCGGACGCCGTAGAAAGTGTGCGGGACCCACGTGGGAGTACGCCTGACGCCGTAGAAAGTGTGCGCGACCCTAGTGGGAGTGCGCCGGACGCCGTAGAAAGTGTGCGGGACCCAAATGGGTGTTCGCAGAACGCCCTAGAAAGTGTGTGGGACCCAAATGAGAGTGCGCCGGACGCCGTAGAAAGTGTGCGGGACCCAAATGAGAGTGTGTCGGACGCCGTAGAAAGTGTGCGGGACTCAAGTGGGAGTGCGCCGGACGCCGTAGAAAGTGTGCGGGACCCACGTGGGAGTGCGCCGGACGCCGTAGAAAGCGTGCGGGACCCAAGTGGGAGTGCGCCGGACGCCGTAGAAAGTGTGCGGGACCCAAATGGGCGTGCGCAGAACGCCGTAGAAAGTGTGCGGGACCCAATGAGAGTGCGGCGGACGCCGTAGAAAGTGTGCGGTGACAAAGTGAAAGTGCGCATGACGCCGTAGGAAGTGTGCGGGACCCAAATAGAAGCACACCCATGCCGATCATTTTTTCAGCAGGGCTACCGTAACCATTCTTGAGCAAAACATGATAACGAATGATAACACACGCTCATAACATGCGGGGTATAAAAGGGCAGAGGAGCGGTATGCATTCATTCACACACCGTTCTCTTCGAGAAGCCGCCGGGAAGTGGCTGAGGAGGTCGAAATTGTGCAAACGCGTTTGTTGGCTATTACGATGTGCTTATATCCAAGCTGACACTCAGAAAATTTTTGGAGGAGGGTTACGGTAGCCCTGCGGAAAAATGATCGGCGTGAGCGTGGGGGACCCAAATGGGCGTGCGCAGAACGCCGTAGAAAGTGTGGGGGACCCAAATGAGAGTGCGCCGGACGCCGTAGAAAGTGTGCGGTGACAAAGTGAAAGTGCGCAAGACGCCGTAGGAAGTGTGCGGGACCCAAATAGAAGCACGCCCATGCCGATCATCTTTTCCGCAGGGCTACCGTAACCATTCTTGAGCAAAAAATGATAACGAATGATAACACACGCTCATAACATGCGGGGTATAAAAGGGCAGAGGAGCGGTATGCATTCATTCACACACCGTTCTCTTCGAGAAGCCGCCGGGAAGTGGCTGAGGAGGTCGAAATTGTGCAAACGCGTTTGTTGGCTATTACGATGTGCTTATATCCAAGCTGACACTCAGAAAATTTTTGGAGGAGGGTTACGGCAGCCCTGCGGAAAAATCGGCGTGAGCGTGCTTGTGACCCAAATGGGTGTACGCAGAACGCCGTAGAAAGTGTGTGAAACCCAAATGAGAGTGCGTTGGACACCGTAGAAAGTGCCGGACTCAAATGGGTGTGCACAGGACGCCCTAGAAAGTGTGTGGGACCCAAATAAGAGTGCGCCGGACGCAGTAGAAAGTGAGCGGGTCCCAAATGAGAGAGCGTCGGACGCCGTAGAAAGTGTGCGGGACCCAAAGGGTGTGCGCAGAACGCCGTAGAAAGTGTGCGGGACCCAAGTGGGAGTGCGCCGGACGCCGTAGAAAGTGTGCGGGACCCAAATGGGTGTGCGCAGAACGCCCTAGAAAGTGTGTGGGACCCAAATAAGAGTGCGCCGGACGCAGTAGAAAGTGAGCGGGACCCAAATGAGAGAGCGTCGGACGCCGTAGAAAGTGTGCGGGACCCAAAGGGTGTGCGCAGAACGCCGTAGAAAGTGTGCGGGACCCAAGTGGGAGTGCGCCGGACGCCGTAGAAAGTGTGCGGGACCCAAATGAGAGTGCGGCGGACGCCGTAGAAAGTGTGCGGTGACAAAGTGAAAGTGCCCATGACGCCTAGGAAGTGTGTGGGACCCAAATAGAAGCACACCCATGCCGATCATTTTTTCCGCAGGGCTACCGTAACCATTCTTGAGCAAAACATGATAACGAATGATAACACACGCTCATAACATGCGGGGTATAAAAGGGCAGAGGAGCGGTATGCATTTATTCACACACCGTTCTCTTCGGAAAGCCGCCGGGAAGTGGCTGAGGAGGTCGAAATTGTGCAAACGCGTTTGTTGGCTATTACGATGTGCTTATATCCAAGCTGACACTCAGAAATTTTTTGGAGGAGGGTTACGGTAGCCCTGCGGAAAAATGATCGGCGTGAGCGTGCGGGACCCAAATGGGCGTGCGCAGAACGCCGTAGAAAGTGTGTGGGACCCAAATAAGAGTGCGCCGGACGCAGTAGAAAGTGAGCGGGACCCAAATGAGAGAGCGTGGGACGCCGTAGAAAGTGTGCTGGACCCAATGGGTGTTCGCAGAACGCCCTAGAAAGTGTGTGGGACCCAAATGAGAGTGCGCCGGACGCCGTAGAAAGTGTGCGGGACCCAAATGAGAGTGTGTCGGACGCCATAGAAAGTGTGCGGGACTCAAGTGGGAGTGCGCCGGACGCCGTAGAAAGTGTGCGGGACCCACGTGGGAGTGCGCCGGACGCCGTAGAAAGCGTGCGGGACCCAAGTGGGAGTGCGCCGGACGCCGTAGAAAGCGTGCGGGACCCAAATGGGCGTGCGCAGAACGCCGTAGAAAGTGTGCGGGACCCAAATGAGAGTGCGGCGGACGCCGTAGAAAGTGTGCGGTGACAAAGTGAAAGTGCGCATGACGCCGTAGGAAGTGTGCGGGACCCAAATAGAAGCACACCCATGCCGATCATTTTTTCCGCAGGGCTACCGTAACCATTCTTGAGCAAAAAATGATAACGAATGATAACACACGCTCATAACATGCGGGGTATAAAAGGGCAGAGGAGCGGTATGCATTCATTCACACACCGTTCTCTTCGAGAAGCCGCCGGGAAGTGGCTGAGGAGGTCGAAATTGTGCAAACGCGTTTGTTGGCTATTACGATGTGCTTATATCCAAGCTGACACTCAGAAAATTTTTGGAGGAGGGTTACGGCAGCCCTGCGAAAAAATCGGCGTGAGCGTGCTTGTGACCCAAATGGGTGTACGCAGAACGCCGTAGAAAGTGTGTGAAACCCAAATGAGAGTGCGTTGGACACCGTAGAAAGTGCCGGACTCAAATGGGTGTGCGCAGAACGCCCTAGAAAGTGTGTGGGACCCAAATAAGAGTGCGCCGGACGCTGTAGAAAGTGAGCGGGACCCAAATGAGAGAGCGTCGGACGCCGTAGAAAGTGTGCGGGACCCAAAGGGTGTGCGCAGAACGCCGTAGAAAGTGTGCGGGACCCAAGTGGGAGTGCGCCGGACGCCGTAGAAAAAGTGCGGGACCCAAATGGGTGTGCGCAGAACGCCCTAGAAAGTGTGTGGGACCCAAATAAGAGTGCGCCGGACGCAGTAGAAAGTGAGCGGTACCCAAATGAGAGAGCGTCGGACGCCGTAGAAAGTGTGCGGGACCCAAAGGGTGTGCGCAGAACGCCGTAGAAAGTGTGCGGGACCCAAGTGGGAGTGCGCCGGACGCCGTAGAAAGTGTGCGGGACCCAAATGGGTGTGCGCAGAACGCCCTAGAAAGTGTGTGGGACCCAAATAAGAGTGCGCCGGACGCAGTAGAAAGTGAGCGGGACCCAAATGAGAGAGCGTCGGACGCCGTAGAAAGTGTGCGGGACCCAAAGGGTGTGCGCAGAACGCCGTAGAAAGTGTGCGGGACCCAAGTGGGAGTGCGCCGGACGCCGTAGAAAGTGTGCGGGACCCAAATGAGAGTGCGGCGGACGCCGTAGAAAGTGTGCGGTGACAAAGTGAAAGTGCGCATGACGCCGTAGGAAGTGTGCGGGACCCAAATAGAAGCACACCCATGCCGATCATTTTTTCCGCAGGGCTACCGTAACCATTCTTGAGCAAAACATGATAACGAATGATAACACACGCTCATAACATGCGGGGTATAAAAGGGCAGAGGAGCGGTATGCATTCATTCACACACCGTTCTCTTCGGAAAGCCGCCGGGAAGTGGCTGAGGAGGTCGAAATTGTGCAAACGCGTTTGTTGGCTATTACGATGTGCTTATATCCAAGCTGACACTCAGAAAATTTTTGGAGGAGGGTTACGGTAGCCCTGCGGAAAAATGATCGGCGTGAGCGTGCGGGACCCAAATGGGCGTGCGCAGAACGCCGTAGAAAGTGTGTGGGACCCAAATAAGAGTGCGCCGGACGCAGTAGAAAGTGAGCGGGACCCAAATGAGAGAGCGTCGGACGCCGTAGAAAGTGTGCGGGACCCAAGTGGGAGTGCGCCGGACGCCGTAGAAAGTGTGCGGTGACAAAGTGGAAGTACGCATGACGCCGTAGGAAGTGTGCGGGACCCAAATAGAAGCACACCCATGCCGATCATTTTTTCCGCAGGGCTACCGTAACCATTCTTGAGCAAAACATGATAACGAATGATAACACACGCTCATAACATGCGGAGTATAAAAGGGCAGAGGAGCGGTATGCATTCACTCACACACCGTTCTCTTCGAGAAGCCGCCGGGAAGTGGCTGAGGAGGTCGAAATTGTGCAAACGCGTTTGTTGGCTATTACGATGTGCTTATATCCAAGCTGACACTCAGAAAATTTTTGGAGGAGGGTTACGGTAGCCCTGCGGAAAAATGATCGGCGTGAGCGTGCGGGACCCAAATGGGCGTGCGTAGAACGCCGTAGAAAGTGTGCGGGACCCAAATGGGAGTGCGCCGGACGCCGTAGAAAGTGTGCGGTGACAAAGTGAAAGTGCGCAAGACGCCGTAGGAAGTGTGCGGGACATCAGTGGGAGTGTGCAAGATGTAACAGAATGTGCGCAGGACATTAGTGGGAGTGCGCAGGATGACATAGAAAGTGTGCAGGACATCAGTGGGAGCGTGCAGGACTATAGTGGGAAGGTGCAGCACCTCATAGAAAGTGTGTATGACATCAGTGGAAGGGTGCAGGACATTAGTTGGAGTGCGCAGGACGTCACAGAGGGGGGGGGGCAGGACATCAGTGGGTTTACTTTCACCTAACACCACCAGGCATAAATCATGTTAGAAAGGAAACCTTTCGGAAAAATAAATGAAATTCCTGAAAGTTTAGGTTCCTGGCAAAAGTAAAGATTTGGCATGGCCATAGAAATATACTCAGTTAAAAAGGGAAGATAAAGAAAAATGAAAAAAGGTTTTGAAATGTTCCTGAGAACGATTTGGCGTAGAATAATTTGTTTCTCGGGAAATGAAGTGAAATAGTTTAAAGTATGATTTGGCAGTCGAGTTTGAACCAACTATTGATAAGAGTTGTGCAGAACGAGAGATCGCCTTGTCTGTGCTTATCCGTAGAACATATCAAAGCGAAATCACGCGTGAAATGGGAAGCATCGAAACTTTTTCGGGAGCTGTAGTGCGGCGGTCTTCACGTATTAGGTGAAGTAAAATCAACACGCGTGATTTCGCTTCGATATGTTCTACGGATAAGCACAGACAAGGCGATCTCTCGTTCTGCACAACTCTTATCAATAGTTGGTTCAAACTCGACTGCCAAATCATACTTTAAACTATTTCACTTCATTTCCCGAAAAACAAATTATTCTACGCCAAATCGTTCTCAGGAACATTTCAAAACCTTTTTTCATTTTTCTTTATCTTCCCTTTTTAACTGAGTATATTTCTATGGCCATGCCAAATCTTTACTTTTGCCAGGAACCTAAACTTTCAGGAATTGATATTTAATACCAGGTCGGAATGTACTTGGGTTTATCCTGGATGGGGAGCACTCAGGATTGGACGAAAATGTACCAATGACTATTGAAGTATTTTTTATAGTTTATTAGTAGACTGATCGATATCGCTATTGAGTAGCTTTACCTCTTTTTTATGACTTAATCCTGATAGGCCACCCTTCTAGGATATAACCAAATGATTATTGTTGTGTATGAATCAAGCAGCTATCATTATCACCATCTGCAATGGTGGTGTAAGCAGACCATTGGTATAGTATGCCTCATTCTTCGTACTCAATAAGCGGCTCGACCACTTCGCCTACTACCGTCAAGCCTCACAACACAACAATTATTGATGGACATAATATTGTCCACCGTTTGCTACATGTAATAATATCTGTAAATAATGTATTTGTGACCAACGAGATTAGGAATTCGATGTGAATCCCGCATGAGAAACCATGTTGTTAAACATTTCATTGACTGAACGACTGTGATGTGAAATTTTGATGTGAATGCTTGAGTGCCGCAATAGTATAATGATAAATACATTTTGATCAACTGTAAATCAGAATTCTATTAATGAAAGGTTAGGCCCCGGTCAGAGTTGGTGCTATTTGCATCTGTAACCCATCGACTCCCCCCAACACCCCCCCCCCAACACCCCCCAACACCCACCCCGTCGATACGTATGATCAGAATGATGGAGTGAGGTCGAGAAAATCACTCGGTGTATCCAACTAGATATGACGATGATTACGTGGCCAACAGGATTGCACCTGTTCAGAGAAATAGTGAAGGAGAGTATGGTGAAGTAACGGAGGTAGCAGTAAGGCCCCGGTCAGAGTTGGTGCTATTTGCATCTGTAACCCACCGACTCCCCCCAACACCCCCCCGCACCCCCCAACACCCCCCACAACACCCACCCGGTCGATACGTATGTTTAAAATGATGGAGTGAGGTCGAAAAAATCACTCGGTGTATCCAACTAAATATGACGATGATTACGTGGCCAACAGGATTGCACCTGTTCAGAGAAATAGTGAAGGAGAGTATGGTGAAGTAACGGAGGTAGCAGTAAGGTTAGCTTTCTAGTGATACGCAATGTTTTATCATCGGCCCGCCCACCCGGTGATTTTCTCATCCGCCGTCATCCACGTATTGCATTGATATCGACCGCGTCGGACACACCGAGTGATTTTCTCAACCTCACTCCATCATTTTAAACATACGTATCGACCGGGTGGGTGTTGGGGGGTGCGGGGGGAGGTGTTGGAGGGATACATCGAGTGATTTTCTCAGCTTCACCTCACCATGTTGTTCATACGTATCGACCGGGTGGATGTTGGGGGTGTTGGGGGTGCGGGGGATACACCGAGTGATTTTTGCATCCCATTTCCAATGCATTATGTGTGTATCGACCGGGCTGGAGACGTCGGCTCATCCAACTATGACCGGGGCCTTAGGGTTAGAGGTGGGGGGGGGGTGAATAGATTAGATGGTCGTACGAGAGTTTAATTATCTAGGCGTGAGCTAGTGGTAAGCAATCACGCAAGAGTGTTCGTCACCCGCTACCGTTTCGTCGACGACCAGGGGGAGGCGAGTGGGTGAGTGTGATGTGGCGAGCGCGCAGCCGGATTAGTGGAGGCGGGCGGCGAGCCCCGACCGGCCAGCGCTCGCCCGCTGCCATCTCGCTCGCTGCCCGCGAAAAGGGTTGCTCGCCACCGGGCTTTCGCTTCGCGGGTGGCGAGCCCCAACCTTCTGAGTAGCCACTTGGTCATCTCACTTAACAACCCCCATTTTCCGTTTTGCAACGACTCTTCCGATTATGGAAGGAAGATAAAAACCCTGGGTTGTTGTACTAAATAGAAGGCGGTACGGAAAAATGAGCATGGCCAAGGAAATTTTGTCTGGATTCAACCGATTTTATCCGAATTATTGACCCTTCGAATAACGGTTCGATTCAGATAATCCCGATTTCAAATTTCCCGGATATTGGTTCGATCCAGATAATGCGTTTTTTTTCAAATTTTTGGATATCGGATTATCCGAATTTCGGATATCCGGTTGGGCATCCGGAAAGGAGTGGTTCGGATACTAAGTATAATCTCCAGGCCATATAGGATATCCAGGTTCGATCCCGCCAAAGATGAAATTTTTTGCAAGGCTGGGAAACGATGGGTAGTTGACTGTTTCAGAGGAGCATCGTTCACTGTTATATCTTTTGCAATTTACTCCACGAAACTGACTCGTTAGGAAACTTCCAAGATGCAGTAACGGATAGAATGCTAAAGGCGTCCCCTTGGCATCTACCGTCTATCATGACTCCTACAGTGTGACTCTTTCCTTCTTGTTACTCTTTAACTGCGGTTTCTCTATACTCTGCCATTTTTACCTGATACCTAGTCTTGCCTTGGAACAGAACACAGTTTATTTTAATTCCTTTAATTCACATACAGGAGTACATAAACATCAATGCAAATAAGATATGTAGAGAAAACATTATGGGGAGAAGTGTCGACGCACTGCGTTCGATTGTAAGGTGAGGGCTCTGAGTGGTACGGCGCCGTCTGCGCGCGGCAACCGAAGCAGATCACAACTTCGGTTGAACGCGTACGCGGTGTTTGAGCGTGCAATTTTGTTAAATTGACTGGATCACTTTAAGGCTCTGAAGAAGGCGTCAGACGCCGAAACGCGTTAGCCAGAAAAATAAAGATCCATAACAACCTCGTGGCGGCTCAAAATAGAAGAAATAGCTCATTATGGGGAGAGTCTCAAAAGGGATACGGGTCGGGGCGGAGAGCGGCCCGGCGAGCCGCATGCTCGCCGGAGGGGATGGAAAACTCTGCAAGAAAGGGATTAGAACTACAGGGTATTGAATAATCTACGAAAGGGTCATGAGGAGAATGGGGCAAGAGAAGTGTGGGGGAAAAGTGCAGGCCAGCCGCGCCAAGGCTGTGGTTGGGAGAGCTCTGCCAGAACCAGGGGCGGAGCCGATGGCGATTAATGTTATCTCGCCCGGGCTCTCGCGCTGACGGCGTCTAAACTACTCGCGTCCAGGAGCCCACAACAAATCGCATGCAGGAACACACTACATCCCGGCCTTCTTAGAAGTCCCGGTCCCCGGGACTTATAGAAAATTTAGGAAAAATCAAGAAAATGAGGAAAATAAGTGTTCGTGAGATAGCGGGAAATGCAAGAGATACAAAAATAAAAGGCCATGGTAACATCATCGGCGGCAAAAGATAGGTGTCAGCATTCGATATACATGCGTACGTCTACCGTCAATCCTTATCCGAGTTGTTGACCATTCCTTGTATTTCGCTGTCATCCGGTTCGACTGTGACATCGCCATGAGCTGATTTTTGTTAAAGATGCAAAAAAAACATTATTAACAGATGACGTTACACTGGTCTACTATTGATAGCTTTACTAACGAACAAAGCCAGGAGGCTCTCAAAAAGTCGAAGGTATGGTTGATTGTGGGGAGGAGGTTCCTTAGAGAGGGGGGGGGTTAGGAGTGGTAATGCAGTTTTGTCAAAGATTTCAAGAGATTGGGTCCAGAATATGGGTGATCAATCCTTATTCGGGCTCAAGTGCTCGTCGTCTTTTTTTATTGTGGTCTTACTTGAAATCTACGCTATCGTCCTAGGGGTTCTAAGTGAAAAATCTTGATCGTGAAAGGAATTACTGGGGGGGGGGCGGTCCGCTTAGCTGCAGCAATGACTTATGCATCGCATTCCAAGCAGTATCCAACGCCTACACAATGTTCGGGTCCTTCTTTTCTTCTGTCTATTAGAAGCGCGCAGATGTCTTATCACGCATATCTCCGTAACTAGCCAAGCGCGTTCTTTCTGAATTGAAAGAGGCAGAATCCCGAATTTGAAAGTACTAAATCACTTTGCCACGTTCGAGTGTGATGTGTGAGGTTTAAATCTGCTTACTACATGAAGTCAGTATGATAGGATCTACGAAAAAAAGCTTTTTACCAAAAGTGGGTAAGTAGAAAGTTTGGAAAATGTAGGTTGGGTTTTCATAGCCTCATACCATCTAATACACGAGTTACAGGCCATAAAACGGCCAATGTCTCACCGTCGGCTGCGTACCACGCGCTGCGCGACCGCACGCGCGTCGGAAGCAGACGAGTTTTGGCCGCCGCGCGACGTTTCGGCCGCCGCGCGGCGGCCGAAACGTCGCGCGGCGGCCAAAACTCGTCTGCTGTTGTTGTGGCTACCGGTATTCTCATATCCTGAATAGTACACTATCGGCGTGTTACTGTAATTGTGGTGCGCGCGAAGCGCGCACCAGGATTTGGCTTTGATCTCTTTCCGCGCGGATGCCCTACAATGAGATCACCTATTCATACCATCACCAGAGGTATGAGCTGTACACCATTCGATGCGCTGCAAGAAATTATATATGTGTGCAACTTTTCATCCCAACTGGTCCCCGCTTTCCAAAGTTATGACCTCTCAAAGTGCGCAAAAACGTTCTCCACCACCGCCTCCGCCTCCGCCTCCGCCTCCGCCTCCACCTCCACCTCCGTCCGTCGAAAACCATTTTTTTGGATGGCGTGGACCAAATCGCTCGAAAATTTGTGACTAGAGGTAATCGGCCATGGGAATGACGAAAATAATTATCAGAACTCACCATAATGACTTCTGGGCCCCTAACGGGCGTTTCAAACTCGGAAACCGGCCTCTCAAGATTAGTTTATGAAAATGGTGGGTTTTTCGTTATCAGTCATTGTTTTCTTAGACTCCATATAAACACCTTGCTCTCCAGGGTGGTGTACTTTGAACGCCCGGCTCGGAAGAAGACGCTGTGCGGGATTGATGTACTTGACCGCGGCGCGTATTCGCTCCAAGCGCACAATCGATAAGAAGGCGTCGCAGGGTGTGCTGAAGTGTCGGTTGACTATGTGAGACCTCAGTAGGGGTGCGCAGGACGCCGTATAATGTATAGAGGGCCTCAGTAGGAGTATGCAGGACGTCATCGAGCGTGTGCAGGACATCATGGGACCTGTGCAGGACCTCAGTAGGAGTGTGCAGGACATGGAACGTGTGCAGGACCGTAGTAGGAGTGGGCAGGACATCATGGGCCGTGTGCAGGACCCCAGAACGGGTGTGCAGGACGTCGTAGAATGTGTGCAGGACCTCAGTAGGAGTGTGCAGGACATCATGGAACGTGTGCAAGACCTTAGTAGGAGTGTGCAGGACATCATAGGACCTGTGCAGGACCTCAGTAGGAGTGTGCAGGACATCTTGGAACGTGTGCAAGACCTTAGTAGGAGTGTGCAGGACATCATGGGATCTGTGCAAGACCTCAGTAGGAGTGTGCAGAACATCATGGAACGTGTGCAAGACCTTAGTAGGAGTGTGCAGGACATCATGGAACGTGTGAAAGACCTTAGTAGGAGTGTGCAGGACATCATGGAACCTGTGCAGGATCTCAGTAGGGGTGTGCAGGACGTCGTAGAATGTATGCAGGACCTCAGTAGGAGTGTGCAGGACATCATGGGCCGTGTGCAGGACCCCAGAACGGGTGTGCAGGACGTCGTAGAATGTGTGCAGGACCTCAGTAGGAGTGTGCAGGACATCATGGGCCGTGTGCAGGACCCCAGAACGGGTGTGCAGGACGTCGTAGAATGTGTGCAGGACCTCAGTAGGAGTGTGCAGGACATCATGGGCCGTGTGCAGGACCCCAGAACGGGTGTGCAGGACGTCGTAGAATGTGTGCAGGACCTTAGTAGGAGTGTGCAGGACATCATGGAACGTGTGCAGGACATCATAGGACCTGTGCAGGACCTCAGTAGGAGTGTGCGGGACATTTTGGAACGTGTGCAAGACCTTAGTAGGAGTGTGCAGGACATCATGGGACCTGTGCAGGACCTCAGTAGGAGTGTGCAGAACATCATGGAACGTGTGCAAGACCTTAGTAGGAGTGTGCAGGACATCATGGAACGTGTGAAAGACCTTAGTAGGAGTGTGCAGGACATCATGGAACCTGTGCAGGATCTCAGTAGGGGTGTGCAGGACGTCGTAGAATGTATGCAGGACCTCAGTAGGAGTGTGCAGGACATCATGGAACGTGTGCAAGACCTTAGTAGGAGTGTGCAGGACATCATGGAACCTGTGCAAGACCCCATCAGGGGTGCTCAGGACGTCGTAGAATGTGTGCAGGACCTCAGTAGTAGTGTGCAGGACATCAAGGAACTACCGCAGGACCCCAGTAAGGGGGTGAAGAACGTAGTAGAATGTGTGCAGGACACCATGGAATCTGTGCAAGACCTTAGTAGGAGTGTGCAGGACATCATGGAACCTGTGCAGGATCCCAGTAGGGGTGTGCAGGACGTCGTAGAATGTGTGCAGGACCTCAGTAGGAGTGTGCAGGACATCATGGAACGTGTGCAGGACCGTAGTAGGAGTGGGCAGGACATCATGGACCGTGTGCAGGATCCCAGTAGGGGTGTGCAGGACATCATGGGACCTGTTCAGGACCTCAGTAGGAGTGTGCAGGACATCATGGAACGTGTGCAAGACCGTAGTAGGAGTGGGCAGGACATCATGGGCCGTGTGCAAGACCTTAGTAGGAGTGTGCAGGACATCATGGAACGTGTGCAAGACCTCAGTAGGAGTGTGCAGGACATCATGGAACGTGTGCAAGACCTTAGTAGGAGTGTGCAGGACATCATAGGACCTGTGCAGGACCTTAGTAGGATTGTGCAGGACACCATGGGACCTGTGCAGGACCTCAGTAGGAGTGTGCAGGACATCATGGAACGTGTGCAAGACAGTAGGAGTGTGCAGGACATCATGGGACCTGTGCAGGTTCCTCAGTAGGAGTGTGCAGGACATCGTAGAACGTGTGCAGGACCTTAGTAGGAGTGTGCAGGACATCATGGAGACCTGTGTGCAAGGACCTTAGTAGGAAGTGCAGGACATCATGGAACGTGTGCAGACCTCAGTAGGAGCGTGCAGGACATCATGGAACGTGTGCAAGACCTTAGTAGGAGTGTGCAGGACATCATGGAACGTGTGCAAGATCCCAGTAGGAGGTGTGCAGGACATCATAGAATGTGTGCAGGACCTCAGTAGGAGTGTGCAGGACATCATGGAACGTGTGCAAGACCTTAGTAGGAGTGTGCAGGACATCATGGGACCTGTGCAGGACCTCAGTAGGAGTGTGCAGAACATCATGGAACGTGTGCAAGACCTTAGTAGGAGTGTGCAGGACATCATGTAACGTGTGCAAGACCTCAGTAGGAGTGTGCAGAACATCATGGAACGTGTGCAAGACCTTAGTAGGAGTGTGCAGGACATCATGGAACGTGTGCAAGACCTTAGTAGGAGTGTGCAGGACGTCGTAGAATGTATGCAGGACCTCAGTAGGAGTGTGCAGGACATCATGGAACGTGTGCAAGACCTTAGTAGGAGTGTGCAGGACATCATGGAACCTGTGCAAGACCCCATTAGGGGTGCTCAGGACGTCGTAGAATGTGTGCAGGACCTCAGTAGTAGTGTGCAGGACATCAAGGAACTACCGCAGGACCCCAGTAAGGGGGTGAAGAACGTAGTAGAATGTGTGCAGGACACCATGGGACGTGTGCAGGATCCCAGTAGGGGTGTGCAGGACGTCGTAGAATGTGTGCAGGACCTCAGTAGGAGTGTGCAGGGCATCATGGAACGTGTGCAAGACCTTAGTAGGAGTGTGCAGGGCATCATGGGACCTGTGCAGGACTTCAGTAGGAGTGTGCAGGACATCATGGAACGTGTGCAAGACCTTAGTAGGAGTGTGCAGGACATCATGTAACGTGTGCAAGACCTTAGTGAGAGTGTGCAGGACATCATGTAACCTGTGCAGGACTTCAGTAGGAGTGTGCAGGACATCATGGAACGTGTGCAAGACCATAGTAGGAGTGTGCAGGACATCATGGGACGTGTGCAGGACCCCAGTAGGGGTGTGCAGAACATCATGGGACCTGTGCAGGACCTCAGTAGGAGTGTGCAGGACATCATGGAACGTGTTCAAGACCTTAGTAGGAGTGTGCAGGACATCATGGGACCTGTGCAGGACCTCAGTAGGAGTGTGCAGGACATCATGGAACGTGTGCAGGACCGTAGCAGGAGTGGGCAGGACATCATGGGACGTGTGCAGGACCCCAGTAGGGGTGTGCAGAACATCATGGGACCTGTGCAGGACCTCAGTAGGAGTGTGCAGGACATCATGGGACCTGTGCAGGACCTCAGTAGGAGTGTGCAGGACATCATGGAACGTGTGCAAGACCTTAGTAGGAGTGTGCAGGACATCATGGGACCTGTGCAGGACCTCAGTAGGAGTGTGCAGGACATCATGGAACGTGTGCAAGACCTTAGTAGGAGTGTGCAGGACATCATGGGACCTGTGCAGGACCTCAGTAGGAGTGTGCAGGACATCATGAGACCTGTGCAGGACCTCAGTAGGAGTGTGCAGGACATCATGGAACGTGTGCAGGACCTCAGTAGGAGTGTGCAGGACATCTCCATTGCTCCGCCATTGCCGGTCCCAAGCCCGGATGAGAAAGGAGGAGGGTTGGCCCCCCGTACTACCGACGGGCTGGAAAACTTAGGTGGTAACCATGGAAAGTCTCTTAGGAAACAACGAAGAAGCTACCGCATCCGGGGCAGCCGATGCGCCAACACTATGAGGATCCAGGGTGTTGTGGTGAGGAAGAATACTACTGGCCAAAATGGAGGACGACTGGTGACACTTCCCTGAAGAAGGAGCTGAGAGAAGTTGGAGCATGGAATGTGCGAACAGGACACTGCGTCGGTCAGAAAGAGATAATAGCAAGAAGAGTTGTCACAGGATTCCAACATACTCGATTGCTGCACTTTCCGAAGCTGAGGATGAGCGGATGTGGAACGGTGCCCATTCAGGTGCCGGAGAGTAGCGAAAGATGGTGCTGTACTATTCCGGTGAGGACGGACATCGCAATGGTGTTGGATTTATGCTGAGCAGTCGCGCAGCTGGAAGCGTTGTTTCATTCGAGCCGATTTCTGGCAGGATCGCTGTTCTGTTTTGAGCGGAACAATCAAGACCCATGTCGTTTCCATCTATGCACCAACGGAGCCAAGTTCTGACGTTGACAAGGACGAGTTCTACACCCAACTACAGGACGTGCTGAATACTATCCCGAAAACCGATGTCACCATTGTGGCGGGTGACTTCAACGCAAGAAGTCGGTAGTGACAGAACAGGCTGGGAAGGAGTGTTGGGCAGGTTCAGCGTGGGCGAAATAAACGATATTGGACTACGCCTACTTTCGTTCGCTGCGTTCAACGAGCTTGCCATCGGTAACAGTCAATTCCGGCACCCCAAGAAGCATCAGTTAACATGGAGGAATCCAACTGGACGAGATGTGGCCACCTTGGACTACGTGCTGATAAACTCACGTTTTAGATCATCGCTGAAGATGTTCGAGCCATGAGAGGGCCTGATTGTGGATCCGACCATTATCTCTTGCGTGCTGTAATGCAGCTTCGCTTACGACGACCTAGGCGTGAGGAGCCCCTAGAAAGAAACTTGACTGGTCACGCATTTGATGGCGCCAGGAACAAAAGAAACATTTCAACTCGCGCTGTCGAATCGGTTCGCGGTTCTGGAGAGACGCCTTGTCTGTGGACGAGCACGAGAAGCAGACAGTTGAAATCGCTCTTGAATGCGCATAGCCTCTCTGCCCTGTTATTCGCCGGCGAACGCAGCCTTGGATATCGGACGATTCTCTCCGTCTCGTGGACGAACGGAAGCGAGTGAAATTAACGGACTTCGGACGGTATCGGCAATTGTGTCAGGAGCTTCGTCGAAAGTTGAAGGAAGAGCGGGAGTCGTACTGGAATAAGGTAGCAGACGAAGTGGAGGAGGCAGTTGGAAGGAACGACTATCGCACATTGTACAACACACTCAACCGTCTCAGAAAGAAGACCAAACCCATGAGCGATTCCATCAGAATACGGATGGGTCTTTGTGTGCGATCAGCAGATGAGCGTCTGTTGCGATGGAGGCAGTTCTTCAGTGAACTCTATACTCACGATGCGCCACAAGGTCCACTGGCCCAACCGATACTAGTCGAGGTACCAGAGGAGACAGCGCTTGACTCGGAACCCACTGCGGAAGAAGTGAAGGCGGCAATCAAAGTCGCTAAAGAATGGAAAGGCGTCCGGTGTTGACAATGTCACTGCTGAGGTCATCAAGGCAGGAGGAGATGTTCTACTGCGTCAGTTGCATCAGTTAATCACGCGCATATGGCGGACAGAGAGCGTGCCGTCTACCTGGAAAAAGGCTATTGTCGATGCCTATCCATAAGAAGGGCGATGCCAGAGACTGTAAAAACTATCGCGGGATCAGCCTGTTGTCGATTGTTGGTAAAGGCTTTCCGAGAACTATCCAGTCCAGACTTCAACGCCATCGGGAGAGTACCTGTCGCGAAGAACAAGCGGGTTTTCGTCCGGGTCGAGGATGCAGCGATCAAATTTTCACACTTCGTCAAGTTATGGAGGAAAGGATTCGCTGTGTAAAGCGCGTCGTTATCACCTTCATAGACTTCAAGTCGGCATTCGATTGCGTGCACTGGCCCGCCTTATGGAAATCGATGGAATGCGAACACATGCCAGGAAAAATGGTGAAGCTTCTGCAGGAAATTTATAGAGGCTCGACTAGCTGTGTCCGCGTCGGAAACAAGCTATCCGAAGAATTCAGGAGTCGATGCAGGCGTCCGGCAGGAAGATGTGATTTCACCGCTCCTCTTTAATACCGTGGTCGATGCTATTATGAGAAACACCTTTGAAAATAGAAGAGGAGTCCAATTTGGCGATAACGATTTTGTCACGGATTTGATGTTTGCGGACGACAGTGCAGTGTTCACCGATACTGACATGGAAGCCACGCTTTGTTGAATGATATGGCACAAATCGCGGAATCGTATGGGCTGCGGATTAATAAGGAGAAGACTAAAGTCATGACGTCGGACGGTTCACGTGCTTCTGTGTTCTTCGAGGGAGCTGAGCTCAGCAAGTCAAGGAGTTCAAGTACCTCGGATCGGTGGTGCAAGAGCGAAAGGTGGTGGCTACATCGGAGATACTGTGCAGGATCGGGCAGGCGTCGGCTGCTTTCGCTTCGCTGGGCTGGTGTTTATGGAAGAAGCGTAATGTGTCAATCAAGACAAAGATCCGGATGTTTCGCGCGCTCATAGTGCCAATCCTACTGTACGGGTCAGAGTCGTGGACGTTGCTGAGGTCGGATTACAGCAGGCTGGAGGTCTTCCAAACGCGGTGTTTGCGGCAAATCCTCGGGATAACTTTAAGAGATCGAATGCGGAACGAAGATATCCGAGATACTTGCGACCATCAGCCCACGATCGAAGAACAAATTCGAACGAGAAGGCTACGATGGTTCGGACACGTATGCAGAATGGAAACAAACCGACTTCCGCGCAGATTGTTATGGAGAGAGCGCCCTGCACTGTGGAAGGTTGAAAGAGCAGCCCCGAAAAAGACGTGGTTGAAGCAAGTCGAGGCGGATCTGAAGTCCCAACGGTGCAGTGTCCTTAATGCTAGATTAATTGCTGCGAACCGTACTGAATGGAAGCGTATCGTTCAGGCCACAAGAGCTCCTATGGCACCTACAGCAGTGTACTGGTTGAGAGGTCATCCTGCTCCGCCAGCCGCCAGCTAACGGGATGAGTGAGTGAGTGAGTGCAGGACATCATTGAACGTGTGCAGGGCCGTAGTAGGAGTGGTCAGGACATCATGGGACGTGTGCAGGACCCCTGTAGGGGCGTGCAGGATGGTGTAGAGTGTGTGCAGGACCTCAGTAGGAGTGTGCAGGACATTATGGGACCTGTGCAGCATCCCTGTAGGGGTGTGCAGGACCTCATATAATGTGTGCAGGACCTCAGTAGGAGCGTGCAGGACATCATGGAACGTGTGCAGGACCTTAGTAGGAGTGTGCAGAACATCAAAGGACGTGCGCAGGACCTCCGTTTAATGTCCAGGACACCGTATGCAAGTCATGCCTCCGAATCAACAAGAGCGATAGGCAATTGCGCCAGAATAAGGCTATCGTAATCTCACTCGAGTTGACTCTAAAATTTTCTAAGTTCTGACTCCGAATTCGCTACATCTTCATCACAGGTGGAGTTGTTTTTCTGCTTTGTAGTCCAGGCAGATCCTCGACTGCTGAACTCTGCAGAAGGACTGTGTATGTATCAAGACACACCGCTCTTCACTTCTTTTATACTTTATCACTGATCAATTGGGTATCATCAAATTTGTTTACGAGAGCCGAATAACATCATTCCTAAGATTACGGTAGTCCTCTTCTGGCGCACTTAACTATCGTTCGCGCTGGAAATCTATTTCCATTTTTCAGGCTCAATTTCATGATTGAGCCCGTTTGACCACACTGGTAAACTTTGGCGCGTCAAAAACGTTGGGCTATGAGGTTGGAAGGCGTCAAAGATTAAGATCCGCCACCAATTCTCACTGGTCATCTAGCACTTTTTCCTGGAATGTTGGTGCGACCGTAAGACAACAGGAAAAATAGTTACGGCACGAACTCCACATGCAGAAAAACTCTGAAAATGGTTTTGGCGCGAAATTCAAATTCGTATTTACAATGTGCTCCGATTGACTTTTCTTTAATGAAGAAGGGAGTTGAAAGAAGAATGAAGGTTCTTCATGGGCCCCTTCAACAATTTCGTTCACTAGAGGGGCCAAGCTACGCAAAAACATGAAAAAATAATATACGGTTTTCTGCGCGTACGATGCCTTTAATTATCATTCTTGTTCCGAATCAGACATATGGGCCGGCGCAGACGAGCCACATCAGCATGAACCGGTGAAGTTTGGCTAGAGCCGCAGTCCCTGGGTCTATCCTAGACGTCGTGGGGCCACCCAAGATTTACTGGGACATGTGCAGGACCTCAGTAGAGATTTGCGGAACGTCGTATAAATTGTGCAGAACCTCGGAGTCAAAACACGTCACAAATGGTCTCCGGCATGAAAATGATAAAAAACTAATTATCAATCTACACTGTTGAATTGTTGGTTGCCTCAGAGGATAGAAATAAGGTGAACAAATGTTGTCCTCTCCATCTCAGTGAAGCTTTCATTAAGGGTACTAGACCTTCCGTTATTTAATGAACATCACGAAAACAAAGTGATGGTTTAATGGCTATTCTCAGGAAAATTGTGGTGCGCGCGAAGCGCGCACCAGGATTTGGCTTTGATCTCTTCCCGCGCGGATGTCCTACAATGAGACCACCTATTCATACCGTCACCAGAGGTATGAGTACCATTCGATGCGCTGCAAGAAGGTACATATGTGTGCAACTTTTCATCCTAAATGGTCCCCGCTTTCTAAAGTTATTACCTCTCAAAGTACGCAAAAACGTTCTCCACAACCGCCTCCGCCACAGCCTCCGCCTCCACCTCCGTCGGTCGAAAACCATTTTTTTGAAGGCGTGGACCAAATCGCTTGAAAATTTGTGACTAGAGGTAATCGGCCACGGAAATGCCGAAAATAATTGGCAGAACTCACCATAATGACTTCTGGGCCCCTAACGGGCGATTCAAATTCAGAAACCGGCCTCTCAAGATTAGTTTATGAAAATGATGGGGTTTTTCGTTATCAGTCATTGTTTTCTTAGACTCCATATAAACACCTTGCTCTCTAGGGTGGTGTATTTCAAACGTGCGGCTCGGAAGAGGACGCTGTACGGGAGGGATGTTCTTGAGCGCAGCGCGTAATCGTTACATGCGCACCATCAATAAGAAGGCATCGTAGGGTGTGCTGAAGTTTCGGTTCACTATGCGAGACCGCAGTAGGAGTATGCAGGACGTCATTGAACTACAGCAGGGGTCGTATTCGCCAATAACCCGCCGGGTAGTCGAAGGGTAAATGAGGTGAAATTTCAGTACAAAACGCGCGCTCCACGGCCACCTCTCGCCTCCCTTGGCTTCCCTCGCGACCGCCGGAATTTCTCGAATCGCATAGCTGAAGAATGACCGCTTTGCGATGGAATCTTTATCTTTTTGCAGTGATATCGATACGTAACACAGTTTGCATTTCCATCTTACATGGTGTAAGATGGGTTGATCTGCTCCTCTGCCGCGCGCGGTATCATCCCTTCCGCTTCCCTTCGACTACCCTCGGCGGGTTGTTGGCGAATACGACCCCAGGACCTCAGTAGGGGTGTGCAGGACATCATGGGACTTGTGCAGGACCCTAGTAGGGGTGTGCAGGACGCCGTATAATGTGTGCAGGACCTCAGTAGGAGTTCTCAGGACATGGTGGAACGTGTGCAGGACCTTAGTATGAGTGTGCGGGACATCATGGGACCTGTGCAGGACCCCAGTAAGGGTGTGCAGGAGGTCGTAGAATGTGTGCAAGACCTCAGTAGGAGTGTGCAGGACATCAAGGAACTTGTGCAGGACCCCAGTAGGGGTGTGCAGAACGTCGTAGAATGCGTGCAGGACCTCAGTAGGAAAGTGCAGAAAATCATGGAACGTGTGCAGGACCTCAGTAGGAGTGTGCAGGACATCATGGAACGTGTGTAGGATCCCAATAGAGGTGTGCAGGACATCATGGAACGTGTGCAGGACCCCACTAGGCATGAGCAGGACGTCATGGAATGTGTACAGGACCTCAGTAAAAGTGTGCAGGACATCATGGAACGTGTGCAGGACCCTAGTAGAAGTGTGCAGGACGTCATGGAATGTGTGCAGGACCTTAGTAGGAGTGTGCAGGACATCATAAAACGTGTGCAGGACCCCAGTAGGGATGAGCAGGACGTCATGGAATGTGTGCAGGGCCTTAGTAGGAAAGTGCAGGACATCATGAAACGGGTCCGAGACTTAGTGCACCCAAAAGGGCTCGCCGCCGTTACTCGCGGACAGGCTGCCAGCTGTCACTACAGTATGGCAGCCCCGACCTTCGCTGACTGCGGCCGCGCCTCCAGGGGCGGCATGCACGTACGCGGCGGGATAGGTTGGGGTTAGGCAGGGTTTGAAGCGTCAGCGCGTTTGCTGATAGCGGCGCGATTGCTGAAACGGGGTTGGGCTAGCACTGAAAAATCGTTTTCTTGCAAACCCTACCTAGGAGGGTGGGGCAGCCGAAACCCCGTTGAGACCCCGACTATTGATTATCTCCAGCACTCGCACAGCAATCATGAAACGCGCCGACGCCCCAAACCCTGCCTAACCCCTACCTAACCCGCCGCGTACGTGCATGCCGCCCCAGATCACGTCGCCGCGCCCGCGGTGAGAGTTGCGGCAGCCGCGACCGACGGCCAGGAGTCTCCAATACGGGGCTTCCTTGATATTAAAGAAGCTGAATTTGTGCCTGGAGATTCATTGGCCTCAGGCTTCGGATCTTGAAAGTTTAAATGAACATCGAATTTTCGAAATTTTACTTTCAGATTTCAATTTTTTCAAGATTCCCCAAATGCACCTGAAATGACAAATCGTTTTGAAATTGATGGAACTAGAAATTTCAAATGTGATCTACAGATTGAAATTTTCAGAAAATGCATCTAGAGTTCCCAGATTTTCACAGCAGCTAGGAACGGTTGCAACTGGGAAGCTAATATGCTTCGAATAGGGATTGCTCAATTTTAAAAAATTTAAATGTGGCCTACAAATTCAAATTTTTAAATTTTCATTAAATTCACCCGAAATTCCCTGATTTTTACAGCAGTGAGGATCGGTTGCAATTGGGAAGCTGCTGTGCTCCGAATCGGAATCGCTCGATTTGAAAAAAATTGAAATGTGATCAACCAATTCAAATTTTTCCAGAAAATGCACCTAAAACTCCCAGATTTTTACAGCAGTGAGGATCGGTTGCAGCTGAATAGCTGCTGTGCTCCGAATCGGAAATGCTCAATTTAAAAAAAATTAAATGTGAACTACAGAATGAAATTTTCGTGTCACCAAACGCAACAGCCTGTAAAAACGGTGCAAATTTATTAACAATTAATAGTCATCAACGAGTTATGTACATTGCGTGTTGTCCTGCTGGCTGCTATACTCCAGTTTCGTGACCTCATACTGGGATCTTCTGTTTCCCTAAGAGTACGGTAAGCAACCTGTAATAACTGAAATATGTTATAGAATAATAATTATTAGAATTTGATCAACCCTATCATCATTAAATAGATAAATGAATTTTTATAATAATAATATCAATATTAATAATAATAATTAAAAAAATAAATAATAATTGCAACAATAAAGATTGAATCAACACATAAATAATAAATCACGAGATTATACTGCTCGCATTGGGGCTCCATGATATATTTTGACCGAATCGATTGATTTGAAAAATTATTTGATTGGAAATGTCGACTTCGAATCATTAGAAAAATCAAATATTCGAAAAATTCCAAAAAAACGAAGTATTCGGAAAACCGAATATTCGAAAAAAGTCTGAAAATGAGTTCCCCGTTTCAGGATTTTTTTCAGGTATGTTTTAAAGTTTTTCTGCGTTGAAACAACCTCGTGATTATTTGCTCGAAATAGCATGATATATGTTACAACCTATGAGTCCCAGCTCATGTCGCTGTTTGCCCTGGAATCGCTAGACGCAAACGTGTCCACAGGTAACGACTCAGGATCGTAAACTAGCAATTAGTCTCTGTGGGTAGGAGAAGAACGGGTCAGGTCAATGCAGTACAGTCGTCGACTACGACTATTAAGTAAATGTAGCCGAACAAACCATAATATATGAAATGATACATATGGAGTACTGAGGAAAGGCAATTTGTAACAAATCCGCAGCATCCCTAACAACTATTGTTGATCATAAGTCTTTCAAAAAAAATCGTTTCAAATCTCAAAAATACACGGATTCAAGCGCCAGAACAGGCTTAACGAAATTTTTAAGAGAGGCGATTTTTTCGCTCCGAGCAAATTAAATCAAAAATGGCTTCCACCGTATCTTCAGTATCTGATGACTACCTGTCACCAAATTTACTGTTCACAGCTTCCTATTCTATGATAGTCCGATAAATGGCAGCATGATTAGCATTGGAAAAATAGCGAATTTAGACACATTAATGAAATTTCGTTAGCTCGTTTCAGTCATACATAGAATTTAGTCGTCAAGGTACCTAAACGTTTCAGAGAAGTAGAAAGAAATAATGGGTCGATAATCGCTTGCTGTAGTTGAATTGCTTCAATATGAAAAGAGAAGAAACTATGGTAGAAAAATTCAAATTTTTGAGTAATAGAATTAAGAATTGAAAGAGGACAAAATCTGGGAATTTTAGATGCATTTTCTAAAAATTTGAATTTGTAGATCATATTTCAATTTTTTAAATTGAGCAATCACGAATGGGAGCACAGAAGCTTCCCAATTGCAACCGATCCTCACGGCTGTGAAAATCTGGGAATTTTAGATGCATTTTCTAAAAATCTGAATTTGGAGATCACATTTCAATTTTTTAAATTGAGCAATCACGAATGGGAGCACAGCAGCTATTCAGCTGCAATCGATCCTCACTGCTGTAAAAATCTGGGAATTTTAGATGCATTTTCTAAAAATCTGAATTTGGAGATCACATTTCAATTTTTTAAATTGAGCAATCACGAATGGGAGCACAGCAGCTATTCAGCTGCAATCGATCCTCACTGCTGTAAAAATCTGGGAATTTTAGATGCATTTTCTAAAAACTTGAATTTGGAGATCACATTTCAATTTTTTGAATTGAGCAATCACGAATGGGAGCACAGCAGCTATTCAGCTGCAACCGATCCTCACGGCTGTGAAAATCTGGGATTTTTAGATGCATTTTCTAAAAATTTGAATTGTAGATCACATTTCAATTTTTTGAATTGAGCAATCACGAATGGGAGCACAGCAGCTATTCAGCTGCAACCGATCCTCACGGCTGTGAAAATCTGGGATTTTTAGATGCATTTTTTTTAAATTTGAATTTGTAGATCACATTTAAATTTTTTAAAATTGAGCAATCCCGATTCGAAGCATATTAGCTTCCCAGTTGCAACCGTTCCTAGCTGCTGTGAAAATCTGGGAACTCTAGATGCATTTTCTGAAAATTTTAAGCTGTAGATCACATTTGAAATTTCCAATTCCATCAATTTCAAAACGATTTGTCATTTCAGGTGCATTTGGCGAATCTTGAAAAAATTGAAGTCTTAAAGTAAAATTTCGAAAATTCAATGTTCATTTAAACTTCCAAGATCCGAAGCCTGAGGCCAATAAATCTCCAGGCACAAATTCAGCTTCTTTAATATCAAGGAATCCCCGTATTGGAGGCTCCTGGCGGTCGGTCGCGGCTGCCGCAACTCTCACCGCGGGCGCGGCGACGCGATCTGGATGCGCGGCCGCAGTCAGCGAAGGGCGGGGCTGCCATACTGTAGTGACAGCTGGCAGCCTGTCCGCGAGTAACGGCGGCGAGCCCTTTTGGGTGCACTAAGTCCGTACCCCTCATGAAACGTGTGCAGGAACACTGTAAGGATGAGCAGCACATCCTGGAATGTGTGCTGGATCTCAGTAGGAGTGTGCAGGACATCAAGGGACGTGCGCATGACCTCAGTTTAATGTTCAGGACACCGTATGCAAGCCATGCCTCCGAATCAGCAAGAACGATAGTTAAGTGCGCCAGAACATAGCTACCTTAATATCACTCGAGTTGGCTCTAAAAGTTCTGACTCCGAATTCGCTACATCTTCCCCACCGGTAGTGCTGTTTTCCTGCTTTGTAGTCCAGGTCCAGGCAGATTCTCAACTGCTGACCTCTGGAGAAGTACTGTGTGTGAATCAAGACACACCGCTCTTCTTTTCTTTTATACTTTACCCTTGATCACTTGGATATCATCAAATCTGTTTACGAGAGCCGAATAACATCATTCGTAAGATTATGGTAGTCCTCTTCTGGCGCACTTAACTATCGTTCTTGTTCCGAATCAGACATACGGGCCGGCGCAGACGAGATACATCAGCATGAGCCGGTGAAGTTTGGCTATAGCGGCTGACCCTGGGGCTATCCTACTCTGCCAATTCAAGACTTGATGCTTAGGGTAAGCGGCCTTTATCACGCTCTGTTATCATTAGGCATCAAATTCACCTTTAGCGCCTTCATCAAAGCTTATCCGCGCAAAGGGTGAATTTGCTGAGCGGCTGGATATCACACAGCGCAAAGGGTGAAATTACCGCCGTTGCTGGCATGTCAGAAATTTCTAAACAAGTGAAAACATCTCAGCGAAAACATGATAAAACGATTGATCACGTCTCGATGTGTTTACCATGAGCACAGCCGGTATAAAAGCCGCCTCATCTCACTAGAGTCCTCATTCGGCATTCTGATGCCGGCCCTGAAAGGTGACTTCGGGTCACTCTCCGGAGGCCAGCATAATTTTGGCTGCTGGGAGGATACAGTGGGTATCCTCACGGCGGGGGGGGGGCGAGTTACGCCGCGGTCCGCAGAGGGTGGCTCCTCACCGCAGACCTCGGTGAAGATTACGCCCATGTTGCGGACAAGGCGGGGCTTCTTGCGCTGTGGACCTTCAAATTCGTGAAATTTTCGAGGTAAACTCACCCATTTTTCGAGGTAATTTCACCTCATTTTCGGGGTAATTTGGACCCTCTCTCGCTGCCAGTTCGCACCATTTTCACGGGATATTCACCTCATTCTCACCTATCCTACCGGCAAATTCACCCATAAAGTGAATTTAACGCCGCAAATTAAGACTTCATGCCGACTTGTACATGAGCATCAAGTCTCTTTTGCTTAGGCATCAAGTCTCGAATTGGCAGAGCTAGACGGAATGGGGCCACCCAAGATTTACTCATAGAAATGCTGAAAAACTCTGATAAAAGATGCCTGATACTGCGCTAACAATCATTGATTTTATAAGAGCTCTATAGAAATACTTCGACTGTTAGCCTTACCAATCGATGGCTCATTTCATTTCTGTCTTGAATGGTGGGTGCCCCCCCCCTCTAGGATAGTGCCTAGACCCTGTACAATTGGGTCATCTAGAACTACATTCTTAATTTTTTCGGCTTTGAAATTCAAAAAGTATACGCCTTGTATCTTATTTGTAGGAAGCCGCGTTGCAACTATTATCTTGCAGTCTTAGCAGTGGAGCGGTTGTTTCTTCATTTATACCACTATGTTTTCGAAAAAAACAACTTGACTTTTGGAGCTCGAGGATATTGTAGAAGGGAAACCCTTGGAAAAAGTTGTGAAATTTCTGAAAGTTGGGCTCCGCAGAAAAGGTCAATGATTTGGCTTTGCTCTAAAATGTTGTGAAATTGTTCCATTAGATTTGGCTATCAAACTGATTTCCTAAATGTAGTGAAATTGTTGAATCGATTTGGCTGTTGTTGGTATATGCGGATTACATAATCATTAAATGTAGTGAAATTGTTGTTGAAATAAATTGAAATTGAATTAAATTGAAATAAATTGAAACAGTTGACCCTTTTACACCGAGAGCTCTGCCTGATCACCTCCCACCGACCACTCAAAGTGACGTCACACCCGGGTGCACCGAAGGTTTTGCCTTATCACCTCCTACCGACCACCACCTACCACTCCTAAAGTCGCGGGCGTCGGTGACAGGGCGAGAGGCAGCATTGGCGAATCAACCTGCCACCGACGCCCGCCAGAGCGTTGATATCCCGAACAATGCCAACAACGACAAGCACAAACACCTCACATTTGAGGGCAGCGTATACATTGTGGGCTGCCACTTACACGCTCTACACGAGAGAGTATCAGAGAAAAACAGTGCAGACACTGCAACACATCGACCCGAAGTCTCCGCCACGTATGAGACATTACCACGAAAACTTCGGCAGTTATGAGTCATGCCGAAACCTCCGCCCATCAGCCAGATCCGATCAATTTGACTGCGAAATGGGCGTTCTAACCGGCCACCGACCCCCGCGATTGCCTGAGGACTCGACTGTATTGGTGTTGACGGGCAGCCGCGCCAGGAACACACGACGACTCAGACATATTCGACGACCATCCCGTTGACGGTCGCGTTCCCGATGGAGTGCTCACACAGCCGGACCATTAACGATAGAGTGCTCGGACATTCGGATTCAGCAGGCCGGGAGCCCGCCAGACAGCAGGCGCGGGCACCCCGACCGCGCCTGCCAGCAGTGATGCCCCGGCCTGCCACTGCCGCGCTATAGCGGGCAGGCCGGGGCGCATTCACAGCAGGCCGGGGCACTGTCACAGCGGCAGGCCGGGGCGCTTTCGCAGCGGGCCGGGGGCGTCTTAATAGTGGCAGGCCGGGATGCATCAACCGTGGCAGGCCGGGGCGCTTCTATAGCAGGCAGATTCGCCTTTATGAAAGAAATTCATCAACTAAACCGTACCCAAGGAAATCAAAAACAAAGCAGAAATTTGTTTATTACATCAACAAAGTTACAAAATATGATCAGATGCCTTTAAATAATATTTTTCCTCCGGTTCAGCAAAAAAACCATATCATAGCGGAGAAGGAAGCTTCTAACAGGGTCAATAGAAGCACCGACTATGTTGAGGGGATTAAAAAACATAAAAAATCATACGGTATAACATGTTTTTCTCCGGTTCAGCTGCGAACCAACGTAATAGCCGAGCGACACGTGTTTTAACCGGGTCAATGGATACAATGATGTTTGACAAGTTAAAAAACACAACAAATCATACAAAATAACCATTTTTCTTCGGTTCAACTGCGAACCTACGTAATAGCAAGGCAACACGTATCCTAACCGGTCAATGGAGACAACGATATTTGAGAAGAAGAAAGAAAACATAACAAATCGAACAAAATGACATTTTTTCTTCTGTTCGGCTGCGAATCCACGCAATAGCGGAGCGAAAAGTTTGTAACCGGGTCAGCTGATTCACCGAGGTTTGAGAGGAGGTAGAAAAAGAACAAAAAAAAACACAAATGCGAAGAAATGGGCGAACAAAGTGATGGAAGACATTGTATCGAACAAACATACTCGTGCGCGCTTTGGGTTCGACATACACGTGATAATGGGAGAAATAAATTCAAAATAGCTCTTCACAGAACAAAGTTTCAGAAAATTCACTTCCCACTAGGGCATGAAGGTCCAAAAACCCATAACAATCGAATTCAACATCGAATAGTGCAGCTTAACAAGTGAACGTAATTGATTCCAATAACGATTAAAGTGGAACAAAGCTAGTAAAAAATGCTGTAATTGACTTCATAGAGGGCTCGACGCCAAGTAAAGAAGATATGCGAGAGTTTTTACTAAGCGTTTTGCAAGAATAGACAATATACCGGATTAGTGGAACTAGCGAGATCAGAACACACACAACGCACGTAGAAAGTACAAGAGAATGCCAAATTTTGATGTTTCGTTTGAAATTCGACCTTTCGGTTAAAATTGGGAGCTGAAATCATATTCTGCGTCCCGTAATAGTTTCTTATGGCCAAAACGGGCAAGCTTAAGACAAAGAAGAATTTTTCACGTTCAGGACAAAAAAAAACGCCATTAGAGATCACGTCAAAAGCATAGTGTGGCAAGAGAACCAATTTGTTTCCAAATAATGAAAACTTCCAGGATAATCCAAAAGCACTCAGAAACAATGTGTTATTTCCAAAGGAGATCACCTGGTGGATATGGTTTGGCATCGACCCCACCCAGCTCGTAAAATACTACAATTTCCTATACTTTGACGAGATTTGTGAAAGCGTTTTTTTCCTGCAGAAAAACAGTGAAAGCTTTCTTCCTGATTGAAACTTCTGATTTTTCCCTAGTGGAAAGATTTAACACGCAAAATCTCTATTCAGCTTTTAATTTGAACCAGAGAGTCAAACTTGAAACGAGAAAAAGAAATTTGACTTTCCTGTACCGCTGTACGTGCGTCGCTCCACTAGTATGACAGGAGCTAGTTTTCCTGGTTTTCGGTATCTCCCGGCTGGCCATCCAATAGCGCCTCCGCACTTTCTTCAAGAACACGTTGCTCAACGAGATCTCCCTGCGGCGTGGTTTCCGTGTTGGGATGAGCATAGTGCTGAAATAGTACAAATAACTGACAGGAAAAAGAGGCTTTCACTTATTTCAAGCAAAACTCACCCTGCTCGGAGTCCATACATACTCGTTGTTCACGACACGGCAGGTGTAGCCACGTACATCTCGTCTGAAAATATTGGAAGTTAGAAATCACTTCAAAAAATACGTATAATCAACTTACAAAGCTTTATGGAGAGCCCGAAACACGTGTTTTCGCCAGATTTGCCGTTGTTGGACCAAAGAGTCGAAAGCAGCAATACTATCCTCTTCTGATCCTCCAAGTGATTGATAGAATCTGAAACATAGGTTTGAAACCGTCCTCATAGGAATAAGGCGAAAGTAAAGGTTACCTCGATTCACGTTTGATCACAATGATTGCTGTCTTGACCTCTTCATGCCCATATCCAACGATGTCATCGGCAAAATCTGAAACAACACAGAAACTAATAAGCAATGAAGAGTTTGAAGAAAGCCTCTGAATGCGACAATAGACAGTTTAAACAATCAATGAGAGGAACGGTATGCCTAATAATGATAATTCTCAAAAGTCGCCTTTCTTTATCAAGCATCAATGCAACACCTCCAATGGAGATAAGCGAATAATACTTGAAGGCACAGTCCAACATCAGGGTAGTTTTTCTCTTTTCCTGCCTAAATTGAAAATAACTCAAAAAACTAGCTGCGGAAGCATGGTGGACGAGTTGTCCGAGGCTTGTAACTTCGGTCATATGCAACCGATGTATGCGAGCTGGTTTGAATAAACAGAGGCTGAGAATGAAAGGATGAACGGGGCTTCTGATCGAAAATCATTGCTCATCTCGTGACTGTTGAGCTCAAAAGATCGTAAAAGGGGCGTGCCAAAGTGGCTTCCTGATGTGGGCGCCCCAGGGTGACTTCCTTCTATATCTCGCCTATACAGAGGAATCGAGCTCGCACTTGGCTTGTGTTATATCGGGTAGGCCTACTCCACAACTATGTGGAAATCTCAGATTCCGCCCCAGAGCTTCAACTGTGCCTTTAAGGGCTATTCGTCTTCACCAACTCCCTCTACGGCACAGCGGCCCGCTCGGCCGGAGAGCTAAATATGAATGAAATTTCACCCCACCTGCCCGTCCCGCTTCTGCAGTGAATATGACTGCTCCAGCGTCAACGTCATGGCGGAACCGGAGGGGCGCTGAGGCCCCGGTCATAGTTGGATGAGCCGACGTCTCCAGCCCGGTCGATACACACAGAATGCATTGGAAATGGGATGCAAAATCACTCGCTGTATCCCCCTGCACTTCCAACACCCACCCGGTCGATACGTATGAACGACATGGTGAGGTGAAGCCGAGAAAATCACTCGGTGTATCTCGGCATTAACACCCACCCGGTCGATACGTATGTTTGAAATGATGGAGTGAGGTTGATAAAATCACTCGGTGTATCCGACGCGGTCGATATCCATTCTTTACGTGGATGAGAAATTCACCGGGTGGGCGGGTCGATGATAAAACATGTAGGAGGAAGCTAACCTTACTGCTACCTCCGTCACTTCACCATACTCTCCTTCACTATTTCTCTGAACAGGTGCAATCCTGTTGGCCACGTAATTATCGTCATATCTAGTAGGATACACCGAGTGATTTTCCCAACCTCACTCCATCATTCTGATCATACGTATCGACCGGGTGGGTGTTGGGGGGTGTTGGGGGTGCGGGGGGGGGGGGGTTGGGGGGAGTCGGTGGGTTGCAGATGCAAATAGCACCAACTCTGACCGGGGCCTGAGACTTCAAGTGAGGAATGAATGATACCGCCCTGGGAGGTAGAAGTTTTCTGTGAAGCTCTCAAGTAAACAAAGAATGATAATGCTATCAGATGTCTAATAACGGAGAATGTTCTTTTTTCATAAATGGATCACTAAAGCTTCTTTCACACTTGCCCGACCGACGTCGGACGACTCGTTATCGAATGTGTAATATCTATCTACCCTACCCTACCTATCTTATCTATCTTAACTTATCAAATTTGATAACGAGTCGTCCGACGTCGGCCGGCAAACTATGAAAGGGGCTTAAAGGCAGTGGTCGCGCTCAAATATGCTTGTCGTATTTTTCTCTCTAAACCCTTTTCTGGGTCTCGAGTGATAGGACCTATAAGAAAAAATCGCGAAAAAACCACTGTTTTGGGCCAAATTTGAAACCTGAACTTTCTTGTGTTTTGATGGTGGACGAGCCCACTCCACATCATCGGCATCGGTGACCTCTTATATCAAGAACATCAGATGGCTTAAAATTGAATTTCAAGCAATGAAGCTTTGGATTTATGTACACATATAGTCAAAAACATTGACTGAAGTGATGCTTTCATTGTTCAACTGTTTTTATTCGTTAAACTTGCATTTATTTCGTCCTCTGAACGTCGATGATTTTTGACTGCTCGGCATGAGACGGCGATCTTTTTCGTCATCGCTGTGCACGTGTGCACGAAACAGCTTCTTTGGGCCCTAGAAACTCTAATTCTAGCCAGTTTTTCATCGCTCTACCTTCATAGTTTTTCAGCTATTTTTGATCTAAGCTGATTTTTGTAGTTTTTTCTATAACGTTTTTCATCGTGACCACAGCCTTTAAAGCCCCCGTCATAGTCGGCCGAAAGCCGGCCGTCCTAGTCCCACCCGGTCGATAGGTATGAGAAGCACGGCCTGTTTTCCACCGAGTATAACGGGTGGCTAACACTGAGAATCCCAATGCCTAGAGTTTTTTTTTCCAAAATACAGTTCAAGGTCGTCCTCAGAAGCCACTAAATCCTGGTGACTCGACAAATTTTGTTGCTGCGGTCGCGTCGGCGCCGCGCGGTTTTCTCATTAGAGCACGTTAATCTCCCACCTGCTTTCTTCAGTTTCATTCAAGTGAAACCACTTTTAGTGTGCATTTCTCATGTTACTGAGGTAACTTCTTATTCACTGGCGTCTTAATTCGATATGCCTCGATTTATTTCAGATGATTTGCACTGGGAAGCTGTTTCGCTATACCTAATGATGCCCAACTGAGCATTCTCAGAGGTTTTTCTAAAATCTGTCGCTTACGAACTTACTTTTTTTCTGCTCAATATTCGAAAAAACAATAAACATTGATTTCGCAATCTTTTTATTTACCAAGGGAGCTGGAAATGCTATGTATTCTACTTTCCTTGTCCTTGAATAAAATCCATCGAGGAAAACGGAATGCTTAACTTTATTCGATCAATTTTCTCAGTCGATGGTAATTTTGGTTTCATTCTTGCATACGAACTGTTTTTTATCGAAGAAGTGTCAGTTTTGCCGAGCAGATCTGCAGCCAGATGATGAAACGGTGAGGTCTTTTACATAGGATTGGCACCTTTTCCTGACAGACTTGTCTTAAATATCACTTTAGGAACTTCTGCAACTTTAATGCGATACGAGTTTTCGAAATGCGTCTACTGCGGATGTAGCCGCTACTCTCCTAAAAAACGTTTCGCGTGCCATCAACTAATACTGCTTTTATACAAGTGTGAGTTTTTTAATGAGTAGCTACTTGAAACATTTATGACCTTCAGCTAAATGATTATCGTTAACAAGTGCGTCAATGTATTTTTTCCAGAAGGAGACGCACCAATCTGACAACAAGTGGAGGAAACAGAAGTCATTTGAACCGTATTTGAGTAATAAAACTTCACAATGTGTTTTGTAGCTTTGAATATGTCATGTCCTTCATAGATATTGTCAGTTGTTTTTACATTATCCACTGCTGGGGGGGGGGGACTTGATCGAACTGGTGAAAGTAACACAGCCACTTGAACATATAATGTAATAATCACTGGTTGAAGTAATTGATCAGATTTGGAAGATAATACAAAACGGCTGGCTTCTATAGAGGAAACTGCATGATCTGTATCGTTTGAAAGGGAGCTGCAATGCAGCTGCCTTATATAAACACGGAGTTGCTGCTTTTGAAAAATAAACAGTTGTGGAAATGGAGGAAGAACTAATTTGATCCCATGATAACGGTATCACAGCTAGGCCGCGGTTCCCTGAATGAGGGGCAAATAATGCTCTATTCGGCTCTCGTAGAGCTTACCTTACAGTTGCCGTGGGTTTTTATAAAACCATGTGCTGATAGTTGTAGGTAATGAACACAACATTGATAATCCGTTTCCGAATCCCCTAAATGTCTCAGAGATTTACAGGAGATTTCTAAAAGTGGCTATTTTCATAGCTTTGAGTAGATAAAAGGAGTACGCGGATGGCAATTTTCACGATGTTCAAAAAAATCGTCTCGGATTGCGCTGAAAACTTGTTTCTAAGGGTTCTTTTGGGTGCTCATTACCTGATCTATCATTTTTCGCGTCCATTTCGGAATGCCTTGAGCCTCATGTGGTTACCTGTTTCGAAGCCACAGGGGAAAGTTTCCATAAACGATGCGAGGGTATAATTCTACGATTCCATGAAAGCAAAATTACCATCGACCGTAAAAAAATTGATCGACAAAAGTTGAACATTTCGTTTTCCCCGATGGATTCTATTATACGGATTCGAAGAAATCTAGTCTGGCATCAGTTATGGCAATTTCCCCTGTTATGATTTCTGATTGAGAGTTCGATTTTGTCAAGGACAAGAAAAGTAGAAAACATAGCATTACCAGCTCCCTGGTAAGCATGAAACATTACTAATTAATGTTTTGTTTTTTCAAATATTCAGCAGTGAAAATTTAAGTTCGTCAGCGCCAGATTTTAGAAAAATCTCTGACGGTATGATCGTATAAATTCAGCGAAACGAACATCTGTAGACTTCCCAGTGCAAATCACCTGAAATAAATCGAGGCATATCGAATTAAGACGCCAGTGAATAAAAAGTTACCGCAGTAACATGAGAAATCCACACTAAAAGTGGTTTCACTTGAATGAAACTGAAGAAAGCAGGTGGGAGATTAACGCGCTCTAATGAGAAAACCGCGCCGCGCCGACGCGACCGCAGCAACAAAATTTGTCCAGTCACCAGGATTCAGTGGCTTCTGGTCGTCCTCACACTGCAAGTCGACGTTCGAATTATACGGGAGGATGGCTTCACCAAGTAAGCGTGGCTAGAAGTGAGTAGAATGAAGGTTAACCAGCAGTACCGCTACATCGGGTCTTAAATATAACGAGACCGTGCCAAAATACGAGAGAAAAACAGGAGAAAGGCCCCCAAAACCCTCAGGCAAAGCAAAGAGTTTCGAGACCAAGAAGATTCGAGACGATTTCGAAACCACAGTGGCCCCCGGCCTGCTCACTCATGTTCCCGGCTTGCTCCATTCAAATTTCCGTGCGCGACGCGTCTGCGCTGCGGCCGAGTTGCCCCGGCCTGCACGCTCAATTATCCCGGCCTGCCGATCTCGAGTCTCCGCTGCTTTTCTACGCTCCCGGCCTGCCGTTTCCCACGGAAATTGCCCCGGCCTGCCGATTCCGAATGCCTGAGTGAACGGGCTGGTCGCCTCACAGGGAACGGGATGGCCAGCCTATCATGCAGCGCCATCACCAACGCTAAGGGAAACGAGATGGTCGCCGCACGGGGAACGGGATGAATGGCTTCCATGCAACGCCATCGTCAACGTTTGGGTGAACGGGATGGTCGCAGCACGGGGAACGGGGTGGCTGTTTCATAACACTGAGAAGCTAGTATCGATTCCACCGATCGACCTCGGTACCGACTTACGTTACACAGGTTACACAAATATATAGACCTTTATCTAATATATCCTTCTATAACAACCAAAACAAGACCGGTACTAGAATATGATCCACAACCATGTAACCTAACAAGAGATCTTCACAGGGACCCAGAAACTGATTATATGTCAGGGCATGAAAACTACAAAAATTTTCTAATAACTCTCAACTAGCGCCATCGACGTAACACAAAAATACATATATACTAGTGTTTTAAAAACACAAAAATAGCGTAAGTAAACATAGTGTATACCAGACGATTAATGCCGACTCATCAAATAGTTCTACTTTTTGCTTCTATATCAAATTTTTGAAACCGTTCTTGGTTCGATGGATTACGCTAGGAGGAGCGCTCCCACTACTGATGAGACAATTCCGTCCATGCGCCGCACCGAAAATGTAGTTTATTTAACATTTTCAAATATTCGAATCTACGTCGAATAAACACAGTTTCGTCAAGACTTCTCTTTGATGACGCGAACTTTCCCGCTGGCATAATTAATCTAATCCAGAACGGTTAAAGCAATTTGATATAGAAGTAAAAATTAAAACTACTGGATAGGTCGAAATAGATCGTTTGGTATGCTCAAGCACCAATCATATAAACCGGTGTCGAATAGCGGAGACCAAGCGGCCCACTCATGGCTCTATGGAGGCATCCTCGTCATCTCCTTCAGGTTCAGCACTGCGTGCGCGTTTTCTGCGATTCTGCACGAAGAGTTAATTTTATCATTAATCATACAAGAAAGCGCTATTGAAAATGCTTAGCATGCCGCCCCGAGCTGCTAGTTAAAAGAAGTTGTAATCTCAAAAATGTCGTTCTTGTACCGTTCAAAACGCATAATAAAATTTCCAAACTCTGACTACGGACGTCCTTCACTTATTCCTGCTTATCATATCAAGTGATATTATCAGTTGGTAGATCAAATCGCTAAAACACGATGTAGGCTGTACTTTTTGATGGGAAGGGACAAGGAAAGTGACTAACAAGTTTATTACTTACTGTATCACATTAACTACTTTACTTCTAACCGCTTATCATATCAAGTGATATTATCAGTTGGTAGATCAAATCGCTAAAACACGTTGTAGGCTGTACTTTTTGATGGAAAGGGACAAGGAAAGTGACTAACAAGTTTATTACTTACTGTTTCACATTAACTACTTTACTTCTAACCGCTTATCATATCAAGTGATATTATCAGTTGGTAGATCGTAGTCCGCATTGCGGTCCTGAATCTGTCTCCGAAAACTTAAGTATTCAAGAACTGTGTTGCGCAATATATCGCACTATTCTACACATCCACAAAAGGCGAAGTTTACCCAATAAAAACAGATCTTTAACAGTATATACCCCCTTTTGGGAGGGTCCACTTGGTGCTCCGGCGAAACTCAGACCTCTTTCCCCCTCCGCGGCTCAGACAGCTCAGGTACAGCTTCCCCCCCGCGCCTAACCCTGAAAGCGGTCAGACATAGAAATAGAAACAAGTCATGCTTACGTCGAATGGAATCCAGGGGTGCGTTCCAAGAACATTTCCACGGGAGGAAATCATATTTGATTGTGATACCAACCAATGATAGTTTATGAGGCCACCCAAAATGAACATGTCTTTCGGCCTATCATTCGTCATATCTTATCAGACCCATTTTTCCTCCCATGGAAAACTTCTTGGAACGCACCCCAGCATATATTTGTTATCCGAAGGTAATTCTTCGGATAATGGATCGATTCGGATAATGCCATTTTAAATTTACCGGATATTGGTTCGATTCAGATAATGCGTTTTTTCAAATTTTCGGATAATGGATCGATTCAGATAATGCCATTTTTGCAATGATTCGGATACGGATATCCGTCGGATAATTTCGGATAAATCCCGGATATTATGGGAACAAACTTCAGGCAACACACACACACACACACACACACACACACACACACACACACACACACACACACACACACACACACACACACACACACACACACACACACACACACACACACACACACACACACACACATACACATACACACATACACGCATACACACACATACACACATACACACGTACACACATACACACATACACACATACACATACACACATACACACATACACACATACACACATACGCACACATACACACATACACACATACACGTACACACATACACCCATACACACATACACACATACACACATACACACACACCACACATACACACATACACACATACACATACACACATACACACATACACACATACACACATACACACATACACACATACACACATACACATACACACATACACACATACACACATACACACATACACACATAAACACATACACACATACACACACATACACACATACACACATACACATACACACATACACATACACACATACACACATACATACATACACATACACACACATACACACATACACATACACACATACACACATACACACATACACACATACACACACACATACACACATACATACACACATACACATACACACATACACACACATACACATACACACACACACACACACACACACACACACACACACACACACACTTTCCTACATTTAACCTAAAATGAACCGATTTTTATCCGTTTCATCCGTTTTTTCCGATTTTATCCGATTCTACGCAAATTTTATCCGTTTTATCCGGTTTTTGTCCGATTTTTATCCGTTTTATCCGATTTTATCCGATTTTACGCAAATTTTATCCGTTTTATCCGGTTTTTATCCGATTTTTATCCGTTTTTATCCGATTTTGTCCGAATTTTTGACCCTTCGGATAATGGTTCGATTCAGATAATGCCGATTTCAAATTTCCCGGATATTGGTTCGATTCAGATAATGCGTGTTTTCAAATTTTCGGATATCGGATTATTCGAATCTCGGATATCCGGTCGGATATCCGAAATGGAGTGATTCGGATACTAAGTATAATCCAGCAGCCCTCCTTGTAATCGAAGGATCGTATATCCTGCCTGAAATTAAGCATCTTCTATGTGAGTGGGCCAACGGTGGAATAGGAATGGATGGTTAAGAAGAAACTTGCAAAGCCTTCTGAATCGATTTGAAGAGCTGGGTGCGCCAGGCGATTCTCTCGCTTGAGAGACAGTCGAGCACCATCTTGCGTTGAGTATCTGACGATCCCAGCGACAGGAAAAAACTGAAAGATATCTATAACGGAGCAGTTCGTTATGTTTCAATCTGAAGATCAAGAGTACCTTGACGGCGTATATCCTTCAGGAGTGCCAGTCCTGAGCTCTTCATAGACGTACCTAAACGCATCCAACATGAATTCTGAATAGGGTAATAATCATTGGAAATAAGTTTTAGCATCTAAAATTGAAATGATCAATAACTACCGATCAGAGTGTCCTCGGCTCTTTCTGGCAGAGTTAAAAGAGCCGACCTGCCGCGATTTCCATTTATGCGGACCGCAAATGTCCTAATAACATCCGCAGGATTCGTGAGCTAAAAAGTGTTTTTCAGAAGTTTCACATTTGTTTCAACTATCACCCATTTGCATTAAACTCACTCTTCGAAAGAGGTACCGGAAGAGGGAAGTTGCCTGTTGAAAACTTGAGTCGTTTATTCTTGGCTTCCATTTAGAAGCAACTTCGTTTATCCAAATCTGCAATGCTCTCATTGGCGATTTTATTGATGTTTGCGAACTGAGAGTTGTATGTACCTTTACAAAGGGCTCGCCCGCTTCAATGTGCCATTTGTTAACGCAGCTTCCAACTGCCAAACTTCTTTCACTTGGGATCGACCTCCCGACGTCACGCGTCTGCACTGTGCGGTGCAACTCTTTGAAGTTGCTGGCGTGCTGCGCATCTTTGATATCGAGCTGAAAATGCTGTGGATCGTCGGAGGGAATAAAGCACACTGGGTTTGCCTATCCTTAGTCTTCCTTCCCATCTCATGCGCTGCAGGCTCGTCGATAGGTCAGGGTGCAGCACGTCCTGTTCATACACGAATTTCTTGACACGCGGCGCTGCAGACTTGATGAAGCTCTTGAACGATGCAACACATATCATACGGAGCACCTTCCGAGTAGATGAGAGAGAAACCCACTTCATAGGTATGTTCACTGAAAACGGAACAGCGAACTTGTTCAGTGAGGAACATAGCTGCTTCACTAAGACGAAGCTGGTCTCCATCAACGCAATCGTTCAACGACTGAATGACGCGCGTGTCGTTCTCGTTAAAATTGAACTCCGGGCGAACAGTTGGATCTCCTTCAAAAAAATACTGATACGTTTTACTGAGCATGAGGAGGTGAGGTCCAACCTTGTTTATGAGTTTCCTCATGATTGTGGGGCACCTGGTCCTCACGAAAAATTGGAGTAGGCTGTCTAGGCAACAGGACTGGCTTCGTAGATGGCGTTGTTGAACATCGCACGTTAAGCTGTCGCAAAGATGGACGCCCCGTCGGTGTTTTCTGGAGATTTTGCGACATCTGAATTTTGAATACATGAGTCCTTCCGTTTCAGTCACTTCCTCTTCGACAAGATTACCCAAATAGACAATACACCATGTCAGAGAACATTCCGAAACGATATATTCCGCATTCAGCTTCTCAAACTGGAGCGAGAAGACACGGACGTTGGTACTTTTCCGAGTTGTTTCTTATCAAACCCTGTTTACTGAAAACATTCAATGCACTACAGAGAGACTTGACGAAGAGCTCCGACAGCAGCGCGCAGACCTCGTAAGAAGGCTTGAAGAGTTCGAAGGTGATCCACTGGAAGAGTTGCAGTATGAATATGAAGACGCCGAGGTAGAAGATGTACCAAGAGAAGATGAACATGCCGAGAGGGAAGTAAGGCTACCACCCGAGGTGGACCACACGATGTGTACGTTTAGCTTTTGCTAGTATTATTTCGTTTTATTACCTTTTATCGCATTTTCAGCCAGAGAGGATAAAATTTTATACTATGCAATGTTTTGCAACATTTCGGTTTTTCAACCGAACAAATCCAGTGGCTAGAAAAGTTGATGACGATTTTGTGCGGCGCGACACCATCTGTTACGGTGAGTTTATTCTATTACTTGACAAAAATCTGAGGAAAGCTTGATTTTAGTATCGCCGAGACGTACAACCACTCTACAAGAAGATTTTGGATCCATATGAAAGGGAACAAAGTTTTTTCTGCAGCGGATGTTGTAGCCAACTAGATGGCTTTCGCGGTCGCTGTCCCAATAGAAGTTGCACTCTTCATCAGTGAGCATGTAAAAATTCTATTCTGTTTAGGCTACTGCACCTTAATACAAACCGATTTTAGGATGCGCGTCAAAAGAGCAAAGCCTGTTCAAAGAATGGAGATCCAAACAATGACTGTGGTACCACAACTACAAGATCCTCTGGTGGTACACGTGCAAAAAATAATTGCATTCCATCGTGAACTGCACGAAAGTAGGGTGAGTATACCTTACGATGAAGGATACAAAAGGGTTTAGTGGTTTTCAGGCAATTCAACCACCTCCGGAACGAACAGAATCACGAGAACAGTTCAACGCAAAGCAACTGAAATTACTTCTACCAATTTCAACGGACGGTTTCGTACCTTCGAGGCTATCTAAGTACTTTAAATACGAAATTCATTGAGAAATCTGTCGTTAACCTAAATCTTTAAGGCGCGAGGTGTGGCCCGTGTACTTGAGAGTAGATGATCTACCAAGTTTGGAAGCCAACAACTATTACAACTCGGTGCTAGCGGGGGTACTCTATGCTAGTACTAAGCCAACAGTAGACCTGCTCCGAATCTTGCTGACCAGGCTCGAGTCGGAGCTCGATTCTCTCCAGGAGCAGCCCATCCAGATCTTAGTAAATGAAGAAGCTTGGGTAATAACTGCCACAGTGTATCGAGACATCGCCGACATGGATGTGCGTCAGTTTAAAAGAAGAGCCTTCGCTGGAATGAAAACCCCGTTTAGGCTCAGCGAATGTTGTTCGGACTGCCTCGATGGCGGTCAGAATTCGGTTGTTCAAAGTGCTTCACCAAAGGGACCGGCTTAGGAAGATGTCGAGCGTGGATGGGTGACAACAACGCTGCCCTTAGAACACGTGACGACTACTGGGGCGATGAGAGTCTTGGAAACGCTGGAGTCCGGGGTATGTTATGTGTATACTATCACTTATTGACCAACACCGAGTTGTTGCAGAAATCAGACCGGCAATGAATATCATCTCCCCCCTTGAATTCCCAGGTGACTCACTACACGTGTGCAGTGAAGGGATTACACGAGACAGACTACGAGGTTGGCCGGCTTCTTCGAAGAGTCAACAATTCACGCACAAGCCGTTCTACAGTGCGTTCGGAAATGATAGGGACACCCCTGAAAACCACAGTCTTTATGTTTAAATTGCGTGCGGCGTTAGGTAATGCTCATCAATGAATTCAGCAAGGTAAATAACCTATGTTCACTTGTTTCTATAACAATTGCATGATAATGTAATATTTTATTTTAAATTATCATATTATTCGTCGTTCGGAAATGATAGGAACACTATTAAAAAACAAAAATTATCAAACAAGGAGGGAACAAATATACACATACATGAAATCTAATATGATATCGGTTGGAAATCATTTCAAAAATTCTATTCGGCATAGAAGTGAACAAATTGGATATCACATTTTTATCCAAATTTCTCCAGGCTTCGAGTACAGCGGCCTATAGCTCGTATTCGGTCCCATACTGCTTGTTATTCACGTAAATCTGGCGCACAATTATGCCCCAGATACTCTCTATCGGGTTGCAGTCAGGACTACACGCGGGCCATTCCATCACGCGAACTCGGTTTTGTTGAAGCCACGCCTTTGTGGATCTGGAGACATGGACCGCAGCGTTATCTTGCTGGAAAATGTAGCTTTGACGCCTGTTTCCAGTGAAGAACGGCAGAAGATGCGCACACAATGTTTCTTGATACTCCTCCGAATCCATCCGACACGAAGTGAAGGCGATTTCCAGAACACCTTCGCTGCAGAATGCTCCCCAACACATCAGCGAACCGCCTCCGAAATTTCTTCGACTAAATACCATCAGATCCTTGCGCAGATCTCTCCAATAGCATCGAGAACCATCAGGTCCACCAAGGTTACACTTCTTTTCGTCGGAGAAAATTACCTGGAACATGTCGCCTTTATCTTTTTAAATTTTATCGGGTTTTTAGAGAATCCCTTATCTTTGACCAGTCTGCTGCCATGTTGTTCCTTGCAAACCGGAGTCGAGCTAATTTGTGGGCTTCTGAGAGTGATGGAGCCTTCTTCATCACTTGACGGACGATGGTTTTGTCTACGTTTACGACGCTCCAAACAGTAGTCTTCGACACATTGAGCGACAACTGAGCCCTCATTTGGTTGAAAGACAGACTACTGTTTGAGCAGAGTCGGCTGATCCTCCGTGCATCCTTACCGCTGACCTTTCTTGGGCGTCCAGGACTCCTCGCCAAGCCGTAGGAGTAGGATCTCATAGGAACTGGCTGATGCAGTTGGGGGAACGTCCGAGCTGGGAGGCAATTAGACTTTGGCTCAGCCCGGCAGCGTTGAGGACACGTATTTGGGCTTGTTCGGGAACAGTAAGCGATGTACCACGGCCCATGATTGGAATAAAGATGTTGGGTGTTTTCGTGTTGCGTTCATATAGTGAACTTGTAACGGGAAATTTTGTTCGAAGTGAAAAATTCCATTTTTTGCAAGGTGTCCCTATCATTTCCGAACGGTGAAATTTTCTAAAAGTAAAGGAAAAATCTTATGAAATTAGGCAAGGTTTCAAGGAAGTTGCGAACAGAGGTTTTTTATCACGCTGAATTCATTGATGAACAGAATTCATCACCATTCCCAGAAATTTTTTGAAAATCTCATTTTTTAGAGGTGTCCCTATCATTTCCGAACGCTGTATTTGCAGCCATGTTCAACCGAAAGGACACCAAGTTCCGTGGATTAAGCTTGAGTCCTGGAAATTTGACAGCTATTAAACGGAGCCTTCCTGAAGTGAACAGCCACACTTACTCAAACAGCATCGTTCTCTCGCTGGACGACCTGAGATGTACCGCTACAGAGCTGGATAACGTGCGTTTATAAATACAATACTGAGCACTTGAAACGCATTCGACTGTTTCAGTTATCATTCATCGCATTTCCGTTGTGCGCTGCCGTTGAAGCTATCCCATCGCCGGTAGCCGCAGTTGGATTGCTCGGCTACTGGCTTACAGTGAGACTCATTCTGAGGTCGTCGTCGTTGACAACGGAAAGCATTACACTCGCGCAGAGCATTTCGCGGTTAACAAAGCAAGTGTGGACGGCGTTGACTCCGCATATGTTCACTATGAAATCTCACGTAGGTGTTGAGATACGTTCCTACTCAGGCGATTCTCGGCTTCGAGCCGCACAGAACAGCAATCGGAGCCGCCTGACAGCTCGGCTCGTTCTCCCAATCTCCGGGCCACTGCTGTTGCTATTCGGGCGAACTGGAACAGCCCGTAAAGCACCAGCAGTGGCCCGGACAGCAAAAGAAGCCGACCCGCAGATTGGGAGAACGAGCCGAACTGTCAGGCGGCTCGGGGCCGATAGTCGTCTGAGTGTTAACTTGATGAAGCAAAATGAGCCACGCTAGGCATAGTTTAGTGGTTATTCGATCATGCCATGGACCACGAAATAGGACTTTTCGGAAGCATCTACCAGAATTCGTCGGCACCCTTCGAAAGCTTCCATACACGTCTGCAGATGAAGATAGATCAGACCACTACCAACAGCTCCAATGTCATAGTTTAAAGGTTCGTCCAGTAGTATAACAAGCCAACAGCGTGGACAATATTGGAACCAGACCGCTACGTTCACCATTGAAAGTTGTTTTCCAGATTTTTATCGCTAAAAAAACTAAGGCATCTCATGGGCGAAAAACCCTTTCACAATGAAGACATGAGGGCTTTGACACGGAAGGTCAACAACGAGCACGTGGAGAGGCGTGACTTCACCCATCTTTTCTTTCACATGGCAGGCCTATTTTCGAAAACAGAATGTCCTATGAATTCGAATTTAAGATTCCCTGTTGATATAGTCGTCGACGACTTCTGTTACATTCCAAAGCATAGCCGTGTCGAGGAGTCGCAGCTCACCGATGATCATAGGTCGTATGTAACCCAGCTCGGATTCCAGGCATTGTAAGATCGATATTCGAAGCCGTACCGATCAATTATTGAGTAACTACTTGTTTCTTCTTTCCAGCTCCCGCATCGTGATCGACGGAACTGTTTACAGTTCCAGTCAGTATTGGAGACGACCAAGCGACACAAGACAAGACCTTGTGTTCATGAAGGGAGAGGACGATGACGGAACATTAGTGGAGGCTTTCGGCTCGGTGACCCTGTTTTTGCGTCACGAAGCCAACGGAGCGGTCAAAGTGCTTCTAGAGGAATACTCTTGCGTTGATCCATTTGAAAAACTGAGTCATGTCGTTCACGTCATCCAACACAGTGCGAAACGAGCAGCGCTAGCCTTGATGAGATCAGTTCAAGAGAACAATATTTTTTGTAAGCACTTGACAGGTCGGCAAGAGCGCATAAGAAACGTTTCCTTGATAAAGTCACCATGTTGCTTAGTCAAATACCGTAGCGAAACGTACGCATCGGTTCCGTGAGGAATAGCCTTCCGTTTCTACATGTTTCTACTGTTGATCTCAGATTATCTATGCAGTAATGTTTCACCATAATGATGATAATATTTTTGCAGCATAAATGTGCACTTCCAGTAGTACTCTCGAATAGCAAAACAATGAAAACGACTTTTTGTGAGCAAAGGACATTGCTAACACTTCCGCGTAGGCGACGCGGTCGGCTTGTCTGAGGGGGGGCAGAGTGTCTACCCCGTCGCGGAAATAGCAATTTCGCGGCGAAGCTCGATGCGAAATTGTGAAACGATTGTGATTTTCAAGCGATTTTGCGAGTTGCTGCCAATTTCCGAGCTCCATTGCTAATACTTGTGCTCCATTACCATCCTCTATTCAAATGTCCACGATTTCTTTCCCTTTCCCTCTCCCTTGTTCTCATTCCTTCTTTCTGCTATATTTTCAGAGTGCCAAACTATTTTGGGGGTAGGCACTCAGGATTAAAGGAGAAATATATGATACTGATCTCAGAAATCGATCTAATTTCATTATTTTTTTGGAAATTACGAGTGACAACGCTATCAAATATCTAATAACGAAAGAATTTTTCATTTTCATGGATTAATCTTTTCATTTCTATGTGTAGATCCTGAGTGCCCCCTCCCAGCTAGTTTTGCACCTAGTTTCAGCTTCCGTTTCTTTTCTGGGGTGCGTTTCAAGATTTTATACCAATCATAGTAATTAATAATGGTATATGAGGCCTCATGAAATGGATATAGATAAATTTCAGTCTATCATTTGTTAAATATCCCGTGAGCAGGCATCTCAGTGGAGCTTAATTGTTCATCAGATCTCATTTCATTGTCTTGCGTTTGATTTTCACACACATTTCCCTCCCATCCTGCGAAATAACGAGACGAAAATAGATAATTGACTTCCGCGCTCCAATCGATCAACATTCGCGCTCTAATCCAAATCACACTCTGCGGGGATGCCTGCGACTCCGCCGCAGAATTTTCAAGGCCACGCCCACATTCGCTCGCTCGCTCGCAGACTTTCCACTATGCCGACGCCTTAATGCGCTGTCCGCATTCCTTTCGTATTATCAGAAGCAAAGAATTCTACTGCCCTCCTGGTCAAGTGGTTTATGGTTACTAGTTATATGTGTCTCACAATTCGTTACACTACGAATAGCTTTAGTAAAACCCTGGATCTTCAGTGAAAGATCATTAGCTAACATGGGGAAAATGACCACAAGAATAATGGGAACTTAGCCAAATAATGGGGGTGAGAGGTTAGCTTGGCACCTACGTCGAGACTTTGTCCACCACGCGATCACAACCAGTCGGGGATAAGTATGGAACGTTTTTCACCCACGTCAGAATTTCTGGAAATCCCAGTCTTTTCGGGATTTCAAGTAAAATATGACTTCAATGCAAATCGCATTTTTCGAAGGTCGCTCAGGAGCAGAAAGAACCTTCACGGTAGCGAAAAAGTCTCTAAGATCGCGGAAAACTGCATAGATATGAGAAGAACAGGCACAAAATAAGCAAGAAAAACAAGCATACTTCTGAATAAAGTGAGCTTTAGAGAAAGGCAGCCAAAAAGGACGCCGGCGGAAATTCACAAGTTTAAAGGACGCCGGCGGAAATTTACAAGTTGTGCAATTGCAGAAACACCGAACGCTCCGCCTCGTTTTTGGTTAACGCGGTCATCAGAATCGAGTCATGTCCACTATTCCCCGTGTTTCACCACCAACTTGCACATCAATGCACCCAACGCACCCAAACTTTAACGGGATGCTAAACGCAGTTTTGTCTGAGGAGGAGACTGGCGATGATCGATGAGATGTTCTCTGGTTGCCTGCGTTCTCTGCGTTTCTGCCTGCTTACGAAATTCTACCGTATTAGCGCGCCCCCAGCACCTAGGCCCTCAGCCGCACCTTCAATAAGCGATGACGTCAGCAATGGAGAAGTCGAACGAAAGTCACGACAGGTTCCGAAAAGTCCTCCGAGGATTTTCCTGGGAGCTATCAATCTTTTTTTTCGTTCACACCCTATTTACATCTTACCTGTTAGACTATTTACTGACCCTTTGTCAGGTCCATTTACTATCACCTTTGGTTTTAACTGTTCACAAACGCTGCATGAGTGTGCGACTTAAAACGAGCAAAACGACTCGAACAACCACACTCGGTATATTGAGAGACTAGAGTGACAAGTGTGCATGGCCAGCACTAGATTAAGGCCTACTGAGGGTACCCATATAATGAAGAGTCGTCCAAGATCCCCTACGAACTGAGATATGGCCCCTTGAAAATGCCTGTATTTTGAGGGCGAAAATTTGGTGGACGCGTGGTCTCAGGCCTGTATTTCTCTTCATTCACAGTCGCGCAAAACAGATTGAGGAGATAGATAGGAAAGAGAATCAAGAAGGACGACTCGGTTGAAAGTTATCGCTCCATCTAGCCGCTATTGAGGTTGAAAATCAGGAAGGGGGTCGGGCCTGTGGTGGTGGCTGGAAGGTGTCGAGCCCGTGGTGGTCGCTTATATCTCGCTTATTTGGAAGAATTGAGATCTCGCCTTTGGAACGTGTTATACAGGAGAGGTCTTCTACACAATTACACGAAAATCTCAAAGTTAATATCTGAGGGTGCACTGTGCCTTTAAAGGCAGTGGTCGCGCTCAAATAAGCTCGTCTTCTTTTCCTCTCTAAACCCTTTTCTGGGTGTAGAGTAGTAGAACCTATAAGAAAAAATCGCGGAAAAAACGCTGTTCCGGGTCAAATTTGAAGCCTGAACTTTCTCGTCTTTTGATGGTGGACGAGCATACCCCTCATCATCGGCATCGATGATCTCTAATATCAAGAACAACAGCTGGCTTGAAATCGAATTTCAATCAATGAAACTCCGGATTTATGTACACATCTAGTCAAAAACATTGACTAAAGTGCTTGCTTTCATTGTTTATCTGTTTTAATAGGTAAATTTGCATTTATTTCTTCCTCTGAGTGTCGATGATTTTTGAATGCTTGGCATGAGACTGTGATCTTTCTGTGCACGTGTGCACGAACTGGTAATTTAGGGTCTTAGTAACTCTAAATCTAGCCCGTTTTTCACCGCGCCACCTTCATAGTTTTTGAGCTGTTTTTGATCTAAGCTGATTTTTGTAGTTTTTTCGATAACGTTTTTCATTGTGACCACTGCCTTTAAGCTGCTCATTCATAAATGACTCCAGAGTCGTATACAAGTCGTTAAATGCTTCGGATCGAGCACGTCTGAGCGCTGCATTTGCGGCAGTAATAGGCGTACCTTTTTACTGGGCGAGAACATACAAGACATCTTTTGTGAGACGAGTAGGCCTGCATACCGGTGTACGAGTTGAGGTGAAGAAAAAATATATATTTATTTATTTATTTAGGAGTGTGGTCGAGCCACGCGAAAAAAAATTTCACCAGCGTTCGTTCAGTTGTTGTTTCTGTCATAAAACAGAGTTTGTGAAGAATAATTCATTATTTCAAAAGTTCTCAAATTTTCACACTAATAGGACCAATCACAGTTTCAGAAGTGAACAAAATGAATTATGAATAATGTGTAGAACAAGCCGGTGCGGATGAAGCTCTGATCGCCTCGTACTTGGCGCTCGGAAGAGAAGCCTTTTTAACAGCTCGATTGGAATTGTCTTATGATCTGGATAATTTCCAAACGTTATGCTCATGAGAGCACTCCATCATTCCGACTAATCACCATCGCAGTAGTAGTCACAATGGACGAAAGCTCGCTCAACGAATTCCAATCGCTGCAGCTTTTTCTCCAGTGGATGACTGATATCGTGCGTAACCTAAAATCGATTCTGAGTAATTAAGAGCTATACGCGTCTGAATCAATGTGTCCTCTAGAACAGTAGCACGAAAGGCTGTGGGTGATCCTGACCAGGGATGTGCGGAAAAAATATTTTTGGAAACAGAAAACAGAAAATCTAGTTTGACAGAAAACAGAAAACAGAAAAAAATCTACGAAAATGGGCAGAAAACAGAAAACAGAAAATTTCCAAAAATCAATAAAGGGTGTTCAGCGTACACTAAACGAAATTTTTCAAAACATTCAACATTTTTCGAGTGGTCTATGCTTCTTTCGTTAAATTTTCAAAACCTTACAGTTGGCCAGAGCAAAAAGTATAGACGTTTAAGAAATGCAGATTATAAGTGCGATGAGATGACAGATGTTCATCGAATCTTCCTTTCCCAGGTAAAAGAAGCTCGATTACTCTATTAGAAGCTCAATACATATGTATGTTGGTGCAAGGAGTACGTAGTGCAGTCGGAGCTAGATTTCCGTTCCTTAGTGTACATATTTTGTTACTGATTGTGGGATAACTGCTGGTTCAGAGACTGTACTACTCCACAGAGCTGAAAGTCACGCCCGTACCGCGTACCTGTGCCGTTAGAGTATACTCGGACAATAGGTGCGGACTGACCGCTGGCATTCAAGGCCTCTGCGGGCGGTACGCCAGCAAGGGTGCGGGCGAACCGCTGCTTATTGTGGCCTCGCCAGGCGGATCCATGCCTCTCGTTGTCTCCGCGGGCGTACAGGCACCGGAGCGGCACTATCGCGGAGTCGCGGCGGCACTACCGCGGAGACGTAGCGGGGACTAGACAGTACCGCTTCGGCTTCGCGATAATGTCGCAGCGGCTCTGGGAGAATGTCTGATATGAAGTTATTTGAGAATTAGGAGACAACTAGGGGGGGGGGTCCTAATTGTAAGAACAAAAATTCGCACTTGCGGTCGTTTCATCCTTTGTCTGATAAGGACAGAGCTTACCTCCGCTTTTGAGCGCAAGGAAATACGGGATGTACCTCAAATTAGGTATATTTAACCGGCGACATTTTTGTTTTACCACACAGGAAAGTACATCGTACTCCACGCGGGTTCGCTGCTGCATCCTCGCGGTTCTAACGCGGAGCCCCTGCGGTACTATCGCGGCGATGTCGAGGCTCAGGACACGGCAGCAGAATCGCCTGATCACGGATCCGCTGCGGCACTATCGCGGAACTATCGCAGCACAGTCGAGGATCACGGTACTTTCCCGGCACTGACGCTGCAAATTTTCTCAGAGGAATGGGTTTCACGCTTTTTTAGTGGCTTGCAGGGGCAGCCGACTTCCCATTGAGTGCCTTCATCTCTCTACATGAATCTGTGACCAATCGAAGGACCCCGGAGGGTTGGTTGGTTGGTTCACCTCGGCGAGGATCGAACCCGACCGTGTACAGCGAACACCACCACTTCCTCCCACCACGCCACACGCGCCCTAACGGATAACCACCAGAGCGGGATAAAAGTGCCTAGCGTGGGGGACTGCGATGAGCCTGGGTAAAACTTACCCTCAACCTATTGGCTTAGCTCCGATAAGTCCGGCCACTTTTTTCTAAGACTGTCCTACTGCGAATCGAGGTACACGTTTTTTTCTGTTTTCTGTCCAATTTTTGCCTATTTTTACAGAAAACAGAAAAAATGGCCAAAAATGGGCAGAAAACAGAAAACAGAAAACAGAAAATTCCGCACATCCCTGATCCTGACGCCGTCGAATGAGCTAGTTGGTTCTGACTCCCCACTGGCTACTGACAATAATAAGATATTGAAAAGTTCTTCTACGTATTGTTTAGCGCATTGTTTGAGGATTCTCTCATCTGCAGCAAATAGCGAAGAAGAACCAACACGTCCATAGCCATCGCTCTACTCTGTCTGCGGTATTTAGACTCACATGAAATTTTTTAGCAGTGCTGTAAAGTGTGCGGGTGCATTTTGTGACAGTTAAACTTATACTCAAACATTTGAAATAAACTAATAATACTATGATTCTATGCCTTCATTAAGGGAAAAAACCGGGTGATGATAAAATATCAAGAATAATAATTCTGCTTTTTCTTCTTTTCATTGCTAGTATTACTTATTGTTAGGAGTGTAATGATCCTGTATTGTATGGTTTTCCATGCCATTTCTTTCCTATGTCGATCACTATCCTTGTAAGTTGATCAAGCTAGCTGATTGGCCTTGTTATTAGACAAACTCAAATGTAAACAGCAGGTCTCTGGGGTATCGTCTAAAAGCACACTTGCTGAAAACACGAAAAAAGGGCAGCGTCGGCGCGGAAAAACTGCTGTCACCCCGGAAGGTCCAGCTGTCGACCTACAATCTCCGGCACTGGAGGTGACGGTGTGACGTGCTTAGACTCTGCGGGGGGGGGGGCAAGCGCCGGAAAATAGAGCCAGTTTTCGACTTGGGGGAGCGACAGCGGAGGCCTCCCCCGAGGGGGGCTTCAGTGGAGGCCCCTGCTCTCCTCCGGCGCCTGCCCTCCCCGGAGAGGAAGAGAGGAAAAAGATGGGAAGAAGTCGTAGAAGGTAGTTTACGACAATAGAGGCCAGAAAAGGCACAGTAGGCTAAACGCACGCATCGTCATTCACGCCAAGTTTTGTCCCGATTTGACGTGATTTCTCTTGTGATCTATCACGTGCTCAACCGGTATAAAAGGCGCCTCACCTCATAGAGAGCCGCATTCGGCCCAACAGGGCCGGCCCTGGACGGGGACTTTGAGTCCCTGTCAGAAAGGGATATTTTTGGAGGAGAGCGGCAACGCTTTCCGTGGGGGAGGGCGACGTCGCTGCTCCGGGGCCGTGACGTCACTGCTGTGGGGCCGTGACATCAGTGCTCCGGGGCCGTGACATCAGTGCTCAGGGACAGTGACGGGAGGGGGCTTCAAGGCAGTGACAGGGGGGGGGCTCCAGGGCAGTGACAGGGGGCTTCAAGGCATTCACAGGGGGGGGGCTTCATGGCAGTGACAGGGGGGCTCCGATCAAGCCAAATTGTCCCTTCGGCGGTAGCCCCCCCCCCGATAGGGGGGGGGGGCAAGCGCCGGTGCCCGGAGGATTGCCTCTGAAGAGCTTTGCTAACCCCCTCCAGTGTATGAGTGAATGTATTTCACTGGGCATAATAAATCCATGCCTGGCTCGGTTCCAAGAATCGATAAAGAACAGCTGATTTTTCTTGGGTTAAGATTTCTTTGTTTCAATCATTTTTTCGCGTTACTCTTGCGTGTATTCATAGTAAATTGTGGTGCGCGCGAAGCGCGGGGATTTGGCTTTGATCTCTTCCCGCGCGGATGCCCTACAATAAGATCACCTATTCATACCGTCACCAGAGGTACGAGCTGTACACCATTCGATGCGCTGCAAGAAATTACATACTCAGACGTTCGCTGTTGTCTACAGGACGTCGATCCGCCCAGAACGAGTCACAGCTGGCGAACAGGCAGCTCTACGCGGGGTCGTCCCAGTGTGCTGTTGAGCAGGGGGCGACGGGCTGTTAAACAGCCCATCGACCGGCAATCCCGCCGAGTGCCTTAAATCGACGCAGACCGAGTTGTTGTCCACAGGACGTCAATTCGGGATGTCTACGGCTGCGCAGGTTGATGGGCTGTTCTACAAAACATTCGCGGGAGGGGCGGTGGCAGCGTCCATGAATCGATGTAGTACGAAGATCGTGCCGTCCAAGTTCCCATTTTCGGTTATGTGAGATTTGCAATTCGTCTTATTTTTTGGTGATGCTCTAGACTTCTATGGCAATTCTTCTCTTTTTTGAAACTGTGATTCGTTTTTCAATAACGTCTTCCCGTGGAAGGGGTGTTGGTGGCATGCCGAGAGATGCACCTCGCGGCGTTCCCCGTGATGGACCCGGAGGTTTCCGTGGTTTACGGAGCTTTCAGCAACTGCCTTCGTAGGCAGAATTTTATTTTTTCCATCCCTTTATGTGTGTCATTTGCGTCATTTTAAGTTGTTTGTCAGGAATCTCTGATCACTCGGGGGTGTTCATTTACCCTGATTCCTATCCATGTTGTCAATACTCGAGGAAAGGTAAATGTAGCGAGATGAAAAAATTGTAGATTTAAAAAAAATAAGCGTAGTTAGCCGATATCACCTTTTCTGGTTAACAAGGGAAGCCGTTTTAGCGTAGTCCGGGATCAGCGAAATGGAGTACCTTGCGAGCTTAAAAATTTGCCGCATTCAGTGCTTGTCGAATATGTATCCAACTCGAATGACCACTTCCATTGAAAAAGTGTATTGCAGGGACCCGTGCTCCAAAAAGCAGCGCGTGCTGCAAAATTTTACCTTAGGAGCACGTGTTGCAAAATTTAATCGCAGGAGCACGTGCTGCAAGCTAGTCCAGCGATATCGTAGCTGCACATCGGCACGCGACGCGCCCGTCACACCGACATGCAACTCGGCCAGCTCGTCGAGCACTATCTGGGGCCGCGATTGATTGGACGAGGTCTTCAGCGGCTGGGCAAGCAAAGCACCGCAAACTAGTGTAATTGAACCATCGAGGCTGCCGGCATCTGTGTCCCGCCTCAAGAGTTTTTCGCATTCTTTCGATTTTTGGGAAATCCTTTTTTCATCGAGTTGAATCTGTATCATGCACGCATTGAAAGTTTTATTTGTCGGGGCACGTGCTGTAATCTGAAACACTATAAGAGCACGTGCTCCCTAGCAGCACGTTCCCTGAGTGTGCTCGTAACCGCCTTGTCTTCGAGTTGAATGCATATTCGGCGCGTATTGAATGCGGCGATAATCTGGGAGGATGTTCTTGCTACTAGTAGCTAAAAATGTGAGTGACTCCGGCATAATCGTAGCCTGCCTTGACTAACTCTGAAAGAAGTCATGAGCGTTTTCAAAGCTTTGCGACTAGTTAAGGGTACCCACCATGGATTTTTTGAGGTGTTTTTTTTTTATTTTTCTCCGGATACTGCGATAAACATGTACTGCTGAACACGAATATGGGGTTCGCTTGTCGGAATTTATAGGTTTACTGTAGGTTACGGTAGGTAACATGTTATTCAGGAGGCAGAACTTGATAGTTTGAAAACAGACAAATGGACATCGAATTCGTATTCAGCAACCCAAAAACCCCCACATGGAAACTTTGAGACAAATCTGTGACATTGATCGAACTACCGTATACTATAGCTGTACAATTTCGAAAAAAATTTCGAACGAATGCAATTTGAAAAAAATTCGTTCGACGAATTTTTGAACGGAATTTGAAAAAATTACGTTCGAAGAGTTTTCGAACGAACGAAAAAAATATCGAAATTTTTTTCAAAAATTTCGTTCGTGCACAACTATACCGTATACCCAACGTAATCTATCGTAAGCTGTCAAAAATCCATAAACTGACATCAGATTCGTGTTGAGCACTTTAAATAAACCCCAAAAGAACGATTTGAGCCACATCTTTTGTCAGATTCCAGAAATCGTCGAAAGTCGATTTTGCCGTCAAATTTTTCTGCCGGTGGGAAGCTCTGAACAAATTTAGTCGAACTTAGGAAAAACCACAGGTAAACCTCAGATTCGTGATCAGCACCACAAATCACCCCCAGGTTGAATTTTAAGTCAAATCTGGAAAAAAAATTTCAACGCTTTGTATACCCCGTAATTGATATAATTGAACGCTGAACCGAAAATCCATACAAGTCAAGAACGCCATCAGTCTGCACATAGCTCGGAGAATGCGCTTTCACCCAAACTTTGCCTTGGGGGGCTGTTTCGGGCCCTGAGCACGATTATGAGGTCTGTTTCCGGATTTTCATAAAATTAATGCGCTTTTTCGAGGGTACAAAAGGTACAAAAATCAGAGAAAAAAAAACTGCTATAACGTTTTCCAGGGTGACTCTAGGCAGCCGCAAAGGGTATATTTGGACTGTACGTCCGAAAAAGGCTCTAGAAAAGTACATTTCATTTGGAATGGTTTGTATAACTTATAGTAGTTCATTTGGAAGCAGTAGAGTGTTGTCTGCATAAGGACATCATTACTAAAATAATGTAACGTCGGTATAGATACTAATGAGACCTTGCGTTTACGAAGGTTGGCGCAAACTCGGTGTCATATGCTATTACGTAGGTTCACCGAGTTTGCGCCAACCTCCAAAGAGGAACGAAAAGTCTCATTAGGATCCAGGCCAATGTTAGTTTTTCTTTAGAAAATTTGATTGCGAGGGTCCAATTTCTCTGTTGCGCTTAGATTAGAACTGAAATAAGGAAAATCGGGCCTCATCATCAAGTTTCGAAAGAAGGCATCGCGCTGTTTGAAGGCAGCGTACACGCTCACAAACGTGGTCGAGATAACAGCATAAATAGGACCGCAAGGCCCCTACCATGCCGTCAAATACGTTTGAAGCGCCAAAAACCATCCATGATGACAATATTACTTGGCAATTTTTGAGCAATCTTGCCTTCCACGCCAGTCTTTTCCCACCCATTCGAGTACGAGAATAAGAAAAGAAACTTGAGAAAACATGTGATAAGTTAGAGTGACAGCATTACCAAATGGGAATGCACAAGAGAAACAACTTTATTCACCTGAAAATATCATGTACGTTCACCTATGTAATCCTCCATTTCAAAAAGTCAGCCCAAGTAGAGCGGCACTCTCAAAAATGGACGAGAGTTAATCGGTATGCAGACATGTTACATTTAAGCAAGTCAAGCTATTTCTCTCGTGCGCTCCCATGAGATAGTGCTATCACTCTATCTTATCACATGCTTTCTCAAGTTTCATTTCTAATTCTCGTACTCTAAAGCCCCTTTCACAGTCTGCCGGACGACGCCGTCCGGCACGTTAAAAGTGAGCCGCTGTGCGAGGGAAGCTGCGGTGAACAACCGTCAGTTCTGAATCTTTAGTACAGAATGTAAGGCGAAAACAACTCATTCTAACTCGTCATAACTTGATCCGACGTCGATTTCACCGCACTGAGACGCCGGTCGGCCGACACCGCAGTGCGGAGTGCACTGACGCCGCAGTCCTATCTTATAACATGCCGGACGACTTCGTCCGGCAGACTGTGAAAGACCCTTAACGGGTGGGAAATACAGACGTGGAAGGCAAGATTGCTCAAACATTGTCACATATTGGCATCCTGGATGGTTTTTGGCGCTTCAAACGTCGTAGACGACATGGTAGGAGCCGTGCGGTCCTATTTATGCTGTTATCTACACCATGTTTGTGAGTGTGTATGCTGCCCTTAAGGGGTGACGTCAAAAAGCGGTTGATGCTTCACTGGGATGGTAATATCAGGTCTACAGGATGTTGATAGGATGTGAACGCGGAATCGGGGATGGAGACCCTCCTCCGATGGGATGTCTACAGCAAAAGCGTTCCCGCGGATAGGTTGTCTACGGCACCAAGGAGGGGGGCGACGGGCAGTTCTCGAGGGGCGATCCATGCCCCTTTTGGATGTCTACAGGGAGCATTGCGTGAGGTGACATCTCATTCGTGTCCTGTGGACAACAGCGAACGTCTGAGTATGTGTGCAACTTTTCATCCCAACTGGTCCCCGCTTTCTAAAGTTATGACCTCTCAAAATACGCAAAAACGTTCTCCACCACCGCCTCCGCGACCGCCACCTCCTCCGCCTCCACCTCCGTCCGTCGAAAATCATTTTTTTGGAAGGCGTGGACCAAATCGCTCGAAAATTTGTGACTAGAGGTAATCGGCCACGGGAATGCCGAAAATAATTGGCAGAACTCACCATAATGACTTCTGGGCCCCTAACGGGCGTTCAAACTCGGAAACCGGCCTCTTAAGATTAGTTTATGAAAATGGTGGGTTTTTCGTTATCAGTCATTGTTTTCCTAAACTCCATTAAAACACCTTGCTCTCCAGGGTGGTGTACTTTAAACGCCCGGCTAGGAAGAGGACGCTGTGCGGGATTGATGTACTTGACCGCGGCGCGTATTCGTTCCAAGCGCACCATCGATAAGAAGGCGTCGCAGGGTGTGCTGAAGTGTCGGTTGACTATGCGAGACCGAAATAGGAGTACGCAGGACATCATGGAACGTGTGCAGGACCTCGCAGAATGTGTGCAGGACCTCGTAGAATGTGTGCAGGACCTCAGTAGGGTTGTGCAGGACGTCGTAGATTGTGTGCAGGACCTCAGTAGGGGTGTGCATGACCTCATGGAACGTGTGCAGGACATCATGGGACCTAAGCAGGACCCTAGTAGGGGTGTGCAGGACGCCGTAGAATGTGTGCAGGACCTCAGTAGGAGTTTGCAGGACATCGCGGAACGTGTGCAGGACCTTAGTATGAGTGTGCGGGACATCATGGGACCTGTGCAGGACCCCAGTAGGGGTGTGCAGGATGTGGTAGAATGTGTGCAGGACCTCAGTAGGAGTGTGCAGGACATCAAGGAACGTTTGAAGGACCTTAGTATGAGTGTGCGGGACATCATGGGACCTGTGCAGGACCCCAGTTGGGGTGTACAGGACGTCGTGGAATGTGTGCAAGACATCAAAGAACTTAAGCGGGACCCCAGTAAGGGTGTGCAGGAAGTCGTAGAATGTGTGCAGGACCTCAGTAGGAGTGTGCAGGACAATAAGGAACTTGTGCAGGATTCCAGTAGGGGCGTGCAGGACGTCGTAGAATGCGTTCAGGATTTCAGTAGGAAAGTGCAGAAAATCATGGAATGTGTGCAGGACCTCATTAGGGGTGTGCAGTACATCATGAAACGTGTGCAGGACCCCAGTAGGGATGAGCAGGACTTCATGGAATGTGTGCAGGACATCAGTAGGAGTGTGCATGACATCATGAAGCGTGTGCAGGACACCAGTAGGGATGAGCAGGACTTCATGGAATGTGTGCAGGACATCAGTAGGAGTGTGCAGGACATCATGAAGCGTGTGCAGGACCCAAGTAAGGATGAGCAGGACGTCATGGAATGTGTGCAGGGCCTTAATAGGAAAGTGCAGGACATCATGAAACGTGTGCAGGAACACTGTAAGGATGAGCAGCACATCCTGGAATGTGTGCTGGATCTTAGTAGGAGTGTGCAGGACATCAAGGGACGTGCGCATGACCTCAGTTTAATGTTCAGGACATCGTATGCAAGCCATGCCTCCGAATCAGCAAGAACGATAGTTAAGTGCGCCAGAACATAGCTACCTTAATATCATTTGAGTTGGCTCTAAAAGTTCTGACTCCGAATTTGCTACATCTTCTCCACCGGTAGTGCTGTTTTCCTGCTTTGTAGTTCAGGTCCAGGCAGATTCTCAACTGCTGACCTCTGGAGAAGGACTGTGTGTGAATCAAGGCACACCGCTCTTCTTTTCTTCTATACTTTACCCTTGATCACTTGGATATCATCAAATTTGTTTGCGAGAGCCGAATAACATCATTCCTAAGATTACGGTAGTCCTCTTCTAGCGCACTTAACTATCGTTCTTGTTCCGAATCAGACATACGGGCCGGCGCAGACGAGATACATCAGCATGAGCCGGTGAAGTTTGGCTAGAGCGGCTGACCCTGGGGCTATCCTACTCTGCCAATTCGAGACTTGATGCTTAGGGAACGCGGCCTTTATCACGCTCTGTTATCATTAGGCATCAAATTCACCTTTAGCGCCTTCATCAAAGCTTATCCGCGCAAAGGGTGAATTTGCTGAGCGGCTGGATATCACACAGCGCAAAGGGTGAAATTACCGCTGTTGCTGGCATGTCAGAAATTTCTAAACAAGTGAAAACATCTCAGCGAGAACATGATAAAACGATTGATCACGTCTCGATGTGTTTACCATGAGCACAGCCGGTATAAAAGCCGCCTCATCTCACTAGAGTCCTCATTCGGCATTCTGATGCCGGCCCTGAAAGGTGACTTCGGGTCACTCTCCGGAGGCCAGCATAATTGGGGGGGGGGCGACTTACGCCGCGGCTCGCAGAGGGTGGCTCCTCACCACAGGCCTCGGTGAAGATTACGCCCATGTTGCGGACAAGGCGGGGCTTCTTGCGCTGTGGACCTTCACATTCGTGAAATTTTCGAGGTAAACTCACCCATTTTTCGAGCTCACCCATCTTAATTTCACCTCATTTTCGGGGTAATTTGGACCCTCTCTCGCTGCCAGTTCGCACCATTTTCACGGGATATTCACCTCATTCTCACCTATCCTACCGGCAAATTCACCCATAAAGTGAATTTAACGCCGCAAATTAAGACTTCATGCCGACTTGTACATGAGCATCAAGTCTCTTTTGCTTAGGCATCAAGTCTCGAATTGGCAGAGCTAGACGGAATGGGGCCACCCAAGATTTACTCATAGAAATGCTGAAAAACTCTGATAAAAGATGCCTGATACTGCGCTAACAATCATTGATTTTATAAGAGCTCTATAGAAATACTTCGACTGTTAGCCTTACCAATCGATGGCTCATTTCATTTCTGTCTTGAATGGTGGGTGCCCCCCCCCTCTAGGATAGTGCCTAGACCCTGTACAATTGGGTCATCTAGAATTCAATTCTTAATTTTTTCGGCTTTGAAATTCAAAAAGTATACGCCTTGTATCTTATTTGTAGAAAGCCGCGTTGCAACTATTATCTTGCAGTCTTAGCAGTGGAGCGGTTGTTTCTTCATTTCTATCACTATGTTTTCGAAAAAAAAAACAACTTGACTTTTGGAGCTCGACGATATTGTAGAAGGGAAACCCTTGGAAAAAGTTGTGAAATTTCTGAAAGTTAGGCTCCGCAGAAAAGGTCAAGGATTTGGCTTTGCTCTAAAATGTCGTGAAATTGTTCCATTAGGTTTGGCTATCAAACTGATTTCCTAAATGTAGTGAAATTGTTGCAAACGTAAGTAGTATGAATTATCAGAGTCAAATCACGCTTCAGAAGGGGTTTTTCTTGGAGCGCATATTGAATCAAATAAGAACAAGAATAAGTCTAGCAGCAAAAACGTTTCCATACAATGTGAACCGTGAAAGCGTTGAGGACACGAAGACATAGCGTCAGCAGCGAGTAAATTGCATTAGATTTCGTTTACATGATTTTTATCTAATCGGTGAGGGAAGGTCTGGTATCTTAGTGGGAGCTACACTGAAAAGGCAGAATAACATTCGAAAACCTTATTTCTTGCCCAGAAGGCCGCGTTTCGTTCAGCATTGTTGGCTGAAGATTATTTCTTTCTTTTTGTCTTCATTCGCTCGCCAGAGGACCTTCTGACGCCTGATTTGACTGCGATAATTCATAGAGCTCCTGCCAAATCTGTTTGCAAATTCATTTAGGTGTATTGATATTGTGTGTAGGGAAAAGCTTGCTCATAGACCACCTCTCCCATTCAAGAAATACCGGAAGAAGAGGTTCGGTGACCACATCCCCAAGCACCACCCCGGGTGACCGACCCGTGATTGTGTTTGATCCTGTCAAATCAACAAACATGAAAGGCCAAGTTTGGATGATACCATGGTTTTTGATGTCGTGGAAAACAGTGGTAGAACTTTCTTATTTCAAAAACTACTGCACGTTCAAGCATACGCAGTTTAGGGGGTGCTCGCGTATTTTTTAGAAGGCGCGTGGAACGACGCAAGTTTTAAGGAAAAACACTATGTGTTGTCCAAATCTCTATGTCCATTGTTATACGCCACAACAGACGGTAGCAGACACTAAGACGTCGCTGTCGATGAGGGCCAACCGTCGTCGTCGTTCAGGGACAAGAAACACCCGGCACGATCATAGGTCCGTTGGGGTGGAGACAGCGGTCCGAGAGGTGAAGGTTGTTTAGGATTCCTGAATGGGGAATGGTGAAGGTTCCCCATAGACTTGCAACTTCAAAATTTGACGTTATCTTAATCCTCTTCTTCTTGTATTCAATATATTTTTATTTTTAATAATTAATTTTGAAACATTTTTTTCGTTAGATGGCCTCCTCTGGAAATTCACTATTCTTAAAGGCAGTGTTCACGATAAAAATTTTTTCTCAGTTTCCACTAGGAATGGGAAGTGAAGGGGCACACTGTAACGCTGACGTCGAAAGAACGCAAGAAAACGAGCCAGGAAAGGCTCCAAAAGAGCCCGAAGTTGCCACTTCGAGCGCAAGGCAAACCCCAAAAGCGCAACACACGCCCACCGACGTGAACAAATGAATGCTCGAGATCGTGAGATAAGCGATGATTTCCAATCATTAGCCTCGTTCTTCCCTTGATTCTCCACTTCTTTCTTTAATCAGGTCAGCTCGCATACATCGGCTGCAAAACACGGAAGTTACAAGCCTCGGACAACTCGTCCACCATGTTTCCTTAGCTCAACTTTTGAGGGGCCATACCTCCGTTCCCAGAAGGTCTTGTACGATGACAGAGACATCATTGGAATCAGCATGGGGTCGTTTTCAAGATAGGCGGGAAAACAGAAAAACGATTTTTATCGTGAACACTGCCTTTAATGAGATGATCTGCCTAGGTCATGAAACATTTCCTTTGAGCTGTCTTGGAGTCCAAAATTTTCGAAAATTTCTCCAAGCGCTTTTCGAAAAATTATCTGTTCTTCGCTCATATCATTTTTGCCCTTTAAGATGGCTCTTTGAACGGAGCTGCTTCCAAAATCTTCATAAAATGTTGCGTCGAGTAATAAATCCAATTGGAGAAAAATACGCTTCTAATCTCTCAGCCGATTTCAATTTATGAAATAAGGTTTCTCTCACCGAAAGCAATCAGTTTTTAAACTTTTTTACCCTTAGAGATAGTTCTTTGGTGGAGGTTGTTTTAAGAATCCTGATAAAGTTCTGCATCCAATAGCGTTTCCAAAAAAGTACGTTCCCCTTCTTCCAGCCGATTTCAGTTTATAAAGGGCATTTTTTTTCGCCTGAAATTATCGGTTTTTCGTCCATAACTTTTTTGTGTTTGGAGATAGACTTTTGGTAAAAGTTGTTTTCGGAATCTCAATGGAATTCTCGAGAATTCCATGGAGAATTCGAAAACAGCCTTCACCAAAGCTTTATCTCCCAACACAAAAAAGTTATGGACGAAAAACCGGCAATGACATCCACCCAATCTTGAAAATGACTTGCATGAGTGTTGGGTCACTTTAATTCTTTCTCGGGGCGTTTCACCGGTCGTCAACGGTTTTCCTAATGGTGAAAGTTCCCCTTCACCTGTCCAGAGGTGAAGGTTTTTAGAGTACATGGCTCCACTCAACGAAGCTATAGCCATATATGTATGGGCCACGATACTGCATTAGGCTCGGTCGCTGTTGCTGACACCCGCCTCAGCGAACTGCACTGCGACCGACAGCCGCGAAAGCGACCGATTACCGCGGTTTTCACATTTCAGGCATAACAATCCTCTTCGAAGCAGCGACCGCAACAGGCGCTGCAAAGTCTTCGTGCGACAAGAAATTTGTACTGTGTGGGCCTGGTCCTAGCACGATTCGTAGCAGATGACAGAACATGTCACAGTCGCAAACTTAAAGGCAGCGTTCACGATGATCATCCTCGTTGACTTTCCACAAAAAAATGATAAGCGAGAAGGATCCTAGGCTCCCAGTGTCGAAAGAAAGGTAGAAAATGAGCCAGGAGCGGCAAAATAACGGCTGCAAACAAGCGTTTTGGTGCCCCAGATCCGCCCCCTCGGAATGAACAAATGAACACTCAGATTACAGGAATGATCAAGTCAAGTAAGTGCTGGTAAGTGAGCTGATCGCTTCATTGCACTGATAGGTATCATCCATCTAGCGGTCAATTCCTCCAACAACGATCATCAACGTAAACAAGAGAGGGCCTATTTTGGCTCAAATACGCGTCTTTCGTGTCCTTTTCAAGCATGCCTTGCTATATAGGGCACCAGACCTTCCGTAAGCCGTGGAGATATTGGAAGTAAAATTCATCGTGAACACAGCCTTTAAGGTATAGCAATGGTTAATGAGACTAAGGACTAAGCCTGAGGCGCGCAGTTTCCATTTCTTATCGGAGACACAGTAAGTGATTATGTCTTCTACAAAATGCACAAAACTGACCAAGAATTCCTTGTCCACTGACTGTAAACGGTAATTTGAATCAGAATCGAAATGTGCATGGACTCGACATTAGATAATCATGACGGCAAAACAATCTTGGCAAATTTTACCTTCAGTGTCAACCGCTCATCCATCACTATATGCAGTTCTACGAATGCCTTCTCACCCGTGTGATATACCATCAAGTGATCGAGACATCTAAAAAGTATAGCCTTATTTCGGACGTTTCAGGCGTTGTCATGACATCCTCTAATTAGACCAACCGGATTCTAGGGTCATGGTTGATTGCTATTCGGAGAATCCGGCTGAGCTGCTCCTGCTCAGCTCTGCGTCCGACGAGCTGTGGAACATTCGCTACAGCATGGCGGAACCACGATAAGGCTATCATTGAGCTGAAAAGACCTGCTTATTGCGCTCGTCCACGGATACACCATCCTAGTGAGGAAGCGCACGCTTTGAAATGACTGCTACAATACCCGCGCTAAGTTTTGTAAAAACGGGGAGTATTTGCCAAACTTGGCAAAAATGCGTCCGATGCATGTAACTTTTTTGAACGAAGACGTTTTAGGATTCTGAAAACTCTATCATATTCACAGCTCGATATCCTACATAATAATGTGCCTTGTGGAGCGAAGTTCCCTAAAATCGCTTTGTTTAGAGTAAAATTGTTTTTGTGGTCGTTTTACAGAAACGTCGCGCGCGGCAAAGTGTGGCGAAACTTTGAGTAGTAATTGTACGAGTAATAAAAGAGCAATCTCTATGTTTTCTTCGTGAATTGGATGAAAGTGGGGCCATCTCGAGATCTGTTCAGATTTAATTTTCGAAATCCTTCACTAAACACTCTCGGGAGTCTCCTAAAAATTCGGACTTTTGTTGCGAAAGCCCCAGAACGATAAATGGAGGATTTCGTAAATTGAATCTGCACAGATCTCGAGATGGCCCCACTTTCATCCAATTCACGAAGAAAACATAGAGATTGCTCTTCTATTACTTGTACCATTACTACTCAATATTTCGCCGCTTATTGCCGCGCGCGACGTTTTTGTGAAACGACCGCAAAAACAATTTTACTCGAAAACAAAGCGATTTTAGGGAGCTCCGGTCCACAATACAAATTATTATGCAGGAGTTCGAGCTGTGAATATGATAGCGTTTTCAGAATTCAAAAAGGTCTTTGCTCAAAAAAGTTACATGCATCGGACGCTTTTTTGCCAAGTTTGGCAAATACTCCCCGTTTGTACAAAACTTAGCGCGGGTATTGTACTTGGTGTGCAAATCAGTCTCACAAAGAGCTAAAATTGACGGGCAAAAAATTAACACGCATAGACGGTCCCGTGACTCTTGCTTCTCTTGAGCTGTTGCACGAATTTATGCCAAATAAAATTAAGTTCTCATGTTTTCCACATCTCCCTTGAAAACAAAGAATACAGTGCGTTTCAAACTATAAAGGTACCCTATTTTTTTTTATTCTCAACCTCAAAATGTGTATTGAAAATAAGCAAATTCAGTATTCGAGTACTCTGTCATACTCTGTCATAATCATTACTTCCCTTCTAGTTTCTATTGGAAATATTTTTGGAGCCTTTTTTTGATTTTGCACTGTTTCAAAACTATAGAAGCACTTAAAAAATAGTTGTTGTTTTTTATGATAGCGTCAGAGACTTTTCTTCACGGTAACATGTATTCCTCCTATTTACTACAGTTAACCGTGTATTAGTGCTCTCTCCCGAAAATCAAGATCAAGTGGATGTGTTGCAAGAACCCGGACACTTCATTGAAGAAACCGGTGCATACTCAGATACTCGCGGCTTAGTAAAGCAGCACGAGGGGATTACTAACGCATCTACTCGTCGAGGTGTAAGCCCCTTTCGTTCCCCCAACTGCTGCTCAGGGCAGCATGTTGTGTCCTCTTGCTCCGCTCACTGCCCCAACTGCTGCTCGTATAGTTGCCCCACCTGCTGCTACAGTCGCCCCAACTGTTCCAGTCGTCGCCCCAACTGCTGTTCTTCATTGTGGCCCCAACTGCTGCTCCTCATTGTGGCCCCAACTGCTGCTCTTCTCTCCCCAACTGCTGCTCTTTATTCTCGCTCCAACTGCTGCTCCTCATTTATGATCTTTTCTTTTTTCTTATAATTTTCCTTTCGCAGGTGATATGTCGCTTTCAGCAGCAGCGCTGCAGCGACCCATCAAAGATAAAGACCCCAGTGAGGCCTAGTGATATCCCTAACGGGTGTTTCATCCTTGATTATATCGTTTGATCTTCGCCACCGATCGAGGAGATGATGCTCCCATTGCCGACTGTCTCATGCCCATGTAAGACTGCCTCGTATCTGGCACGAGTTTGCTAGGGCCGTTCAACAAAGGCCTCGGTCGGTAGTGAATGTGAGTGTCCCAAAAACATTCCTCAACAGAGAAATTCTCTATACCTAAACAAGAATCTATTTTCACTGGGTTTTGTGACCGTAAAGATAGGAATTAGGCGCAATATTCTGTTTTTCTCGATTTTAAAGACGAATCGTGGTTTTCCTCGGGAAAAAAGTTATACCCACATATTCCAAAGACGAAAATTTCCTCAAAATATTCTTAATTCACTGAAATTCGCACTGGTTAAAGGAATGTCTAGGGCGAACGGAATTGCAAATATCAGAGCATCCATCATTTGGCGATCTCTCTATAAATGGTGATTTTTTCCTTCCGAAAAAGCAATAATCTAATGAAAATGTTTTCTTCTTTCGAAATTATTGTCGTGAACTTTCTCAGGATGGTTTAAAATTGTTGAATTGAATGCAAATTAAATTTTGAGAAGTGTCTGCTTTGAATATTGTGAGCATTGTGTTTTTCGTGAAGAAAACGTATTGGCCATTTCGTTCCATTTTCTGCAAACCATTGCTGCTCAGCATTCGAAAAATACAAGTCCTTGTGGTCCTTGTCCGAAATCAAAAAAAAAATGTTTCACTGGAAAATGCGAGTAAACTTCAAAGTCATGAAAGCGAATTTTAAAGTAAGAACGTGATTTTCCAAAGTTTTCGACACATACCTTCAAGATTTGAAAAAAAAAACTGAAATAGTTGTCGAATCTTGTAGAACACACTGAATCAATCATTTCAAAAGGGTTGCACATTTCTCAAATTTTCGGTCGGTTCCACACGACTATCATCCTATGAGAATGACGACTCATCATCTTTTTCAGTATAATTCATCAGCCTTTAACCGAGCTGAACCATTCACATTGCTCGCAAGGAACTATTTTACTCGAGTGTACCATCTCAAACCTAACGAAAATCCTTTTTTTCTAGACGGCGTTCGATTTGATGATCAATAAAGTACCAGATTTTTTTGGAAGACTTGATGCAACGAAAATGTGAATTTTGCATAAAATTACCACCTTTGAGGTGGCCGCGCAGGTGAACAGGTAAATCGCTCACGCTTGGAACTGAAAAGTGTACGGGCAAGACCCCAGACTCAGACCGTGCCAAAAACTCCGCGTGTCCGCCTCCCGCCGAGCGCATGTTGCGGCGCCCCACCCTGCTTATCCGATCCGAAAGCTCACTTGAATGCATTCTTCCTGGATTTCGATGGAAATAATTAAAAATCACCAAAACATGTTTGGTAATATACAGATTTCCTAGTTTATTACAGATTTAATGTTTTATATGCTCTCTATTTTTAGTCTAATGCTCATTTGTGCCTATTGCTTCAAATGTTCATTCATAATCACTTTCTGGAGAGACAGCTTTCTGGGAAGAGCTCAAGAACTGAGCAGGACATCAATGTACCCCGAAAAGTTCACCAAACCATGGAGAAGTGTGACATAACTTTCTCCGCAGATTCTCTTCTTTAAAATCTGTGTCAGACTGTGAAGGGTTATGCATTGCAATGCATAAGTACCCTGTGTAAGCTTGATTGAGAACAGTGTAACTGGTTTCTTTGAAAACATACAGGAGTGCGCAAGTTTTTTTATCGCAAAAAAAAGCTTTTTGTGATGCTTTTTGCTCATACAACTCTGATATATATTGCCGCGACTTCGCCGCAACTCCTCCAGTTTGACGCCTGCCGGAGGAGTTGCAGGGGAGATGAGAGGCACAACCGCGGACGATTCTTTAATTACCGAATCGCGTTAGGGTCGCGGAATCGCGAAAGAGTTCCGGGGGAGTCCCAGTAGAGTAGCGAAAGCGTGATCCACGGGGAAGTCGCGGCAAAGCCGCTAAAGAGTCCAGGGTCGCTTGGGAGTCGCGGGATAGTCCGGGATCGCGAAGCAGTCGTTGGGCAGCAGCGGAAGAGTCACGGCCATATTTCTCAGAGAAAGCGCCTTATCGCCATATCTCGCTTCGAAATTGACGAAATGAAATTTTGAGGTAGTTTTTGTGTTCCTCTCAGTGAGGCAAATGTAGAGTCATTGCGACTCCGGTATCCTGTTGAAAAAGGTGTATATCCTTCTAAAATTCATGTCGACCACAGATCAGAAAATGAAAGATTTCTGCTATCATGATCATCTGACCAATTCATAGTGAGGGATTTTTTGGTGCAAATATGCATTTTTCGATTCACCTCTTGCGTTCAATCTATTGTTTTCTAATACTATCGTATGAAAGCAATTGAGAAATTACCTCAAAATTGAAATCGGACCACTTTGAAGCAAGTTATAGCGATGCAGCGCTTTGTCAGCGCAAAAAAACGCCGCAAAATGCTTTTTCTGCGAAAAATTGTGCGGAACTGTACCTCAGGGGTAAAATTTGATACTATAGTCCGCCCACCGTGTATAGCAACCCTGTCAAGCTTGAGATCTCAATTCGATCAAATAAGTGAGAAAGTACACGGGAAAAGTCGACCCCGCTCACAACACCCTAAAAGCATAATCAAGCGTTTAGACCCCGAAAAGGTAACCCAAATTTTTGCAAACGGAAAAATTAGTTTGTGTGGCTATGCTCAAAAGCGAAATGTACAATAGCAGAGCTCTTGGTTCCCTTTCCGGGGCGATGCAGTTAGGCTTTTGGGGCGGGGCCGACTTTTTCCTTGAAGTTTCTCACTTATTACAGCGAATTGAGATCTCGCGCTTGGCAGGGTTGCTATTCACGGTGGGAGGGCTATAATATCAAATTTTACTCCTGATGTTGCACTGTGCCTTCAAGGCTGTTTAGCGCAGCGAGGCACTGCTCTGTAATTCAAATAATCCATAGATCTTAAGGCACGCCCACAAGTACGCCGCGAAGCGGCGTGGGTGTGCACGTTGTATGCAGATATCCAGAAGTCTAAATGTACATGCTCAAAAGAAATAACTCTCCAAACTGATTATGAATGTCCTTGTAGCTGCCCAAATGAACCACTTTGAGCAAAGTTACCACACTGCGCTGGCCAAAACGGGGAGCAGCAGCTGAGGCGACGAAAGGAGGACGAGGGCAGCACGTGCTGCTAAGAGCAGCACAAAGGCAGCACGTCCTGCTCGAGCAGCACCTCTTCCCCTCGTGCTGACCTCGCTATCCTCGTCGAGGTGAAAGCCTATTGTGCTCCATTACGACCCCGCGCTCCTCTGAGTAGTCGAGGTATTTCATCGATTGCATCGGCACACTTGTATGTTCTCAGGCTACATGTAGGACGAAGAATAAGAATACCAAGCATGTTGAATTCAGGGCGAAAACAGCGGATATGTTGACAGTTTTCGTGTGGCACGATCACCTTCGAATAGTCGCCCTGGAAAAATTCGGCTAGACACGGACCTGCGCAAAGTTGATCGTGCCACACGAAAACTGTCAACATATCCGCTGTTTTCGCCCTGAATTCAACATGCTTACTCAGGTAAAACTAGTTGTCGAGAATCGGACGAAAAGTTGTCCTGCAGGCGTACGAATGCAGGACAATTTTCGCAGACTCTAGAGATTTCTGGACAACTTTTCGCCCAATTCTCGACAACTCCTCGACCAATACCCGACAACTCCTTGCCCGACTCTCGACAGTTCACACATTTTTTTACACATGTACAATTGTTTGTACTTTCCAAAAATTGGAGCTCCTGCTCAACCGATGATTACAACGGTGCGAAGCCTACGAAGATAGTTTCTCACCACTCTGTTGGCCGAATTCCAGAGTTGGCTCGGTTCATCGACGTTTGACAGAGGCAAACTGTGCATCGTATATGCTGTGGGTCTACAAAACCGTTCAACATGAGCCGCTATTGGCCTTGCCCAGCACCAGTGCGCTATCAGTGTAGTGGTCTTCAGAAGTACTCTAAGACGGTGCAAGTTTGAGTAGAGAGTAAATTGTCCACGCTGGACTCAAACATTCTACTCTCGTGGCTCCTAGTTTTCAAAATAGTCGACTTCCGGCGGGACCACACCTGAGAAAGGTGTGAACCATTGTACAGTAGCGGGGTTCAGCCTCCATCTTACGCGGTGGAAGTTAATTGGAAGGTAAATAGACCCCGATAAACTCAATTATTCTACTCTCGTGACCCATACTTCGCAAAATGTGGACTTTTAGCGGGTCCACACCTGCAGCCAGCGGCCAAACCGTGGACCCGCCGCAAGTCCACATATTGGACATTAATGTAATGATAAACAACCATTGGAAGGCTTTGAGTTGCAAATTTCGGTCAGAACTGAATCATTCGAGATTTATTAGTATTAGCAATCTTAATTTCAAACGTTGTTCTGGGGCCGGATTCATCAACGTGCAAACCCACGGTTAGCGCCCCTAACCTACCAACCCAGCACCATTTCAGCGATTCATCAACTTACCAACCTACGCGCTGCTCGGTTGGTTACTGGGTCAGCGCTACCGGGCGAAGGAGGCTGGTAAGCGGCTAACCAACCCACTAGATGTCGTGCGCCAATGCTAATCGGCGAGCCTCTGCGCGTGCGGCAGTGCGCAGCGGCGTCTGGAGCTTTGCCAAATTTGATATCGATTCACGAGGACTGTTATTTGTAGCATATTGCTACTCTGTTAGTCATTCTTTGGCTATTTCTCGACTGTCGGCATTATTCTTCTATTACTACTACTCCTATTATTCAACTGTTGGCTATTCCACTACTATTTTACTCATTTAGAAATGTTTATCGTTTCAATGGAGTTTTATGCTACTTTTACGGCGATTTCTTGGTTCATTTTTTTCTGAAACACTTTTTTCACTTTTCTAAAGCTCAATGATGTTTCCTTGAACAAAACTCCTTTATAATTTTTTTTCGTCGTTGTAGTGAATAAGCAGCATTCGAACGTTTCAGAAATGAATGCATCAATAAAACATCAACAAAACAATAAAACAGTGTTATCAAAATCTACTGGATGTATGAATATTAAAGTAAACTCCGAATACCGTGCGGTACCCTCCGACATTCGTATCGTTCAACTACCGGGGAAAATCCGTTGAACTAATGTCCACACTGGAAATCAGCAGAATTTCCCCGTTAGTTCAACGGAAATTGTTCGGGAGTTGATACGGATTTCCACTAAAGTTGAACAGAAGTGCTGATTGGAGGAAATTTCAAATAATTTCTGCATGCATAATCAATCCTACACGTTTTACCTAATTGCTATCCTACGGTAGAATATTATTTCAATATACTGACCCAACCCCTAAATAGATGTAGCACTATCTGTGCTCATTAATAGTCATTCAAAGTGCAAATGCTCTGCCTCTTGCCTGCTCCCACGATAGGGCACCCGTGTAGGTGTAGGAGCAGTCAAGTGCAGGCACTCGCACCCCCACTCAACTCGAAAGCAGAGCCTGAGGAGTGAGCAATTGATATTGAAATGATTCGGTCTAACCCCACCACGAGGCGGCTCGTATGTACCGCTGGTTTGATTTCGGCGTTCAACGTTGCGTCGGAGCCGTCGTCTGTCGGCACTGCGCACGCGACGCAACACGCAGCGCGGAGATAAGCCCAGCAGTTCAACACGTCGTTCTGATCAGTTCAACTCCTCGACAAAATAGCCTCAGTTGTTCAACTCGAACGTCGTTTTCCCCCAAAGTTCAACGCTGCGAATGTCTGAGCCGATTGCCACGATAGCCGTAAAATGGCGTGTGTGATGGTGTAGATGCAGAATCCATGGTAACATTGACGCCTATTTTATTGATTAGCTGCGGAAATCTTGAAAAAACTTTCACGTCTCCTTCGGAAGCTGTAACTTCAGGTAGAAATGTTCATGAAAGTGGCAGTGAAATGTGACTGAAAGTTAATAAGGGTACTGGCTTGGTAATTGAAGGGATTTTGGGTAATCAGACAAGAATTTCAACCTCGTTTGTTATCTATTCACTCTGACTATAAGGCTGCTCGGTTTCATTTCTTCAATCAGAGTTTTGACCAACAGTAAGATCGGCCCACACCCGAAGTTTTCCTTCCTTGCCGATTTTTGGTTTTAAATGTTTTTTTTTCGAATTGCAGCCAACACTAAAATCAGCCTCCACCCGGGGATTACCTCCCTTGCCTGACGGTGCAGCCGAAGGCTGCACCGTCCATCCAGGGTCTCAAATGATTTAAACCACTCCGAATTGCAGCCAACACTAAAATCAGCCTCCACCCGGGGATTACCTCCCTTGCCTGACGGTGCAGCCGAAGGCTGCACCGTCCATCCAAGGTCTCAAATGATTTAAACCACTCCGAATTGCAGCCAACACTAAAATCAGCCTCCACCCGGGGATTACCTCCCTTGCCTGACGGTGCAGCCGAAGGCACCGTCCATCCAGGGTTTCAAATGATTTAAACCACTCCGAATTGCAGCCAACACTAAAATCAGCCTCCACCCGGGGATTACCTCCCTTGCCTGACACCGTCCATCCAGGGTCTCAAATGATTTAAACCACTCCGAATTGCAGCCAACACGAAAATCAGCCCCCACCCGGGGATTACCTCCCTTGCCTGACGGTGCAGCCGAAGGCTGCACCGTCCAATCTGGGTTTCAAGTGATTTCAACCTGATATCTCTATTCTTGCTTCCGCGGTTGCACCGACAATCCCTTTTCCACCGCCAAACAACCGTTCCTATGTGATTATTTATTGAGAATGCGGTTGCACTGGAATTACAGGCGTGATTCCCGGTGTGAGTTGTGTAATTGCACCATACACTATATTTTACGGCTATCGTGGCAATTTGTACCGCACGGTATTTTTCGTCTAGTGAATAATAATTGATAAGAAATTGATTAACAAATATTATTTTATCAGCCTGCCACTAATAATTTCAGAGTGAATTCTATTCAGCTTTTATTCAACTCTTCAGTAACTTTTTCCCATTTCCTTGACGATTTGTATCTGCTGCCCGTGGTTGTTCTCACACTAAATTTGATGTTGTGAGCCACCTACGGCGTGCTGAATACAATCCTTCCTTGCACATATCCTTCCCGCTCCCCGCTTCACATTATCGTCCTAAACCAGTAATTTGAGGTGTTAACTTTGTAAAATTATTTCTTTTTCTTGAATACTTTTCATCCTTTTTTTCAATATTTTGGTTAGGAACTTGAATATTTCATCATCATTAGCTCATCACAGAATTCGAGAACGTTAATGATCAACCAGTTTCATGACAGTGAGTTGATGTTAGACCACCAAGCAGGAGAACTTTGTTGTTGAAAAAGAAGCCATGCATTGTTTTTTCACGTGAAGAAAAATTCTGCTATTTTTAGAAGTTAAGAGTGTGTTTCATAAGCTTTATGTGCGCACAGTATTTAGCTGTTCGAGGAAATACACCTTTGTGATCCATTGAAAAAGAAAAGAAAGGACTATTGACAATTTTTCCCTGTATAATAAGAATGGCAATGTTTGGTAATGTAGACACATCAGGAACTATAAGAAATTACTTGAAATTTGGGGAAAACGCATCCTTTCTGCTAGAAAACTGCCGCTTTGTCACCCTTCCTCGCGAAATTTTATTCATACTCGAGTCTTCTATGGATTTTTAAGATTCGGTGGGGAATATCGTGTTGTGTGCACTAGAATTACCGCTGACGCCTAAAAGTCTCGGTCAGCGTAACCTACACTGCTTTGCGCTTTGTGAATCAGGATTGGAGGTGTTGGGTAGGTTAGGCACGCGGTCAGACTTACCGTGGGTCAGTCCAAACCCAACTGAAGATTGATGAATCCGGCCCCTGATACTTCTTGGGTAACTGCTTGAATATTATAATTTAAATCCGACTGCTGCAACTACCGATCATGGAAAAAAGATCAGTACTTGAAAGCTCGTAAATTTTCAAAATTCTTTAACTAGAAAATCCCATGTTTTGGTATGTTCGCTATTTTGAGAAGATGAAAATTTATTTAAAGAAGCGAGTTTGATGTTCAAGAAGTCGGTGAAATATATTATAATTGATAACCAGCTAGAAGAATGGAGAAAAAAAGAAAAAAACCACAGAGGCCCCACATGAAAAGAAAAGATCAAAAACAGCAGTCGTAATTATTGAAGAAAGTGGTGTAAAGAGGGTTCTAAAGTGATGTCCTGAATTCTTGGGAAATTTTCGACATATTCGAAACATATTCTCAATTTCGGAAGGAGGTGTCGAGAAATCCATCCGAATTCTCGGCAAACACTCGTTCCCCCGAATTCTCGGCAACTCTCTCTGAAATTCTAAACAAATCGGCCGCAATACTCGACAAATACTGCGAATCTCAGAATTCTCGACAATTTCTGTCAACTTTCAGGACAACTTCTCGATTGTCGACCGATTCTCAACAACAATTCGTCCGATTCTGAACAGCTAGTTTTACCTGAGTAGTATTCTTATTCTTCGTCCTACATGTACCCGGGTCCCGGGTGTGGGACGTTTAGGCCGGTGGGCTAGAGCGCAGAGAAAGGACTCCGCGGCAGAGCCAGGCGCTACAACTCGCCTGCCAGGCCTCATCCTTAGCGTTGGCTGTTTCAGCGCGCATATGGGCTTTGCACAAAGTAAACTTGTGTTTTGATTATTCTTGCCTTCTTTAAAACACTTTTCGAGATGCTTATGAGAGTACAAAGGACTGATATAGAGCAGAATGTGCATTGTAGTATAGGCACGTAATCCGGAAGAAGAACGTATTGAATAATGTTAAGAAATCATCGGAATTAATGCATCAGCGTACAATTATGGTTGTTTTTGTTATTCAAAGCAGTATTATCGGGTTATAAAAACTATTGCGGTTATCCTAATCCCACCACGCATAATAAGCAAGTTTATTGAGAAGTGCTAGGCGTCTACCGATGTTGAACTAAGAGATCAACCTTTAAAAGGGCACTTCACGTGACGTGAAAACCTGATATAGGCCCTAGTTATACACCAGCGTTTCGCCACCGCTGGCTTCCGCGGCATGTCTGCTATTGGTCAATTTCGGAATCTGATCAATCGCAGGCGTCCAGCGAAAACCAGCGGCACCGAATCGCCGATGTATAACTAGGGCCATACTCTGCCAACGCGCAGCTAGATGCCTCCGAGGGCGCGGCCTGAAACGCTGCCCCACTCCATGTAGCTAGAATTTAAGGGTTTTAGCTACGATAGCTAAAACCGGCATATTCTTGTGTCGAGGCTGCAAGGGTGAAGATTCTGCGCGTATTCTACGCAAAAACGAAGGCTAAATTTGAACCAGTGCTCTCTCTGACGCTAAACCCCTATATTCTCGCTACAGTTTTGTAGCGAGAATCTACGGATTTAGCGACAGCCTGTGTTGAAATGCAATCTCAAACCCGCGCTGGCTACGCGTAACACAGGGATGCCGTTCAAACTGTGTTGGCTCAGTCAATCCACGGATAACTTGACACTCTGTGGGTGGTCGTGGAGGGTGACCCCGTGTCGCTCTCTGCAAGGCCTTGCTAGGGATTATTTTGGCCACTGGAGTGCTGCAGGCCGTGGGGAAGAAACGGTGATGCGCTCGATCGCAGCGGGGATCGTCTTTCTAGTACGGATCAAGACTGGGTGGGTCGATCGACCGAGTGCTGCAATGAGAATAAGCGTAGAATATGCGGATGCTGTAGCGAGAATTTTACGTAGATTATGCGGGCGCTGTAGCTAAAATTTCACCAACTGAGGATAAACTTTCCGTAATTTACGTAAATTCTCGTGTCAAAATTAGACTAGATGCCTCCGAAACCCTGGGCATCTCCGGTTTCCGTGTGAGGCATCTAGCTACGCATTGGCGGAGTACTTCTATGTCAGAACCTTTTTTTTTTTACTAAAGCTGTATGCTTCGAATTCCGGTACTGCAGTAGGTAACGCGCGCAGGGAATTTGAATTATGGGAAATATTGAACAAGCCCTGTCAAAAATTATCCAATGGGAATGCTTCCCGCACCACCTATATTCCAAGGAAGATTGGAAACGAGCAAGTTCGGAAGGTATCCCGTTTTGACCTGCGATATACATCTATAAAAGCTGTATTCTATTAAATAGGTTAGTGTTTCGGCATTCCTAGTTTTACAACACAGTTTCATATCGACGTTCAACTCCAAGTTACTAACAAATGTCAGAAGCAGAAAATTATTCAGCCTTCATTCCATAAATCACTCGCGAAGTACTAGTGGAAGTCTCAAAACAGTTGTTCCAACTTTTTTAAAGCCACAGTCCAACCTCGGAATCGAATTTTGGTTTCCTGCTTATCTTGGAGAAAATTTTACGCTGATCACAAGTGTGTCTCCAGAATCGCTCAGAAACCACTACCAACGGAGTTATGGCCCCTCAAAAATTCTGAATTTGAGTGGCGAGAAGTTCGCGGATGAGTTGTCTTGGGCCTGTTTTTTCTCGTTATTCGCAGCCATCGTTTTGAAGCAGGTCACAAAACAAAGCCACACCGAAAACAAATGGAAGAACATAGACTTTGTTCAAAACCGGTCGCGCTTCTCTTCCCTATCGGCACCAGAAGCTCGTCGGTGGGCGTTACACATTTCTTCTTCCGTGGGGGCGGAGTCGACTTTTTCCTTGCCTTTTCTCGCTTATTTGAGCGAATTGAGATTCCGCGCTTGGCAGAGTTGCTATTCACGACGACCGGAGTATAATATCAAAAATTACCCCTAAGCTTGGACTGTGCCTTTAACGAGAAAAGATGGCTCAATTGGCTTATCAATAGATTAGAGGGTTTATCATTTACAATTTCAATTCATAGTTGAATAATCCAATTATATGTGCACACGGATGATGAAGTGTTCTTTAACTAAGCTTCGTGGATGCTTTGCTACAGCCACGCGAATGCGCTACGGTGACACCGGCGTGGGGACGAGCTTACCACTGCCTCCGCCTTCTGCGTCTCTGCCTCTCCTCAGCCCCAACCGGCCTAAACGTCCGCCACCAGGGGTGGGTGTGCGTAATTACGGTTTACGATTTACGATTCTACGATTTACGGTGTTTTTTGGTCTCGTAATTACGGTTTACGATTTACGACATTTTGGACCGTAAATCGTAATTTTTCGTAAATAAAAACACATGCAATGGAAGTAAATCACAAGACATCTCCAATTGACCTGCTCTAATCCCACTTTGATTATACTAATGTTTTTGGTCAGCAGATGGGGCCAACCCAGCCGTGTTACTGCAGCACGATCCCTTTACCATTCTTTAACGTGATTCTATCATTACAACGCGGGACAAACGGTCGGAGTTGGAGGCGCTGGCTAACACATCCGCGTTGCTCGCCGCGCACGTCTCACTAGGTGTCGCCCTGTGCGTTATAACGTTAACGTGTTAACGCATTAACGGTTTACGCGGTTTATTTTTGAAAATTAACTGTTAACGTTCAACGAAAAAGTGCTAAAATCACGTTAATTTGAGTTCGTTAATTGCAGTGGAATTATGGCACTGATTGATCTGCTTCAATGTCAGATTTGAAAACTGGAGCCGTGTACGTGGCGTCGGCTTGCCGCACGGACAATTTTCGGTTGCTGTGGATTATCTCGCTGACCTCGATGTGTTCCATTGCATTGTCTATCTATTTTAGTTATTTCCTCCCAATATCGAAGAATTCGGATTCGTGTTCCAAAAAGGAAATGTGAGGCCTGATCTATCTTTCTATGGTTGAGTAAGCTATCAAATGAGGGTTGGGAGCGGGGAATGAAGGCCACAATTTCTCTAACAAGCGGCACACGCTCTGTATGGAGAGCACCACGCGGCGCATACTCCACAAGAAGCGCTACTCAGTTTCTACCACGCGTCGCATATTCTACATAAAATTAGAATTTTTTTTCAAAAACCTATTCATACATAAAAAAAGCTACTGATTTTCTAGGGCGCGACGCACGCCCTGAGGCCTCTTTCAGAGTTCGATCGCCGAGCGACGCGATGGGATGATAATCATGAGCATCGATCGAGATCGCTTCGCCCGTCGATCTGCATTGAAAACATGATGTTGCGGCGATAAGCGATCGCACTCTGAAAGAGGCTGAATGACTTTCTAGGACGCGACGCACTCCTATTTTTCACAACGTCCTGCTGACACCATCTGAACGCTCATCCACTTTCCACGACGTCCTGACGTCGTTATCTGAAGCCCCGCCCACCCTTCACGACGTGGTCCTGACGACGTCATCTGGAGCTCTAGCTATTTCTCACGAGGCCGCGCCTAAGGCTTCTGGAGCCCTACTGCTCTCCACGACGTCCAGCTGACGTCATTAGAAGACCTATGTTATTTTTCTGAGAGCTCTGGTGATTTATAGATTTTCGTTGTGGTCATGTAATGTATTGAAAATTTTTAACGAAGTGTAAAATTAACGTGTTAACGCATTAACGGGTTAACGCGGTGCAGGTCCCACGCGAATTGGGCTAGATTTCACGTATGTCGCTTATGACAGCGACAAGGTGTACCATATACCTTAAACATGGTTAGCTGTCAAATACTGAATGCAACTTAATATGTACTTACTACGTGAAATAGTGGACAGTACTTAGTTTCTCTTGTTACAACACATTAATCATATTTTTTAGTGGTTTTTGTTATTGATTGCTGTTTACGATTTACGATTTACGGTTTACGATTTACGGTGGTTTTGTCGTAATTACGTTTTACGATTTACGAAAATTGAAATTTCATTTACGCACACCCCTGTCCGCCACCCTTCGAGGGTGAATCAAAGAAATCGGGAACATTGTCAGAGATCTTAGAAGAAGGTCTGCACTGTCGGAAAGGCCTTAAAGAGCGGTTCAGGTGCTTCCCACCAAGAAGGATCTTGGCAAAATCGGTGGTAACACGTCATCATTGAGCCTACCCTCACCCTGGGCATTACCAGACCCTTTTTCTGCTCCATAGTGTCTACTTCGACTAGGTTAGTGATGAAGTGGACGACTTCCTTGACTTTCCCCACTTCTGACGCCATTTGAGGAAGCTGCCGTTCTTACTCCGTCGTCGAAATTTAGATACATGCTCAGCGACGGTCTGTAGACCCAATTGGCTCTATGGTATGGTCTTAAAAACCGTGGAGCTGATTGCTGCCTATGGTATCGGAACGTCTAATAGATAATATGCCGACTCGAACTTGTGGCGTCATCGAAGTCGGGAGCAAATGATTATTTTGCTATCCATGTGAGCACCTCTCGTTTCTCTTAAAGGCAGTTTTCACGATAATCTTCAATTTTGAGATTATTCGCTATATTGATTAAGTGGCCCTCGGGTAGAACTAAAATGACGTAGAAATTGAAAAAAAACGCACCAGAAGTACACGAAATCTTTAAAGGCAGTGGTCGCGATCAAATATGCTTGTCGTCTTTTCCTCTCTAAACCCTTTTCTGGGTGTAGAGTAGTAGAACCTATAAGAAAAAATCGCGGAAAAAACGCTGTTCCGGGTCAAATTTGAAGCCTGAACTTTCTCGTCTTTTGATGGTGGACGAGCCCACTCCACATCATCGGCATCGGTGACCTCTTATATCAAGAACATCAGTTGGCTTGAAATTGAATTTCAATCAATGAAGCTTTGAGATTTATGTGCACATCTAGTCAAAAACATTGACTGAAGTGATGCTTTCATTGTTCAACTGTTTTCCTTCGTTAAATTTGCATTTATTTCGTCCTCTGAATGTCGATGATTTTTGACTGCTCGGCATGAGACGGCGATCTTTTTGCGCATCGAAGTGTGCACGTGTGCACGAAACAGCTCTTTGGGCCCTAAAAACTCTAATTCAGCCCGTTTTTCACCGCTTCTTTGACCTTCAACGTTTTTCAGCTGTTTTTGATCTGAGCTGATTTTTGTAGTTTTTTCTATAACGTTTTTCATCGTGACCACAGCCTTTAAGTATCAGCCCGCCAGGAAGTGTTTGTTGTGGGAATGAAATCCTTTGTGGAGCCGTCGTTTGCAATTCTCTACTCTCTATTGCTCCGTTCTTTCCTTAGGGCCCTAACTAATCCTGCTTTGCATGAAATATTCTTCTATTTTCGACTGACCCAATTTTCCACCGGTGACAACCACCATGAACATGTTCATACAACTGGACAACTAGTTCATGTTATAGAATAATGTCACTGAAATACGACGTCTCAAGGCGTTTTTCGCCTTTTCTTCGTAATTTTGGTAACACTTGAAGGCCAAGGCATTGTTTAATGTGAAAATCTCGGGGACGAAAATCATCGTGAACACTGCCTTCAAAGGCACCGTTCACGATAAACTTCATCCTCGAATTTTCCATGACAAACGCTTCTCGTGGCTCTCTGAAGCAGAACAGCGTCGAAGAAACGGGACGAAAAGCTACCCAGGTGCCGCAAAACTGCTTAGAAAAGTGGGCAAACCCCGCCGCTTTGGGCAAGTCCGGCCTCTTTCCGCCCCTCGACGTGAATAATGGAACACTCGAGATCGTGAGATGAGCGATGGTTTCCGATCAAAAGCCCCGTTCTTCCCTTAATTCTCAACTTCTCTCATTACTCAGGTCAGCCTGCATACTTTGGCTGCAAAAGACGTAAGTTACAAGCCTCGGACAACTCGTCCACCATGCTTTCCTAGCTAAATTTTTGAGGGACCATAACTTCGTTCCCAGAAGGTTTTGTACGACGCCAGAGACGTCATTGGAATCAGAGTGGGACCGTTTTCAAGACTGGCAAAAAAAAAAGATTTTTATCGTCAACACTGCCTTTAATTCCGTAGTCATAATACTCGACTTCTCGGCTAGCTGATTCATATTCTGAACACAAGATCCAGTGAACTTCTCTGTGGTTTTATTTTATCTGAGGTGTGTCACTCAGAAAGATTGATCCATGTTAGAAGCAGTGCAGGACCGTTTATGAGCTCAAAAGTGCGATTCTTTGTTTATAAAAGAGATGCAGGCCATGGATGATATGGAAGGTTTGTAATTCCATGTGTGACCTTGTTTTGGAGCTGAATTTCACGGGGACGTTCTCAGCACACTTTAATTTCCACTGAAAGATCACTTATCCGCAGTTGTTCTAGCATATTATCAAGTGCCTTCAAAGCTTTGAAACGGTGTAAAAAATTTCGAGAAATTTGTGCTAAAAATAAATCTTAAGAGGAATTTGTAGTGGGCTAGTGTATACGGAAAGAAAAAAGTAGCCAAATATGCAGGATGCCCACAACACTGTAAGCCTGTAGAACTACTGAAAAAATCTTGGATATACGTCGTGATTGAGCGAATAAGCCTGATCCATGTTTTCTTCCTAATCCGGTGTCTTGGTAGGTTCACGACTTGTATATATGTAACACCATCACACAAGCTAGACTGTTTCGCAACTAGTCATGAACACCGAAGGCAGCATGCGCAATGACAGGAGTCGTTGGGATAGATAGATCCGTTGAAGAAGTCGTACGGCCATCGGTAGAACGCCCATGTCTAAGAATGTGTCAAAAACCACTCAAAATTACCATATGCGAGCCACATTCGTCCACCAAAACGTACGATCTCCGCGCATTTTGAAACAGTCCATTATAGGACTGAAAACTATTGTCGAAATGCGTTCATTTAGGCTCCCTTTAAATGCTTCCAACGACTTCAAGGCACAGAACACCCTCAGACATGAATTTTGTGATTTCTTTTTGATTGTGTGCTAGACCCCTCCTACATACCACGTGCCAAGTGCGAGATCTCAATTCCTCCAAATAAGCGAGCTATAGCGGCTAGATGGGTGGATAAATTTGAACCCCGTCGTCGTCCTTCACTCCCTTGCCGGTCTTTCTCCTCATTCTGGTTCGCCGTCGTGCAACGACTGCAATTGAAGGGAAATACAGGAGTGAGGCAACTCGTCCACTAAATTCTCAAAATCAAAATATAGGCTTTTTTGAGGGGCCATAGCTCCGTTTGTAGAAGGCCTCAAAGGCAGTGTTCACGATAAATTTCACCACCGATATCTCCACGGCTTACGCAAGGTCTGGTGCCCTATATAGCAAGGCATGCTTAAAGGCAGTGTTCACGATAGAAATCGTTTTTCAGTTTCTCCGCCTATCTTGAAAACAGCCCCATTCTGATTCCAATGATATCTCTGAAATCGCACAAGACCTTTAGAGAACGGAGTTGTGGTCCCTCAAATATTGAGCTAAGGAAACATGGTGGACGAGTTGCCCGAGGCTTGTAACTTCCGTCTTTTTCAGCCGATGTATGCGAGTCCACCTGAGTAGAGAGAGAAGTTGAGAATGAAAGGAAGAACGGGGCTATTGATCGGAAACCATCGCTCATCTCACAATCTCGAGCATTCATTTGTTCACGTCGGTGGGCGTGGAAAGTGCATCTGGGGGTGACGAGCTGATGGGTGTCCAACTTTGGGGTCGCAAGAGACCGTTCCTAGCTCATTTTTCTCAGTTTTTTTCAATGTTAGAGTTCCGCTAGGCCCTGCATCTGTCGATCTCCACCAAAAAATCAGACATGGTTTTTATCGTGGACATTGCCTTTAAAAAGAACATGAAAAACGAGTTTTTGAGCAAAAATAGGCTCTCCCTTGCTTACGTTGATTTTTGAGCGTGGAGGAATTGACCGCTAGAAGGATGATACCTATCAGTGCAATGAAGCGATCAGCTCACTTATCCTCTCATTAACTCGGGGGGTGAATAGCAGGTGGGCAAGGCCTGTTTTGACACTTTTTCAGTTGGGGGAGCACTTTACACCTTAGGGAGTAACTGCCGCGCGCGGCGAAGTGCATGATTTTTGTGAGGGTATTGGGTACTAAATTTCACTCACTTGGGGAAGACTTGGGGAGTGACACTGGTCACGTGCCACATCACCTGTGATAACGTGTTCCTTCACTCCCCCGAAGTGACGTATAACTTTAATCCCCAAAGCTTCCCTAAGGTAGTAAAAAGGCGCGTCATCATTGTTTTCAAATCATTTCCATTCATCAATCGATCTTTTTCATAGATTCAATCTGTGCTATTCCTTTGCCTTTTTTCTTGTTTTTATGCGATTACTCTCTGAATTCCACTTTTATTTCTGATTCTCATGTATTCTTATCCATGGCTCCCATTTCGAAAGAGATTAAGTACCATAATCGAAATACTGCTGATTTTGAGGCATTCATTGACATTTTAGCCGTCCTGTTTTTTTTTCTTGAAAAAGTAGCCACTCACTTCTATGATAGCGGTTCGATGACTATCCAAAACTCAGGATCAGACAATATAATACGGCTAGTAAGATATGATCAGAATCGCTTCCGTAGCGTCCTCTCTTCAGAAATTTATTAGAATCACTTTTTTCGATTTGAAAAAAAAATCAACTTCTGCGTGAGGAGTAACCTGAATATGTAACGACTGCTGGAATCTATTTCAGAGGATAAAATTGTTGGGAGAAACTTTCAGTGTTCCGTACAATGTACAGGTATAGCGAACTTTGAGAATCGGTCGTGCTGTGAATCGCTAAGGAATGCATTGCAGGAGCAAACATCGATATACCTTGCTGATGCAGCTAGTGGACATAATTCAAAAAATTTGGAGCAACGGGTCTTTCGTCAATTTATCCAGTTCAATCATCTGTCTACTCTCTTACTGATGTTGCTCAAAGTAAAGGCACCGTAAGAAGTTACACTTCCTCGTTTTCAAAAGCTATCGTCAATCTCTGGGGCCGTATGCATACCTCCCCCGCCGGGAAACAGTCAATACGTATCGAATGCTCATCTATTCCGTGTGAAAACAGGAAAAAGCTAGAGATAAGCATGAAATATCTGAGTTTTTGTGCTACACATTAAATCTTCGAAAACCGGCTTGATTCTCGATCGGCGTTGTGGTAGGGCCATCTCGAGCTTCGATGCGACGGAATCGAACTATTACTAATAAAGACTACTTTTTATGGTACACTGCTATAGCCCCCAACGGACCCTTCACTACAGAGTAAGGGGAAGGTCGGAAGGAAATCACCTCACTTATATATCATCATTTTCTTACAGACAATCCGGCGACATATTTTCAAGCGAGCTGGTGTAGCTCATTCCATACCCATCGATTCCCTTTCTCATGGGGGCTCCCTTGCTTTTTTTTAGCGGACGGTGAGCATACGGCGGAAGCCACGATGCTGCTATGAAAGCTTTATCATAAAAGTCGAGTGCTTGTTACTAAGAAACCACAATGGTGGAAATGGAGAAGCAACCGCTACGCTTCTAAGATAACGTAATAATAGCTGTATCTTGGCTTCCTAGAGAAAAGATACGAACCATATAAGGTTTCCACTAGAGTTATTCGATTTGTGTAATTTCCCTCCTATGGGATGGTTTATCTTTATTTCTGGAGGATGACACCTGCAGATTAAAGGCAGTGTTCGCGATGATTTTCGTCCCCGAGTTTCCCACATAAAACAATGCGTTGGCCTCCAAGTGTTACTAAATTACGAAGAAACCTCGAGAAACGCCTTAAAACGTTGTGTTTCAGTGACATTATACTACAACATGGACTAGTTGTCCTGTTGGATGAACATGTTCATGGTGGTTGTCACCAGTGGAAAATTGGGTTAATCGGAAATGAAGGAATATTCTATGCAAAGCAGGATTAGTTAGGACCGTAAGGAAAGAACGGAGCAACAGTGGAGAATTGCAAAGGATGGGTCCACAAAAGATTTCATTGTTACAACAAGCATTTCCTGTGATACTTAAGAGGCGGGATGATACTTAAAGGCATCGTTCGCGATGAAATTTGTTTCTCAGTTTTCACTATATTTAGGAAGCTTTAGCACCTTACACAACAGCCAAGTTCGAAAAACCGCAAAAAAATACTGAAAACTGTTTTTCCGGACCCCTGTTTCTTCGTTTTCAGACCACATTCAACCAATCGACGGACGCATGAGAGTGGAAGAGTTGATAGCTCTGAATCGCTGTTTTGACAGGTGATCTCCCGATCAAATCCCGTTCATCTTTCTTTCAACTGATTTTCAAGGGAGAAAAGGTTGTCCGATATGTGCAGAAAAGGCATTCATGACGTAATCATATGATATATTTCATCAACTTCCACGCATTTTTACTATATCACTTTTTGATCAATCCCTTTCGTTTCCCATTAGGTGAACGGACGCAACAGATGATCGACCCAAAGGCCAACCCCCAAACCCAGCAAACCCAGAAATACGTTTTCAACTGGAGATAACTACATTTTGGTTCGATTTTAAGACTACAGACTTCGTGAATGGCCTTATCAAGGCCCACTTGAACGATTTAACACAAAAACAGGAATTCGGTTTTTGGCGCGCACGGTGCCTTCAAAGGCACAGTCCAACCTCGAAATCGTTTATCTGTTTTTCTGCCTATATTGAAAACGGCCCCACACTGGTTCCAGTAATGTCTCTGAAATCGTATAAGACCCTCTTGGAACGAAGTTACGGCCTATCAAAATTTGAGCTACGGAAGCATGGTGGACGAGTTGTCCGTGGCTTGTAACTTCCGTCATTTGCAACCGATGTATGCGAGCCGACCTGAATTGATAGAGAAGCTGAGAATGAAGAGAAGAACGGGGCTATTGATCGGAAATCATCGCTCATCTCGCCACTGTTGAGCTCCAAAGATCGTAAAAGGGGCGTGCCAAAGCGGCTTCCGGATGTGGGAGCCCCAGGGTGGCTTCCTCCTATATCTCGCTTATTCGGAGGAATTGAAAGCTCGCACTTGGCAGGTGCTGTATGGGTGGGTCTACTTCACAATTATGTGGAAATCTCAGGTTTCGCCCCTGAGCTTGCACTGTGCCTTTGAGGATTTCGTGTAATTCTGGTGCGTTTTTCTCAATTTCGTTCTACCCGGAGGCTACTTAATCAATATAGCGAATAATCTCAAAATTGAAGATTATCGTAAACACTGCCTTTAAGGCCATGCTTATTAATGCGCCGTATCAGTTCAGGTCCGCTAGAATAAAAAAAACCTAAAAAAGTTAGACTCAAAAACTTTCACGTTTTTGAATAATAGCAATACAACACAAAAACCGTTTTTCAAGAGGCAGATCATACTTTTGTTTTTGTACAAAATGATCATGATATGAAATGAAATGATGGGCTTGATAAGGTTCACAAAAGCCAGAAGCCTGTTTACTTGCTTTTCCATTTTAACACCTACCGGAATCGTAACGGGATAACCATTCCACAGCGGAATGAAATAAAATGACAAATCGGAAAACTTTTTTGGCATACCCGTATGTAAGAACGGTCTCTTGCGCACGGGCTTTCGCGAGAAGGCTTCATATGAAAAAAAGGCATTCAGTCAAAAGAAATGAGAAAGATTGAGTCGAATTTCTTAATTTTTTTTCACATTTCCTCATGCTAAAAGACTACGGCGCATTTTTGAGCATAAACTGCCGTATTTACATATCGAAAAATTAACATCTATAAAATTTGGCATGGCGCAATTTAACAAATTTTGTAGTGCCAATCAATTTTTCATAACCTGTGTACCTAGAACGGTGTTTATATGGCGAGAAAAGTCCTTTCCGTCAATTGGAACGTACGCGCTCAAAAATGAAATCAATATTATGCCATGAGTTCAAACTTTGGAGCTTTTAGTACAGAAACGTGATGAAAACCCCAGAAAACTCGATTAAAATGAGAAAATTGCAGTACTTTTTGTAAGGGTGTTGGTACTGAGGGGCGGAACCAGTATTGAGAGTGGGCGGAGAACGGATGATTTGGTGACTCGATATAGCTCAAATACGGCCGTTCTGGCTTTATTTGGGCGCTTGCGGTGGCGTGAGCGCTTTAATAGGAGCTTCGTGACCTCGTTGACGTTGCTATCTCCACCACATTTGCGAGCGTGTGCGCTGCCTTGGAAAACCTACATTAGAGAAATCATCGGAAAAATGCTATGTTTGTAGGCTCACGTTTTTCTTGCAAAAGCTTTTTCGAAAATTCTAGGGAGGAGGGTTTCGAATTTTCCCCTATATCGATCCATAACGAAAAACCTGCAAAAGAGCTCTGCGCCCTAAACCGTCCCGATTCTTAAAGGCAGCGTCCGCGCAGAAAACTACGTTTCGGTTTTTCTTCTCAATCCAATGTTTGAGCCAAGTGGAGATAGCTGGCAAAGTTTGAGTCTTCAATCCTGCATTTAAAGTGCTATAGCCTCTTGAGAACTGTTCTGTGGTCTGAAAAGGCGTTTTCCCGGTCGATCATGAAGCACAAGGAGCACAAGCGCCCCGACAGGGTTCGAAAGGCCGCGGAAAACCAAGGTTAAATATTTCTTATTTCAAGAGATCCTCGCGTTCAAAAGTGTGTATTGGAGGCTTCTTGTTTTTGGAGAATTCTTAAAGACACAGTCCAACCTCGGAATCGATTTTTCATTTTTCTGCCTATCTTGGAACAATATTTCACGCTGATCACAATGGTGTCTCGAGAATTGCTCAGAACTCACTACAAACGAAGTTACGGCTCCTCAAAAATTTCGATTTCGAACGGCTAGAAAATCTCGGACGAGTTGTCTCAAGCCCGTATTTTCTCGTTATTCGCAGCCATCGTTGTGTAGCAGGCGAAAATATAAAGCCAGCCCGAAAACAAATGGAAGAACATAGGATTTGAATAAAATCATTCGAGCGTCTCTACCCTATAGAGGTCGGAAACCTGACCGAGGGCGTTACCCATTTTTTCTTCAAAGGGAGCGTGGCCGACTTTTTCCTAGCTTTTTCTCGCTTATTTGAGCGAAATGAGATTTCGTGCTCGGCAGGGTTGCTATAGGCGGCGACTGGACCATAACATCAAAAATTACCTCTGTGGTTGGACTGTGCCTTTAACAATGAAAACGCCAAAAGAAATAATTAACCTAAGCTGTTAAATGGGCTAAAACATTTCAGACGTCCATTTTTTCGACATTTGTGTACTACACAATACTCACCTGATAGACGTGAAAAAAGGTAGCGAAATACTTCGGGATTTCCGAGCGAGTTTTTCCCCGAAACATGAGGGTTTTGCTTGGCTTCTGGGCTATATGTCACGATTTGGTAGGCCTAGCCGCGCAAAATGGTTAAAAAATTGAACACGGTTCGTTGCGCGTACGCTGCCTTTAAGCGAACATTAAAAATTACCGGCATTCAGAACATCCTACGATTTACATATGTTTGTTCCTATATACAGTGCAATTTCTCCCTTATTTTTGATTGATTCAAAAATTTCGTGAAAATTTTGTTCAGGGAAAAGTGGTCCTTAAGTTCTTTGCTGCGACTGTGAATGATATTAGCTTTGTTTTGTGAAAGTTGAGTGCGTTAATCATGCTTCCTTGTTTATTTGAGCGTTTCTCATAAGTACTGCTCCTCACGAATGTCCAATTCCATTTTGTTTAAAGGCACAGTCCAACCTCAGAATCGCTCTCCTGTTTTTCTGCTTATCTTGAGAACGGTCCTACACTGATTCCAATGATGTCTCTGGAATCCTACAAGACCCCCTAGGAACGAAGTTATGGCCCCTCAAAAATTTAGCTACAAAAGTATGGTGGACGAGTTGTCCGAGGCTTGTAACTTCCTTCATTTGCAGCCGATGTATGCCAGCCGACCTGGGCAAAGAGATAGGTTGAGAATGAAGGGAAGAACGGTGCAAGTGATCGAAAACCATCGCTTATCTCGCCACTGTTGAGCTCGAAAGATCGTAAAAGGGGCGTGCCAAAGTGGCTTCCGGAGGTGGGCGCCCCAGGGTGGCTTCCTCCTATATCTCGCTTATTCGAAGGAATTGAGAACTCGCACTTGGCAGGTGTTATATGGGGTGGGTCTACTTCACAACCATGTGGGAATCTCAGATTTCGTCCTTGAGCTTGGACTGTGCCTTTAAGATGTTATGACCTGCGCCATCAATTTCTGTAACTTTTCTTTGCTGCTGATTTCAGCGTTTGTCTTTCATATGATTGAAGTTATTTCACTGAAACTAAGTTTTTCTAGTGATTAAGCAATAATTAAAGTAGATTACGAACTATTTTATACGTGTTTTTGCCTCACTTATGATTCAAGCAAATGGAGACGTGGTTTAGCAGTCATAGAGAATTCAGTGGTCAAGGGGTACCGTAGGAGCATGGGTAGAAAGCGATACCCGTAACTGAGAACAGCACAGCGGTGGTCGCAATGGCACTGATTCTACTCCCCAGTACCCCCACTATGCGCACCCTTCCATTCCCCAACTACTATTCAAAGTCAACCCACGCCCTCACGACAGGCATCTTAGGAGGGTACGACTCCGCCCATTTTGGGGGATGAATAGCAGCTGTCGATGCTATCCAAAGATGTTTGGGAGCCTATTCACAACCCGAGTTTATCAGAATCAGCACTTCCTTGACTTGCTCATTCCTGTGATCTGAGTCTTCTTTTGTTCATTTCTAGGGGGCGGATCTGGGGCACCAGGCCTGTCTGGGGCACCAAAACGCTTGTTTGCAGCCGTTATTTTGCCGCTCCTGGCTAGTTTTCTACCGTTCTTTCGACACTGGAAGCCCAGGATCCTCGCTCATCAGTTCACTGTGTAAAGTCAATGAGGATGATCGTCGTGAACGCTGCCTTTAAAGGCAGTGTTCACAATAAGAATCGTTTGCTCCCTTTTAACCTCTGTTGTCTTCGCAGGCGATTTCAATGCTCATACATTCTGCTCGTCGCTTGACACTGACGCTAGAGGAGAAGACGTCGAAGAATGGGCGGAGGAGGGCGATCTGGTCATTCTCAACGATGATCAGCCCATTCGTCTCCCGGCCAACGGCCGATCCTCTAGTCCAGACATCTTTCTTGTATAATCTCATCTCTCCAGCGCCTGCTCTTGGTCTACCGCTACAACTCTGTCCAGTGATCATATCCCCGTTTTTGTCCATCTCGATCTCTCTAATTCTCTTGCTCCTTATTCAGGTATCCGTCAAAGGTCTTATCTTAATCTTTGCCTTGCAGACTGGCGCTTGATCAGGGAGGTGGCACTTCGCCATGTGGCTGACTACCCATGGAATGGAAACGTGCACCAGAAAGAACGTCACTTGACTGACGCGATTCGCAAGGCAATGAAAGCCGCCATTCCGGAGGGCCGAGTTAAGACCTTCTTTCCCAATGTCACCACGGAAATCTTGGAGAAGAGAAGGACAAGGGATGCAAAGAGAGTGGCAGATCATCTGGATCCGACCATTGCTGAGCTGGATAGCGAGATTAAGCGAGATCTGAACAGGCACAAGAAGGAGTGTTGGGAGAAATTCACGGAGAAGATGAATTTCAAGAGTGATGGAGCGTCAACTTGGAAAGTTCTAAAGAAGATCTCGGGCAAGAGCACCTCCACCAACTATTCCACGATCGAGTTCGAGAGTGGAGTTTTCAAATCGGGAAAGGAGGCTGTAACTGCTCTCGGAAAGAATTTTTTCATAACTCAGGCTAAGAGAGGGAAACAGAATCGAGTGACTGTAAAAGAGCTCCGTAAGTTGCGACTCATGAATAAAGCAGAAGCAGCGACGCCCGCGCAGATTGAAAAGGTGGTACAAGAGATGCGCAGCTCGAAGGCTGTAGGGCCGGATGGCTTTAGTCCAGCGATCTTGAAGAAACTGCCGACTGAGATTATGCCAATCCTGGCTGACGTCATCAACACATCCTTTCGCATGTGCATCGTACCCCAAGACAGGAAAATGGCAAGCGTCATTCCGTTGCCTAAGGCAGGTAAATCACCATCGACGGCTAAGGGATACAGGCCAATAACTCTTTTATCACCAATCGCAAAGGTCGCTGAGAAACTGGTCGTCAAGGAGCTTGCCGAGCATAATAACAATCAGCAGCACCAGCACGGATTCCGCAAATTACACTCTACCACCACGGCGCTGCTGGAGATTGTGAGCTATGTTTTGGATGGCTTCAACGCCAAAAAACCTCAACGCACTGTTGGAGTAGCCCTGGACCTCACGAAGGCGTTTGACACTGTCAACTTGGGCATACTGTCTGAGAAGCTATTGAGGTCCACCATCCCTGCTTGGCAGAAGCGATGGATTACTGCCCTTATCAAAGGACGCCGAGCAAAAGGGTTGTATCAGGGACGTTTCTCTAATAGAATCCTAATTGCTGCCGGTGTCCCTCAAGGAGGAGTGATATCGCCTGCTCTGTTCAGTCTTTACCTTGAAGATTTGACCGTCCTCCCAAGTGACATCAAAGTCGGTGCGTATGCGGATGACATCACCATCTTGTGCCGGGACAGAGACATTAATGTAGCTGCACGCAAGGTCAATAGCTACCTCGTCGTCCTGAAAAGCTTTCTCGATGATATGATGCTCACTGTCTCTGCCGCTAAATCATCTGTATCAGTTTTCTCCACTGACCCTAAGGAACACAGTGCTCATCCCGTTGTGAACTGGGATGACGCTCGTCTGCCTGCCGCACGTTTTCCTAAGCTGCTCGGCCTAGTATTGGATCCTTCGTTGAGGTTCCACAAGAATACTGAGCAGAAACAGGCTACAGTGAAAGCAAAGCTCAACGTCCTACGAGCTCTGGGAGGAACGTCGTGGGGAAGTAGCAAGGAGACAATCTTGACCACCTACAAGGCGATATTGCAGCTGGCGTTGAAGTACGCTGCACCGGTATGGCAGCACATGATATCGGATTCATCGTGGACAGAGATGCAGCGAGTTCAAAATGCTGCTCTTCGGATTGCCACAGGGTGTGCTAAAAGCACCACAGTGGAACATCTTCATGCTGAACCCGAATTCTGCCAGTTAAGGAGCACTGCCAACTCCAAGCGCAGCAACTGGTTATTAACATTGTCAAGCAGCCTGACCACCCATTAAGAAGGATCATGAATCCCGTGAGAGAGAGACAAATAAGGCCTTTTGCGGATGCTCCCGAGAAAATCAATATACAAAGATGGACGGACTCCCAACTGGATCGTCTGCGTCTTTTACGTGCGGAGCACACCAAGTTCGTCAGGGATCACTTGAGTAGGATGACCTTCAATCCCATATTGGGGGTCGCACCACCCATAGTCAGCGACACCGAGATAGAACTCGGTAGGCGGGCTAGAAGTACCCATTGCCTCGTTACGCTGCGGTCATTCCCCTATGCTGATGTCATTCTTGCATAAGATCGATCGCAGTAAGACGGACGAGTGCCCGGACTGTGGTAGCCGTGGCCACACAACTGAACACCTATTCGAATGCCCAAAGAGGCCTACCACTCTTACAACAATGGATTTGTGGTTGAATCCGGTTTCAGTCGCCCGTTTCTTGAACCTTTGACAAAAACCTTCCTGCGGCTGCAAAGTAGAAGATAAGAATCGTTTTTCTGCTTTCCCGCCTATCTCGAAGGCGGTCCCATGCTGATTCCAATGTTTTTGGAACCGTTTACGACCTTCTAGGAACGGAGTTATGGTCCCTCAAAAATTGAGCTAAGGAAGCATGGTGGACGGGTTGTCCGAGGCTTGTACTAACTTCCGTTTTTTGCAGCCGATGTATGCGAGCTGACCTGAGTTAAGAGAGAAGTTGAAAATGAATGAGATTGATCGGAAACTATCGCTCATCTCGCAATCTCGAGCATTCATTTGTTCACGTCGGTGGGCGTGGAAAGTGCATCTGGGGTGTGACGAGCTGACGGTTGTCCAAATTTGTGACCGTTCTGAGCTCACTTTTCTTAGTTTCTCCAACGTTAGAGTTGCGCTAGGCCCCGCAGCTGCCGATCTCCACCAAAAAAATCAAACATGGTTTTCATCGTGGACACTGCCTTTAAAGGCAGTGGTCACGATGAAAAACGTTATCGAAAAAACTACAGAAATCAGCTTAGATATAAAACAGCTCAAAAACTATGAAGGTAGCGCTGTGAAAAACGGGCTTAAATTAGAGTTATTAAGACCCTAAATTTCCAGTTCGTGCACACGTGCAGAGAAAGATCACAGTGTCATGCCAAGCAGTCAAGAATCATCGACACTCAGAGGAAGGAATAAATGCAAATTTACCTAATAAACCAGTTGAACAATGAAAGCAAGCACTTCAACCAATGTTTTTGACTAGATGTGTATATAAATCCGAAAGTTCATTGATTGAAATTCAATTTCAAGCCAGCTGATGTTCTTGATATTAGAGATCATCGATGCGGATGATGTGGGGTGGACTCGTCCACCATCAAAAGACAAGAAAGTTCAGGCTTCGAATTTGGCCCAGAGCAGCTATTTTTTCGCGATTTTTTCTTATAGGTTCTACTACTCTATACCCAGAAAAGGGTTTAGAGAGGGAAGGAAGACGAGCATATTTGAGCGCGACCACTGCCTTTAAGCGATTTTAGAGATAACATTGTGATCAGCGCGTGATTTCTCCAAGATAGGCATAACACTTGAAGAGTAATTTTTGGGTGTCCTGTGTCTTTAGGCGTCGTGGTACAAATTGTACGAGCTTATTAGATTGGCAATCTCAACCAAGTGATAAACGCCGGAGTAACTCGTCCACTTCCATTCCAATACAAAACAACCCGTTACTTCTTTTGCATCGAAATTTCGTCGGTTTTTTTCTGTCTCCAATACTACCAGCTCCAAAGCTTTCATTTAGGTCTAAAAACCGACGCCAATTTTTGAGCGTTGATGCTGATTTAAAAAACGTTGAATCGAGAGGATTAGTGCCTTACTTACCATAAGAAGATCGCTCCAATGGGATCGGCAAGCCTCCAGTACCTATCACCAATGTGAGCAAACAGGACAGCACAAATTCGGCTGAGGACGTCGTTTCTGAAAAAAGATCATCTCAGCTGAGCGAACTGAACTCATGCATTCGTGCTCATCTCCCACCACTTACATTTACATTGCTCACGAAAGATCCCGTTTTTGAGTTTTCAGTGTGAAACGCTGGCAGATGCTGGAAGGGATAGGGTCAAAGAAAGCAGAGAAAACGGGCAAGAAATCGATAAAAACGGCAGGCATGGGAAGATTTCGTTAGCCCACTACGCCTGCTTAGCCCGCCCCGCCCATTTTGGCGACCTTGTAGCGCCACGGACGTTTTTGATGGCAAATCGCAATGCAAATTCGCCACGCCCAGCCTGATCGATTCGCGCACATTGCGTCATTAGAGAGCGCTTGCGGACACAAGCAGTCCGCGTAAGCTCCTCCACGCCCTGAACCTGTACGTACGTTAGAAACCATCACTTTGGCTTATTCTGAGCGTTTTTCTTCGCTGTTTCTTCACTATTCGATAGCTGACAACCACGCAACCCCGTTTTTGAGTCGAACTCGAATATGATATCATTCGTGGACGCTGCCTTTAACCTCTGACACCGCCGTAGTGGGGTACGCGAACGAGCTAAAACCGGCTGCCTGCGGTCGCGCCGCGTGCTCAATTGCGCTAGCCTGCCATAGGACAAATGATCAGAAGGCGGTGATTACTAGGAACATTCGTTGAATGCATCCGGAATGAGATATCTATCCTATCGCAGGCCATCCAGCGCAAACGAGAACACAGCGCGAGTGAGGCTCGATCGCGTAGCCCATTAGGGGTCGAGTAGAGTCTCGCCGCTGAAAGGCCCGGCAGCATGCAATGGAGGAGTATCGATCATGCGGCGCCGCACGATCGATCCTCCTCCATTGCATGCTGCCGCGCCTTTCGGCGGCGGAACTCTACTTGCAGCCTTACGGCGGTGCCACGGCTCATACAGGACCCCTCAGGCCTAGCGCATACTTTCCGCGACGCGCGTCCGCGACAGTGCATATCAGCAATATCGATTTTCGGTCGATATAGGTAAAGAGCATTATGTCGCGTCGCTCGTCGCGGGAAGTATGCACTAGGTCTCACACACAATCAGGCGTCGGTTGCAGATTAAGAGGAGACAGCTACTTATACCCTCGCAGTAGTGTTTCGCTAGACCGCTGTCGTCCGCGTCTCGGGGCTAATGCAGCGCGTCATGGCTGTAACGGAGGCTGCCTGGGCAGAAGCGGGCTTTCGCGGATATGCAGGGTTCGCGATATAACTATTGTTAAAAAACAAGTCAGAGCGGCTAATTACAGGTGTTCGCCCGCCCCCAAATCATGAGATTTTCATAAGCGTCTGATTCACCGCCTTTTGTTCGCTCTTAAATTAGTTGCTAGTCAACTACAGTACCGAGCAAATTTTTTGTAAAGAAAGCGTTTTGCTGCGTTTTTTGCGATCACAAAGGGCAGCAACGCCATAACATGCATCAAAGTAGTCCAATTTCAATTCCGAAGTCATTTCTGGATTGCTTTCATTTGGCCCCATATAAAATTATAGAATCAACTGCAGAAGTTTATCAAAAGTTGCATATTTTTACCTCTAAGCCCCTCATTATGAACTGATCAGACGGTCATGATAGCAGAAATCTAATTTTTCAACAAAATATCGGAGTTGAAAGGGCTCTTTACACATGTCATTACATTCACCTCACTGAGAGGAACACGAAAACTACCTGAAAAACTCATTTCGTCATCTTTGAAGTGAGCTGTGGCGACCCTTTGTAAGCGCAGAAACCCCGCAAATCGCTTTTTTGCCAAAAAATGTGCTCGGTACTGCACCTCAAGAAACTACATACTAACTGATTTGAGAGACTGCTAATTACTTTGAGAGCAAAATAAAAGACGGTAAGACAACATATACACAAAACACCTTAATTGGAGCTGACGGACACCCTTGATCCTGCGCTTCGATTTTCCATTTATTTTCACTTCTGCGATGGCCGCATCTACATCCCTATGAAGATAGCACAACAACCAGTTTATCGCGAATCCTGCCTGTGAATGCAGTGTTTACGATAATCCACAACTTCGAGATTAACTGCTAAAACGGTCGTTTGGCCCGCGGGTAGAGCCGAAGAGACGAGAAAACTGCGAAAAACGCACCAGGAGTTCACCAAATTCTGTACCCTCACTCCGCCCCAGTACTTTCAGTGGAGCTGTTTGCTTTGAAATTGAAATCTTTAATGAATCCGTCTTCGGAAAATTTCTACTCTGTTACTCCGTTTCCTCCTTCGGATCTTAACCAATACCGTTTTGCAGAAAATCTTCTTCGATTTTCGATTGGCACCATTTTTCACCGGTCATAACCACGCCAGAAAATAATATTACTAAAATGAGGTGTTTCAGCACGTTTTTCGCCGTTTCTTCGTATTTTTTGCGGCCAACGCATGGTTTTGAGTGAGAAGTTTGGAAACTGAACTCATCGAGAGCGCTGTCTTCTAGTAATTTTCAATGAGGAATACCTTGAGATGTTCCGGAACGTGGTAGACGTCCCAGGACTATAAATCTGGTACCCAAACATCAGCGCAGTGGCGGAGCGGAACTGCGAACTTAAGGTGTGTCCGAATGAGACAGGCCAACCATGCGGCCGCCGTACGTGGCAGGCGGCTGTCGCGTGAGCCGCTCTCATACGAGAATGCGAAACGACAGCGAGCCTTTCTCCGCAGCTATTCACTAGAAGCGGGGCCGCAGCGGCTGTCAGCAAGCAATCAATCAGCTCCTCAACCGAGGTGGCAACGTTCGAACACTCGTCCGAAAGCGGCTCATGCTACGGCCGCCTGCCACGCACGACGGCCGCATGGTCGGCCAGTCTCATTCGGGCGCACTTTATGTGTGAGCAGAGTACTTGCACGCGAATGGCAAAAGTAGGCGAACAAGTCCTGAATACTAAACTTCGCGTGTTCATCCTCCACACCCAAGGTAGACGGTGCGACCTCACCTTCTCTCAGGAGTTTCTAGCTGTAAAGCTCCCTCTCCTACAAATAAAATGCTCAGGTAAATGGGGGTTTGATTGGAAAAGAAACATTTGTCTTCTGGTTCTGGGTTCATTTTAGTGTAAGCCATTGCGGACTCGCGCTGCGGACACGCGACGCATCGGTTTCGTAGGAGCTCAAGCGTCCGCCCCCATCAGCTGATTGTGTGAGTTTTTCGAAGTTTTTTTTAGGTTTTCCCATTTCTCACGTCATTTTCCATCAGTTTTTGATCTAAATATGCTGCGGTTGTCATCCAACGGCCAATTGTTGAAGTTTTGATTTCGGGAATAGTGGAAATCATCGGCGTTGCAATCTCAACAACGAAATTTTGGGAATGATCAATACCCAGAGAAAAACGGCTTTGGAGAAGTAAAACAACAAAAACACACATAAAAAACCTCGAACAAAAAAGTTCGAAATGAAAAAAGCCCTATTAGGGGGTTTCCTTAGAGATTTGGGCCACCCTAAACAATAGAAAAATTCTGAAAATATCTACTATCAATGAAAAGTCAAAAGTCAGTAACGAACACTACGTGGAGGTTCGGAATAAAATAGCCGGACTGAGAAGAGTACAGATCCAAAACTGTTGAAAAACTGTGAGAAATAATGAAAATTATGAAAACCATGAAATTTCAATAAAACAGCACATGATCAGCTAATGAGGGCCAAGCGTGGAAGCTCGTGGAAAACCAATGCGATATGTGCTCGCAGCGTGAATCCGCAATGACACACGCTAAAATTAACCCCAAAACAGAGGATAAGCAAGCTACCGACGCCCAAGATTCTGTGAGCCCATGACGCTGAAGTTTGAGTCATTTTGAACCATTAGTTAAGGAGACATCAGAACGATAGGAGAACCACTATTGGAAAGTGAGGAACTATTGGAAAGTGAGGAAGAAGACTAACCTGAGATCCATGGCTACACAAATAGATGACGGTGTTCGCATTCGGAAACATATCCATGAAAGAAGCGCTTTCAGCGAGGTTTGAACTCCAACGATTAGCATTGTCACCGTTGTCATTTCTGGTTTTCTCTAGAAATATTTTCCCATGTTCAGGACAATCCAATGAACTCCTCAATTACAGCACCCACCTAGCGACGGCCTTTCATGGTAAGTTTTCTTTCTATTACTTTCTCCTACTCTGTTTTCCTAAGCGTTAAGAGTAGGGGCTTCCCTTTGTGCACTGGATGAATAGCACTTTTTTCCAGTTTTCAAAGAGGATTCTTTCCACAATCGCAGTGGAGTCGGTAAAAATTTCTAAACGATTGCTACAGATTTCCAGTTAAGGCATCGTACGCGCTGAAAACCACTCACCGTTTTTTGAGTTTGAATCATTGGTTAGGCCCGCCTGAGAACGCGGGTAGAGTTTCTCGGGTCACCGACGCATCATTCGGAAGATATGGGTGATCGAATTCCTCGAATTCCACCAAAAAAGGCTGGTTTTCTGACAGCCATGTGGCTTAGAATAAAAAAGAAAGAAGCTTCTCAACAAGCTATATCGCGTAAATGAGTGGAAGTTGATGTATCATTTGTTGATAAGCTACCTTCTTTTCTCATTTGAGGCCACATGGCTGCCGGAAGGCCGGCCTCTTTTGGTGGAATTCGAGGCATTCAATCACCCATATCTTCCCAATGATGCGTCGGTAACCCGAGAAACTCTACCCACGTCCTCAGGCGGGCCCAACCAATGATTCAAACTCAAAAAACGGTGGGTGGTTTTCAGCGCGTACGATGTCTTTAAGGACTATTTTTCATTGAAGCATTTTCGGTACCATTTTCAAACGAATTAGGTAATAGCCCAAACTTCAACATTAATAACATGTTTTGTATTTTTTGTTTTAACGAAGCGGTTATCGTTCTAGCAACTTTATCAACTTTCATAGAAAGATCTTATAGGAGAAGTCTCTTGAAAACAGTTTGTGAATTCCCCTTTCGTTCAGATGGGAGCCATTCCCACAACCCACAACATTAAAAAAACGAAATCAATGAAAGGCCGCCAAAAAAAACGAAGAACACCGAAAGTTGCCGAAAACATCAGCATCTGCTGTGTGACAAGTTTCGACAAAACACCATGAATCTTGAGTACACAAAACATTTCAATCTTGTGAATGGACGGGGCTGCGACGGTAGATTGCCGCGCGCGCTCGAAACCTCATTGGCCAGTGATACCACCAACGCCGCACGGCCGGCCGCAATCATCGCACCTGGTCAATTCACCAGACTGGATCTAATGGTGAAACCATACATGGCCTTTCGCACCACTGCCCTTATCTGAGGCGATGGAGTGTTTACGACAGGTCATTAGAAGAATTCTTCTCCAAATCCTTCACATCCGGCAATCCATTCAGTGTCTAATATTGCAATCAACTAAGGTGATTACGCTACGGTAGAGAAGGGTGGTTTCGGATACACTCTTGCGGTCCTTCCTGGTACAGCTGTTGCTCTACGCACTTGGCCTCCAATCTCTGATAGAATTTTGTGAATCTTCGGCTGACTAGCCGGATCGCAGCCCACCAGGTCACCACCCGGCAGTTTTGAAGCACCGACTTCAAAACGGACACGAGGCTTGCTTACGAGTTCGCAAGCCTGTCCCAAATTTTGTCCTCGATACCGCGAATCTACTGCAGAACGGCTTATGACAGAAACAAGGCAGTCTCACGGTTCCAATATTTTTTAAAGGCAGTGTCCAAGATAAAAAACGTTTTTGAGTTTCAACCAGAAAACGAAGGTTCAGAGTCTGATTGTTTCATCAGTGAAGAAAGAATCATGAAAAAAGCAGCGAAACATCCAAAATCAGCTCTTCTTTTTGAAAGCCACATTTCAGTGGTGGATGAGTTGCGCGGGCCTGGGCCTGAACTAAACAGCGTGAGCAAATGCGCCCCAATGCTAAAACTCAGCCGCGCTCCTCCAATGCTAATGTAGACGAGGACCATACTGTTCCTCGGAAAACTAGCGGAAGGGCTAGCACGAGCGGACTTCGGAGCCATATGTAGCTCCTTCGGGCTCGTTTTCGTTAGTTCTTTCGACCCCAGTGCTCCAATGAGACCCTGAAGTTTCGATTTGCGGCCAATAACCGAGCACGAAATTTATGAAAAAGGCAAAGGCCTTCAAAGGCAGTGGTCGAGATAAAATATGCTTGTCTTCTTTCCCTCTCTAAACCCTTTTCTTTGTTTAGATTAGTAGGACCAATGAGAAAAAATCGCGAAAAAACCACCGTTTCAGGCCAAAATTGAAGCCTAAACCTTTTTTTGCCTTTTGATGGTGGACGAGCCCACTCCACATCATCGGCAGCGATGATCTCTGATATCAAGAACATCAGATGGCCTGAAATTGAATTTCAACCAGTGAACATTATCCTTCGGACTCATCTAGTCAAAAACATTAACTGAAGTGCTTGCGTTCAATGGTCAACTCTTTTCATTACGTAAATTTGAATGTATTTCTTCCTCTGAATGTCGATGATTTTTGACTGCTCGGCATGAGGCGGCGATCTTTTTTTACGGCTCTGTGCACGTGTGCACGAAGTGGCATCTTTGGGCCCTACAAACTCTAATTCTAGCCCGTTTTTCATCGCGCCACCTCCATAGTTTTTTCGTGGTTTTCTATCTAAGCTGATTTTTATAGTTTTTAGACAAAGTTTTTTATCGCGACCACTGCCTTTAAGGATCCCAAGAGCAATGCCTTGTTTCGCCAAATATCGCTTCTCTTCTTTACCCCTGTTTCCATTTCCTTAAAAGACATGGAGAATTTCATCGGTAAACTAACTCTTCTCGTCTAATCCACCAGAAGGCCGCCAACCCGAGTTAGACAGCGTCCATTGCTACAATACCCGCGCTAAGTTTTGTAAAAACGGGGAGCATCTGGCAAACTTGGAAAAAAAGCTTCCGATACTTGTAACTTTTTTGAATTCTGAAATCGCTATCATATTCACAGATCGAATTGCTTTATAATTATGTGGCTTGTGGGCCGAAGATCCCTAAAGTCGCTTTGTTTTTGAAGGAAATAGTTTTCCCAATCGTTTTTCAAAAATGTCGCGGCAAAGTGCGGCGAAACTTTGAGCGGTATTTGTACACGTAAAGGAAGAGCAATCTCTATGTTTTCTCCATAAATTAGGCGCAGGTGAGAGAATCTCAAGGTTCACATCGGTCGAATTTTCGAAATCATTCATTGTTTAAAGGCAGTGTTCACGAAGGAAAAATTGCACGTTTTTTTTTGGCTAAAACGTAATTTTGGGTCCGTCTAAGAAGATTAAGAACGGAAGTGCAACGAAAAACGGCCGGTAAATGAGTGAAAACCTCGTGGGCCAGCCAACCCATTGGGCCACTCCGCCGACGCGCTATAACAGTTTCCCTGAATTCGTGGTTCAATGAGCGACGGTTTCCGATCAAAAACCTCGTTCTTCCCTTCATTCTCAACGTCTCTCTTTACTCAGGTCAGCTCGCACACATCGGCTGCAAAAACGGGAGATACAAGCCTCGGACCATGCTTCCTTAGCTGAATTTTGAGGGGCCATAATTCTGGGGGTCGTGTACCATTCCAGAGACATCATTGAAATCAGCATGGGACCGTTCTCAAGATAGGCGAAAAAACAGAGAAAAGACTTTTATCGTGAACACTGCCTTTAGGAGTCCAGGGTTTTAGCAACAAAACTCAGACTTGTCAGGTAGACTCTGATTAATTTCAAGTGAACTCCTGTTTTCGATTATCACTAATTATATTTCGCCGAGGCCCACCGCTCAGCTGCTGGTGATATTCGAAATCGACAGGTCACTAGGGGTTTACCATAGCTTACTAGGGAACCTCGCATAGTGTACCCCGGATCAGAAAGCTGATTATTGTTCTCTAGTCAACTCTAGCACGCCCTCTCCGAATCTGAACTAGGACTTTATAACGGACATGTGCGAAAAAAGTTATAGCCTGTCAAAGTTCGTATTTCCCGCCTTTTTTCTATCAAAAACTCGTATTAGCGTTTGCGAAATCCGGAAAGGGACCTCGTGCTTGTGTTCGGCCATCTTTCGAATGGTGGTGTAGGCCATGCGAGGTTTCCTAGTTAGTTCTCGAGCGTGTTTAAAGAAGGACTTCTAATAATCAAACACCCGAAAAATTGGCTGATGACACAAACCTTGAGATTCTCCCACCTGCACCTAATTTATCAAGAAAGAGTACAGAGTGCTCTTCCATTATTTGTACAAATACTGCTCAAAAGTTCGCCGCACTTCGCCGTGCGCGACGTTTTTGAAAAACGATTGCAAAAACTATTTCCTCCGAAAAGAAAGCGATTTTAGAGAACTTCGGCCCACAAGTCACATAATTAGGTAGCAATTCGATCTAAGAATATGATAGCGATTTCAGAATTCGAAAAAGTGTTTATTTCAAGAAAGGTACATGTATCGAACGCTTTTTTGCCAAGTTTGCCAGATGCTCCCCGTTTTTACAAAACTTCTAGCTATGGACGCTGTCAAACCTCTATTGAGCTGCCGATTTCAATTAGCTCCAGTAGCGGTGCGTTGGGCTTTGGTGAAATATAACTAGCGATAAGTAGGTTCTGACGCTGAACCCACCGCTTCGCGCTCTGATAATCGAAAACAGGAGCTCACTTGGAATGAAACAGAGTATACGTGCGTCACGGGGCGCTGGGATTTGCACTGTTAACACCGGGCTGCCGCTGACTATACATTGGATCCGACTCACTCACTTTCGAATATCCATCCGAATGAACCGAAATTTTCATGATTCAAAATCCGATTCACCGAAAAATGTCAAAATCCGAATGATCCAAAATCCGAATCATCGAAAAAACGTCAAAATCCGAATGATCCAGAATCCGATCCACCGAAAAAAACGTTAAAATTCGAGTGATCCGAAATTTGATCCACCGAAAAACGTCCAAATCCGAATGATTTAAAATCCGATTCACCGAAATGTGCCATGAGTCGGATAACGACTCGGATACCGAATATACGAAATATGTCATGATTCGGAACGGATGTGTCGGTAGACTCGGCATGTACTGTTACTCAAAAAAGTGTAATATATGAATTCATGACTCGAAATTTCATTATACTGTAGCCATGCAGGTGCGTATTTAGACTCCAGACATCCAATTGGCGCGCATTACGAAATTTCCGCCCCGTTTTCTGCGCATCGTCAGCTCAGATTCTGCGCATAAGGGGTATGGTATACTTTCGCGCCACGCGGTCCCGTCGCTCTGCTCAGCGACAGCGACAGCCTGTCGTGGAGCTCCTGCCCTTCAAAGGCAGTGGTCAAGAGAGAAAAGGTAATAGAGAAAACTGCGGAAATCTGTGTTGTTCGAAAACAGCTGACGAACTGCGAAGGTTCCGCAGCTACAAATGCGCTAAGATTAGAGTTATTAAGGCACAAAGATGCCAATCCGTGCACAGGTGCACAGCGCCGCCCGTAGAACATGGAATTTGCTGTTGTGTCTGGTCAAAATTCTGCCATGTGCACAGCAACTAGTAAAGTGATTTACGAGTATACAGACACAATTTTTACACAAAGCAAGTACAAAACAGTTAGTGGTAAAGAGGTAATAAGCTCTAGAAAGGTAGAGCCTTTTGTAGAGCTCTAGAAAGGCCGTATCGACTGTCGGAAGTCAATTACTAATAATCAGTTTTGAGCCAGTTGATGCCCCTGATACTACAAAGCATCACTAGAGTCGTGCACCACCGAAAAATCTGCCGATTTTAAACGGCCCCTTTACCCTCAAACGGGCTTTTTCATGCTTTTTCCTTATAGATCGTACAACGAACCAAGAAAGACTTTCCCAGGGAAAACATGACAATCATATTCCATCGTGAACGCTGCCTTCAAGGGGTATGGTACACTTTGTCGCTGTAATGAGCGACAGGCATGCAATCGAACACAAATCGCCGCGGGCTTCGCATCGCGGAAACGACGTCGGTCGTCGTAGAAACAGTTTTTGAGTGTGGGTCGCAGCGACACTGCAAATGTGCCAAAAGGAGTCCGCAGAGTTGAGGTCGCGGCGTTGCTCGCAGCGACGAACAGCACTGGGTGATGAAATATCGATTACATTCGGCGACTACTGCGACCGACGCGGCGTGAAGAACGACGAGGGGCACCGCAGAGTGTATTGACGCCGCGACGGCCCTACATCACTGCCAGCAAGCGGCAACCGACGCCGCAACGATAATGTTTAGAAACATTTTTGTCGCCGCGTCAATGCTGACGCTCGGCGACCACTCGCCGGTCTCTGCAACTCTGCGGACCCCTAATGCGTGTCTCTAGTACTGTCGCTGTCGCTGTGAAGTGCACTGCGACAGCGATAGGTCTTAAGGGTGAGAGTTCCGCGACAGGCGTTCGCTGTGCAGAGTTACGCGACCGTGTGTCGCCAAATCATACCGTACCCCTAAACCTGTTGCTGTCGCAGTGCACTTCATAGCGACAGCGACAGTGGCAGCGACAGGCCTCTGCACATTTGCGGTTTGTCAGCCCTCCTCAGCACGTCGCTGCGACAGAAGCGCGATCACTGCTCCTACGTTGGCCGACGCCGTTGCTCCGATGCGGGTCACGCCGCGATTTGTGCTAGATTGCATGCCTGTCGCTCATGACAGCGACAAACTACGGTATACCCCTGGATGACATTGATCCTCTTCGTTTGATTTGTTTGTGCGAGTATGGCGCATTGAGGGTACGATTTGCTACCAAAAACCATGTGTATTGATCAAACGGGCAGCTCTTTTCGAAGAGGTTTAGATAGGAACTCAAGGATATTTAGGAATTCGGTGTGGAGGATTGGTACTCGTGAGGGACTATCCTAACCGGGGGGGGGGAACACTCAAGTAAAAGTCAGAAATGAAATGACCCACCTCATAGAAATCAATGGAAAACCTGATAGAAGATGCTTGATGCTGCTATCAATCACTGTTGTTGATAAAATTCTATAGAAATACTTCAATTGATAGCGTTACAGATCTGTGGTTGATTCTATTTCTGACTTATACTCCAGTGCCCCCCCCCGTTTAGGATAGTCCCCTCGTGATGCTCATTTATACTAATGCTTAAACATTACACTTACTTTGAAGATATTGTAAAGAAGGAACACACTTTTTCAGAGATATAGTAGATGAATATCAATGAATTGTTCAGTCATGGTACGGTAGAAAATCCTTTTTTTCGTAAAAAACTTTGCTGGACGGATATTCGGATCCCACTCACCGAAAAAAGCTCAAAATCCGAGTGATCCAAAATCCGAATCACCAAAAAAAAACTTAATTTTCGGATTGATCCGAAATCCGACTATCCGTTTAGCCTCCCTATCCGACTGAACCGGATTATCCGATGTTGCTATTTTGAGTCTATCCGTTTGAGTCGGATATCCACGGCCTTTGGTTTTTGAGCTATACGAAATCCGAGTATCCGAAAATTTTTGATTCGTATCCCATGTATACCGCTGATGTTGGCTGCATCGTAGCTGCAGCGGCTGCCTCCAGTATTATCGATGCCATCGTTAACCCCTCGCCGTCCTTGGTCACGCTGCATGAACCAGCTATGGAAGTTCATGCCTTTTGCGTCAGCGTTTCAGCGACATGGGGTTTGCCGTTGGTCAATAACTATTTACGAACCCTTAGAGCGTTTACACCCCTGCTGCCTAGCGACGAGGCTAAGTGCAATTCTATGATATTGATTGTGCAGCGCTGCGTGATCAATATAATAGAATTGCACTTCGCCGCACCGCTCGACGGCGGAAGTGTAAATTACCCCTTACTGAGAAAGCAGTAGTGGTGCCAGATTCGCGCTTCGTTTATGACTTCCTTATGGGATTCAGTTGAGTAAATAGACGATCGAAAACTCTTCGGCCGGTGGTGTCGCGATGCCGCATGACCCGTCGCAATGACCGCTCCTCGTTCATTAAAGTCGGCGAATGGCCTTTACAGCGCGGACCCTTTGAGATATTCACCATGTATGGCAGACTCGCAGTAGACATGATGTCCGCGGTACTCTAGCATTCGCTCGCGTGTTGCCCCAGAGGGCGTGGCCAATTTCGCGTCCTTTTTCATCGGCGCTAGACGTTCCACACAATCGCGCCGGCGAGAGTCGAGTGCCTACAAAAAAGATTGTGGGCAACGCCCACAAAATCTTTGTGAGCATTTTGTGGATTGTCACGCCCCAGCTAGCGCCGGCGCGGATGAGGCGGTGGCGTGTGCGGTCGCGTCGCGTGCGCCCGCGTGTTGTCTTTCTCTCCTGATCATCACCTCAATCTTCCTCCATTTTCCACTTTATTCTATAGGCTTATGTCTAGTGAGGCTCACAAGGGAGCTACTTTTAGTTGGCCGAGCCATTCTAAAACCGTTTTTGGAGTAAAATCCGATTATGGTCTTCTCATCTGCCTAAAACCACACCGACAAGAGTTATAGACGTTTCTCATCAGATTTCTGTACCTGTTGTACCTTCCAAAACGTGCAATAGTCTTTCGAGAATTCAGAAACTGACCTCATATTTGTGTTCAGCGCCCAAAACAACCCTTGTGGCCCAAGTTTGGGTGTAGGCACATTTCCCAAACTTTGTACTGACTGTTATGGATTTGTACGGATTTTCGGTTTGGAGTTCGTTCATATCAATTAGTGGGCTCTGAAAGCGTTTTTAAAAATGTTCCAGATTTAACTTAACATCTGCCCAGTTGTGTTATTTGGGGCGCTGATCACGAATTCGGGGTTTATGTGTCAATTTTCCGAAGTTTTCAACTTGACTTTTGACGATTTCCGAAGTGGTCAGATATGGCTCAAATTGCTCATCGGGGAGTAATTTGGAGTGCTGAGAACAAATCTGACCTCCGTTCAACGATATTTGGCAGACTACAGTAGATTATGGTGAGTATACGGTTGTCTGGGCCCGTATGCATGAACGACTTACCCGCGAGGTAAGGGTAAATGTTACTCGGAATCTCTGCATTTTATGAGCTCTATGCGTCTGCCTCGCTCCTCCGCGGAGAAGCCTGACAGACGCATAGAGCACAGGAAATGCAGAGACTCCGAGTAACATTTACCCGTACCTCGTGGGTAAGTCGTTCATGCATATGGACCAGGTGTGTGCGGAAAATTCTTTTCGGTAAATTTTTTACCGAAACTTTTTTCCGGTTTTTTTTTTCGGTAAATACGGTGAAAACGGTAGATTTGGTATAAAGTTCTGACTTCGACTTCGGTACATATCAAATACGATAGTACAACTGACCAATAATATATCATGGAAATGATATCATCGTATCATTTCCATTAGTGCATGAGGATCAGGGATGAGCGGAATTCCGAAACCCGCAGTTTCGCGCATTTTTGGCCTTCCGCGTTCCGCATTGCGAAAACCGCAGGAAACGCTGCGGAACGCGAAAAAGTCAGGTCATCTGAGAAGGAAGAAAACATCAGATGAATTCTGAATTATTCCGCGTTTCGCGTTCCGAAAACCACATTCCCGCGCATTTTCAGGCGTTTCGCGCCCGATTTCCGAAACCCGAAAAAAATCTGTTCCGAAACCCCAAAACCGATTTCCGAAATTTCATATTTTTATTCCGCTCATCCCTGATGAGGATAGGGCGAATAATCAGTGAGTTTTACATAATAAAGGCATCGTACGTGCGGAGAACCGTATATTATTTTTTCATGTTTTTGCGTAGCTTGGCTTCTCTAGTGAACGAAAATGTCGATGGGGCCCATGAAAAACCATCATTTGTAAAGAAAAGTCAATCGGAACACATTGTAAATATGAACCTGAATTTCGCTACAAAATCGTTCTAGAAGTTTTTCTGCGTTTAAGGGCCTCGTTACTGTCATTTTCGGAGTTTTCTGCATGTGGAGTTGGTGCAGCAACTATTTTTCATGTTGTCTAACGGTCTCATCAACATTCTAGGAAAAAGTTCTAGATGAGTGGTGAGAACTGGTGGCGGATCCTCATCTTTAACCCCTTACAACCTCAGTACCGTACGTTTTTGACGCACCAAAACTCACGACAGGTGTGGTGTACGGGGCTCATTCATGAAATTGAGCCTTGCAAATGGAAATTGATTTTCAGCACGAACGATGCTTAAACTGACTGGGCTCAACCGCTCAACCCGATCAGCGGGATGTTGATTTTGGAAAAAAAAACATTTCGGAATTTTCTATCGTCAAGGCCTTTCTGTAGTCACTCAAAATCAGACCAGCTGAAGAAAACATCCTTTCCGTGTCAACTGAGGCAGGAGCACAAAAGTACCTATTGGTCAGTGAGGAAGGTGCGGGTATGATGACTTCACAATGGATATTGATTATATTATTTTATTTCGATGATTATTTTATGATTTTTCTATAAATATCTGATTCGTTACTGTGCTTCTCGAGGCCACATTCCGGGCCGCGATTGCGTCTCGGGTCGCTCTGCGGCCGCACGCGCTCGAGTCTGTCTAGTTTCCAGCGCCAAAGCCGACTCGATGTGGCTTTTTATACAGTTTTTTCCAATCCATCTAGTACCCAGTTTCTAAAACTCACCCAGAGTCAACAGATCGGCGGCTGTGGCACGGGAATCTCTTCCGACTTGCGAGCTTGCGGCCGCAAAGCGTGTGGTGACCAGGGGTGTGCGGCAATCGCCGTTTGCCGATTGCCGTTTGCCGGCCATTTTTGGGGTTTGCCGTTGCCGTTGCCGTTTGCCGAAATTTTCGCTTAAAACGGCAAATTTTCGGCAAAATGCGTTAAAACAACAGGGCCTGGTGTGCGCCCTCACCTCAGTTTCTGCATTGGTCAGCGATTCGAACCTGCAACAAATACCTATTTTGGCTAGTTGCAGCTACTAGTTCCAGCTCATGCAATGGGTAATTGTACCCAGTTATCCTGTGACTAATGAAGATATTTAGACTAGATTATCAGAGGAGTTTGTTTAGGTTCTAAGTTGGGAGCCTACAAATGTCTCTTTTTAACCATGAAATTTTTAACCCCTTAGAAATGCCTAAATCGCAAAAACGCTTTTCCAGAAGCATACCGATTGCTGCAAGTTCCGGAATTGCAAAAACAAATGGTACAAAAGTTTTGGCGTGAAAGCATCTTTTTTTAGACATATGAACCACTTGAGAAATAGGCCCGCTTATCGTCGGTTGATTGACTGATGGTAATAAATGGGACAGGAAAATGATCAATTCTGCAAATACTTTGTCCTGCTTTTTAAAAATTGAACAATGTTCACAGCGGTCATTATAGGCAGTGTTTAATAATATTTTCGATGTCGAGATCATTAGCTGAAACGAAGGGTTGACGGTGCTATCGCCCAGTGAGGGGAGGCACTTGACCACGCCCATTTTTTCTGATCAGCTTCTACTCTACTAATTTTGGAATGGGAGGAAAACCTTGGGTTGGTCCTCAAAATGCGCGGCGGCACGAAAAAATGGCATGGTCATATGGGATGGCTAAGTGCCCCCTACCCGCTGCCATAGCACCGGGTTGACTTTGGCAGAGCTGAGTTTGTTATGAAATGGTGTAGAGTTGAAAAAACGAAAATTTTCGGAGGCAACGATTGAAACCGCCTTCAAAATTGTCACCTGAAATCAAATGTCCGAGGCACATTGCAACAATAGTGTCGAAAACCGGCTTAAAACGAGCAATCAATAGCAATATACTGCCAAGAGATTTGAATGTGGTGTGCTCGCCCCACTCACTTCCTCGGTAACCACAGGGAAGTGGGTGGGGCGGGCACAGCATATGTCAAGTTTTGGTACCGTATAGAGTGATTTATTGTTTGTTTTTTAGCCGACATTGTTGTTGTATTGATCCTCGTGCCGGCTTGTTTGCTGAATACACAGAATATGAAACACACAATAGCAGTCGGCTGGCTAAACGCACCGTGCGTGGCGCTCCAGCGGCGACACTGACTTTCTGTCGCCCGCGTCGCATGTGCCAGTCGAATTGGCACTAGGTGCCTCTCATTCTGTGTATTCGATCAAAGTGCCACTCAGAGCTCTTGATATCCGGTGAAAATTCGGAGACTGCTTTAATCGTGTGCACTGCATTTATTTAGACTAGTCTCACTCCACTCCTGTAGCTTCAAAAGGGAAACGATTTGAGCGAATTTTTCGATGAGCGAAATAAGGAACCCTGAGCCTACTACTTGTTACTAACAGCAAAAATTGTGAGTGACTCGGTCATAAACTAAACCGCGCGCTGCTGATTGCGGTATGGACTGTCTTCCTCCGAAAATGTCGACCAATCAACGCGTATTCATCCATTTATTCTCATCTGATTGTGGTGCCGGTATCGGCCACAGTCTTTGGGTCGGCGCACTCTCCCACCGCACTAAGCTTGCTTACTCTTTGCTGCATGTGCCCGGATCGACTAGGCTGGGTCGCACAATCAAACGGTCTAGTTGAACTTGATAGAAGTTCCTATACTATCACACACAAAACAGCGCTCTGATCACCTGAGGCTCTCAAGTGGCTTTTGATATATGGGATTTTCCCTTCTTATAAAAGCTAGTTAAATCACAGATACATAGTAACTGGCAAATATTGCATGGTTCACCACACGACTAATCAAATGTGGGTGTATTATAGCAAAGAACAGCTTTTGCCGTTTGCCGTTTGCCGGCCATTTTTGAGGTTTGCCGTTGCCGTTGCCGTTTGCCGAAATCTCAAATTCCTTTGCCGCACACCCCTGGTGGTGACGCAATTGCGGACCGGAATTCGGCCCCGAGAAGCGCACTACCTTCCTTTAATGCCAATCAGCCGTGAAGTACCAGTAAAAAGTGAGGCAATAGGGCGAAAATCACCGAATTTTTTTTGGTAAATTTCAAAAAAAGTCGGTACATCGGTAAATTTAAATTTACCGAAAAACACCGGTAAATCCGGAAAATCGGTAAATCGGTAAACGGAAAATGCACACCCCTGATACGGACCCTGGTCAAAGTCTCACATCTGACTCAAAATCCGTATACGGGGGGTTATTCGGGGTCTTGTATACGAATTTAATGTCCATTTCCGAAATTGTAAGGTAGGTTTTTTTTTGGGAAGAGGAAGAAGGGTTTGAGGAGAACAAGGTGTCTAGAGGGTGGACGGAATCAGTGATTAAACAACGCAGTGGGGTCCGAACGATCAAATGATGATTCCGAGCAACAAGTGGTTTTGCGGAGCAGCAAGTGAACCTGCAGGGCAACAAACGATTTTGCGGGGCAACAAGTGGTTATAGGGGCAGCAGCTGCTCTTTCGAGGCAACAAGTGATTTCGCGGGGCGACTAGTGATTTAGTGAGGGTACAAGTGGTTTTGTGGGCACAAACGCCCACAATCGCTACACATTTTCCCTTTTGCGCCCCAGAAAAATGACTTGTCGCTCAGGTGTAACTGGGCGACAAGTGAGTTTGTGTAGGGCTACACGCGAGCGAACGCCCGAGTATGTTGATGGTCGGCTCGCGGCATTTTTGACCAGAGATTTCTTCAGAAATTCCATGAATCAGAGTCAACGCTCCCGTCATATTTGGCGGAAAGGCCACGGACGAAGGCGACAAACCGAGTCGTCAGCTATGCTATTCAATGCCTGCATTGCCATTCCTACATTCGCGAACGCCATCAGAATCGCACAAGTGAGGACTCCAATTGATTCGAGACTGCAAAACAGATTTTCTACGGCAGACAGATGTATAATTCATAACAGAAAGAGCATATATACCGTTGTCTGCCTCTCGGATAATTGAAGGTGTCAGGTTTTTCAATAAGTAGGAGACAGCTATTCATCACACCACTGCACAGGAGATCCATAAACGAGTCAACAAAAGTGCTGAAAACTGCAAGAAATCGCCAGCCATTTAGTAGGCGGAAGCCTTACGAACAAGTCTCGCAGACCAGTGAACAAGGTAAGGACTTTGCAAACCTCATTATAGAAAGAGATCCAGAAAGAATAGATGCAATCAAATTTCCGAGTAGAGAAAATACATTTAAGGCGAGACAACATAGAAGCAAGGTTTGGTTTTCCCTCTCGTTTTCGGATCCAGAAGACGCATTGCTTTCCAACAACTCTCTATCCTGCTCATACAATTCGAGTAGACGACCCTGGTGCTCGTAGTACTGAAAATAAGAGGCCAAACATTTGTGGTGTCCTGCACAGCAGTGAGTTGCAGACCATTGCATCACACATGCAAATTAGTTTTGAAAAGCCGTTTTGAAATATTCAAAAAAAAATCATTCTCTCATTTTGTTCCCGGAATAAGTTTTCCGCACGTTGCTGCAACTCAGAAAGCCCTATCAAAAATTTCGAAAAATACGTGTAAATTTTTAATTACAATCCTTGAACGGGCAGTCCTACTACTGTTATAGTTTTCGCACTCGAGACTGCACCTGTGCGCCCTCAGGGCATCGAAAAATGTTCAGCCTCGGGCAGGATTTTGAGTAGCCTAAAAAAGAACACTCGTGGACGGATTTTTAAGAGGTATCGGTGAACAACGCACTCTCGAATGGTCAACTATCCATCATTTCCCAACCTTGCATAAGTTTAGCCCTCTGATAGGATCGAACCTGTGAAACCCAAATCGCTGGAAATCTCAATTTACTGTTCGAGCCTTCAAAGCCTGACTGAGTGAATGACGCTAATGTTCCGATTATTTTTCTACAATTTTCACTGCCACAATTTCATTATATGCTTACATATTCCTTCATACTAACAGTATGACTCTCAATAACCCCTGATAGAAGCCCACCTTGGTTGTTGGTCGAAAGTCCCACCTTCCGGATGTCTAGGGTCTCGGGCAACTAGTCCAGGCCAGAAGCTTCCTTCACTGGAATAAGGCGTTCCCCCGTTTCTCCGTGATTTTATTAGCGCATTGAGGTTGAGGTAATGTTCTGAATGGGAAACTTGGAAACAAAAATCATCGTGAACAGTGCCTTCAATGTTCCAGTTTTTGATATATCCATTCAGTCAATACCTTATTTCTCCTTTTGGAATTATCCGGGATAGTTGAAATACAATTTCATTCCGGTGTTTTCTTTCACGATGAAACTACTACTGTAACAAAGTTACATAATAAAACTGCATTTTTCCCACCGTGTTCCACAAGGCTTATGGGTAAGTGAAGTAATCTAGAGAGAATAAGGAGTTGGTACATTTGAAACGAGAACAAGCCAAGGATTTTAGCCTCTGCATGAACCGTAGTAATAAACAGAAAACGACCCATGCGTCTGAATTCGAGCCTAAACCTATTTTACACTTTCATCGCTGATAGCATGTTTTGAAGGCGGATCGACGCGCGACGCCATCTCGATCGATGCTCATGGTTATCATCCCATCATGTTGCTTGGCGATCAAGCACTGGATGAGGTCTACAACAACCCTCATCGAAGCAGAAAACACAAAGCATTTCTCTGCTTTAACGTATTCCTTCGAACGACATTTTCTCAACCTGAGACCACTTTAAAAACTGGAGCTTAACTGCCATGTACTGTGTGCTGTTACAGACGGCGCACATCATTCGGCGCTTGTTTCAGTTGTATCACCTGTCCAGTAGGCAACAGCCAATAATGAGCAGCGAAAATAATCAAATTTTTTAGGACATCAGCAAACCTCTTGTTTCCATCTCAATTGCAAGGAGGTACGGGAACCATCAAATCTGTTCACTTCGCTCTGGCACCGTGCACCATTAGATGCTGATCCATTAAACTTCGCCTCCACTTTTCTCTTCCTTGCATTCATCTGCAAGTTATCGAGTGAGCTGCAGCGTTTCAACTGTCACGAATTCTACTGAGAGGTCTGACGGTAAATAACGCCCGTGTCATAAAATTACGGAGACGCACTCAGCTAATGGGCGTGCGCAATTTTTTGATCAATAACCATCATCCCTTCGCATTCCTGCGTGCCACTTTTCCCAAAGAGCAAAGTCGCGGCTTCTTGATGGAATAACAGAGGTTGAACACTCCATTTTCGATATATATTTAGTTTCTACAATTTGCAGACATATGCTTACAATGAGCGATTTCTTTGGCTTCCTCGCCTAGCCTACATCAGCTGATAAGGTCAGCTTTGATGTTTCCAGTCCTATCCATGCTCTAGGTTTGTTTCTAAGTAAGCTCAGTTACTAGATGTCAAAATAATGACTGATCGAAAGGCTTCTGCAGTATCGAGAATCAAAACGTAAGCATGTTTTCCAAAAGTTCTTGTTTCAAGAATAGCGGAAGCCAGAGAGAAATTGTTCGGACGTGGTTGTTTTTATTACCCGATTCTTTTCACTTTTTCGAAATTTAGCTTGTTTTATGGTTTTCTTCATTAGACTTGGCCTTATTCAGCACCTTTCTTCTGAAAATAGGCCTTGCTCATCTGTTTTGGTTCTGGTTGCAAAGATCGTGCCGACCCAAAATAAAAAAAATGGGCAGATACTACAGGGTGGAAGAAAAATCCTGGCACTCATTCAATGCCAAAAAAAGTCACTGTCTCCAACCTGGAAACTCACCATCTCTACAAATTTACATTAAAACCAATAGTAATCGTAAAGATTGATCAGAATTTCAATCAATCTCCTTAGTTTCAAATGACCAGAAAATCGGTGCGGTATACGCTTCGCACAAGGGAGGTGTCAGTATCTCCCAATGCCTTCTCAAGCAGCATTGAAAAGTCGACTTCGACAGTTTGGGCACGTGTACTAAGAAGAACGCCATTGTCTTGTGCAACACGCTCTAAAGAATTTGTATACTTCCTCGTCACAGCAGCGACAGGTTTCGCCAACTATCACTCATCGTGTTGGGACCAACACCGGTACTATGGCAGGGTCGGCCGCGGGAGCAGTTTGCATGCGCCCGTCGCGATAACGGGTCGCTGAGAGCTGTTATGGTTTCGAGTGGCGTAACTCTGGTATACTACGTCGCCTTGGCGACAGCCCATCGCGAAATAATTGGGACCCAGCGCAGCGACAGGCTGCATTTTCTAAAGATGCTTGTTTTTTGTTTTCTCCCTTTTTTGATATACCTGATGACGTAGCGGCAAAAGTGAGCAATTATGTTGGTGATCACTTAACCAGCATTTTGTACGCCGCTTCTATCATTTATTTCCATACTTCCATATTCCTAAAAGTTTAGGTTCCTGGCAAAAGTAAAGATTTGACATGATCACAAAATGTACTCAGTTAAAAAGGGAAAATAAAGAAAAATGAAAAAAGGTTTTGAAATATTCCTGAGAACGATTTGGCGGAGAATAAATTGTTTTTTGGGAAATGAAGTGAAGTAGTTGAAAGTATGATTTGGCAGTCGAGTTTGAACCAACTATTTATAAGAGTTGTGCAAAATGAGAGATCGCCTTGTCTGTGCTCATCCGTAGAACATATCAAAGCGAAATCACGCGTGAAATGGGAAGCATCAAAACTTTTTTAGGAGCTGTAATGCGGCGGTCTTCACGTATTAGGTGAAGTAAAATCAACACGCGTGATTTCACTTTGATATGTTCTACGGATAAGCACAGACAAGGCGATCTCTCGTTTTGCACAACTCTTATCAATAGTTGGTTCAAACTCGACTGCCAAATCATACTTTCAACTACTTCACTTCATTTCCCAAAAAACAATTTATTCTCCGCCAAATCGTTCTCAGGAATATTTCAAAACCTTTTTTCATTTTTCTTTATTTTCCCTTTTTAACTGAGTACATTTTTGTGACCATGCCAAATCTTTACTTTTGCCAGAACCTAAACTTTCAGGAATTTCTTTTTTTTTTCCTAAAGGTTTCCTTTCTAACATGATTTATGCCTGGTGGTGTTAGATGAAAGTAAACCCACTGATGTCCTGCCCCCCCCCCTTCTATGACGTCCTGCGCACTCCAACTGATAGCCTGCGCACTTTATATGACGTCCTGCACGCCCACTGATGTCGTGCACCCTTTCACTGATGTCCTACACACTTTCTATGAGGTGCTGCACACCCCAGTACAGTCCTGCACACTCTCACTGATGTCGTGCACACTTTCTATGAGATCCTGCACACTCACATTAATGTCCTGCGGATGTCCTGCACACTTTCTAGGGCGTTCTGCGCACACCCATTTGGGTCCCGCACACTCTCTACGGCGTCCGGCGCATTCCCACTTGGGTCCCGCACACTTTCTACGGCGTTCTGCGCCCACCCATTTGGGTCCCGCACACTCTCTACGGCGTCCGGCGCATTCCCACTTGGGTCCCGCACACTTTCTACGGCGTTCTGCGCCCACCCATTTGGGTCCCGCACACTTTCTACGGCGTTCTTCGCACACCCATTTGGGTCCCGCACACTTTCTACGGCGTCCGGCGCACTCCCACTTGGGTCCCGCACACTTTCTACGGCGTTCTGCGCACTCTCGTTTGGGTCCCGCACACTTTCTACGGCATCCGGCTCACTCTCATTTGGGTCCCGCACACTCTCTACGGCGTCCGGCGCACTTCCACTTGGGTCCCGCACATTTTCTACGGCGTTCTGCGCCCACCCATTTGGGTCCCGCACACTTTCTACGGCGTCCGGCTCACTCTCATTTGGGTCCCACACACTTTCTAGGGCGTTCTGCGCACACCCATTTGGGTCCCGCACACTTTCTACGGCGTTCTGCGCACACCCATTTGGGTCCCGCACACTCTCTACGGCGTCCGGCGCACTCCCAAGTGGGTCCCGCACACTTTCTACGGCGTTCTGCGCACACCCATTTGGGTCGCACACATTTACTACGGCGTTCTGCGCATTCCCACGTGGGTCCCGCACACTTTCTACGGCGTCCGGCGCACTCTCATTTGGGTCCTGCACACTTTCTACGGCGTCCGGCGCACTCTAATTTGGGTCCTACACACTTTCTAGGGCGTTCTGCGCACACCCATTTGGGTCCCGCATACTTTCTACGGCGTTCTGCGCACACCCATTTGGGTCCCACACATTTACTACGGCGTTCTGCGCACACCCATTTGAGTCCCGCACACTTTCTACGGCGTCCGGCGCATTCCCACGTGGGTCCCGCACAGTTTCTACGGCGTCCGGCGCACTCTCATTTGGGTCCCGCACACTTTCTACGGCGTTCTGCGCACACCCATTTGGGTCCCGCATACTTTCTACGGCGTTCTGCGCACACCCATTTGGGTCCCACACATTTACTACGGCGTTCTGCGCACACCCATTTTGGTCCCGCAGACTTTCTACGGCGTCCGGCGCATTTCCGCGTGGGTCCCGCACACTGTCTACGGTGTCCGGCGCACTCCCACTTGGGCCCGCACACTTTCTACGGGGTTCTGCGCCCACCCATTTGGGTCCCACACATTTACTACGGCGTTCTGCGCACACCCATTTAAGTCCCGCACACTTTCTACGGCGTCCGGCGCATTCCCACGTGGGTCCCGCACACTTTCTACGGCGTCCGGCGCACTCTCATTTGGGTCCTGCACACTTTCTACGGCGTCCGGCGCACTCTAATTTGGGTCCTACACACTTTCTAGGGCGTTCTGCGCACACCCATTTGGGTCCCGCATACTTTCTACGGCGTTCTGCGCACACCCATTTGGGTCCCACACATTTACTACGGCGTTCTGCGCACACCCATTTGAGTCCCGCACACTTTCTACGGCGTCCGGCGCATTCCCACGTGGGTCCCGCACAGTTTCTACGGCGTCCGGCGCACTCTCATTTGGGTCCCGCACACTTTCTACGGCGTTCTGCGCACACCCATTTGGGTCCCGCATACTTTCTACGGCGTTCTGCGCACACCCATTTGGGTCCCACACATTTACTACGGCGTTCTGCGCACACCCATTTGAGTCCCGCACACTTTCTACGGCGTCCGGCGCATTCCCACGTGGGTCCCGCACAGTTTCTACGGCGTCCGGCGCACTCTCATTTGGGTCCTGCATACTTTCTACGGCGTTCTGCGCACACCCATTTGAGTCCCGCACACTTTCTACGGCGTCCGGCGCATTCCCACGTGGGTCCCGCACAGTTTCTACGGCGTCCGGCGCACTCTCATTTGGGTCCCGCACACTTTCTACGGCGTTCTGCGCACACCCATTTGGGTCCCGCATACTTTCTACGGCGTTCTGCGCACACCCATTTGGGTCCCACACACTTTCTACGGCGTCCGGCGCATTCCCACGTGGGTCCCGCACAGTTTCTACGGCGTCCGGCGCACTCTCATTTGGGTCCTGCATACTTTCTACGGCGTTCTGCGCACACCCATTTGGGTCCCACACATTTACTACGGCGTTCTGCGCACACCCATTTGAGTCCCGCACACTTTCTACGGCGTCCGGCGCACTCCCACGTGGGTCCCGCACAGTTTCTACGGCGTCCGGCGCACTCTCTCATTTGGGTCCCACACACTTTCTAGGGCGTTCTGCGCACACCCATTTGGGTCCCGCACACTTTCTACGGCGTCCGGCGCACTCCCACTTGGGTCCCGCACACTTTCTACGGCGTCCGGCGCACTCCTACTTTGGTCACACACATGTTCTACGACGTCTTTCGCACTCCTGCTGGGGTCCCGCACAGTATCTACGGCGTTCTGTGGCGCACTTCTGAGTCACACCGTGCGGCGTTTCAAAAAGTACTTCCGAGATCCCGCCGTATTGATTGAAGCGTTGCCCCGTCAAATCCTGAGCAAAAGCCTATCAGTAACGGTGTTTATTTCACTAGTTCATTTTTACGAATAAGTAAACGTCGGATGGTTTATAATAACATGTTTACGTGTTTTTGTCTTTCTTGACCCTCAATTTTGAGGTTCCGCAAAAATTGAGCTACCAACTTCGAAATTTGACAGGAGCTAGGTGCAAACAAAACCAGCTTCCTGGCCAAAAATGAGCTCTCTAGCTCAACGAAAAGTGTTCCAACAAGATCGTGAACGCCAACTGAAAAAAGAAAAGGAGATGAACATTTTTTCGACCAAAATGACGTGGTTTTGACAATTTTTCTCGAATCTCAGGTAACCATTCCGGACCAATTTTTGAATAGTTATTCAGCCTCCTAAAGTTTATTAAATGCAAAAAGAACGGTCTTCCTACGTTTACTCTGGACCCTGATACTGAGATCAGGGGGTTGCGCGATGGCGAATCAAAGCCAAATCTGGTGAGCGCTTCGCGCTCACCACAATTTCTAGGGGTGGTGGTATTCTGGCTTAATGTGCAACATAAAGGCAGTGGTCGGGGTGACGAAGCTCGTGGGTGGGGTTGACGAAATTTTTCGACATATATTGCTAGAAATCAGTAGTTTAACTAGTTTTTGACGCTCCCAATGGCGCGAGCCTTCTTCTAGGGACCATATGACACCAGTAACGTAGTTATCTCATAAACTTTTTCGAGCGTGTTCACTGCCTTTAAGGCCAAATTACTACCGCCTCAGGCATTTTAGTTCACTTCACGTAATTTTTTTCACATGATCACATTTCACGTCTTGCCTGACTCATTTTGGCATATGGGGAATTACGAATAAGATCAGAGTTCTATACCTAATCGGGACCTTTTTTCTTTTAATGTGGAGTGGTTATGTATTGCAGATTTGTGATTCATACACATCATAGTGAGATTTGTCCATTAAAAAAAGTGCTCCTCACACAACTTCCTTCAGGAAAACATTATTAGGAACAAAATCGATATCCGTTAATTGGTCTTCAGATGCGCGTATGCAGAAATATAGGTATGCAGAAGCGCGTGGGAATTCATGCAACAGTGGCAACTCCGTCGCCGCGTCGGTCGCCTGCGATCGGCTGTCGCTGAAGTATACCAATGCCCTCATAGGCAAAGTCCAAGCTGAGGGACCAAATCTGAGATTTCTACATGACTATGAAGCAAGCCCACCCTACATATTTATATTTAGTCCCTGCCAAGTACGAAATCTCAATCCCCTGGAATAAGCCAGCTATGGCCTCCGATCAATAACCCCTCAGGCAAATCATCGCTCGAAGCGGGACCGGAGAGCGACTCGAGCGACGCTTTCTCTCCGCTCCTAGCGAGAATTAGCCATTTACTCGGGCCACAGCAGCCGCTCTCCGGGCGACCGCAGTCCCGCTCGGAGCGATATTCAGTCGCGCTTGGCACTGCGGTGGCTGTCCGGGCGATTATCGAAATTTCCCCCTAGTTTTTCTTTATATCCGCCTCTCCTCGAGAGGTGCGTGAATGTCGCGGTCCACGGCAGAGAAATCCCCGCCTCGGTCCGCAACAAGGGCGTAACCTTCGCCGAGGTCTGCGGTGAGGAACAACCCTCCCTGCGGACCCCGGCAAACCCCCCCCAGCTGTGACGATCCCGTATCCCCCCAGCCTCAAAAAATTTGCTGGCCTTCGGAGAGGGACTCCAAATCACCTTCCAGGGCCGGCATCAGAATGCCGAATGAGGACTCAAGTGAGATGAGGCACCTTTTATACCGGCTGTGCATGTGATAAACACATTAGGACGTGATTATTCGCTTTACCATGTTTTTTTCACGTCTGACAATACACCACGCACTCTTCAACTAGGATGATGGGTAATGGTCTTAAGCTCGGGGAAACCTCAGTGGCTGTATTCGGGGAGGCAAAAGAAGACAGAAATTCGCCAGGTGATCCGATATTCCTGCCTGAGTAGTCACAGAAAGCGAAAAGACAAAAAAAAACGGAAACTGATTGTGAAAGGGGCGCCGTGACGGCTCGGCTTGGCCTGCAAACACTTCATGACATCCTGAACACTTTTTCACGGCGTCTGATGCATTCCCATTTGGGTCCCACACATTTTTTATGGCGTCTGACGCACACCCTCATGAGTCCCGCATACGTTTTACGGCGTCTAAGGTATTCCCATTTGAGTCCCGCACATTTTTTACGGCATCTGGCGCACTCCCTCTTGAGTCCCGCGTACGTTTTACGGCGTCTGACGTATTCACATTTGGGTCCCGTTCACTTTATCCGGCGTCCGGAGCACCGTCAATTGGGTTCCGTATACTTTGTCCGGCGTCGGGCGCACTGTCACTGGGGTCCCGCACACTTTATCCGGCGTCCGGAGCACCGTCAATTGGGTTCCGTATACTTTGTCCGGCGTCCGGCGCACTGTCAGTGGGATCCCGCACACTTTAACCGGCGTCCGGCGCACCGCCAATTGGGTCCCGCACACTTTATCCGGCGTCCGGCGCACCGCCAATTGGATCCTGTATACTTTTTCCGGCGTCCGGCGCACTGTCAGTGGGGTCCCGCACACTTTATCCGGCGTCCGGCGCACCGTCAATTGGGTCCCGTATACTTTGTCCGGCGTCGGGCGCACTGTCACTAGAGTCCCGCACACCTTATCCGGGGCCCGGCGCCCCGTCAATTGCGTCCGTATACTTTGTCCGGCGTCCTGGCGCACTGTCACTGTTGTCCCATACACTTTATCCGGCGTCCGGCGCACCGTCAATAGAGTCCCGTATACTTTGTCCGGCGTCCGGCGCACTGTCAGTGGAGTCCCGCACACTTTATCCGGCGTCCGGCGCACCGCCAATAGGGTCCGGTATACTTTGTCCGGCGTCGGGCGCACTGTCACTGGGGTCCCGCACACTTTATCCGGCGTCCGGCGCACCGCCAATAGGGTCCGGTATACTTTGTCCGGCGTCGGGCGCACTGTCACTGGGGTCCCGCACACTTTATCCGGCGTCCGGCGCACCGCCAATAGAGTCCGGTATACTTTGTCCGGCGTCGGGCGCACTGTCACTGGAGTCCCATAAACTTTGTCCGGCGTCGGGCGCGCTGTCACTGGGGTCCCGTATACTTTGTCCGGCGTCCGGCGCACTGTTACTGTGATCCCGCACACTTTATCCGGCGTCCGGCGCACCCCCAATCGGGTCCCGTATACTTTGTCCGGCGTCCGGCGCACTGTCACTGGGGTCCCGCACACTTCATCCGGCGTCCGGCGCACTGCCATGTGGGTCCCGTATACTTTGTCAGGCGTGCGGCGCAATGTCAGTGGGGTCCCGCACACTTTATCCGGCGTCCGGCGCACCGCCAATTGGGTCCCGTATACTTTGTCCGGCGTCCGGCGCACTGTCAGTGGGGTCCCGCACACTTTATCCGGCGTCCGGCGCACCGCCAATTGGGTCCCGTATACTTTGTCCGGCGTCCGGCGCACTGTCACTGGGGTCCCGCACACTTCATCCGGCGTCCGGCGCACCGCCAATTGGGTCCCGTATACTTTGTCCGGCGTCGGGCGCACTGTCACTAGGGTCCCGCACACTTTATCCGGCGTCCGGCGCACCGTCAATAGGGTCCCGTATACTTTGTCCGGCGTCCGGCGCACTGTCAGTGGGGTCCCATAAACTTTATCCGGCGTCCGGCGCACCGTCAATAGAGTCCCGTATACTTTGTCCGGCGTCCGGCGCACTGTCAGTGGAGTCCCGCACACTTTATCCGGCGTCCGGCGCACCGCCAATTGGGTCCCGTATACTTTGTCCGGCGTCCGGCGCACTGTCAGTGGGGTCCCGTACACTTTATCCGGCGTCCGGCGCACCGTTAATTGGGTCCCGTATACTTTGTCCGGCGTCGGGCGCACTGTCACTGAGGTCCCGAACACTTTATCCGGCGTCCGGCGCACCGCTAATTGGGTCCCGTATACTTTGTCCGGCGTCCGGCGCACTGTCAGTGGGGTCCCATACACTTTATCCGGCGTCCGGCGCACCGTCAATGGGGTCCCGTATACTTTGTCCGGCGTCCGGCGCACTGTCAGTGGGGTCCCGCACACTTTATCCGGCGTCCGGCGCACCGCCAATTGGGTCCCGTATACTTTGTCCGGCGTCCGGCGCACTGTCAGTGGGGTCCCGTACACTTTATCCGGGGTCCGGCGCACCGCCAATTGGGTCCCGTATACTTTGTCCGGCGTCGGGCGCACTGTCATTGGGGTCCCGCACACTTTATCCGGCGTTCGGCGCACCGTCAATTGGGTCCCGTATACTTTGTCCGGCGTCCGGCGCACTGTCAGTGGGGTCCCGCACACTTTATCCGGCGTCCGGCGCACCGCCAATTGGGTCCCGTATACTTTGTACGGCGTCCGGCGCACTGTCAGTGGGGTCCCGTACACTTTATCCGTCGTCCGGCGCACCGCCAATTGGGTCCCGTATACTTTATCCGGCATCCGAAGCACTGCCACTGAGGTCCCACAGTTTATCACTATCTCTGGAGTTGGCACCGCTGTCGCCCCGAGAGCGACCGGACAGCGGCCGAGGGGCGAACTGGCACCGGACAGGGACCGCGGTGCTAGTTCGCCCTCGGCTGCTGTCCGGGCGATGACGTCATAATTGAGAGGAGCCGGTGTCGCTGTCTGTCTGAGCCCGTTCTTCCCTTCATTCTCAGCCTATCTTCTTATCCCGGTCGACTCACATACATCTGTTGCAAATGACGGAAGTTACAAGCCTTGGACAACTCGTCCACCATGCTTCCGCAGCTCAATTTTTGAGGGACCATACCTCCGTTCCCTAGTCTTGTACGATGCCAGAGAGATCGTTGGAATCAGAGTGAGACTGATTCCAAGATAGGCAGAAAAACAGAAAAAAAGATGCTGAGGTTCGACTGTGCCTTTTAAAGCAGCATACGCTCTCAACAAAAGCATCGATTTTATTATATAAACCGAAGATACGGGGCTGGTAGTATGGAAACTAACGAAAAAACCGATGAAAACTGCATACAAATACAGGACTAGCGGTTGTTTATTCATGAGGTAAAAGTGGGCGAGTTATGCCCCGCGGTCGATATAGTGAATACAGGCGACAAAACAGTGTTTTTTCACAGCCTGTACTAGAACGCTCACCCCGTTAGAAGCATCAAAAACCAGCCAAATAGACCGCATTCGTATATTGGGGGGAAGGGAGCGGAGGTGTCGAAGCTCATGGTCGTGCTTGTCGAAATTTTTCTACTTGTATTGCTCAAATTTAGTAGTCTTGACTCGTTTTTGTCGTTTCCAACGGGTTGAGCATTCTATGTACTAGGGGCAATACGACCCAAGTAACGTAGTTGTCTCAAAAACTTCTTCGAGCGTGTCTGCTACCTTTAAGGATGCTTTGAAATGCTGTCTGGAAACGGCGACCTGGACGTGGGCGAAAGTTCTGGACGGATGTGGTCAAAGAGGATCTGAAGTCATTCGGCAACACAAAAAGCGCCATGCTTCACCTCGCCGGAAGTGGAATAGTGAGAATGGATGGATTGTGTTCAACTTGCGGCTGAAAACCGTGAAAAATGAACGCGTCTGACTACTAGGACCTCACACCTCATTGCAGATGGGAAAATGTAAGCTTCAGATGGAAGCTAGCCGATTAAGTCGAGTAGTAAAAAAGTCAAGTTTTGAATGCAAGCTCAAAAATTCTTCGAAAACGATTGTGGCGGCACGCAGGTGGTCGAAGCCGATATCGTCTGGTATGCTTTCCTCAAACTTCTGTAGGAAGATCCTAAACTCTGGAGTCATTGTAGCGCATACTATACATTCCAGGCCAAAATCGCGTCGGATCGGATTTTCGGATACTGCCGATTTATCAGAACCGGATAAAACTGATACTGGCCCAAACGTGAATTTCAGATAACGAATCCTATCCGAAACGAGAATTTTTGACAGGATCGGTTACCCGATATCCGATCGGATAAAATCGGATCCACCGTATAATTCGGATGAAAAAAAACGAATAAGACAAATTTTAAGTAGTACCGAGGATTCTACTCCGTGTATTCAAGCAAATATCATTCTAAAACCAAATGTAATCTCCATATATTGTTCGTAGAAACACCGGCTTTGGGAAACTTCAAAGCAATAGTTGACATGAGCAGTTGAACCAGTTCTAGCAAACCTACAGATTGAAAAAATACAACAAATCATCGTGGTGATCATAAAACAAGAAATGTTGGGAGAACCTCGACTGATATAGTTGCTTCAATTGTACAGCGCATTTGTTCAGTCTACTGTTTCGGTATCGTCATTCGAAACATTTTCCTCTCCAGAATTCGTCACTATCCGAGTCACCTTCATGATAATCGGATTCGACCTCTGCTCCCATACTTCTCAACGACTACATGTCGGTACAGAGAATTTTTCGAGGTCTGACGTTTCGAAAGTAATGTACCGCAGCGAATCCTGAGCAATTAAAGGCATCGTACGCGCTGGAAACGTCTAACCGTTTTATGGGTTAGAATGATTGGCTGGACCCGTCTAAGCACGTAGGGAGAGCTTTCCGGGTCAAAAACGCTTTATTGTGAGGCTATATGATCCCGAGTGCCCACAATTCCGTCAAAAGAGGCCGGCACTCCGTCAGACATCTGACAAAATTTGCGGTCAGCCATTGTACGAGTAAAGGATCAACAATTGGTCCAGTACAACTGAGGGGAAGTTGATGGAATATACTTTACGATTACGTGAAGGATGACTTTTACACATTCATCGGTGCAACTGTCCTTCCCACAAATCCCCTGGAAGAAAAATGAATTTCATTTGATCGTGAGATCAAAGGTCAACACAGCGATTCCTGGCGATCGACTCTTCCTTTCTCAAAAGTCGAGCGAGAGAATTTCGGTCCGCAAAGATAGTTTTCGGTGATTCTTTCGCAGTTTTTACGAGTTAGCTGTAATATAGGGATGTAGAGCTTCCCATATACCTTACCTTGATACCTTGATGGTCCATCTTCATCGGCGGTCTTCTCGATGTGGACCACATTCGCTCCAGTTTTCCCTAGAAAGAGCAACAGTCATCCAGTATGGTAAGCCTTTTTGTTTGAATGACTTGTTGAAATCGTCCGCCCAACGCGTCGCAGGTCGTCCTAGAGTCCTTTTGACTTCGCGAGGATACCAGTGTGTGATCCTGGTACTCCATCTATCGTCGACTCTTCGCAGCACATGTCCTGCCCATCTGTGCTTCGCAGACTCAATATGGGATACTGCGTCTCGTATGCCAGACTGCTTCCGGAGTTCGCAGCTGCTCAGCCCTTCTTGCCATTGTCTTCGACGAATTGTTCTCAATAGGCACCTTTCCAATGCCCTGTGTGTTGTTCTCAGGGCAACAAAAGTCCCCTTGGTGTGGGCCCACGTCTCGGTACCATAGCACAATGCAGGTAGTACCGTAGAGTCAAACAGGTGAGCACGCAGCTTGCTGTCCTGAATCTCGCTGGTCACTTCTCGGATTGTGCTCATCGCTGCCCACGCTGATCTTCTTCGTCGGTCAATCTCCTTCGACAGATCGTTTTCCATATTGAGTTCTCGTCCTAGGTAGACATAGCTATCAACTCGATCCACCTCGTTTCCTTCCAGGTAGATTGGTCCGCCGTCGCACCATCGGTTGGTCATCGTCTGAGTCTTCCCCATGTTCATTGTCAAACCAATCGCGCTGCCCACGCTATTCAACTCATTCAGCATTTCGTTCATCTCTTGAGTGCTGCCACTGATAAGCACAATATCGTCCGCGAACCTTAGATTGGACAGCTTCTTCCCATCGATGCTCAAACCTTTCTCTTCCTAATCAAGTTTGCTCATCGCATGCTCTAGAGCAGTCGTGAAGAGCTTCCCATATATATTTGGAAAACTCGAAAACGAAATCTATAGTGAACGATGTCTTTAAATATTTGGGGCCGAAATTCTCGCGGCGGGGTCGGCCGCGGCACGCCGCTGCACGCGCAGGATTTCCAACAGCGGAAACCAGAAACCTCTCGTGGTAATCAAAATGAGACGTAAACAAAATGTTCTGGCCGTACACAGCACGAAACATAGAAAAGTATGAGCACAAGCTTCAGGAATTATTTGGATGATTTTTTCATTGTTGGCGTCCTGAAAAAAAATCCGGATATATCACCCATGATAGGGCGACAAAGGGGTTGCCCGAGAACTGAGTTCCTCCAGGCCGCGGTGACGTCATCACTCGGTGCCTCACCCTCCGTCAACTTCACAACACCCGGAGTTTCAAAATATTCCCCCGTTTCAAAATATGAATAGTAAGTGGCCTAGAGGTTTGATATTCTATACAAAGTGTTTTTTTGAGTGGGCTCTTTTGACAGACAAAGGACCACCTAAGATCGCGACGCGTGCGATTGCTCATAGAATCGTGACGAAAGATGACACGGTCCGGTTCTCCGCCGCTGAATGTAAGACTGGGATTTTGACAAATTCGAGTACACTCAGACCCTGCGGGGGGGAGCGAGCGCCAGACAATAGAGCACGTTTCCGACTTGGGGGAGCGACAGCAGAGGCCTCCCCCGAGTGGGCTTCAGGGGAGGCCCCTGGGGCGGCATTAAGAATCGAGGTAGCGCGCGCCAAAACTAGCGTAAACGCGCTATGGGGACGGCATAGCGCAATCTGCAATCAAAAACTATACTGGCGCGCGCTTGTCTTGGCCCAAACGCGCTTGGCATAGCCCAATCGCGCTTGGCATAGCCTAAACGCGCTTGGCATTGCCCAAACGCGCTTGACATAGTCTAAACGCGCCTGGTATAGCACAAACGCGCTTGGCATAGCATAAGCGCGCTTGAAATGGCCTAAACGCGCTATCATGGAGATCTTAGCGCTGTTTGATATCAAGTACTTGCAAGGCACACTACGGGAAGCGCGAAAGACCCTCTGAAACTGCGCTACCGCTAGCGCCCTACACGAAGCGCGCTACCAGTGGCGCGCGAACGACTCCACGTCCTTTCCATTCCAAACATCCTTTCCAATCTTTCAAACGCTTAAATACCCAGTCGTTTGTGTGAGAAGAAAGCAATATTCTTCACTTATGTTCCACATTCAGGTTTTTTTTTGTTGAATTATTCCGCCTCAATGGCTCGTTCTGAACAGCGATCAAGTAACTTGTGAACCCGAAGTGTGAGAATATTAGTAAAACGATGGTGGCATTACAGTGTGCCTCACTAGGTCCTGCCCCAGATTTCCTGCTAGTAAAAAAACTGTGCTTTGACAGTTGCAGGTGTGCAACAGTACATAAACAATACGAGCTCAAAACTCGCTTACGCTTCGGAGGATTCAAAAAACGAGCTTTTTCTTAGGTTTTGGAAAAATCCGTAACCAAAAGGCAACTTTTGGGGTGTTCCAAAACAATGTTTTTTGGATTTGGCTTTCTAGAGATTGTTTCGGGTGCTGATACGGGGCTTTGCTCTGACAAGGGAACTACTTTTAGTCAGCCTGGCCGTTCCGGATGAAATATACGTTTCTAACCGTTTCCAGCGCAGAATACGATTTGTCTTCGCAGCTGCCTAAAGCCTCTCTGAAAAATGTTATAAGCGTTTTTCGCCAGATTTCCCCACCTATTTTACCTTACGAAACAAGCATTAGTCTTTGGAGAATCTGAAGGAACTCATAATCGTGTTCAGCTCCCAAAACTACCCCTGAGCAAATTTTGTGAGAAAGCACATTTTCCAAATTTCGCACAGACTGATATCTTTTTGGACTTGTACGGGTTTTCTTTTGGGCGTATATTTATACCAATTAGAAAGCTCTTGAAGCGTTTTTAAAAATTTACAGATTTGACTTGAAATCTTACGAGGTGAGTTACTTGGGCCGCTGATCACCAATCCGAGGTTCGCTTATCGATTTTTGACGGATTACGGTGGATTACGGTGGGTATACGATAGTTCAGTCAGAGTCTCAGATTATACTCAAAATTTCTGAGCGGGGGTTATTTGGGGTGATGAATACGAATTCAATGACCATTTGTCGACTTTCGAATAAGTGAGGTAGGCTTTGCCCCTAAATGGCATGATACCCACCGTATCCTACAGTATACTTGGGCCGAATCGAATGATGGAATCATCATCCGATTGAAAAAAGTCGACTTCGATTATATCGACTAAGTCGACTATTCGAAAAGTGGAAAATCCGGCTAAATCGAAGTCGATCATTCGAAAAAGGGCGATTTTCGGATAAGTCGAGAAGTCGATCATTCGAAAAAGGGCCATTTTCGGATGAGTCGAGAAGTCGATCATTCGAAAAAGGACGATTTTCGGATAAGTCGAGAAGTCGATCATTCAAAAAAGGGCGATTTTCGGATAAGTCGAGAAGTCGATCATTCGAAAATAGTAATATCCGACTTATTCGAAATTTTCGAAGCTCTCAGGAGTACCTGGTAAACTTGTTATTCGAGGATAATTCTTCGGGTAATGGATCGACTCAGATATTGCCGATTTTAAATTTTCCGGATATTGGTTCAATTCAGATATTGCGATTTTTTGAGTTCTTATAATGGATCGATTCAGATAATGCCATTTTTTCAATGATTCAGATACGGATATCCGGTTGGGTAATTTCGGATAACTTCGGATATTTTCGGAACAAAGTTCAATTGACGCAAAACGGTAAAAAATAAATCAGGTACTCAAGGCAAGCCTCTGAAAACATCCATAATTGAAGAAACAGAAGTACTTCATTGCATTTGCAGCATGTTCACATACAAATATCAATCTTCATAAATGCATATTAATAAAAATATGACAACAAACGTCGTTGGGCGGCACAGTATCATTTTTCAGAACAACTAGCTAGTGAAAAGTGTGCAAAGCAACTGTACAAAAAAAATCTACACTGAATAATTAGCCACTTGGTCATCTCACATGACGGAGTGGCCTTTTTTCCGAGCCGCAACGACTCTTCCGATTTCGGAAGAAGGAGGGAAACCCTAGCATGATGTATTAAATAGAAGGCTTTGGGGAAATGGGCGTGGCCAAGTGCAATTTTATCCCAATTTATCCGATTTTATCCAAAAATTATCCGATTTTATCCGAAAATTATCTGATTTTATCCGAAAATTTACCCGAATTTTATCCGATTTTATCCGAGTTTTATCCGAATTTTTGACTTTTCGGATAATGGTTCAATTCAGATAATGCCGATTTTAAATTTCCCGGATATTTGTTCTATTCGGATATCCGGTCGGATATCCAAAAAGGAGTGATTCGGATACTAAGTATAGTACCTGGTTACTTAGAAAGATGTTGGAAATGCCAGCTACCTCATCTTGACACATTTTTCTAATTTGCGTGTAATCAATGCAGAGTTTTTGTAGCCGCAGACAAACATAATTGATGCCTTCTTTCTACTATCTAATTAATCTTCTTTTCTTATTTCTACATGCGCGCAACGTTCAATGAATTTTATACTAAATTAAGAGCTCATAAGACTTTAAATAAAGGTGTTTGAATGGAAATGAAAATGGGGAAACTGCGTGCGAATTATGCTGATCGTCTAGGAGGAAAATTGTCATATTAGAGGGATAGTACGCGTACGAAACCATTTGTTTTTTTATATTCTGTACAGCTTGACTTCTTTAGTGGAAGAATCCTGATTTGTACAGAAAAACCAGTTCGAATACACTGTAAAAAATGCCTTGAAGTTCGCGCCAAAATCGTTTTTGAAGTTTTCCTTCATGGGAGTATGGGCCATAGTCGTTTTAGTGTTGTTTGACAGTCCCATCAACATTCTATGAGGAAGTGGTAGATGATGGACCAGAAGTGCTAGATGATCGACCCCATAGAAACTTTCAGCTGGCCGTTGCCTTTGAAGGCAGTGTTCACGATAAATCTCATATTGGAGTTCGACTTAAACCAGAACGTTACAAACAGCTATTTAAGATTATTCTGAGCGCCTTTCTCCGGTTTATTCACTATTGGATAGCTCACGACCGAACAGCGTGGACCCTGCAAGTTTCCGCAAGTGCGCGCTAATGGCGAAATGTGCGCGAATCGATCGGGCTGAACGTGGCAGAGTTCTTTGGCAATTTGCCATCAAAAACGGCCGCGGCGCCACAAGCTCGTCAGAACGGGGCGCGCGGGCTAAGAGCAGGCGTACTGGGCTAACGAAATCTTTTCGCCTTCGTTTATATCGATTTCTGGTCCGTTTTCGCTGCTTTTTTTTACACTATCCCCTCTACCATCTGCCAGCGTAGTATTTTACACTGGAAACTCAAAAGTGAGATTCATCGTGAACACTGCTTTCAGAAGTTGAAACAGACCTCGGCTGATATCTGAGCTAGGTATGGGGTGTCAGCTTGTGCGCTACATTGAGAACGTCGTGACGCATCCGCGCGCGCACCAGGAAAAAGACCATCCTTATCAAAGCTCTGTCCATACAGTCAGCGCGGATCGCACTGATATATTGCGTTCCACTTGTGCGGTAGCGCAAGCTCAGTGCCCGCATATTATAAAACGTGGCATCTAGTTTACAATAACTGTGGATAGGGACCGCTAAGTATTAACACGATCCGAGCAGACTGTACACTCGTTGCCCCATACCTCGGTAAATTTAAGAGACTCGCTTTAGTTCCCAAGTGTTACTTCCCCGCCGTTGTTCCCCGGAAAGTAGCAGTTAGACCCTGAAGACAGCTTCCAAAATTATCGATTCTTTCATTTTTTTAAGACTTCCCTAAGTCTCAAATAATTCAAAAATATGTAATGGAGCTGTTGCGGGAACGAAAGAGTCAATTAGGCTGTCACATCTTTATGTACCGTCCGAATGGCTGAATGGAAGGGTAGATAATTTTCCAAGTCGATAGAAAAAGTCGACTTTTTATTCGAAAAGTCGATCATTCGAAAAAGTGGGATTTTCGACTTATCCGAAAAAGTCGATCATTCGAAAAGTGGAAATTCCGGCCAAATCGAAAAGTCGATCATTTGAAAAAATGTGTTTTTCGACTTATTCGAAAAAGTCGATCATTCGAAAAGTTGAAATTTCGGCTAAATCGGAAAGTCGATCATTCGAAAAAGTCTAATTTTCGACTTATTTGAGAAGTCGATCATTCGAAAAAATTTTCAATTTGCCCAAGTATATCCTACAGTAAACCTCAGAATCTCAACAAACGGACTCGAGATTCGTGTTCAACACCTAAGATTGCCCCAACATACAAGTCCTGAGCCGAATCCGATTTTTTTTTCAAAACACCCTGAACTTTTCACGGGGGGGGGGGGTTGAAGACCCTACCTACCCGCCGGACTTTGAAAAACGCGTATAATTTTTTAATGTGTTTTTAGGCAGCTGCGAAGACCATAATTGGGCTCTACGCCAAGAACTGTTCTAGAAAAGCACATTTTAAACGGAATGGCCAGGCTGACTAAAAGTAGTTCCCTTGTGAGGAAAATTTTGCTAACCAAACACGACTTTTAACGATGCTACGATAATATTGCTTCAAACCTCTTCAAAGGAGTTTTCGAGCTACTTAACACGAATCAGTTCGTTAATCCAATTTTCTTGGCTCAACGGTGGGTATACGAAAGCTTGGTCGAAGTTTCAGATTGGGCTCAAAAATTCATTTTAGAAGTGGGACGCCAAACACAGATTTGAGGATAACTTGTCAATGCTCGAAATACTAAGATAGGTGCTCAACTTAGTAGGCATTATGCCTACCGCAACTTACGCTAACCCCCAGACTAACAACTGAAGGATCCCCGATTCGTGATCAGCGCCCGAGATTGCCCGAATTGGAACTTTTGAGCGGAATTCAGAAAAGTTTTTCGAACATCTCGAAAATTCCCTGGGTAAATTTGAAAACACCTCGGAAAAAAAGATTTACACGTGGGTGAAGCTATAAACACGCTCTTTTTAGGATCCTCCGAGGCACTAAGAAAATTATGAGCAGGGACTATTCATGTACTGTCAGACTCCTACAACAGTCTAAAGATGATTTTGCAGAAATTTCAAGAAAGTTATAAGCAAGGAATAGTTCGCAAAGGTGGTGCTAATCCCCTTTCGTCGCCGTATTCATAGTTGATTAAAGGCATCGTTCGCGCTGAAAATCAATTTTCATTTTTCAAGGTCAATTTCATGATTGAGCCAGGTAGACCACACTGGTAAACTTTGGCGCGTCAAAAACGTTGCGCAATGAGGCTGGAAGACGTCAAAGATGAACATCCGCCACCAGTTCTCACCAGTCATCTAGCACTTTTTCCTAGAATATTGGTACGACCGTAAGGCAACATGAAAAATAGTTACGGCACGAACTCCATATGCAGAAAAACTCCGAAAATGACAGTGACGAGGCCTCCAGAAGCAGAAAAATCTCAAAAATGATTTTGGCGCGAAATTTAAATTCGTATTTACAATGTGTTCCTACTGACTTTTCTTTACAAATGAAGGTTTTTCATGGGTCCCTTCGACATTTTCGTTCGCTACAGGGGCCAAGCTACACAAAAACATGAAAAAATAATATACGGTTTTCTGCGCGTACGATGCCTTTAAGCGCGTATTCGTGAACAATTGAAAAACAGTCTTTCTTCAGAATTTTGTTGGTAACAACACAGTTTAAATGTAAGCAAAGGTTTCCTATGGCACAAGGCTGATCAATGCGCCAAGGAAAAAGGCGCGCTTGGCATTGGCGCGGGCTAGCCTCCCGGCTCTTGATAGAAGGCGAACAAGCAAGCGCTATGGGCCTCTTCTAGCGCCAGCACAACCGCGTTAGTTCTGGCGCGCGCTACCGGGTTTCTTAATGCCGCCCCCGTTCTCCTCCGGCGGTGCCCCCCCCCCCCCGAGAGGAAGAGACGGAAAACATGGGAATAAGTCGTAGAAGGTAGTTCACGACAATAGAGGTCAGAGAAGGCATAGTGGGCCAAACGCACGCATCGTCATTCACGTCAAGTTTTGTCCCGATTTGAAGTGATTTCTCCTGTGATCTATCACGTGCTCAACCGGTGTAAAAGGCGCCTTACCTCATAGAGAGCAGCATTCGGCCCAACAGGGCCGGCCCTGGACGGGGACTTCGAGTCCCCAGAGAGTTTTGGAGGAGAGCGGCGACGTTTCCGAAGGGGGGAGGGTGACGTCACTGCTTCGGGGCCGTGACGTCACTGATCCGGGCCGTGACGTCACTGCTCCGGGGCCGTGACACCAGTGCTACGGGGCAGTGACAGGGGGGTTCAGGGGTGCGTTCCAAGAACACTTCCATGATAAAAGGCTTTCATGGAAACGTAAGCTCTGGTACATCCCTAGTGACCTGTTGATTTCGATTATCACCAGCAGCGGAGCGGTAGGCCTCGGCGAAATAAAACCAATGATAAGGAGGTTTCGACGAAAAAGCCACCGCTCCGCGCTGTGATAACCGAAAACATGAGTTCACTTGGAATGAAGCAGAGTCTAGCCACGGCGACGTAGAAGCATTTAACAGCTATAATTCGTAGCAATGGGAAACATGATTGTTCATGGAAAGGCTATTTGCCCTCCCACGGCGTCGTGGAAAATTCTTGGAACGCACCCCAGAGCAGTGACAGGGGGGCTTCAGGGCAGTGACAGGGGGGCTTCAGGGCAGGGAAGAGGGGGGGCTCCGATCAAGCCAAATTGTCACTTCGGCGGTAGCACCCCCGATTAGGGGGGGGGGGGGCAAGCGCCGGTGCTCGGAGGGTTGCCCCCGTGTAGAGCTGCGCTAGCCCCCTCCATTGTATGAGCAAGTGTAAAAAATCCTTCCTGGATCCCTCTGTACGTTTCCGCGAGAACACACGTTAACTTTCTCCTGCAGTCGATTCACGCAACAACATCCTGCGTGCCCTTGCTGGCACCGCATGGGGCAGCACAAAGGACGTTCTGCGTACAAAGTATAGAACCATGGTACTGCCTGTTTTGAAATATGGCGCCCCCATTTGGACTAGGCATCTGTCTGAAACGTTTTGGTGCAAACTGCAGCGAGCGCAAAATACTGCGCTCAGGCTCGTTACAGGATGCCACAAATCGACGCCTATCCACCATCTCCACCAGGAAACCGGCCTGCTCCACTTCAAGCAGCACTGCTTGTTCAGTTTTAGCAGCTCCTGATTGGCATCGTCAACAACCCGACACATCCCAGCCGTTCCCCCCAACCATCCGACTCTCAACCTCGAAACATACGCACACCGCTCTCGGCTGCCCTGTTTGCTGTTGGCCATCAACGTTGAGCTAACTCCGAACTCTCGCGTAGAAGACTACAAAGGCTGAGCATACACGTTTCGTGACAGAATACCTGTCTGCTGCTCAGCTCAATCCCATATATGGCGTTGTACCTCTTTGAGTCGATGATAGTGAAGCTGACCTGCCCAGGCATACCCGAACCACCCTAGCAGGTCTACAATGTGGTCATTCTACCTACGTTAAGGCCTGCGCACCCAGGATTGACCAGTCAGTCCCCGGTAAATGTCCTGATTGTCAATGTGTTGGACATGATGCATTGCATCTATTTTCATGTCCGGTCAGAACTACAACCCTCAAAATTTATGGTACAAGCCTGGTGAGGTTGCCAAATTTTTGCGCCTCTGATGCGATACTCTCTCATGGTTGAGAAAAAAATACTAGAATAAAGAACCTTCTGGATTTGAAAATTGCGCGCGTAAATCATAGACGCACATGGACATTCTTCTGTGCAATGTAACAATACGCTGATAAACGAGATCCGGAATGATACCATTTACCGAGCACAAAAAACGATAAACTACAACAAGAAAAAGTTACTCATTGGTGCAGGACCTTAACACCTAATTAAGCTTAGCCCAGTGGTCTGTGTTACATCGCCAGCATGCAACTCTGACTATACCGTGTTGAGAATGGAGAGAGGAGGAGCTGGCGAGTTCCTTCTCACTAGGAAGCCTCACAAGCAGGGCTGTGCGGAACTGTTCCGTTTCCGATTCCGTTTCCGTATTTCCGGTACTTTTTGAGCTGTTCCGTTCCGTTTCCGTTTCCGGGTTTTTGGTCCCGGAAGCGGAAGAAAATAGTACTACAAGGTGAATGGTCACGCCTCCCCAGCGCACAAAGTCGCGGTGCCTCTGCGATCATCACAGCGTGAGTCTAATCCTGATCGCTTGGATCGGTGTCCTGCTCCTTTCAACCGTCACACGGTATACGCCCCCCTCCATCAACGCACAGGACAATCCCAACATGGGCTTGAGACCTTGGCGGCTACAGGAGGCATACTTTAGGTACTGTTGCGTGGGTGAGTACGTGGTGTTATCTGGCCGTCGAACCGTGGTTATCAGTCTCATCTCAGTTGAAAACCATCACAGTTTGCCTTTACAACCCTTTTATCACAATTTTTTCGAAGCGCTGAACTATAGGCTGGCCATTATTACCCTTTCAAGCATCAATACCATACTTTGTTACAATCGAGTCCTCTGACTGAGAAACCAGAGAGGTAGAAACTTTCCCTCTCCGTCTCTCTAGCTATTCACGCACTTGCGGGGTTCATCCTCAGCGCCATAGAAATTGCACGCCATAGCCCCCAACTCCTCGTTGTCAGCAGCACGTGCTGCCAACGCATGCTGGGTTTCGGCCACTTCTCATCGGCAGCTTGTGCTGCACCTAGCAGCACCTATTGCTGCCTACGAGAGGTTCAACTCGATGTCGGCCCGGAGTGACCCCTCATTACATGTGTTGCTAGCAGCAGCACGTTATTCAAATGAAGAGAGTCTTTGAGCCACCACCTCTTCCTACCGGAGCTAGAGTTGCGATCCTTGTAATGGCTGGCAGCAAGGACGCCAACCTCGCCAAGATACGCAACAAAGGCATGATCCCCTGCCTCGGTCCACTATAAGAAATCTTTCCTCGTGATGTGCAGTAGGGACCACACTTTCAGCGTCCAAAATTGATATCCGGAAAATTGAGTACTTGAGATCACCTTCTGGGATCGGCCTCAAACGGACAACTGCTCTTCAACAATGGTGGGTGCCATATGTATGTACCCGCTGCCGTCGTAGAACACCGATCGCACTGGAAAAAGCTGTCGAAGGTTGAAACTCGACATCAGAGAAATCAGCAGCACTCTAGAAGAGGAGTTGCTCGAGCAGACTTATTTTCAGCTAACTAGGAGAACCTGCAGCAGCAGCACATCTTCCTTTCATGCTTCAAATCTATTTCTACTCGGCTCGCTTGCAGTTTTAGACTGTAGCGCCACTTGTGCTTGAGGGAATAGACTGAGATCACAAGCTACAGAGGTACAACTGCATGCCATGAGCAGCGACGAAACCTACCATTTAATCATACTATAATTTTTCATTCACTTCCGTTTCCGGATTTCCGTTTCCGGCGATTTTCAGCCATTTTTCTTCCGTTTCCGTTTCCGGAAATCTTGAAATTGACTTCCGCACAGCCCTGCTCACAAGGCCATCCACACCTTACCATTAAAATCGTGCTTCATCGCCATTTGCGTCGTGCACGTCGACGGAGATTGATTTCAGATTTCGAACAACACACAAACGCACAAACACTGGGCAGTGGGTCGGGAATTACCTTTAGGGTGCGGTTGTTGAATTGAATAAAATGAACTTCATGCGGAGAACCGGAACCCTAAAATGTGAGAAAAAAATTAACGAAACTAACTAGGGAAGTACAAGTATTGAACGATGAGGCCGTTTGCAGAGGAACGCACTCTAAATGAGAGCATTTACAGAAGATTTCCAATTCTAATTGTAAGTTTGTAGCTGCTGAAGCCGGGTTACGGAGAATTTATTCATTTGGGTACGGACATTCACTAGGGAGCAGGGAGTTTTAATAGTATTCTATGATTCCTGAGCTTCATTATTGTTGATTACTGAGTTGAGTTGAAGCTCGTGCGCACAGATTTGTGATAACATTTACTTGCGACGTTTCGGGTCTTAGACCCTTCGTCAGGCTCTGCAACTAGTTATCAATCAAAAACATGAACTCGAAGCTGAAGAGAGAGTAATGCTGAGTGATATGCTGACCGGGCGTTGGCACGCGAGCGGGGTTCATTTTTAGGGGAAGGTGGTGTGAAATCGGCGGAAATAGTGTTCAGAAAAAAAACGGATTTGGCTCTAAACTTTTTCTGACAAGGGATGACTGCGAACACAAGTGGAGTTTTGAAAAACGGCCTCTCAAGATATGTAGAGGGCTCAATAAAAAACAATTCAAGAATTAAAAATTCACTCAGTTCTCACGGGTACATCAAAAACGACCAAAACAACGGGTTACGGTAGGTAAAATGCCATTCAGTGCACCCTAACCTGTTGAAGTCCACCAAAAAAATGGAAACGGAATTCAGATTCGTGTTTAGCGCCCCAAATTACCCATTGGGCGGAGTTTGGGCGAAAAAAAAATCCGACCCCTAAACTCCCAAGAATGGCATTGAGCTTAGTACCCCATGGGGCTCCAAAGAACAAAAAAAAATTAAGGCCCAAACTTTGCTCTCGGAGTTTATTTAAAGTGCTCGTAACGAATCTGAGATCAGTCTATCGATTTTCGACAGATTACGGTAGATTACGGTCGGTACACGATAGTTGGGTCAAAGTCTCAGATTTGACTCAAAATTTCTGAACGGGGGTTATTCGGGGTGCTGAATACGAATTTAATATTCATTTGTCAATTTTGAATTTATAAAGGTAGGTTTACGCCCTTCTGTTGCATGGCAACTACCGTAATCTACAGTAAACCTCAGAATTTCGACAAACTATCTATAGATTCGTGTTCAGCACCCTAGATTACCCCTACATACAAGTTTTGAGCCGAATCCGAGAATTTTTTCCAAACCACCCTAAAAATTCCCTGATGGGTAGGTACCCTTGCCTTGCCGCGATTCTTTGAAAAACGCCTGTAACTTTTTTTTCGAGTGGTTTCTTTTTTTTTCAGAGAAGCTGCGAAGAGCATACTCGGATTCTACGTCCAAGATGGTTCCAGAAAAGTACATTTAATCCAGAATGGCCAGGCTGACTAAAAGTAGTTTCTTTGTGAGATGCGTTTTTGAAAGAGTCGTTTGGTTCTATTCAATAAATATTTTGGAATTGATAATGAAACACTTGTTTTGAGTCTTCCAGCTATGCGCTAAAGTATAAGGCTGCTTCAGTGGATTTTGTTGTTTAGGTAAACCCACTCCTGTTAATAATAATTATTTCTGTTGAAAAAATTGGTCATTGATCAAGGAACAAGTCCACTTGGTTACATTTTGTCCAAACTTTTTTTCCAGCGTCATATATCAAAACATGTCCGAGAAAGTGTTTCACCGAATTAAGGACGGTTTTTCTGTGACATATCGTCGATCACTGCTCGAGAGATCGCCGCGTCGAACACACGGGGCACGCACGCAAGCGAGGAGGTAGTGATAGGATCATTACCTCCTCGCTTGCGTGCGTGCCACATGTGTTCGACGCAGCGATCTCTCGAGCAGTGATCGATCATATGCGGGGAGGAGGGTAAGGGTATTCTTGATAATCTAGCAAATTTTGAAACCTTGAAATTTCCATAGCTTCTGTCATTGATATAAAGCGCTCTTAGTTTATAACATGTTACCTCTGCGATATACGAAAAGAGGTATAAAAACAAGAGACACTGTTAAAACTCAAAACAAATATGGTGAACACATAGACGTGTCATTAGTGTCAGCCATAATGCAGTAATGGTCCCACAGTATTCGAACCATAATTCAATTGCATCGTAATCCAACGCCTAACGGGCTGAGCCACGGTGTGCTGCTAGCTTATCACGACTATCTCATTGCTCTGACAACGCGTACCTAGATGCCTCCGAGGGCGCGGACTGAAACGCCGCCCCATTCCATGTAGCGATAACTTACGGGTTTTAGCTACGATAGCTAAAACCCGTATATTCTTGTGTCGAGGCTATAAGGGTGCGAATTCTGCGCGTATTCTACGTAAAAACGAATGCTAAATTCGAACCATTGCTCTCTCTGACGCTCCACCCGTATATTCTCGCTAACATTCTGTAGCGAGAATCTACGGATTCAGCGGGAGCCTGTGTTGAAATGCAATCTCAAACCCGCGCTGGCTACGCGGAACGCAGGGATGCCGTTTGAACAGTGTTGGCCTAGTCAATCCATGGATAACTTGACACTCTGAGGGTGGTCGTAGAGGTTGACCCCGTGTCGCTCTCTGGAAGACCTTGCTAGGGATTATTTTAGCCGCTGGTGTGCTGCAGGCCGTGGGGAAGAAATGCGCTCGATCGCAGCGGGGATCGTCTTCCTAGTACGGATCAAGACTGGGAGGGTCGATCGACCGGATGTTGCAACGAGAATGAGCGTAGAATATGTCGGTGCTGTAGCTAAAATTTCACCAACTGAGGATAAGCATTCCGTAATTTACGTAAATTCTTGTGTCAAAATTAGACTAGATGCCTCCGAAACCCTGGGCATCTCTGGTTTCCGTGCGAGGCAACTAGCTACGCGTTGGCGGAGTGCAATGAACGATGGTTTGCATGCAACGAGCAGGAGAACGTTTTCAGATGATTACAAGGCCACTGTATAGGTCACATGTGGGCTATATCCTCCCAAGCCAGTGTTCTGGTTTCTTTCGTTTTTTGGACATTTTTGATCTACCGTGAGGACTGAGTGAAATTTTGAAATCCCAAATTATTTCTTTCTAATTCCTCTGCAACCCTCAGAAGACCGTTTTCCAAAACTCCATTTTTCGTTCAAAGTGGTCCCTTGTGAGGGATTGTTGGGGGACCTGAGCACTAAACTGAGGTCCGTTCGTCGTGGTGTTTTGAAGAACCTTGACACGTTTGGTTAGAAGCCTTCCAACAAGGCAAATTTTCGGGGCAGACTTGCCTTGAACGCTCCAGCAGACTTTCCTTTAAACATCTTTGCTGAGTTTCTTTGGAGCGCGTAGAACGAGTCTGAGGACTGTTCATCGACTCTCGATAGATTACGGTAGGCTACGGTGGGTATACAGTACAATTGTAATAGTCTCAGGGGTTGATTGGATGCTGAACACGAATTTGAGATCCTTTTATCGATTTTCGAAATAAAAGAAAAAGCTAGCTATTGTGCTTATCTGGGTCAAATTCCGGTCCGCAATTGCGTCTCGACACGCTTCGCGGCCGCGCGCTTTCGAGTCGGAAGAGTTTCCAACGCCGCAGCCACCGATTTGTGGACTCTAGGTGGGTTTTAGAAACTGGAAACTAACCCGACTGACTCTAGCGCGTGCGGCCGCAAAGCGTGTCGAGACGCAATTGCGGACCGGAATTTGACCTAGATAAGCACAGTAATTCTTATTTCATCTGCCGCAACATGCGGGATGCCCCAGAATATCGATCAAAAGACCCCAGATTCGTATTGAATACTTGGAATAATCTTCAGAAAGAAGTTGTGAGCCAAATCTGGAGCACTTTTTTCGAACGCCCTGAAAATTGCATGATATGTACCCTTACTTTTTCGCTAAACGAGAGAACTCATTTGTAACCCTGTTTGAAGATCACTTTGGCAGCTGGAAACTTAGATTTGATAGCGTCCTTGAAAGGGAACCTAATTGAAATGTGTTGCGCTACAAGGGTTCTAGTTATACACCGGCGGAACGCGGAATTGCAAGGCAACTGTCACTTAGGAACACCCTTACTGTGATAAGCCAGACCAAAAGATTCGAAAAGTTCCACCATCTGAATATTTTTATAGTTAAGCTTGCCAAAAAAATTGCAGAAATGGTATTATGAGCACTGTGCAATGACAGGAGGAGAAGAATAATAGAGAGCTTCTGCAGCAATATCGGTGAAATATATTTGTCAACGACGCAATATTGCAGACAGGTTTCCAATTCAAGGTTTAAACTGAGGTAAGGTCATCGTGGGAACTTTTCAATCTACTGATGTATAACTATGGCCTAAGGAAGACTGACCACTATAGGCCGATGCGGGTGAGCGAGGAAGCTTGTACGAAATCGTGCGCCACGCACGCATATCTGTTAATTGCACAACTTAAATTTAACTCCGACGCGGACAGTACAGATACATTTACGCATGCAGTAAAGTTGCGGATGTGTCACGGCAACTTGAAAGTAATGATAAAATTTAGGAATAATAAATGAACTTGTAGGGAGAGTTATATCCTTATCGGAGCGGGATTCCGCCTCGCAGTCGGGCCAGTCACTGCTGCAGCTAATCGCGCTGGAAACAGCTGGTCCCTGCATGACTACCCTTTGATCCAGCACGAATATCAAGTCGCTGCGTGCTGCAACAGCGGTTGTCCGCAACTGCAGATGGCAAACTGAAAAGGTTGTTGCAAAATGGGTCCCGCCACGAAGCAAGCGAATTGTGTGCCTGCGTTTGCGCCTCACCTTTTCTTGTACTTCACCTACAAGCCAAAAAAAGTAGCAGTTCTCCAAAAAAAAGGAGAACCTCTTCACTAAACTATGGATGCGAATTACATGTGAATCTTAATTCTGGATTGTTTGCTTTACAGCCTTATTCAGAAGATTTGCTATAATAATCCGATAACATTGATAAAATCTTATCAGCGACAAATCTCCGCCAAACAGTTGGTAGCGTTGTTGCAGCTTCTTGTCTCAGCTGAACATAGATGGTCCAAAGTTTGAGTTTAGAAAGGCCATCGTATGATCTTGGACTGCAGTTCCGAGTTAGACACGGAAAGTATACCTCATCTAGGAAAGAATGCCGAACGGACCGCAGATTTGAGACAAATTTTGTTGAAGTTTCGCGACCCTATTCTGTCTGGAAGCTTAACGTTGAGCTATCTCTAATCGAAGTGGTCGGACCTCAAGTTTAAGGAACCTTTTGATTCACTTACGGTGAAACGAGCCTAATGATTACCATTCGCCGCACGCACCCCATACCGATCGTGTTAAAGGCACAGTACACCCTCAGATATGAGTTTTGAGATTTCCGTGTGATTGTGTAGAAGACCCCTCCTGTATAACACGTGCCAAATGCGAGATCTCAATTCCTCCAAGTAAGCGAGATATAAGCGACCACATCGGGCCCGACACCCTCCAGCCACCACCACACGCCCGGCCCCCTTCTTGATTTTCGATCTCAATAGCGGCTAGATGGATGGATGATTTTCAACCGGATCGTCGTTCTTCGCTACCTTTCCGATCTATCTCCCCATCGTGTTTTGCTGCCGCGACTGCGAATCAAGAGAAATACAGGCCTGAGAAAACTCGTCCACTAAACTTTTGCCCTCAGAGTACAGCCATTTTCAAGGAGCCATACTTCCGTTCGTAGGGGGTAGTGGACGATTTCAGGAATACCATTGTGATCAGAGTGTGACCCTCTCCAAGATACATAGGGATAAAACCTAAAAACTAATTTTCTGGGTGTCCTGTGCCTTTAAAGGCAGTGGTCGCGATAAAATATGACTGCCTACTCTTCTTCTCCAAACCCTTTTGTGGGTTTTGAGTAGCAGGACCTAAAAGAAAAAATTGCGGAAAAAACGCTGTTTCGGGCTAAATTTGGAGCCTGAACTTTCTTGTTTTTTGACGTCATAGTTTTTCAGCTGTTTTCGATCTAAGCTGTTTTTTGTAGTTTTTCCGATGACTTTTTTCATGGTTACCACTACATTTGAGGAAGGAAAGGTTTAAAGTGTGACCTTTTCGCACTTTTTGCGAGCCTCTACGATTTAAACAGAGTGTAGAGTTTGGCTATTTGCTGACTAGCGCCAACTGGTGAATTTCGGCAGTCGTTTCGTTTCAAGGGAAAGTCTTCAGTCTGTTCGATCCTCGAAATCTTCAAGTAATAGAAGAGTTTAAAAAATCATAATAACAGCGTAGTAACCTGCTATTCTATGAAACGTGGTTCCTTTTCTTTCGGTTTCGAAAAAAGGCTCTATCATATGACAATGAACAGTCATTCAATTGATAAGCATGTTTTTCGCTTTAGCATGAGTGCAGTTTCCCTACCTATGTAGTTGGAATGAACAAAATTTATTGCTCCCTAACGTAGTGGAACATAATTCCCTACGGCTTTACGGGAGAAAGGCAACATTGAACAATGTAGAGGAAGATAAAATGTGAAAGGCAAATTTTTTACCAGAACTAACGATCAACGTGAAAAACAAATCATTGAAAATGAGAAGCAAGAGCAGTAGCTTTTGTCCACTGACCCTTTCGACTAAACATCTGATAAGGAATCGAACGTCTGATTTTCGAGGAGTCATCCTCTGAGTCGAAATCAGGTGCCATTTATTTGCACCCACAATGTTAGTTTGTTTTGGCACATAAAAACAATCATGACGTCAAGCAATGTATGTATTGTGGAGCCAAAATCGGATACAGTGGTGGGGGGCAAAACGTGTACTAGAAGAGAAACTCTATGCGAGGGAGTATAGAATGTTAGCCAAGAGATATCACAATTAGACTGTTGACAAGTCTCCGAAGAGAACAGAGATATCGAGCAATTTCTTTGAAAATGGGAGCGGCAGATGTATCCTCTGATTCGGGATTAAATTTAGAGTGTGCCCTTGCGGACGCGCGCTGCGTACATGCGGCGCATAGGCTTCGTAAATACGACCTTCCGCGCGAATCCCCTTGTCAGCTGATCTGTGGGCATTTTTTATGGTTTTCCTTATTTCTCACGTCCTTTTTAACTGTTCTCGATCATTTAATGCAATGTTCGCTATTAGTTCAGTTTGCCGAAGTTTTAATTTCAGGAACCGCGGGAACCGTCTGCAACTTGTAGGATCTGCCAATTGTCTGGGAGTTTTTTTTTTCGTGGTGCTACCCAACTAAAACCCCTATCCAGTGTTTGCTACTGACCTCTGAGTTGTCTAGCAAGTTTTTCATCAATCGTGAATCTTTTCAGAATTTCGTTGTTTAGGCCGGCTTGAATCTCCAAAGATCACCTAAGTATGAGCTTTTTTTGTTTAAAATCTGTTTTATCGAATCAAAACACATTTTTATTAGAGAGTTTCTGTTGTTTCACTTCTCTCGAAATCTTGATCCTAAATATGGGTAATGCTCGAACTCTTTTTATTCAGGCCTGTGGAAATGGGGTCCGCCTGAGCGAAAAAATTCGGGCATGACCCATTTTTAGGAAGCAAGCTGTAGGTGAAGTACAACAACAAAAACATACATCACATGGGTACCCTTAACCACAAACAAAAGATTTGAAATAAAAAAAAACACTCACAACGTGCCTATCATTTACTGTCAAATGGCACAACGCGCGGCACCATCCATTCGTTACTGGTCTCGTTAACAGCAGACGTGACGCTGCTCGATGGGCGGATAGATGTGTGAGTTCCTGGATCTGTTTGACTGAGCTTTCGCGTTCCTAACTTGAGGGGCTCTCGGAAACGCTAGAGCGGTGGCAGTATTTGATGGTATACAGAGCACGAGGTTATCCTTGTACTGCTTTCCAGGCCTCTGAAGACGACGATCATCGTCGAAACGCTCATGCCGAACCAATAAAGTCTGTCCACAATATTAACCTCGAAGGCAGAAAAACAGTTTAAAGGCACAGTACACCCTCAGATAAGAATTTTGAGATTTCCATGTAAATGTGTAGAAGACCCCTCCTGTATAACACGTGCCAAATGCCAGATCTCATTTCCTCCAAATAAGCGAGATATAAGCGACCACCACAGGCCCGACCCCCTTCGCTCACCACCACAGGCCCGGCCCCCTACCAGATTTTCGAACTCGATAGCGGCTCGATGGATGGATGAATTCCAACAAGTCGTCGTTCTTCAGTCCATTACCGGACTGTCTCCTTATCCTGGCTTTCTCTCACGCAACGACTGCGAATGAAGAGAAATACAGATCTGAGACAACTCGTCCACCAATTTTTCGCCCTCAAAATCTAGGCATCTTTGAAGAGCCATAACTCTGTTCATAGGGGGGCCTGGACGATTTGAGAGATACCACTGTGATCAGCGTGTGACTCTCTCCAATATAAGTATGAAATCTGAAAATTAATTTCTTGGGTGTCCTGTGCCTTGAACACTCACAACCAGTAGTTTTCTTGGGAATTCCAACCAGGCTAAACAATAAAAAATTCTGACAAAGTTCACGATCAATTGAAAGCTTGCTAGAGAAGTGAGAAGTTAGTGAGAAACGCAACAAACTGGTTCTTCTTGGGTGACACAATAAAATGAAAAAAATTTGGCGGATCCTGTCCGTTACCGACGATTTCCGCTATTCCTGATATTAAAACTTCAGCAAATGGTCGTAATATAACGACCGTAGCATTGAAAGGTCAAAAACTGTTGGGAGAAGACTTGAGAAACGGAAAAATCAAAGAAAAATGAAAGAAAATCCTACACGATCAGCTGATGCAGGCACGGAAGCTCGGACGAAACCGATGCGTCGCGTGTCCACAGCGCGAATCCGTAATGGCCCACTCTAAATTTAACCGCGAATCAGAGGATGCCCGAAATCTAGTGACCTCGCTCCACCCCTTACTCTCAGAGAAACTGAGTATTGTAACAATGAAACAATCCGTCCTTCGGAAATCCCAAGTCCCATCAAGCGCTCTCTGGAAGTTTTATTTTTCCATGAAGAAGGAAAAAGATAATTCCAGTCTCGCTTTCCAATAGGAAATTAAACTTCTTAACTTCTCTCGTTTAAACTTCTTAACTTCTTTCGTAACAACTGCCATCTATTGTGCATACTCATACCATTTCAAACAACCGAGTCACCTATCCATCAATTATGTTCGAAAAAGGGTTCCAGCAATTCTGTTGGCAAATTTATTATGTCAACGACCTCACTTCGTTTTGTTACTTTTCTCGATCTCGCTTAGCGTTAGTGTATCTGAATGTTGAACCGAAATGAACCTAGAAAAATAGTGTCTCGTCATCTTCTTTTCCATAGTTCGACCATTACTTCACAACCTCGATTACCTTCGCACCTCTTAGCCGCAAAATGTTCTCACTTCAGTTTGTACCCTTCTGCTGATTCATCCTCTATGTACCTCAATTTTAATATTTTCAATTCTGCCGAGAATCTATCCAATCCCCTAATTTCGTTCCTTAATAATCATTTCCCCGGGCATTTTTTGCCCAGCACATCATCTCAGAGCTCACACAAGACGTATATAGGTATGTTTCGACACTGGTTTGTTGAGCATTGGCTGAACAGGTTGTCAGCGAAGGTTGTTCGAAAGAAGAAGAAAAATGCCTGAAAACAATACCATACACTACTGCCTTTACTCAGGCAAATTCCCGCTGGCCTTCTCCACATTCCTGGCGCAGTCACTCGAACAAGAATACGCATCGCTCGCGCGCAGAAATAAAGTCTGTCCGACTGGGACTGTCCGCCCACGTGGTCGGTGTGCGTGTCGAGCGGTGGTTGCGAAAGCATTTTTCAAACCTCTGAATCAATGGGCGGGAATACTAGACGAATAGTGAATAAAATCCCAGCCAGCTGTTCCCAGCCCTGGAAAAGCTCCCCCGGAAGAACGCCTTCGCAAGGACCGCTCCACACGCACGCCGACCGCGTGGACGAAAGGTCTGATATGGACGTAAGTTAAGTGACGAGAGTACACCGTGCTAAGGCATCTTTGCGACCACGAACACATATAAGTTTCGATCTGGCCGCAAACAGACTAGCTCCACAGTTTGGCTAGTCGCGCGCAGACACACTTACGGTCGGCACGAGCTAGCCGTTTTGATTCTCTATCAGCAATGTAGTTTGCGTTGGTGGAATCTTCACCGTGAAAAGGGAAACAAAATGGTTCGTGTGATCTCAACAGGGTTCTACCAAAGTTCTGTGAAACTTTAGTATGTTATAGGACATCACAAACATCGCCTCGCACACGCTTGAGTTCCAAAAGTACAGTTTTTGAATTTGGAATTAATGTACTATCCCAGGGTATTAATCCATGGAATTAAAATTAAGGCTATTTCTGCACAACATCACCAAAGAAATCCGAAGCCGTACCTTTTACCGTAGTTTCTCCTTTAGAAGTATAGCCTATCTCCTCCCCCCCCCTTGTGCCACTCGACGAAAGATTTATCGGGACTATCATGTCAAAATCTCCTAATCACATTTGTATTTTGTTATGATCGACCGCTCCGCTGCTTGCTCCGCCCGGGCTCATTCGAGCGAGCTAGGCTTCACGTGAATTTTTCTTAACCCCTTTCTAGATGTACTTCTTCTAGAGGTGTATGAAGCTATACTTCAATTCTTTGGGTCTCTATTTCAGACGGTTTGGTTTGAGGCTAAAGTCAGAGTTCACGATATTAACCGTTTTTGTGCTGTCCTCATGAAAAGGTACATATGGCCATCACAAAAGTGAAAATAAGTGAGAATTTGGAGAAATAACGCTCAAGAACAAGTTATTGATTGGTATCCACCCTCCCCCAATTATCGAGATTTCTATGGATTCCTGTTTTGCCAATTTTTATGTTGCTTCTAAAGTAGTTTGTTAGAATTTTTAGAGACTATTCACTCAAAATAAAAGACGGATAAACAAGCATTCATGGAAATCTCGTTCAATGGGGGGATGCGGACTAGGGATGAGCGGAGTTCCGCGTTTCGCGTTCCGGAACCCGTAGAAAACGCTGCGGGATGCGAAAATATCGGGTCATCAGGGAGGAAGAAAACATTAGATGATTTCTTAATCTTTCCGCGTTTCACGTTCCGGAAATCGTATTTCCGCGCATTTTCAAGCGTTTGGCGCCCGATTTCCGAAACCCCGAGAAAATAATTTTCGTTCCGAAACCCGTAAACCGATTTCCGAAAATTCATACCTTCGTTCCGCTCTTCCCTGATGCGGATACCTGTTGTTAACCGTTCTACCTTGTTTTTGTGCGTTTTTCCAGCAAACTTTCATTTTTCTCACTTCTTTTTACTTTTGTGATGATCAAATCTATATATAGCATAGGTTGCTAGCATGAGTCCGGGCGGAGTAAGCAGCGGAGCGGTCGGTGATGGCAAAATGTATCAGTGATAAGGAGGTTTTGACATGATAAGCCCGATAAGCCTTGCTTCGAACGGCTCAAAATGAGCGGCCTAGGCTATTCATTTTACTGAAGAGAGCTCAAAAATCGCTTCTATCGCGAACCTTGCCTTTAACTTCATTGTGCATTTTCAGCCCTGTTTTTCCTGATTTTTTCACAATAAGTTGTTTTCATTTCTGAAAAAAAAATACTAGAACACTAACGAGGGAGGGTTGCACACATAAGGTGGGGTTTTGAGATGCAACTTTAATATGTTCTAGAGGGAGGACAGTGCTCCCCTATTCCATACTTAGAATCGGCTAAATGCTTCAGAGATTCACAGGAGATTCCCAAAAGTGGGCATTTCCGTAGCTTTGCCGATAGAGAAGAGTTACACGAATGGCAATTTTTAGGGCGTTCAAAAAAATTTACTCGGATAGAGCCCAAAACTTGTTTGTAGAGGTTGTTTTGGGTGCTGATTACGAATCTGAGACCCATTTGTCAATATTCGAAAAATTCCATCTGATTTGGTCCGAAGCTTCGAAATGGGGGAAAAGTTGCTGCCCAAATGCGACTCTTGATGATTTCGAGAATCTTACTACCAAATCGCCTCAAAACTTGAACATAGGGGCTATTCGGGCTGCCTAACTTGTATCTGCAACCACTTTATCTATTTTCGACAAATTACGGTAGGTTACGGTGGGCATACGGTAGCTCGGTCAAAGTCTCAGATTTAACTTAAAATATCATTGTGGGTGTTGCTTGGGAAGCTGGGCACGAATTTCAGGTCCATTTCCCGATTCTCGAAATTTTAAGGTAGATATCGCCAATTAAAAGGCATTATGCCAACCGTAACCTACAGTAACCCTAAGTCTGGCGAGGAATAGACCCCAGATTCGGATTCAGCGCCCTTAAAAACCCCGGTTGAAAGTTTTGAGCCGAATCCGAAAAAATTCTCCTGAACGCCCCGAAAATTCCCTAATCGGGGGGGGGGTACCCACTGAAAAATTTTCCAGTTGTATTGTAAGTTGTAAGTTTGGCTGCAAATTGATTGGTCGATTTCACACTCGCTGAAGCTATGTTTTTGATGAAAACCTTCGTGATGTTTCTTTCAAAAAGCATAAAAAGAGATTCCTGACAGTAGGAAAAAACTTTGAACGTTCGACAAAATCATTAATAGGGGCATTATCCACCTCAAGAAAAGTCCACATCAAAACTTTTTTGAACATGTACAGCTTCCGCAAGCCGGCCAATTTGTACACTGAAAAAAGTTAGGCGTTTGAACCCCACTATTTTGGGGTTGGGGAAAGAAACAAGAACGATAGTTAAGTGCGCCAGAACGGGGCAACCGTAACCTTAGGAATGATATTATGCAGCTCCCTTATTCGGCTCTCTTGAACAAAATTGCTCTGCCAACGCGTAGCTGATGCCGGAGGGCGCGGCTCGGAAACGCCGCCCCATTCCATGTAGCGAGAATTTAAGGCTTTTAGCTACGATAGCTAAACCCCGCATATTCTTGTGTCGTTCGAACCACTGTTCTCTCTGACGCTAAACCCGTATATTCTCGCTATAATTTTGTAGCGAGAATCTACGGATTTCGCGACAGCCTGTGTTGAATTCAATCTCAAACCCGCGTTGGCTACGCGGAACGCAGGGATGCGGTTTGAGCAGTTTCGGCACAGTCAACCCAGGGAGAACTTGACACTCTGTGGGTGGTCGTGGAGGATGACCCCGTGTCGCTCTCTGCAAGACCTTGCAAGGGATAATTTTGGCCGCTGGTATGCTGCAGGCCGTGAGGAAGAAACGGCGATGCGCTCGATCGCAGCGGGGATCGCCTTTCTAAAACAGATCAAGACTGGGTGGGTCGATCGACCCAGTGCTGCAACGAGAATAAGCGTAGAATATGCGGGTGCTGTAGCGAGAATTTACGAAGAATATGCGGGCGCTGTAGCTAAAATTTCACCAACTGAGGCTAAACTTTCCGTAATTTACGTAAATTCTTGCGTCAAAATTAGACTAGATGCCTCCGAAACCCTGGGCATCTCTGGTTTCCGTGTGAGGCATTTAGCTACGCGTTGGCAGAGTGATCACACCCAATTGATAGAGGGTGGAATATAAAAGAAGTGGAGAGCGGTGTGTCTTCATTCCCACACCGTCCTTCTCCACGGGTCAGCAATTGATCTGCCTGGACTGCCAAGGCAGGAAAATAGCATCACCGGTGGTCAAGATGTAGCGAAATTACAGTTCAAACTTAGGAAATTTTACAGCCAACTCGAGTGAGATTACGGTAGCCCCGTTCTGGTGCACCTAACTATCGTTCTTGTGGGATGGAACCCCAACGCTTGTAGCCCCTCTTTACATTTTTTTTGGAAAATATTACTTCAATTTTTCCACTAATCTAGAAATTAAAGCTTGACAACTGTTTCATCGATTACGCTGCCTCCAATACAATCCTCGTTTCCGAATTTGCTGAACGTTTTTACTGTGGCCAAATGGTTCTGAAGCCTGGGCCAAAACGATATCGCTTTGATCAACTATGGCAGTTTAACTATGGTAGGGCCATTGGAAATAGGTCAACATGACTGGAGGCAGAAAATTTTATGGTATCCAGATTAGCTCATTATAAGAACCCAATTCTTTGAATATTCAACATTAGACTTTCCCAAAAAAACAGCATTCCGCCCGTTCTGACACATCCAAAACGCTCAGCTCTTATTCCGGTACCAGACGTGAACCTCATAAAGTGGTGTGCTTGTAACAGAAAAGTACTTCTAATGGAAGAAATACGGAATTTTCCATTAGAAGACCTTAGAGCCGGCATATAGTAATCTTGTCAGAGAATGATTTCTTGCACGTCGAAGAAGAGCTGGAAGCGATTGTTTGCATTTTCGCAGATGTTGAGTATCTGTTTTTTCGACAAGAAGGATGAAGAGCGAAACACATATTTCATTTGAACGTTGTCAGAGCCTTTAAATAGCTCGGAGGCGAATAAGTTTAATTAATTTATGGAATCAGTTCTCATGAAATGCCCATATTGTTTCATTCTTGGTAGCGAAAAAAAAACTGCAAAAAAGAGCACCAAAACGCATTGCTTCAGTGAAGTAATTTTCTGTTTCCTGTTTGTCCTGGAGAGCATCATGCGTCTGTGCTGGTCGGTTCCTCCTATTTCAGAAGGAAATGTGTGCCCATGAATGGCTAGCAGTGTTGTTTCCGTGTTTGTTCAGCATATATGTCATGCAAGGCACAAGACCTCTTATAATCTACGAAAAACTCGGATTCGAAATTCGTCGTGGAAACTGCCTCTGATGTTATTCACATTTCCTAGTTTGCTGACGCCTTGCCGAGGGCTTGTGCTTTTCTGCAATGGAAAAAGACGTCACTGAGGAGAACTGGTTCCCAAGTAGTTCACAGGCCCTCGTGTCTCATTACTGATTTCCCCTCTGCCTGCTTTCGGAAACCATCCTCCTTCATGTTCTCTTGTCAAAATAGTATTTGTACCTGAAACTGACCAAGTCTGCCTTGCCTAATATGGAAGAATCTTTTCATTATGGTGTTGGGAGAAGTACAACCCATTCATTCACTTTCCATACGTTTGTCTTCTACTTCATCCACTGCTCGACCACGTCGAACCCCCTGGGGGTTTGCTGTCATTGCCAACGGTTCCTCATCTATAATGCATTCTCGTTGCCTTCCCAACCAATACATATTATATTATTACGCGTCCACTGTGCTCAATCTTCAGACGAAAACATTTTATTTCGCCTGTTTTTCATCGATAAAACTTCTTAGAATTGAACTTCGTAGCACTGACGCTTACTCAGCTTTTTTTCATTCGTATGAATATTATTTCATAACAAGAGGTTTGTATTATCGACTACGGTGAGTCCCAATATCTCAGGACCAACAGACTATATCCCAGGGGTGGTAGTGATTGGGCTAGAAAACGCGACTAAACCTCGAGCTGACAGAGAACAAGGAAATAGTGTATGAATAAAGGAAAGGATCACACACTACTCACATCTTCTCTCTTAAACCATTTAATCACACATTTTTTTAATCATCCATTTACTACCACCCCAAATTTATGCCTGCGAGAAGTATTCAACCTTGCGGTCAGGCATATGAATGTGTGTTTGTCACCAGTTTAGGGAAAATGTGATGTACGGTTGTGAACAACACTAACTATAAGTGTACGGTAAATTCTTGGCGCGTTTATTAGCTAGTTTTTTTATCGGTGAGCAAAGCGATGCTCATCATTTCCAAACGATTTGTTAGCCACTAACGCGCGCCCACGACCGCTCTTGAGCTCGCACGCAAACTCTAGTTCAATCCCGCTTGCGGTGTCTGGTCATGGCGGATCAATAGGTGATTCAAAAATCCATTTCCCCTGGCTATGGACATGCAGCGGTGCTGAAGATGGTAGTGTTGACCAAATATTCATTTTTTCGAATATTATTCGAATATTCGAATAAATTTAATATTCGAATATCAAAGTTGCGGATTATTCGGGTTATTCGTATATTCAAGAAATGGAATATTCGAGTTGTTCAATTGCAATCACAGATGACACAATCAGTCCACTGCGCGAAAACGCGAAGGCGGAGCTGCGGTCGGAGGATTGAATGTGTTCATATCACCTTTGTGAATATTCTAGTGGGCCACTCTGGACGCATTTTGCATGATTTAATGACATTCAAGCTCCGATTTATCCCATTTTCAAGTTTCCATATTTTGCTCCCTTGTCCCATTCTCGCCCTAAAGAAGACGTATCGACTTGAGGCTCGGCCAAAAACTTTTTTGTGATCCTCTTCCAAAAAAAAAGTATTGCAGCAGGCCAATTTGGAGAACTCCATTTCTCACCACCTTCAGATGTCAGCCCGCTGTTTGCAAATCTGAGGATGGTTGAAAATCTAGTTTTTCGGATTGGCATGCTGCAGTGCTTATTTGGATGAGGATCACAAAAGAAGGTTAATGGCCGAATCTCAGGTCGATTGGTCTTGCTTAAGCTGAGAACGGGACCAGGGCAGCAACCGAAATACGGAACCTTGAAAATGGGAGAAATCGGAATTCAAGTGTCACGGAATCATGCGAAATCCATCCAGATTGTCCCACTAGGATATTTACAAAAGTGCTATGAGCACATTCAATCCCAGTTCTGCGTTCGCGTTTCCGCGCGCTGGACTGATTGTGTCACACCTATATGCTTTGTCGCAAAGTAGGAAGTGTCAAAGAAAGAGTTCTCAGTGCTAAATTTAAATGAAGTCTGAAAAAACTGAAAAGTCATTGGAGGCTTTTGACTGCGATCCGTTTTCTGTCTCACACCTTTTTACTTGATGCATATGTGCTTGCCAACCCTTCACCTACATATGAAACTCGCGCAGAACGTGAGAAGTGACTCTCTGCGAATGGCAGAGTAACCAGGGGTGGTAGTAAATGGGGTGTTAAACGCGAATAAACCGCCACCTCCAAGCCGGCAACATACCGCGACATAAATGCAATAGAGCCGCCAAATTAACGCGAACAAACCGCCACCTCCTGGCCGCGACATAGGTGCCACGGTTTGTTGCCGGTTTAACGAAAGCTGTCCTCTGCTTACACATACATTATGCGTGACCTTCGTTTGCATAAGTATTTTCTACACTTGGACACGAACGACGTGTAAGGTGGAAAGACGAGGGATCGGAAAGATTATACAAGTAATGCTATTTATTTTACTCATTAGGAAGAGCATTCAAAGGGAACTTCGTAATATTTCGCTTGTTCGAAACACGATCAGAACGCAATTTTTTTAAATTTTCCTGGGAAATCCTAATTCTCGTAATTTTTTATGAGCTCCGTGAGTTTTCAGGACCACTCTCGAAAAGACATGTTAGGTTAATCATTAGCCTCAATCAATCAAATGCGTGTGATCTGACATAAGTTTGCATTTTTAGTAACTTTGTTAACGTTTTTTCGAATTTTTTCAAACAAAAGTTTTTTCGAAAAACAAAAAATTTCTCCAAAGGAAATTTCGAGCGAACGAAAATTTGAAGATTTCTGGATGAATTATTTACAAGGTGTTCTTGGGAAGAGAACGCTAGGTGCGAAAAAGATATTTCGAAACTCGTCGAGTAATACATAAATTCAAAGAATGTCCTGCATTCAACTGAAATGGATAGTTAAAAACTTATAAGAATGATGATAAACTAGATAGTCTATTTTCGTTCTTGAAAAAGAAATCAAGTGTTTTTTTTTTGGAAGCGTGCAACTGAAGTCTAGCGTCCGAGATTGGGGTAATGGTGTGGTTTCGGTCATTGATGCAGTTGAATTTGTGAAGTGTTTGCCTCTTCTCAAAATGAAACTAATCCCCCGCCCGCAGTTAGTGCTGAAAATATATAGAAACACTGTTACACACTCATATGCGCATCATGCAAGGGAAAGATTTTGTGCACATATTTCAAGGTAAGAATTTGAAACACTTCGAGTGGCTCTACCAATGCGCCAAAGCAAGTGCGTCGCGGACCCTCAAAAAAAAAGAGGCCACGATGGCACTGATCTGGCAATGAAAGAGGAGTATTCGAATCTTGCAGAAAAAGGAGAACAAATACAGTTGGTTTTAGAAAGAAGTTCGGATTTCTTTCCCAAAAAACTCGCCCGATACGCCTTGACTAATGCTGATTAAACATTACTAAAGCATCAAATCACTTGAAAATCAGTGGCTTGGGAAATTTTCACTTTTTCGCACTGAAAAAAGTTGTGGAAACCTCTTCGAAACGCGAGCAAGCAAAAAATTTACTACATGGTCTTCATAGCCTGTGCTATGTAATGAATTATGAAAATGAAACTAACCTGATAATAGCAAAGCGGAAGAATTTCAGAAGGCAAATAGGGAAAAGGATAGAAGTGTCGGCGCTCGCCAAAAAATTAGCAGCTGATTGGTAGGGATTGATTAGTGCCACCAAAGAAGACAGCCAACGTGTTTCAGCAATTATCCCTGCTTTGTTTTTGATCCTTCATAGCCCGTTTCCGTGGCGGAAGCCGTTAAAAGACTATCCCTTGGAACACCTTTCAGTTTTAAAGATAGGCTGACGTCCTGAATCAAAATGGCTAACAGTGCTATCGAATTTCCTTAACCCTCCGCATTAATTAAACTCGCACTTGCCCTCAGTATAGATGGTCAAAACTGTTCCTACTGTATATTGCTAACCGCATCCAAAAACTCGGGAGAAATTTTCGGTTAACCGCCAGTTCCTCTCTCATTTCAGCACTATTTCTGTGCTGTCTGCGAGAGTATGTTAAACGCGAAGTAATCGCGAGGATGCCACATGTCGGAATTTTAGAGAAAAAACAGACCTGAAAACGTATTGAAATCGCTATTTTTCGTAACAAAGGTTACAATTGTTGCTTTTTCGAGGCGTTTTCATTGAAAGTGTATCAAATGCCTACCACTGACGGATGTTAGGGTGAAACTAGAGCGAAATCTCTCCCAACTATTAGGAGTCCTGCTCAGATTCTGTTGTGGTTAAACTCGCGTTTAACGCGAATTTAACGCCTGTTAATTCGCGTTTAACACCCCCATTTACTACCACCCCAGATGCGCAGGGACGAGACCTTCAAAGGCGGTAATCCAAAAGCTCCACCGATGTCTGTGTACCTGAAATCATGATATCAACTTTCAACCGATCGTTCCTTCAAGAATTGCGGGATTACAATTGCCGCCGATGGATTCGAAGACGACGTCATTCGCTGTTTCAAAGCTGGTGGACCCATTCCTACCAGACGTGAACTGCTTTGCACTGCTCGACATGTCGACACCTAAAACCTTCCCGAAATTTTAGAAAAGATTGATTTTGAAGAAGACTTAAACAACGATTTTATCAATGATGACCTCTTGGAGTTCGCCGAGTAATTCATTGTTGTCCGCCTTTGGTTTGCCTAATAAACTTTGTTTACCCAAATTGACTCTTAAATTCTCGGTTGAAAATTAGAGTCTCCTCTCTCTATTTGAGCCCCTCCCTCTATTGAACCCTCTTTTGACGGAGGTTGAAAAATAGTACACCCGGGTGTTTAATTACAGAAAATACGGTATTTATAAGGTCACCTCGGGCGAGGATGGTTTCCATGTGAATCGATCCCTTCCCCATCATACCGATAGACAGCCAGCGTTAGCGCGATTTGCAGGTACATTGGCTGTTGACCGGCGATGTGAAAAATAAGAGTTTGCTGGGGCTAACATCTCCAGCTCGCTTGAGCTGTTGTCGTCACCGCGTCGTTCGCACTTGTCGCTTAGTGTGATCGATATTGCACCCTCTAGCGCTGTTCCTAGTTGCGAGTAATGCCGCGACGCCAAGACTGCAGGGCCCCTCACATTAAAATTATGAAGGTAACATAGCTGCGATTTCCATCATGTTCGCTGTCTTTTATCAAGAAGCGTTTGCCGAAATCAGATTTTCAGCAAATGGGAAGGTATCCTCCGATGGAGGTTTGTAGTTTCAAAAAAATTATGGTTAAAAAATCTATTGACCGTTATTTTTTCCAATTTTTTAGCCCTTATTAGTGCGAAAACGGATGCCGACAGATTCGCATGTGTCCAACTGCCAAATTCAATAGTTGATTACAGCTTCTATTATTGAACTCCTAAGCGAGCAGAGTGAAAAAATGCGTCAATCTAAGGGATAGGCTTTATCAGTGCTCCGTTCCGGACACCTTTCCAACTCTTGATAATCATAGTCGTAGCTTTTCAAGACAAATTTGAAGTCGAGACGCATTTTCATTGAAGTGAGAATCAGTATGAATGTTTGAACGACAAAATGCGTTGATAGTAAAAGAAAAAACAATCTCTCATCTACGCCTCATATTGCGTGTTTCGTTTCCAAAAGTGTACATATGAGCACGTCGAAGTTTAAATGAGAACCCGAGCAGTGGCTCCCGAGGGGCTAGCCTAAATCAAATTCGGACCTCCGCTTCTCATACCTCACTAGCTCTTGTTTACAACTATCCGTCGTCATGAAACCTCTCGAGTCGATTGGCTCTTTTTTTCCTCTCCATGAAAACGCTCTTTCTGCTATAGAAGAAAAACGACTATTTTATACTCGAATCCAAGGCATCGAGCATCTCTGTCATTGACAGGAACTTGAAGAACATATGCCTGTGGAGCCTTACAAAAAAAGTCAACAGGACGTGATTAACTTCCCGCTGTTTTGGATGTTTTTTTTTGGAGTTTAGTCACCTCAACGCAATATGAAAGAACCACAATACCATTTTCAGTTCTCTATCGTCATTCTCATACTTAAAGGCAGTGTTCACGATAAAAATCGTTTTTCTGTTTTCCCGAATATCTTGAAAATGGTCCCTTGCTGATTCCAATTATGTCTCTGGAATCCTACAAGACCTTCTGGGAACGGAGTTATGGTCCCTGAAAAATTGAGCTAAGGAAACATGGTAGACGAGTTGTCCGAGGCTTGTAACTTCCGTCTTTTGCAGCCGATCTATGCGAGCTGACCTGAGTAAAGAGAGAAGCTGAGAATGAAGGGAAGAACGGGGCTAATGATTGAAAATCATCGCTCATCTCACGATCTCGAGCATTCATTTGTTCACGTCGGTGGGCGTGTGTTGCGCTTTTGGGGTTTGCCTTGCGTTCGAAGTGGCAACTTCGGGATCTTTTGGAGCTTTTCCTGGCTCGTTTTCATGCGTTCTTTCGACGTTAGCGTTACAGTGTGCCCCTCCACTACTCATTCCTAGTGTAAACTAAAACACATTTTTCATCGTGAACACTGCCTTTAATAAATGCTGGTCGGAGAAACATATATATACAGTGTTGACTCTGAGAGCGGGGGGGGGGGGGCTTGTGTCTCTCCCCTCTCTCACACCTTGCTTTTTGGTGACGTGGAACAATAGAATTACCAATCGACAATTTTATAGAACCAAAAGTTCCAGTGCGATCCGTGTCGTCTGTATACTATACTTGTTCCAAATAAAGTTCGTTTCGAATATCCGACTTTTCGACTATAGTCGGATATCGCACTTTTTCGAAAATTCGACTTTTCAGTTATAGCCGGATATCACACTTTTTCGAATATTCGACTTCTCGACTATAGTGGGCTATCGCACTTTTTCGAATATTCGACTTCTCGATTATAGCCGGATATCACACTTTTTCGAATATTCGACTTATCGACTGTACAGTGCGTATCAAAACTATCAAAACACCCTATTTTTTAAAGATGCTGAAATTCACAGTTCGTAGTGGATGAGCCCAGTATATCAGCGAAGCACCCTCCTACAAATTTAACATAATTATAGCTTACCACCTAATTCTTAGCAAGGCCAGTTTTTTAGAGTTTTCCGTTTTATTCTTGTAAGAAAACTCTAAAGGCACCACGGGGATAGCTGCGAATCTTGACCACATATCCAATCTCAGTCCTCCTATGTTCACTGAAGTATGTCATGCTTCTACCTAATGCTATTATACGTGGTTTAATGATCACTACCACACGAAGAAGCCCGTATAGAAATGGGACACGTAGGTGGACACTCCAAGACAGGAAATTGTGCACAACCGAGCTGTTCCTCCATTAAAGGCAGCAGACACGCTCAAAAAAGTTGTTGAGATAACCACATTAATGGGATCTTGAGGGCCCTAGAAGAGCCCTCACGAAGTTGGAAGAGTTGAAAACGAGTTAAAATGACCGTATTTGAGCCGTATTGAGTCACAAAATCATCCTTTCTCCGCCCACCGATACGGGCTCCGCCCTTCAATACAAATGTTCAAGGCTCGATTACGGTCATTTCGGCTATTTTTTACGCTTCTAAGGTCGTAAGAGTTCCAGAAAGGGCCGTAAGAGTAAATTAGCGTCGTTATCCCAACAAATTTGTCGCTAGCTCCGCTATTTCAGCCAATGCGGTAAAACTCGTCCACATCTGGGCCAATATAGAACGAGCCGTTATATCTTCATTCCAGTCGATTTTCTTCCGGTTTTTTCGTTATCTCTGAATATTAACAGCTTCAGACCTTCGATTCATTCCATAAAATTGATATCATTTTTGAGCGTTTATGCTGCCTTTAATATTGAGACATATCCAGGTTTTTTCGTGTGCATAAAAGAGGGAACATAAAGGTGGGATGCCGAGAAAGGGAATTCTGGGGCAGAAGAGGATGATTGGTGGTTGATTTCCGGACAACACCAACAGCTTCGCGGATGTCCAAAACGTTCTCTAGCCAAATCCCTCTCTGACGCCCATCTCGAGGTGTGTGAAACGGAACAAAAACATCTCTAGAGACTTTGAGAGAGTTCACCGCTCCAATCCGAGGGTGTATAAGGACGACCCGAACGCACCTTACAAGAGGTAACGAAGCTGCGCAATTGGTGATGATGCGCATCTTGAACCTGCTCTCGTTCTGGTAATAACCCAACACATGTTTGATATAACAATGTCTATTTCGACAGTAGACGTCCTCTAACTTATTTCTTCTGCCGCAACAGACATTGTTAAGTCGAAAATGTGTTGGGTTACGAGAGCAGGTTCAAGATGCGCATCTTCAACAATTGTGCAGCTTCGTTACTTTTTGTAAGGTGCGTTCGGGTCGTCCTTATACACCCTCGGATTGGAGCGGTAAGCTTTCTTGAAGTCTCTGAAGATGTTTTCGTTACGTTTTACACACCTCGAGATGGGCGTCGTAGAGGGACTTGGCTAAAGAACGCTTTGGACCTCCGCGAAGCTGTTGGTGTTGTTCGACAATCAACCACCAGTCATCCTCTTCTGCTTCGGAATTCGCTTTCTTAGCCTTCCACCATTATGTTCCTTCTTGTATGCACACGAAAAAACCTAGATACATATGTTACAATATTAATGGAGGAACAGCTCGGTTAAGCACAATCTCCTGCCTTGGAGTGTCCACCTTCGTGTCCCACGTCCATACGGGCTTCTTTTGCGGTAATGAGCATTAAACCACGTAATATAATAGCATTAGGTAGAAGCTTGACATCCTTAAGCAAAAAAATGGAGAACAGAGATTGGGTATATCGTCAAGAATCACAGCTATTCCCATGGTGCTTCTATAGTTTTGATACAAGGATAAAACGGAAAACTCTAAAAAACTGTCCTTGCTAAAAACTAGGTGGTAAGTTATAATTATGTGTAATTTGTAGGAGGAGGGTGCTTTGTTGATATACTGGGCTCATCACACAGCGAACTGTGAATTTCAGTGTCTTTGAAAAATAGGGTGCCTTCATAGTTTTGATACGCTCTGTAGTCTGATATATCTTTTTTTCGAATACTCGACTTTCCGAATAAAAAGTCGACTTTTTTATCAGACTGAAACAGTCGGATACTCATCCGATTATTCGATTCGGAACAAATATACTGTATGCTGCACAAGCGCCACAGTCCATACGATTCGCCCGCTTGAAGGCAACTGATGGTGGCATACATATTAGGGACCCCATAGAAATCCGTATACATACATTTCAATGGGCAAATAATTTGATAGGGTGGCTGACGTAATTGTCACTCACTAATCGTCGTTCGAATGAAAGCTGCTTGACTTTCTTGACCTTTGCGCGTGAAGAGCTTGAAAGGACAGTCCTTATCAGAGAACTAAGCTCAGATGAAAGTGAAATGATATGCAACATTCAGCAGCATCATTGTCAGATTATCGCCTTCATTACCCGCTCGCAAAGATGCCTGTGCCTTTCTACATAAATACTTTCACTCTCGGAATCGTACACAAGAGAACTATTTGTACAGCTTTCAAAGTCCGATTCATCGTGATCTCCCTTTGTGTCATGAAAAACTCACAAAAAACACCGTAGGACGACCGTTTTATGTGAAAGTGTCTGTGTATGCATATTCGCCAGTCCACCAGCAATACTTTTAGTTGAGTAGAGATTTGCGTTTGTAGTTGTAATCGCCAGTCTCATGGTGCAATCATTCCAAACTTGTCCATCATTGCAAAAGTGTAGTGTGCCATCTCACAGCCTCTTCTTTTCCGCTAGATCCAAATAGAGCTGGACATCGGGTCGTCTCTGTCGAGAACGCTGCTGCCAGTGATATATATTTCACTGTTTATTCATTCAAACACATTAGTAATTCGATACCTCTGTGAAACGCTGGGCTGGACGGACTGATGACATCAACGAACAAACTCGTGCATTGTCTTTCATTTTCGACACGTTTGGTTCTTATCTTCAGCCCCAATCCAATTTGATGTTTTTTGCTCGGCATAGGTGCTGCATTGTTTGTACTCTGTTGCTTATTGCTAGAGTTAACCTTTTTTTTTGATAACCACCCGCTTTTTGATAACGCAACAGAAAGCTATTTTTCACATTTTCGTCATAACTCTGTTCAAGGTTGTTTATTTAGGAATTGAAAGGGAGATTTGGAGTTAGCATTTCGCTGTGTTCTGCTGCGAATAGCTAATTTATGCACTCATATGGTTGCACTCCAAAACTATAGCAGAAGCACCTGAGGATCCGGAGCACATTAGAAGGACGTGCTGATGAAGTTTCTCCTCCTATTGTGCTGCAAATTAGTATAGTCGAACACCTCCTACCACTGCGCTACTGATGTTTTCTATATCGAGCTTAACCCCTCCTTTGACCATTTTGGTTCCAGTGAGCTTGGCAGGGTAGCATCTTCTTCTACGACGGCATCGGGTTTATGGGGCGTCTTTCCTCAGAGAAAAGGGGGTTCGCCTTTTGAGGACGGCCCTAAGGACGCTGAAGACGCTTCTGGACGTCAAGACGAAAGCAGGGTTAGGCTCACGCTGCGATGACCACAGAGGGGGATTCGGGCGTCAGGAAGAGGGAAGGGACCGCACCTTCCGCTGGTCATCAGTAAAATTCAACTCCTATCCGGCGGTACAAAAATTTGATTTGCAAAAATCAATAGTAATGAAAAATATCAAAATACTACTAAAAGAAACTAACACAAAATACTCGTAATGAAAAAAATAATATCAAAATTAGTTTGAAATATGAAAAAATGTGAAATATCATGCTAGCCGCTCTCCATTTTAATTTCATGTTTGTAGATAACCTAGTATCATATCATGAACTGCCTGTTTATCGTATGCCGGTATAAAAGCCGAGCATTCCGAAGTATGATGGACTTTTGTCCTTGTATTCAGCAGCAGAGAGCTGGTGAGCGATCACCACTCTCTGAATAAACGGTTGGCAAGGAAGAGCTCGGCCACACCCTAGGCATCCCGCCGGGTGACAGCGCTGTTACCCGTGATTGAATAACTTCAATTTGTTCACTAAACTACCGGAACCTGCCTGTCCTTATTGGATATACTCACGGCGCACACGGGAAGCCGAAAAAAATTCTATGCTGAAGAGAGAGGGCCGCGAAAATTTGCAGGCTGCAGAAGGGGGCCGCACCTCTCAACGACAGGTCACAGCGCCTTGAATTACTCTGATCGAGAGAAAAGCTTCATTGTTGCACACTTTGCGGAGGTCGGCCTTTCTCTAAGGCTCCGTCCATACGTGACGAGAGCGTGCGATAACGCAAAATCGATTATCATAGTGGGCACGTGATTCATTAGCCGCTCACAGGCGCTTCTTCTCGCGCGCCCTCGCCCGCTCGCTCTCGCGCGCTTGCGCAAGCACCACGAAGAAAGCAGCAAGTTTCAAGCTTACTGCTTTATCACTAAGGCCCTAGTTATACATCGGCGATTCGGTGTCGCTTGTGTTTGCGAGACGTCTGCGATTGGTCAGATTTCGAAATTGACCAATAGCAGACATGCCGCGGAAGCCAGCGGCGGCCAATCGCTGGTGTATAACTAGGGCCTAAAGCAGGTGGCATTAAACCTGTATCAAAACCACGCAACTTGTTTTTCATAACCCCACCACGGACATTGAAAACCGTGGGAAATCATCAGCCGTTGCGACGATTTGAGCGATTGATCACCCGATCAAACTTTTTCAATCGAATCAACACGAGGCAGGGGTGTTTGCCTGTGTTAATTTGCAGGCAGCGTTGAGGAGCGTCGAGAGGCGCACAACAGCGGGAGCGCCCCCTCTCGCCACGTATGGACGCTGCCCAAGGGCCATGAGAGGGGTCGTACTTTATTCCGGTCAAGAGTAGATCATCCAAATACACTCTATATTTGCGAAACGAGCTGAGGTCAAATTCATCATTGAGGCGACCCTGGGTTTGTCGATTTGGGTTGGGTTAAGCTCGAGAAATAACTTGATAGCGTTCAAGCTGAACCCAACCCAAACCAACAAACCCAGGGCTAGCACAATGTGAATCTGGCCTCTGCTCTCAGCAATACATGCCGCTGATAATAATCTGTTGAACTCCAGTGATGACATCGAGTTCAACCCTTCCTTGACAACAGCAGGTGCTGCTGTCTTCAGACTCTGCTGCCGACAACGAACGGTTGAACTCTGAGTTGGCCCTGAAGCGAATCCCCGCAAGTGTGTGACAATCGCTTTCGCTACGACAGAGAGTGGTTGATCATTTCCTGAGTGTGGTTCGTCGTGTTGATCCACCTCTCCTAAGCATTCATCACATACTATATGCCTTCACGATATGGCCTCACATGCTTGAATTGGGACTACCTTAAGAAACTTAATTGGATGCTCATCCCTTCCCTCCAACGCGCTATTGAGCAGCGATGGTCGCGATCTGACTGCTAGGCTAGGACGCCTGGAGGCAACCTTGTTTTGACCGTCCAAGCGTACAACTTCTTCGATTTCTGTTGTTTCCTACATAATGTGTTTATTCGAAATGCAATCTCAGCGACGGAAATTCGATATTTTTTCTTTTCAAAATAGTCGAGATTTGACCATTTCCTATGACCAGTCTGTAGGAAACGGAAACTTATTGTCAGTCGAAACGTGCCGAGTCATCGACCTATTGAGGCAGTGGTACAGGGGAGGACGGAGTACGGGGTGGCGTCGGCGCCAACCGGCTGGCAGCAATGAGCGCTCTCGGCCGAGTCGCCCCGACAGCGAGATCGATGGCTCGCTCGCTCGTTAATGGGCGATCGGAGGAGATCACGCACACAAGATCAGGGCCTGTGAGTGGAACTCAATCGTTTCTTTTTCAAACAAATAGGGTGACGATTTCTTTTATTAAAGCAAATAGCCCCCGAGTTTTTGAGGGTTATAGTACTTTCTAGGGAGGACACAACCTCCTAATTTTCAAAGTATTGGAACTCCGGGTGGGCGAAACTCTGGCATGAGTGCGAAGTTTTCTCCGATTTTTTCTAGGGGTTGGAACCCCGGGTGGGCGAAATTCTGACATGAGTGCGTAGTTTTCTCCGATTTTTTCAAGGGGTTGGAACCCCGGGTGGGCGAAATTCTGGCATGAGTGCGAAGTTTTCTCCGATTTTTTCAAAGGGTTGGAACCCCGGGTGGGCGAAATGCTGACATGAGTGCGTACGTTTCTCCGATTTTTTCAAGGGATTGGAACCCCGGGTGGGCGAAATTCTGGTATGAGTGCGAAGTTTTCTCCCATTTTTTCAAGCCGTTGGAACCCCGGGTGGGCCAAATTCTGACATGAGTGCGTAGTTTTCTCCGATTTTTTCAAGGGATTGGAACCCCGGGGGGGCGAAATTCTGGTATGAGTGCGAAGTTTTCTCCGATTTTTTCAAGGGGTTGGAACTCCGGGTGGGCGAAATTCTGGTATGAGTGCGAAGTTTTCTCCGATTTTTTCAAGGGGTTGGAACCCCGGATGGGCGAAATTCTGACATGAGTGCGTAGTTTTCTCCGATTTTTTCAAGGGATTGGAACCCCGGGTGGGCGAAATTCTGGCATGAGTGCGAAGTTTTCTCCGGTTTTTTTCAAGGGGTTGGAACCCCGGGTGGGCGAAATTCTGACATGAGTGCGTAGTTTTCTCCGATTTTTTCAAGGGATTGGAACCCCGGGTGGGCGAAATTCTGACATGAGTGCGTAGTTTTCTCCGATTTTTTCAAGGGATTGGAACCCCGGGTGGGCGAAATTCTGGCATGAGTGCGAAGTTTTCTCCGATTTTTTCAAGGGGTTGGAACCCCGGGTGGGCGAAATTCTGGCATGAGTGCGAAGTTTTCTCCGATTTTTTCAAAGGGTTGGAACCCCGGGTGGGCGAAATTCTGGCATGAGTGCGAAGTTTTCTCCGATTTTTTCAAGGGGTTGGAACCCCGGGTGGGCGAAATTCTGACATGAGTGCGTAGTTTTCTCCGATTTTTTCAAGGGATTGGAACCCCGGATGGGCAAAATTCTGACATGAGTGCGTAGTTTTCTCCGATTTTTTCAAGGGATTGGAACCCCGGGTGGGCGAAATTCTGACATGAGTGCGCAGTTTTCTCCGATTTTTTCAAGGGGTTGGAACTCCGGGTGGGCGAAATTCTGGCATGAGTGCGAAGTTTTCTCCGATTTTTTCAAGGGGTTGGAACCCCGGATGGGCGAAATTCTGACATGAGTGCGTAGTTTTCTCCGATTTTTTCAAGGGATTGGAACCCTGGGTGGGCGAAATTCTGGCATGAGTGCGAAGTTTTCTCCGATTTTTTCTAGGGGTTGGAACCCCGGGTGGGCGAAATTCTGACATGAGTGCGAAGTTTTCTCCGATTTTTTCAAGGAGTTGGAACCCCGGGTGGGCGAAATTCTGACATGAGTGCGCAGTTTTCTCCGATTTTTTCAAGGATTTGGAACCCCGGATGGGCGAAATTCTGGCATGAGTGCGAAGTTTTCTCCGATTTTTCAAGGGGTTGGAACCCCGGATGGGCGAAATTCTGACATGAGTGCGTAGTTTTCTCCGATTTTTTCAAGGGATTGGAACCCCGGGTGGGCGAAATTCTGGCATGAGTGCGAAGTTTTCTCCGATTTTTTCAAGGGGTTGGAACCCCGGATGGGCGAAATTCTGACATGAGTGCGAAGTTTTCTCCGATTTTTTCAAGGGGTTGGAACCCCGGATGGGCGAAATTCTGACATGAGTGCGCAGTTTTCTCCGATTTTTTCAAGGGGTTGGAACCCCGGATGGGCGAAATTCTGGCATGAGTGCGAAGTTTTCTCCGATTTTTTCAAAGAGTTGGAACCCCGGGTGGGCGAAATTCTGACATGAGTGCGCAGTTTTCTCCGATTTTTTCAAGGGGTTGGAACTCCGGGTGGGCGAAATTCTGGCATGAGTGCGAAGTTTTCTCCGATTTTTCAAGGGGTTGGAACCCCGGATGGGCGAAATTCTGACATGAGTGCGTAGTTTTCTCCGATTTTTCAAGGGATTGGAACCTGGGTGGGCGAAATTCTGGCATGAGCGCGAAGTTTTCTCCAATTTTTTCAAGGGGTTAGAACCCCGGGTGGGCGAAATTCTGACATGAGTGCGAAGTTTTCTCCGATTTTTTCAAGGAGTTGGAACCCCGGGTGGGCGAAATTCTGACATGAGTGCGCAGTTTTCTCCGATTTTTTCAAAGGGTTGGAACCCCGGATGGGCGAAATTCTGGCATGAGAGTGAAGGTTTGTCCGATTTTTTCAAGGGTTGGAACCCCGGATGGGCGAAATTCTGACATGAGTGCGTAGTTTTCTCCGATTTTCTCAAGGGGTTGGAACCCCGGGTGGGCGAAATTCTGGCATGAGTGCGAAGTTTTCTCCGAGTTTTTCAAGGGGTTGGAACCCCGGATGGGCGGAATTCGGACATGAGTGCGAAGTTTTCTCCGATTTTTCAAGGGGTTGGAACCCCGGATGGGCGAAATTCTGGCATGAGTGCGAAGTTTTCTCCGATTTTTTCAAGGGGTTGGAACCCCGGATGGGCGAAATTCTGACATGAGTGCGAAGTTTTCTCCGATTTTTCAAGGTTGGAACCCCGGGTGGGCGAAATTCTGACATGAGTGCGAAGTTTTCTCCGATTTTTTCAAGGGGTTGGAACCCCGGATGGGCGAAATTCTGACATGAGTGCGAAGTTTTCTCCGATTTTTTCAAGGGGTTGGAACCCCGGGTGGGCGAAATTCTGACATGAGTGCGAAGTTTTCTCCGATTTTTTCAAGGGGTTGGAACCCCGGATGGGCGAAATTCTGGCATGAGTGCGAAGTTTTCTCCGATTTTTTCAAGGGGTTGGAACCCCGGATGGGCGAAACTCTGGCATGAGTGCGAAGTTTTCTCCGATTTTTTCAAGGGGTTGGAACCCCGGATGGGCGAAATTCTGACATGAGTGCGAAGTTTTCTCCGATTTTTCAAGGGGTTGGAACCCCGGATGGGCGAAATTCTGACATGAGTGCGAAGTTTTCTCCGATTTTTTCAAGGGGTTGGAACCCCGGATGGGCGAAATTCTGGCATGAGTGCGTAGTTTTCTCCGATTTTTTCAAGGGGTTGGAACCCCGGGTGGGCGAAATTCTGGCATGAGTGCGAAGTTTTCTCCGATTTTTTCAAGGGTTGGAACCCCGAATGGGCGAAATTCTGGCATGAGTGCGAAGTTTTCTCCGATTTTTTCAAGGGGTTGGAACCCCGGGTGGGCGAAATTCTGACATGAGTGCGAAGTTTTCTCCGATTTTCAAGGGGTTGGAACCCCGGATGGGCGAAATTCTGACATGAGTGCGTAGTTTTCTCCGATTTTTTCAAGGGTTGGAACCCCGGATGGGCGAAATTCTGGCATGAGTGCGAAGTTTTCTCCGATTTTTTCAAGGGGTTGGAACCCCGGATGGGCGAAATTCTGACATGAGTGCAGTTTTCTCCGATTTTTTCAAGGGGTTGGAACCCCGGGTGGGCGAGATTCTGACATGAGTGCGAAGTTTTCCCCGATTTTTCAAGGGGTTGGAACCCCGGGCGGGCGAGATTCTGACATGAGTGCGTAGTGTTCTCCGATTTTTCAAGGAGTTGGAACCCCGGGTGGGCGAAATTCTGACATGAGTGCGAAGTTTTCTCCGATTTTTTCAAGGGGTTGGAACCCCGGATGGGCGAAATTCTGACATGAGTGCGAAGTTTTCTCCGATTTTTTCAAGGGGTTGGAACCCCGGATGGGCGAAATTCTGACATGAGTGCGCAGTTTTCTCCGATTTTTTCAAGGGGTTGGAACCCCGGATGGGCGAAATTCTGGCATGAGTGCGAAGTTTTCTCCGATTTTTTCAAGGAGTTGGAACCCCGGGTGGGCGAAATTCTGACATGAGTGCGCAGTTTTCTCCGATTTTTTCAAGGGGTTGGAACCCCGGATGGGCGAAATTCTGGCATGAGTGCGAAGTTTTCTCCGATTTTTTCAAGGGGTTGGAACCCCGGATGGGCGAAATTCTGACATGAGTGCGTAGTTTTCTCCGATTTTTTCAAGGGATTGGAACCCCGGGTGGGCGAAATTCTGGCATGAGTGCGAAGTTTTCTCCGATTTTTTCAAGGGGTTGGAACCCCGGATGGGCGAAATTCTGACATGAGTGCGAAGTTTTCTCCGATTTTTTCAAAGGGTTGGAACCCCGGGTGGGCGAAATTCTGGCATGAGTGCGAAGTTTTCTCCGATTTTTTCAAGGGGTTGGAACCCCGGATGGGCGAAATTCTGGCATGAGTGCGAAGTTTTCTCCGATTTTTTCAAGGGGTTGGAACCCCGGGTGGGCGAAATTCTGACATGAGTGCGAAGTTTTCTCCGATTTTTTCAAGGGGTTGGAACCCCGGGTGGGCGAAATTCTGGCATGAGGACGAAGTCTTCTCCGATTCTTTCAAGGGGTGGGAACCCCGGATGGGCGAAAATCTGACATGAGTGCGAAGTTTTCTCCGATTTTTCAAGGGGTTGGAACCCCGGATGGGCGAAATTCTGGCATGAGTGCGAAGTTTTCTCCGATTTTTCAAGGGGTTGGAACCCCGGATGGGCGAAATTCTGGCATGAGTGCGAAGTTTTCTCCGATTTTTTCAAGGGGTTGGAACCCCGGATGGGCGAAATTCTGGCATGAGTGCGAAGTTTTCTCCGATTTTTCAAGGGGTTGGAACCCCGGGTGGGCGAAATTCTGACATGAGTGCGAAGTTTTCTCCGATTTTTTCAAGGAGTTGGAACCCCGGGTGGGCGAAATTCTGACATGAGTGCGAAGTTTTCTCCGATTTTTTCAAGGAGTTGGAACCCCGGGTGGGCGAAATTCTGGCATGAGTGCGAAGTTTTCTCCGATTTTTTCAAGGGGTTGGAACCCCGGATGGGCGAAATTCTGACATGAGTGCGAAGTTTTCTCCGATTTTTTCAAGGGGTTGGAACCCCGGGTGGGCGAAATTCTGGCATGAGTGCGAAGTTTTCTCCGATTTTTTCAAGGGGTTGGAACCCCGGGTGGGCGAAATTCTGGCATGAGTGCGAAGTTTTCTCCGATTTTTTCAAGGGGTTGGAACCCCGGGTGGGCGAAATTCTGACATGAGTGCGAAGTTTTCTCCGATTTTTTCAAGGAGTTGGAACCCCGTATGGGCGAAATTCTGGCATGAGTGCGAAGTTTTCTCCGATTTTTTCAAGGAGTTGGAACCCCGGGTGGGCGAAATTCTGACATGAGTGCGAAGTTTTCTCCGATTTTTTGTAGGGGTTGGAACCCCGGGCGGGCGAAATTCTGACACGAGTGCGAAGTTTTATCCGATTTTTTCAAGGGTTGGAACCCCGGATGGGCGAATATCTGGCATGAGTGCGAAGTTTTCTCCGATTTTTTCAAGGGATTGGAACCCCGGGTGGGCGAAATTCTGGCATGAGTGCGAAGTTTTCTCCGATTTTTTCAAGGGGTTGGAACCCCGGATGGGCGAAACTCTGACATGAGTGCGTAGTTTTCTCCGATTTTTTCAAGGGGTTGGAACCCCGGGTGGGCGAAATTCTGACATGAGTGCGAAGTTTTCTCCGATTTTTTCTAGGGGTTGGAACCCCGGGTGGGCGAAATTCTGACATGAGTGCGAAGTTTTCTCCGATTTTTTCTAGGGGTTGGAACCCCGGGTGGGCGAAATTCTGGCATGAGTGCGAAGTTTTCTCCGATTTTTTCAAGGGGTTGGAACCCCGGGTGGGCGAAATTCTGACATGAGTGCGAAGTTTTCTCCGATTTTTTCAAGGGGTTGGAACCCCGGGTGGGCGAAATTCTGACATGAGTGCGAAGTTTTCTCCGATTTTTTCAAGGGGTTGGAACCCCGGGTGGGCGAAATTCTGGCATGAGTGCGAAGTTTTCTCCGATTTTTTCAAGGAGTTGGAACCCCGGGTGGGCGAAATTCTGACATGAGTGCGAAGTTTTCTCCGATTTTTTCAAGGAGTTGGAACCCCGGATGGGCGAAATTCTGACATGAGTGCGAAGTTCTCTCCGCTTTTGTCAAGGAGTTGGACCCCCGGGTGGGCGAAATTCTGCCATGAGTGCGAAGTTTTCTCCGATTTTTTCAAGGAGTTGGAACCCCGGATGGGCGAAATTCTGACATGAGTGCGAAGTTTTCTCCGATTTTTTCAAGGAGTTGGAACCCCGGGTGGGCGAAATTCTGACATGAGTGCGAAGTTTTCTCCGATTTTTTCAAGGGGTTGGAACCCCGGATGGGCGAAATTCTGACATGAGTGCGAAGTTTTCTCCGATTTTTTCAAGGGGTTGGAACCCCGGATGGGCGAAATTCTGACATGAGTGCGAAGTTTTCTCCGATTTTTTCAAGGAGTTGGAACCCCGGGTGGGCGAAATTCTGGCATGAGTGCGAAGTTTTCTCCGATTTTTTCAAGGAGTTGGAACCCCGGGTGGGCGAAATTCTGACATGAGTGCGCAGTTTTCTCCGATTTTTTCAAGGGGTTGGAACCCCGGATGGGCGAAATTCTGACATGAGTGCGCAGTTTTCCCCGATTTTTTCAAGGGGTTAGAACCCCGGGTGGGCGAAATTCTGGCATGAGTGCGAAGTTTTCTCCGATTTTTTCAAGGGGTTGGAACCCCGGATGGGCGAAATTCTGACATGAGTGCGAAGTTTTCTCCGATTTTTTCAAGGAGTTGAAAGCCCGGGTGGGCGAAATTCTGACATGAGTGCGAAGTTTTCTCCGATTTTTTCAAGGAGTTGGAACCCCGGATGGGCGAAATTCTGACATGAGTGCGAAGTTTTCTCCGATTTTTTCAAGGGGTTGGAACCCCGGATGGGCGAAATTCTGACATGAGTGCGAAGTTTTCTCCGATTTTTTCAAGGGGTTGGAACCCCGGGTGGGCGAAATTCTGGCATGAGTGCGAAGTTTTCTCCGATTTTTTCAAGGAGTTGGAACCCCGGGTGGGCGAAATTCTGACATGAGTGCGCAGTTTTCTCCGATTTTTTCAAGGGGTTGGAACCCCGGATGGGCGAAATTCTGGCATGAGTGCGAAGTTTTCTCCGATTTTTCAAGGGGTTGGAACCCCGGATGGGCGAAATTCTGACATGAGTGCGTAGTTTTCTCCGATTTTTTCAAGGATTGGAACCCCGGTGGGCGAAATTCTGGCATGAGTGCGAAGTTTTCTCCGATTTTTCCAAGGGGTTGGAACCCCGGATGGGCGAAATTCTGACATGAGTGCGAAGTTTTCTCCGATTTTTTCAAGGGGTTGGAACCCCGGGTGGGCGAAATTCTGACATGAGTGCGCAGTTTTCTCCGATTTTTTCAAGGGGTTGGAACCCCGGATGGGCGAAATTCTGGCATGAGTGCGAAGTTTTCTCCGATTTTTTCAAGGGGTTGGAACCCCGGATGGGCGAAATTCTGACATGAGTGCGTAGTTTTCTCCGATTTTTTCAAGGGATTGGAACCCCGGGTGGGCGAAATTCTGGCATGAGTGCGAAGTTTTCTCCGATTTTTCCAAGGGGTTGGAACCCCGGGTGGGCGAAATTCTGACATGAGTGCGAAGTTTTCTCCTATTTTTTCAAGGAGTTGGAACCCCTGGTGGGCGAAATTCTGGCATGAGTGCGAAGTTTTCTCCGATTTTTTCAAGGAGTTGGAACCCCGGGTGGGCGAAATTCTGGCATGAGTGCGAAGTTTTCTCCGATTTTTTCAAGGGGTTGGAACCCCGGATGGGCGAAATTCTGACATGAGTGCGTAGTTTTCTCCGATTTTTTCAAGGGGTTGGAACCCCGGGTGGGCGAAATTCTGGCATGAGTGCGAAGTTTTCTCCGATTTTTTCAAGGGGTTGGAACCCCGGATGGGCGAAATCCTGACATGAGTGCGAAGTTTTCTCCGATTTTTCAAGGGGTTGAACCCCGGATGGGCGAAATTCTGACATGAGTGCGAAGTTTTCTCCGATTTTTTCAAGGGGTTGGAACCCCGGATGGGCGAAATTCTGACATGAGTGCGAAGTTTTCTCCGATTTTTTCAAGGGGTTGGAACCCCGGGTGGGCGAAATTCTGAGATGAGTGCGCAGTTTTCTCCAATTTTTTCAAGGGGTTGGAACCCCGGATGGGCGAAATTCTGACATGAGTGCGAAGTTTTCTCCGATTTTTTCAAGGGGTTGGAACCCCGGATGGGCGAAATTCTGACATGAGTGCGCAGTTTTCTCCGATTTTTTCAAGGGGTTGGAACCCCGGATGGGCGAAATTCTGACATGAGTGCGAAGTTTTCTCCGATTTTTTCAAGGGGTTGGAACCCCGGATGGGCGAAATTCTGACATGAGTGCGAAGTTTTCTCCGAATTTTTCAAGGGGTTGGAACCCCGGATGGGCGAAATTCTAGCATGAGTGCGACGGTTTCTCCGATTTTTCAAGGGGTTGGAACGGATGGGCGAAATTCTGACATGAGTGCGAAGTTTTCTCCGATTTTCAAGGGGTTGGAACCCCGGATGGGCGAAATTCTGGCATGAGTGCGAAGTTTTCTCCGATTTTTCAAGGGTTGGAACCCCGGATGGGCGAAATTCTGACATGAGTGCGAAGTTTTCTCCGATTTTTTCAAGGGGTTGGAACCCCGGATGGGCGAAATTCTGACATGAGTGCGAAGTTTTCTCCGATTTTTTCAAGGGGTTGGAACCCCGGATGGGCGAAATTCTGACATGAGTGCGAAGTTTTCTCCGATTTTTTCAAGGAGTTGGAACCCCGGGTGGGCGAAATTCTGGCATGAGTGCGAAGTTTTCTCCGATTTTTTCAAGGAGTTGGAACCCCGGGTGGGCGAAATTCTGACATGAGTGCGCAGTTTTCTCCGATTTTTTCAAGGGGTTGGAACCCCGGATGGGCGAAATTCTGACATGAGTGCGAAGTTTTCTCCGATTTTTTCAAGGGGTTGGAACCCCCGATGGGCGAAATTCTGACATGAGTGCGTAGTTTTCTCCGATTTTTCAAGGGATTGGAACCCCGGGTGAGCGAAATTCTGGCATGAGTGCGAAGTTTTCTCCGATTTTTCCAAGGGGTTGGAACCCCGGATGGGCGAAATTCTGACATGAGTGCGAAGTTTTCTCCGATTTTTTCAAAGGGTTGGAACCCCGCGTGGGCGAAATTCTGACATGAGTGCGCAGTTTACCCCGATTTTTTCAAGGGGTTAGAACCCCGGGTGGGCGAAATTCTGGCATGAGTGCGAAGTTTTCTCCGATTTTTTCAAGGGGTTGGAACCCCGGATGGGCGAAATTCTGACATGAGTGCGTAGTTTTCTCCGATTTTTTCAAGGGGTTGGAACCCCGGGTGGGCGAATTTCTGGCATGAGTGCGAAGTTTTCTCCGATTTTTTCAAGGGGTTGGAACCCCGGATGGGCGAAATCCTGACATGAGTGCGAAGTTTTCTCCGATTTTTCAAGGGTTGGAACCCCGGGTGGGCGAAATTCTGGCATGAGTGCGAAGTTTTCTCCGATTTTTTCAAGGGGTTGGAACCCCGGATGGGCGAAATTCTGACATGAGTGCGAAGTTTTCTCCGATTTTTCAAGGGGTTGGAACCCCGGATGGGCGAAATTCTGGCATGAGTGCGAAGTTTTCTCCGATTTTTTCAAGGGGTTGGAACCCCGGATGGGCGAAATTCTGACATGAGTGCGAAGTTTTCTCCGATTTTTCAAGGGGTTGGAACCCCGGATGGGCGAAATTCTGACATGAGTGACAAGTTTTCTCCGATTTTTTCAAGGGGTTGGAACCCCGGATGGGCGAAATTCTGGCATGAGTGCGAAGTTTTCTCCGATTTTTTCAAGGGGTTGGAACCCCGGATGGGCGAAATTCTGACATGAGTGCGTAGTTTTCTCCGATTTTTTCAAGGGGTTGGAACCCCGGATGGGCGAAATTCTGACATGAGTGCGAAGTTTTCTCCGATTTTTCAAGGGGTTGGAACCCCGGATGGGCGAAATTCTGGCATGAGTGCGAAGTTTTCTCCGATTTTTTCAAGGGGTTGGAACCCCGGATGGGCGAAATTCTGACATGAGTGCGTAGTTTTCTCCGATTTTTTTCAAGGGGTTGGAACCCCGGGTGGCCGAAATTCTGGCATGAGTGCGAAGTTTTCTCCGATTTTTTCAAGGGGTTGGAACCCCGGATGGGCGAAATTCTGACATGAGTGCGAAGTTTTCTCCGATCTTTTCAAGGGGTTGGAACCCCGCATCGGCGAAATTCTGACATGAGTGCGGAGTTTTATCCGACTTTTCAAGGGGTTGGAACCCCGGATGGGCGAAATTCTGGCATGAGTGCGAAGTTTTCTCCGATTTTTCAAGGGGTTGGAACCCCGGATGGGCGAAATTCTGACATGAGTGCGAAGTTTTCTCCGATTTTTCAAGGGGTTGGAACCCCGGATGGGCGAAATTCTGGCATGAGTGCGAAGTTTTCTCCGATTTTTCAAGGGGTTGGAACCCCGGATGGGCGAAATTCTGACATGAGTGCGAAGTTTTCTCCGATTTTTTCAAGGGGTTGGAACCCCGGGGGCGAAATTCTGACATTAGTGCGCAGTTTTCTCCGATTTTTTCAAGGGGTTGGAACCCCGTATGGGCGAAATTCTGGCATGAGTGCGAAGTTTTCTCCGATTTTTTCAAGGGGTTGGAACCCCGGATGGGCGAAATTCTGACATGAGTGCGAAGTTTTCTCCGATTTTTTCAAAGGGTTGGAACCCTGAGTGGGCGAAATTCTGACGTGAGTGCGCAGTTTTCTCCGATTTTTTCAAGGGGTTGGAACCCCGGATGGGCGAAATTCTGGCATGAGTGCGAAGTTTTCTCCGATTTTTTCAAGGGGTTGGAACCCCGGATGGGCGAAATTCTGACATGAGTGCGTAGTTTTCTCCGATTTTTCGAAGGGGTTGGAACCCCGGGTGGGCGAAATTCTGGCATGAGTGCGAAGTTTTCTCCGATTTTTTCAAGGGGTTGGAACCCCGGATGGGCGAAATTCTGACATGAGTGCGAAGTTTTCTCCGATTTTTTCAAAGGGTTGGAACCCCGGGGGGGCGAAATTCTGACATTAGTGCGCAGTTTTCTCCGATTTTTTCAAGGGGTTGGAACCCCGTATGGGCGAAATTCTGGCATGAGTGCGAAGTTTTCTCCGATTTTTTCAAGGGGTCGGAACCCCGGATGGGCGAAATTCTGACATGAGTGCGTAGTTTTCTCCGATTTTTTCAAGGGGTTGGAACCCCGGGTGGGCGAAATTCTGGCATGAGTGCGAAGTTTTCTCCGATTTTTTCAAGGGGTTGGAACCCCGGATGGGCGAAATTCTGGCATGAGTGCGAAGTTTTCTCCGATTTTTTCAAGGGGTTGGAACCCCGGGTGGGCGAATATCTGGCATGAGTGCGAAGTTTTCTCCGATTTTTTCAAGGGGTTGGAACCCCGGATGGGCGAAATTCTGACATGAGTGCGTAGTTTTCTCCGATTTTTTCAAGGGATTGGAACCCCGGGTGGGCGAAATTCTGGCATGAGTGCGAAGTTTTCTCCGAGTTTGTCAAGGGGTTGGGACCCCGGATGGGCGAAACTCTGGCATGAATGCGAAGTTTTCTCCGATTTTTCAAAGGGTTGGAACCCCGGGTGGGCGAAATTCTGGCATGAGTGCGAAGTTTTCTCCGATTTTTTCAAGGGGTTGGAACCCCGGATGGGCGAAATTCTGGCATGAGTGCGAAGTTTTCTCCGATTTTTTCAAGGGGTTGGAACCCCGGATGGGCGAAATTCTGACATGAGTGCGTAGTTTTCTCCGATTTTTTCAAGGGATTGGAACCCCGGGTGGGCGAAATTCTGGCATGAGTGCGAAGTTTTCTCCGATTTTTTCAAGGGGTTGGAACCCCGGATGGGCGAAATTCTGACATGAGTGCGAAGTTTTCTCCGATTTTTTCAAAGGGTTGGAACCCCGGGTGGGCGAAATTCTGACATGAGTGCGCAGTTTTCTCCGATTTTTTCAAGGGGTTGGAACCCCGTATGGGCGAAATTCTGGCATGAGTGCGAAGTTTTCTCCGATTTTTTCAAGGGGTCGGAACCCCGGATGGGCGAAATTCTGACATGAGTGCGTAGTTTTCTCCGATTTTTTCAAGGGGTTGGAACCCCGGGTGGGCGAAAATCTGGCATGAGTGCGAAGTTTTCTCCGATTTTTTCAAGGGGTTGGAACCCCGGGTGGGCGAAATTCTGGCATGAGTGCGAGGTTTTCTCCGATTTTTCAAGGGGTTGGAACCCCGGGTGGGCGAAATTCTGGCATGAGTGCGAAGTTTTCTCCGATTTTTTCAAGGGGTTGGAACCCCGGGTGGGCGAAATTCTGGCATGAGTGCGAAGTTTTCTCCGATTTTTTCAAGGGGTTGGAACCCCGGGTGGGCGAAATTCTGGCATGAGTGCGAAGTTTTCTCCGATTTTTTCAAGGGGTTGGAACCAGGGGTGTGCGGCAATTGCCGTTTGCCGATTGCCGTTTGCCGTTTGCCGGCCATTTTTGGGGTTTGCCGTTGCCGTTGCCGTTTGCCGAAATTTTCGTCTTAAACGGCAAATTTTCGGCAAAAATTCGTTGAAACAACAGGATTCGCCCTCACCGCAGCCTCTGTGTTGGTCAGCGATTCGGAGCTGCTACAATTAATTATTTTGACTAGTTCCAGCTCCTGGTTCCGGCTCATTCAATGTATAATTGTACCCTTTCAGTAGGTAGCTTATGAAAACATCTTGACTGGGTAATCAGAGGAGTTCGTTTGAGTTCTAAAATGTTTGGGAGCTTCCAGATGTCTTTTTTAATCATCAAATTCTTAGTCCTTTAAAGGCACAGGACACCCAAGAAATTAATTCTCGGATTTCATGCTTGTCTTGGAGAGAGTCACTCACTGATCACAGTGATATCTCTGGAATCGTCCAAGACCCCTCTGAACAGAATTATGGCTCCCTAAAGATGCCTAATTTTTGAGGGTGAAAAATTGGTGGACGAGTTGTCTCAGGTCTGTATTTTTCTTCATTTGCAATCGTTGCGCGAGAGCGAGCCAGGGTATGGAGACAATCCAGCAATGATCTGAAGAACGACGACTTGTTTGAATTCATCCATCCATCGAGCCGCTATCGAGTTCGAAGGTGTGTTAGCGGGACGGGCCTGTGGTTATATCTCACTTATTTGGAGGAATTGAGATCTCGCACTTGGCACGTGTTATACAGGAGGGGTCTTCTACACAATTACATGAAAATCTCAAAATTCATATCTGAGGGTGTACTGTGTCTTTAGGAGTGCCAAAACTGCAAAAAAAACCCTTTTTCAGAGGCATACCGATCACTGCAAGTTCTAAGATTACAAAACCGAGTCATATCAAAGCTGTAGCGAAAAAGTAGCCTTATTTAGACATATGAACCAGTGGAGAATTTGTGTATATAGGCCCACTTTTCGTCGGTTGGTTGGCTGATGGTAATAATTGGGACAGGAAAATTATCAGTTCTGCAAACACTTTGTCCGGCTTTTTAAAAGTTGAACAATATTCAAGGCGGTCATTAAAGGCAGTGGTCAATGATATCTTCGATTTCGAGATCATTAGCTGAAATGAAAGGTTGACTTAATGGCAGACCTGGGTTTGCTAGGAAATGGTGTAAAGATGGAAAAATTTAAAATCTTCGAATGCAACGATTAAAACCGCATTCAATTTTTCACCAGATATCCAAGGGTTACAGGCCCATTGCAACAACAGTGTGGGAAACCGGCTCAAAACGAGCAACCACTAATATACGGCCCGAAATCTTGAACGTGGTGTACTCTGCTCCACCCTTTCCTCGGTAGCCACAGGAGGTGAGTGGGGCGAGTAAACCACACTCAAGTTTTGGGACAAATTTATTGCTTGTGTCTAGCCGACATTGTGGCTGTAATTGGCCACGTGCCAGCTTGTGAGCCGAATACGCAAAGGAAAGAGCCCAAGAGCAGTCAGTCCAGCTGGCTACTGCACGCGGCGCTCCAGCGACGAAGTCAGCGCAGCAGACTTACCGTCGCGCTCGTCGCATGTACATACCAGTAAAACGCCCTCATTCTGTGCATTCGATCAACATGCCCTCAGAGCTCTTGATTTGAAAATTCGAAGGCTGCTTTTATCGTGAGCGCTGCGTTCAACTAAACTTGTCTCTACTCCATTCCTGTAGCTTCGCAAGGTTAACCGTTCAATCGTAGTTTGAAATGAGCGAAATTGAAATCCTTGAGCCTACTACTTGCTACTAACAGTAAAATTTGTGACTCCGGTTATAACCTAAACCGCGCGCTGTTGATCGCGGTGTGAACTGTCTGGCCATCAATTCCGACCAATCATCTCGTATTAACCCTTCTATTCGCACCTGATTGTGGTACCTGTATCATCCACACTCTTTCGGTCGGCGCACACTCCCATCGCAACAAGCTTGCTTACGGTTTGCTGATCTTCCCCGGATCGACTAGGCTGGGACGCGCTGGCCGCAGGCTCCTTTCAGAAAATCCTTCGCGGACCAGTAACACTTTGCGCTGCTCAAGAAGACGCCCATCTTTTGAATCTCTAGCATTGATTTGTACGCAAACTTCAAATGGAGAGGAATTAACAGAATCATCGCCGGCGATGGAGAAGCTTACAGCCGTGTTGGTCTTGGTAGTGACTCCTGTTAACCTGAGGCTTTCAAGCAGCTTGTGATTAATAGGACTTTTCTTCCTGTGAAGGCCATTGAAACGTCAGGCTCATAGTAACTGGCAGATATTGCATGGAATACGACACGACTAACAAGAAAGGGTTGCCTACATCAGATAGAGTTTCGGAATGTTTTTTAATATGTTCTAGGGGAGGGCAGTTTTCCAATATCCCATACATAAAAATCTACTAAATGCCTCAGGCAGACCCTAAAAAGGTCCAAATTGGAACAAGGCCAGAACGGCTCGGCCGAAGTCAGTAGAGCTGATTTAACGATTGAATTACCTTTGTGTATGTTCAGAACAGATCAGAAATTGGGCAACAATGCATAGTTTCTGATCTAATCAGAATCAATACACCAAAATTTTCTACATCTATTTTGAACACATTTGAAGGTAATTCAATCGTTAAATCGGCTCTACTCTCTTCGGCCAAACCGTTTTGGCCTTGATCAGATCTTCACCTTTTTAGTGACTGCCTGAGGGTTCAGCAGACTCTGAGCTTGGTATACTGGAACACTGTGCTTCCCCTAGAACATATTAAAATTGCATCCCGAAACTCCATCTGAAGTTGGCAACCCTTCCTTCTACGCATATGTTGGTGTATTATAGCATAAACAGATTTTGCCGTTTGCCGTTTTGCCGTTTGCCGTTTGCCGGTCATTTTTGGGGTTTGCCGTTGCCGTTGCCGTTTGCCGAAATTTGAAATTCCTTTGCCGCACACCCCTGGTTGGAATCCTGGGTGGGCGAAATTCTGGCATGAGTGCGAAGTTTTCTCCGATTTTTTCAAGGGGTTGGAACCCCGGGTGGGCGAAATTCTGGCATGAGTGCGAAGTTTTCTCCGATTTTCAAGGGGTTGGAACCCCGGGTGGGCGAGATCATGACATGAGTGCGAAGTTTTCTCAAATTTTTTCAAAGGGTTGGAACACCGGGTGGGCGAGATTATGGCGTGAGTGCCAAGTTTTCTCCGATTTTTTCAAGGGGTTGGAACACCGGGTGGGCGAGATTATGGCGTGAGTGCCAAGTTTTCTCCGATTTTTTTCAAGGGCTTGGAACCCCGGGTGGGCGAGATCATGACATGAGTGCGAAGTTTTCTCCGATTTTTTCAAGGGGTTGGAACCCCGGGTGGGCGAAATTCTGGCATGAGTGCGAAGTTTTCTCCGATTTTTTCAAGGGGTTGGAACCCCGGGTGGGCGAATATCTGGCATGAGTGCGAAGTTTTCTCCGATTTTTTCAAGGGGTTGGAACCCCGGATGGGCGAAATTCTGACATGAGTGCGTAGTGTTCTCCGAATTTTTCAAGGGATTGGAACCCCGGGCGGGCAGAAATTCTGGCATGAGTGCGAAGTTTTCTCCGATTTTTTCAAGGGGTTGGAACCCCGGATGGGCGAAACTCTGACATGAGTGCGAAGTTTTCTCCGATTTTTTCAAAGGGTTGGAACCCCGAGTGGGCGAAATTCTGGCATGAGTGCGAAGTTTTCTCCGATTTTTTCAAGGGGTTGGAACCCCGGATGGGCGAAATTCTGGCATGAGTGCGCAGTTTTCTCCGATTTTTTCAAGGGGTTGGAACCCCGTATGGGCGAAATTCTGGCATGAGTGCGAAGTTTTCTCCGATTTTTTCAAGGGGTCGGAACCCCGGATGGGCGAAATTCTGACATGAGTGCGTAGTTTTCTCCGATTTTTTCAAGGGGTTGGAACTCCCGGGTGGGCGAAATTCTGGCATGAGTGCAGAAGTTTTCTCCGATTTTTTTCAAGGGTTGGAACCCCGGATGGGCGAAATTCTGGCATGAGTGCGAAGTTTTCTCCGATTTTTCAAGGGTTGGAACCCCGGGTGGGCGAATATCTGGCATGAGTGCGAAGTTTTCTCCGATTTTTTCAAGGGGTTGGAACCCCGGATGGGCGAAATTCTGGCATGAGTGCGAAGTTTTCTCCGATTTTTTCAAGGGGTTGGAACCCCGGATGGGCGAAACTCTGACATGAGTGCGTAGTTTTCTCCGATTTTTTCAAGGGATTGGAACCCCGGGTGGGCGAAATTCTGGCATGAGTGCGAAGTTTTCTCCGATTTTTTCAAGGGGTTGGAACCCCGGATGGGCGAAACTCTGACATGAGTGCGAAGTTTTCTCCGATTTTTTCAAAGGGTTGGAACCCCGAGTGGGCGAAATTCTGGCATGAGTGCGAAGTTTTCTCCGATTTTTTCAAGGGGTTGGAACCCCGGATGGGCGAAATTCTGGCATGAGTGCGCAGTTTTCTCCGATTTTTTTCAAGGGGTTGGAACCCCCGTATGGGCGAAATTCTGGCATGAGTGCGAAGTTTTCTCCGATTTTTTCAAGGGGTCGGAACCCCGGATGGGCGAAATTCTGACATGAGTGCGTAGTTTTCTCCGATTTTTTCAAGGGGTTGGAACCCCGGGTGGGCGAAATTCTGGCATGAGTGCGAAGTTTTCTCCGATTTTTTCAAGGGGTTGGAACCCCGGATGGGCGAAATTCTGGCATGAGTGCGAAGTTTTCTCCGATTTTTTCAAGGGATTGGAACCCCGGGTGGGCGAATATCTGGCATGAGTGCGAAGTTTTCTCCGATTTTTTCAAGGGGTTGGAACCCCGGATGGGCGAAATTCTGACATGAGTGCGTAGTTTTCTCCGATTTTTTCAAGGGATTGGAACCCCGGGTGGGCGAAATTCTGGCATGAGTGCTCAGTTTTCTCCGATTTTTTTCAAGGGGTTGGAACCCCGGGTGGGCGAATTTCTGACATGAGTGCGCAGTTTTCTCCGATTTTTTCAAGGGGTTGGAACCCCGGATGGGCGAAATTCTGGCATGAGTGCGAAGTTTTCTCCGATTTTTTCAAGGGGTTGGAACCCCGGATGGGCGAAATTCTGGCATGAGTGCGAAGTTTTCTCCGATTTTTTCAAGGGGTTGGAACCCCGGGTGGGCGAATATCTGGCATGAGTGCGAAGTTTTCTCCGATTTTTTCAAGGGGTTGGAACCCCGGATGGGCGAAATTCTGACATGAGTGCGGAGTTTTCTCCGATTTTTCAAGGGATTGGAACCCCGGGTGGGCGGAATTCTGGCATGAGTGCGAAGTTTTCTCCGATTTTTCTAAGGGGTTGGAACCCCTGGGTGGGCGAAAATTCTGGCATGAGTGCGAAGTTTTCTCCGATTTTTTCAAGGGATTGGAACCCCGGGTGGGCGAAATTCTGGCATGAGTGCGAAGTTTTCTCCGATTTTTTCAAGGGGTTGGAACCCCGGGTGGGCGAAATTCTGGCATGAGTGCGAAGTTTTCTCCGATTTTTTCAAGGGGTTGGAACCCCGGGTGGGCGAAATTCTGGCATGAGTGCGAAGTTTTCTCCGATTTTTCTTAGGGGTTGGAACCCCGGGTGGGCGAATTTGTGCCATGAGTGCGAAGTTTTCTCCGATTTTTTCAAGGGGTTGGAACCCCGGGTGGGCGAATATCTGGCATGAGTGCGAAGTTTTCTCCGATTTTTTCAAGGGGTTGGAACCCCGGATGGGCGAAATTCTGACATGAGTGCGTAGTTTTCTCCGATTTTTTCAAGGGATTGGAACCCCGGGTGGGCGAAATTCTGGCATGAGTGCGAAGTTTTCTCCGATTTTTTCAAGGGGTTGGAACCCCGGATGGGCGAAACTCTGACATGAGGGCGAAGTTTTCTCCGATTTTTTCAAAGGGGTGGAACCCCGAGTGGGCGAAATTCTGGTATGAGTGCGAAGTTTTCTCCGATTTTTTTCAAGGGGTTGGAACCCCGGGTGGGCGAAATTCTGGCATGAGTGCGCAGTTTTCTCCGATTTTTTCAAGGGGTTGGAACCCCGTATGGGCGAAATTCTGGCATGAGTGCGAAGTTTTCTCCGATTTTTTCAAGGGGTCGGAACCCCGGATGGGCGAAATTCTGACATGAGTGCGTAGTTTTCTCCGATTTTTTCAAGGGGTTGGAACCCCGGGTGGGCGAAATTCTGGCATGAGTGCGAAGTTTTCTCCGATTTTTTCAAGGGGTTGGAACCCCGGATGGGCGAAATTCTGGCATGAGTGCGAAGTTTTCTCCGATTTTTTCAAGGGGTTGGAACCCCGGGTGGGCGAATATCTGGCATGAGTGCGAAGTTTTCTCCGATTTTTTCAAGGGGTTGGAACCCCGGATGGGCGAAATTCTGGCATGAGTGCGAAGTTTTCTCCGATTTTTTCAAGGGGTTGGAACCCCGGATGGGCGAAAATCTGACATGAGTGCGTAGTTTTCTCCGATTTTTTCAAGGGATTGGAACCCCGGGTGGGCGAAATTCTGGCATGAGTGCGAAGTTTTCTCCGATTTTTTCAAGGGGTTGGAACCCCGGATGGGCGAAATTCTGACATGAGTGCGAAGTTTTCTCCGATTTTTTCAAGGGGTTGGAACCCCGGGTGGGCGAAATTCTGGCATGAGTGCGAAGTTTTCTCCGATTTTTTCAAGGGGTTGGAACCCCGGATGGGCGAAATTCTGACATGAGTGCGCAGTTTTCTCCGATTTTTTCAAGGGGTTGGAACCCCGGATGGGCGAAATTCTGGCATGAGTGCGAAGTTTTCTCCGATTTTTTCAAGGGGTTGGAACCCCGGATGGGCGAAATTCTGACATGAGTGCGAAGTTTTCTCCGATTTTTCAAGGGGTTGGAACCCCGGGTGGGCGAAATTCTGGCATGAGTGCGAAGTTTTCTCCGATTTTTCAAGGGGTTGGAACCCCGGATGGGCGAAATTCTGGCATGAGTGCGAAGTTTTCCGATTTTTTCAAGGGATTGGAACCCCGGGTGGGCGAATATCTGACATGAGTGCGAAGTTTTCTCCGATTTTTTCAAGGGGTTGGAACCCCGGGTGGGCGAAATTCTGACATGAGTGCGCAGTTTTCCCCGATTTTTTCAAGGAGTTGGAACCCCGGGTGGGCGAAATTCTGGCATGAGTGCGAAGTTTTCTCCGATTTTTTCAAGGAGTTGGAACCCCGGGTGGGCGAAATTCTGACATGAGTGCGCAGTTTTCTCCGATTTTTTCAAGGGGTTGGAACCCCGGATGGGCGAAATTCTGACATGAGTGCGAAGTTTTCTCCGATTTTTTCAAGGGGTTGGAACCCCGGATGGGCGAAATTCTGGCATGAGTGCGAAGTTTTCTCCGATTTTTTCAAGGGGTTGGAACCCCGGGTGGGCGAATATCTGGCATGAGTGCGAAGTTTTCTCCGATTTTTCAAGGGTTGGAACCCCGGATGGGCGAAATTCTGACATGAGTGCGCAGTTTTCCCCGATTTTTTCAAGGGGTTGGAACCCCGGGTGGGCGAAATTCTGGCATGAGTGCGAAGTTTTCTCCGATTTTTTCAAGGGGTTGGAACCCCGGGTGGGCGAAATTCTGGCATGAGTGCGAAGTTTTCTCCGATTTTTTCAAGGGGTTGGAACCCCGGATGGGCGAAATTCTGGCATGAGTGCGAAGTTTTCTCCGATTTTTTCAAGGGGTTGGAACCCCGGGTGGGCGAAATTCTGGCATGAGTGCGAAGTTTTCTCCGATTTTTTCAAGGGGTTGGAACCCCGGGTGGGCGAAATTCTGACATGAGTGCGAAGTTTTCTCCGATTTTTTCAAGGGGTTGGAACCCCGGGTGGGCGAAATTCTGACATGAGTGCGAAGTTTTCTCCGATTTTTTCAAGGGGTTGGAACCCCGGGTGGGCGAAATTCTGACATGAGTGCGAAGTTTTCTCCGATTTTTTCAAGGAGTTGGAACCCCGGGTGGGCGAAATTCTGGCATGAGTGCGAAGTTTTCTCCGATTTTTTCAAGGGGTTGGAACCCCGGGTGGGCGAAATTCTGGCATGAGTGCGAAGTTTTCTCCGATTTTTTCAAGGGGTTGGAACCCCGGGTGGGCGAAATTCTGGCATGAGTGCGAAGTTTTCTCCGATTTTTTCAAGGGGTTGGAACCCCGGATGGGCGAAATTCTGACATGAGTGCGTAGTTTTCTCCGATTTTTTCAAGGGATTGGAACCCCGGGTGGGCGAAATTCTGGCATGAGTGCGAAGTTTTCTCCGATTTTTTCAAGGAGTTGGAACCCCGGGTGGGCGAAATTCTGACATGAGTGCGAAGTTTTCTCCGATTTTTCTTAGGGGTTGGAACCCCGGGTGGGCGAAATTCTGACATGAGTGCGAAGTTTTCTCCTATTTTTTCAAGGAGTTGGAACCCCTGGTGGGCGAAATTCTGGCATGAGTGCGAAGTTTTCTCCGATTTTTCTTAGGGGTTGGAACCCCGGGTGGGCGAAATTCTGACATGAGTGCGAAGTTTTCTCCGATTTTTCTTAGGGGTTGGAACCCCGGGTGGGCGAAATTCTGACATGAGTGCGAAGTTTTCTCCGATTTTTTCAAGGGGTTGGAACCGGATGACATGAGTGCGAAATTTTTCTGGGTTGGAACCCCGGGTGGGCGAAATTCTGACATGAGTGCGAAGTTTTCTCCGATTTTTTCAAGGGGTTGGAACCCCGGGTGGGCGAAATTCTGACATGAGTGCGAAGTTTTCTCCGATTTTTTCAAGGGGTTGGAACCCCGGGTGGGCGAAATTCTGACATGAGTGCGAAGTTTTGTCCGACTTTTCAAGGGGTGGGAAGCCGGGGTGGGCGAAACTTTGGCATGAGTGCGAAGTTTTCTCCGATTTTTTCAAGGGGTTGGAACCCCGGGTGGGCGAAATTCTGACATGAGAACGAAGTTTTCTCCGATATTTTCAAGGGGTTGGAACCCCGGGTGGGCGAAATTCTGACAGGAGGGCAGAGGTTTGCCCGATTTTTTCAGGGGGTTGGAACCCCGGGTGGACGAAATTCTGGCATGAGTGGAAAGTTTTCCCCGATTTTTCAAGGGGTTGGAACCCGGGTGGGCGAAATTCTGACATGAGTGCGAAGTTTTCTCCGATTTTTTCAAGGGGTTGGAACCCCGGGTGGGCGAAATTCTGGCATGAGTGCGAAGTTTTCTCCGATTTTTTCAAGGGGTTGGAACCCCGGATGGGCGAAATTCTGACATGAGTGCGAAGTTTTCTCCGATTTTTTCAAGGAGTTGGAACCCCGGGTGGGCGAAATTCTGGCATGAGTGCGAAGTTTTCTCCGATTTTTTCAAGGAGTTGGAACCCCGGGTGGGCGAAATTCTGACATGAGTGCGAAGTTTTCTCCGATTTTTCTTAGGATTTGGAACCCCGGGTGGGCGAAATTCTGACATGAGTGCGAAGTTTTCTCCTATTTTTTCAAGGAGTTGGAACCCCTGGTGGGCGAAATTCTGGCATGAGTGCGAAGTTTTCTCCGATTTTTTCAAGGGGTTGGAACCCCGGGTGGGCGAAATTCTGACATGAGTGCGAAGTTTTCTCCGATTTTTTCAAGGGGTTGGAACCCCGGGTGGGCGAAATTCTGACATGAGTGCGAAGTTTTCTCCGATTTTTTCAAGGGGTTGGAACCCCGGGTGGGCGAAATTCTGGCATGAGTGCGAAGTTTTCTCCGATTTTTTCTAGGGGTTGGAACCCCGGGTGGGCGAAATTCTGACATGAGTGCGAAGTTTTCTCCGATTTTTTGTAGGGGTTGGAACCCCGGGTGGGCGAAATTCTGACATGAGTGCGAAGTTTTCCCCGATTTTTCCAAGGAGTTGGAACCCCGTATGGGCGAAATTCTGGCATGAGTGCGAAGTTTTCTCCGATTTTTTCTAGGGGTTGGAACTCCGGGTGGGCGAAATTCTGGCATGAGTGCGAAGTTTTCTCCGATTTTTTCAAGGGGTTGGAACCCCGGATGGGCGAAATTCTGACATGAGTGCGAAGTTTTCTCCGATTTTTTCAAGGAGTTGGAACCCCGGGTGGGCGAAATTCTGGCATGAGTGCGAAGTTTTCTCCGATTTTTTCAAGGGGTTGGAACCCCGGGTGGGCGAAATTCTGACGTGAGTACGAAGTTTTCTCCGATTTTTTCAAGGGGTTGGAACCACCGGGTGGGCGAAAGTTTGACATGAGTGCGAAGTTTTCTCCGATTTTTCAAGGGGTTGGAACCCCGGGTGGGCGAAACTTTGACATGAGTGCGAAGTTTTCTCCGATTTTTTCAAGGGGTTGGAACCCCGGGTGGGCGAAATTCTGACATGAGTGCGAAGTTTTCTCCGATTTTTTCAAGGGGTTGGAACCCCGGGTGGGCGAAATTCTGACATGAGTGCGAAGTTTTCTCCGATTTTTTCAAGGGGTTGGAACCCCGGGTGGGCGAAATTCTGACATGAGTGCGAAGTTTTCTCCGATTTTTTCAAGGGGTTGGAACCCCGGGTGGGCGAAATTCTGGCATGAGTGCGAAGTTTTGTCCGATTTTTTCTAGGGGTTGGAACTCCGGGTGGGCGAATTTCTGACATGAGTGCGAAGTTTTCTCCGATTTTTTCTAGGGGTTGGAACCCCGGGTGGGCGAAAATTCTGACATGAGTGCGAAGTTTTCTCCGATTTTTCAAGGGGTTGGAACCCCGGGTGGGCGAAATTCTGACATGAGTGCGAAGTTTTCTCCGATTTTTTCAAGGGTTGGAACCCCGGGTGGGCGAAATTCTGACATGAGTGCAGAAGTTTTCTCCGATTTTTTCAAGGGTTGGAACCCCGGATGGGCGAAATTCTGACATGAGTGCGAAGTTTTCTCCGATTTTTTTCAAGGGGGTTGGAACCCCGGGTGGGCGAAATTCTGACATGAGTGCGAAGTTTTCTCCGATTTTTTCAAGGGGTTGGAACCCCGGATGGGCGAAATTCTGGCATGAGTGCGAAGTTTTCTCCGATTTTTCAAGGGGTTGGAACCCCGGATGGGCGAAATTCTGACATGAGTGCGAAGTTTTCTCCGATTTTTCAAGGGGTTGGAACCCCGGGTGGGCGAAATTCTGGCATGAGTGCGAAGTTTTCTCCGATTTTCAAGGGGTTGGAACCCCGGGTGGGCGAAATTCTGGCATGAGTGCGAAGTTTTCTCCGATTTTTTCAAGGGGTTGGAACCCCGGGTGGGCGAAATTCTGACATGAGTGCGAAGTTTTCTCCGATTTTTTCAAGGGTTGGAACCCCGGGTGGGCGAAATTCTGACATGAGTGCAGAAGTTTTCTCCGATTTTTCAAGGGTTGGAACCCCGGGTGGGCGAAATTCTGGCATGAGTGCGAAGTTTTCTCCGATTTTTTCAAGGGTTGGAACCCCGGATGGGCGAAATTCTGACATGAGTGCGAAGTTTTCTCCGATTTTTCAGGGTTGGAACCCCGGGTGGGCGAAATTCTGGCATGAGTGCGAAGTTTTCTCCGATTTTTTCAAGGGGTTGGAACCCCGGGTGGGCGAAATTCTGGCATGAGTGCGAAAGTTTTCTCCGATTTTTTCAAGGGGTTGGAACCCCGGGTGGGCGAAATTCTGGCATGAGTGCGAAGTTTTCTCCGATTTTTTCAAGGGGTTGGAACCCCGGATGGGCGAAATTCTGGCATGAGTGCGAAGTTTTCTCCGATTTTTTCAAGGGGTTGGAACCCCGGGTGGGCGAAATTCTGGCATGAGTGCGAAGTTTTCTCCGATTTTTCAAGGGGTTGGAACCCCGGATGGGCGAAATTCTGGCATGAGTGCGAAGTTTTCTCCGATTTTTCAAGGGGTTGGAACCCCGGCTGGGCGAAATTCTGGCATGAGTGCGAAGTTTTCTCCGATTTTTTCTAGGGGTTGGAACTCCGGGCGGGCGAATTTCTGACATGAGTGCGAAGTTTTCTCCGATTTTTTCTAGGGGTTGGAACCCCGTATGGGCGAAAATTCTGGCATGAGTGCGAAGTTTTCTCCGATTTTTTCAAGGGGTGGGCCCCCCGGGTGGGGGAAATTCTGACAGGAGTGCGAAGTTTTCTCCTATTTTTTCAAGGAGTTGGAACCCTTGGTGGGCGAATTTCTGGCATGAGTGCGAAGTTTTCTCCGATTTTTTCAAGGAGTTGGAACCCCGGGTGGGCGAAATTCTGACATGAGTGCGAAGTTTTCTCCGATTTTTTCAAGGGTTGGAACTTGGATGGGCGAAATTCTGGCATGAGTGCGAAGTTTTCTCCGATTTTTTCAAGGGGTTGGAACCCCGGGTGGGCGAAATTCTGACATGAGTGCGAAGTTTTCTCCGTTTTTTCAAGGAGTTGGAACCCCGGGTGGGCGAAATTCTGGCATGAGTGCAAAGTTTTCTCCGATTTTTTCAGGGGGTTGGAACCCCTGGTGGGCGAAATTCTGACATGAGTGCGCAGTTTTCTCCGATTTTTTCAAGTGGTTAGAACCCCGGGTTGGCGACATTCTGACATGAGTGCGAAGTTTTCTCCGATTTTTTCAAGTGGTTAGAACCCCGGGTTGGCGACATTCTGACATGAGTGCGAAGTTTTCTCCGATTTTTTCAAGTGGTTAGAACCCCGGGTTTGCGAGATTCTGACATGTGTGCGAAGTTTTCTCCGATTTTTTCAAGTGGTTGGAACCCCGGGTGGGGCGAAATCTGACATGAGTGCGAAGTTTTCTCCGATTTTTTCAAGGGTTGGAACCCCGTATGGGCGAAATTCTGGCATGAGTGCGAAGTTTTCTCCGATTTTTTCAAGGGTTGGAACTCCGGATGGGCGAAATTCTGGCATGAGTGCGAAGTTTTCTCCGATTTTTTCAAGGGGTTAGAACCCCGGGTGGGCGAAATTCTGGCATGAGTGCGAAGTTTTCTCCGATTTTTTCAAGGGGTTGGAACTCCGGATGGGCGAAATTCTGGCATGAGTGCGAAGTTTTCTCCGATTTTTTCAAGGGGTTAGAACCCCGGGTGGGCGAAATTCTGGCATGAGTGCGAAGTTTTCTCCGATTTTTTCAAGGGGTTAGAACCCCGGGTGGGCGAAATTCTGGCATGAGTGCGAAGTTTTCTCCGATTTTTTCAGGGTTAGAACCCCGGGTGGGGGAAATTCTGGCATGAGTGCGAAGTTTTCTCCGATTTTTTCAAGGGATTGGAACCCCGGGTGGGCGAAATTCTGGCATGAGTGCGAAGTTTTCTCCGATTTTTTCAAGGGGTTGGAACTCCGGATGGGCGAAATTCTGGCATGAGTGCGAAGTTTTCTCCGATTTTTTCAAGGGGTTGGAACCCCGTATGGGCGAAATTCTGGGAAGAGTGCGAAGTTTTCTCCGATTTTTTCAAGGGGTTGGAACCCCGGATGGGCGAAACTCTGACATGAGTGCGAAGTTTTCTCCGATTTTTTCAAAGGGTTGGAACCCCGGGTGGGCGAAATTCTGGCATGAGTGCGAAGTTTTCTCCGATTTTTTCAAGGGGTTGGAACTCCGGATGGGCGAAATTCTGGCATGAGTGCGAAGTTTTCTCCGATTTTTTCAAGGGGTTGGAACCCCGTATGGGCGAAATTCTGGGAAGAGTGCGAAGTTTTCTCCGATTTTTTCAAGGGGTTGGAACCCCGGATGGGCGAAACTCTGACATGAGTGCGAAGTTTTCTCCGATTTTTTCAAAGGGTTGGAACCCCGGGTGGGCGAAATTCTGGCATGAGTGCGAAGTTTTCTCCGATTTTTTCAAGGGGTTAGAACCCCGGGTGGGCGAAATTCTGACATGAGTGCGCAGTTTTCTCCGATTTTTTCAAGGGGTTGGAACCCCGGGTGGGCGAAATTCTGACATGAGTGCTCAGTTTTCTCCGATTTTTTCAAGGGGTTGGAACCCCGGGTGGGCGAAATTCTGACATGAGTGCTCAGTTTTCTCCGATTTTTTTCAAGGGGTTGGAACCCCGGGTGGGCGAATTTCTGACATGAGTGCTCAGTTTTCTCCGATTTTTTTCAAGGGGTTGGAACCCCGGGTGGGCGAATTTCTGACATGAGTGCGCAGTTTTCTCCAATTTTTTCAAGGGGTTGGAACCCCGGGTGGGCGAATTTCTGACATGAGTGCGCAGTTTTCTCCGATTTTTTCAAGGGGTTAGAACCCCGGGTGGGCGAAATTCTGACATGAGTGCGCAGTTTTCTCCGATTTTTTCAAGGGGTTGGAACCCCGGGTGGGCGAAATTCTGACATGAGTGCTCAGTTTTCTCCGATTTTTTTCAAGGGGTTGGAACCCCGGGTGGGCGAATTTCTGACATGAGTGCTCAGTTTTCTCCGATTTTTTTCAAGGGGTTGGAACCCCGGGTGGGCGAATTTCTGACATGAGTGCTCAGTTTTCTCCGATTTTTTCAAGGGGTTGGAACCACGGGTGGGCGAATTTCTGACATGAGTGCGCAGTTTTCTCCAATTTTTTCAAGGGGTTGGAACCCCGGGTGGGCGAATTTCTGACATGAGTGCGCAGTTTTCTCCGATTTTTTCAAGGGGTTAGAACCCCGGGTGGGCGAAATTCTGACATGAGTGCGCAGTTTTCTCCCATTTTTTCAAGGGATTGGAACCCCGCGGGGGCGAAACTCTGCCATGCGCGCGAAGGTTTCTCGGATTTTTCAAGGGGTTGGAACTCCGGATGGGCGAAATTCTGGCATGAGTGCGAAGTTTTCTCCGATTTTTTCAAGGGATTGGAACCCCGGGTGGGCGAAATTCTGGCATGAGTGCGCAGTTTTCTCCGATTTTTTCAAGGGGTTGGAACCCCGGGTGGGCGAACTTCTGACATGAGTGCTCAGTTTTCTCCGATTTTTTTCAAGGGGTTGGAACCCCGGGTGGGCGAATTTCTGACATGAGTGCTCAGTTTTCTCCGATTTTTTTCAAGGGGTTGGAACCACGGGTGGGCGAATTTCTGACATGAGTGCGCAGTTTTCTCCAATTTTTTCAAGGGGTTGGAACCCCGGGTGGGCGAATTTCTGACATGAGTGCGCAGTTTTCTCCGATTTTTTCAAGGGGTTAGAACCCCGGGTGGGCGAAATTCTGACATGAGTGCGCAGTTTTCTCCCATTTTTTCAAGGGATTGGAACCCCGGGTGGGCGAAATTCTGGCATGAGTGCGAAGTTTTCTCCGATTTTTTCAAGGGGTTGGAACTCCGGATGGGCGAAATTCTGGCATGAGTGCGAAGTTTTCTCCGATTTTTTCAAGGGATTGGAACCCCGGGTGGGCGAAATTCTGGCATGAGTGCGAAGTTTTCTCCGATTTTTTCAAGGGGTTGGAACCCCGTATGGGCGAAATTCTGGCAAGAGTGCGAAGTTTTCTCCGATTTTTTCAAGGGGTTGGAACCCTGGGTGGGCGAATTTCTGACATGAGTGCAAATAGTTCTACTCTTTTGCGGACTACTGGAGCTCTAATTCTAGTACTATAGACACTCATATTATTCACAATGATCCATTTGCTTTAATAGAGAAAGTCGCCTTCCTTTTTGTAGAAGGAAACGATTGTTCTCCACGCACAGGCTGTGATCTTACGTGCGTGATCTCCGTCGATCGCCAATCAACGAGCGAGGGAGCTATCGATCTCGCTGTTGGGGCGACTCGGCCGAGATCGGTGACTGCTGCCAGCCGGTTGGCGCCGACGCCTCCCCGTACTCCGTCCTCCCCCAGCTCCGAGGCAGTCTGCAGTCATCATACCATATTGCAACTGAATAGTGATAGTTCATGAAGTGATTCAAATTATTGAATGAAGAGGCCGCATCTATTTATAACTATCGACCATTTTCGGCCTAAAAATAATGCGCATAATAAGCTGACGCAGTTTACGTTGAAGGCTCAGCACACCTTTGAAATGTCTTCTGAGGATTTCTGTTCATCTTGAAGACAATCCCACTCCGATTCCAATGATACCTCTGAAATCGCACAAAACCCCTGGGAACGGAGTTATGGCCCTCAAAAATTGCCTTAAATTGAGCCGCGAAAGCTCGGTGGACAAGTTGTCCGCGGCTTGTAATTTCCTCCATTTGCAACCGATTTATGCGTGCGATCTTGAATGAAGAGAGGGGCTGAAAGTGATGGGAAGAACAGGGCTACTCATCAAATACCATCGCTCATCAGACTACTGCTGTGTTCGAGAGGCCATCTAAGGGGTCGTGACGGATCGGTTTCTTGCCGCGAGCTCACGAGGATGGCTACCTCCTATATACAGCTAATTCGGAGGAATCGAGAGTAAGCAATCGACAGGTGTCATATAGAGTGGGTCTAGGTCTTAATTATGTGGAAATCTCAGGTTCCTTCAAAGAGGGTGGACTGCGCCTCCAAAAGGTACTATTTTTATTATCGCCCCTCTATTAGATACAACCGTACAGTAGTACAGGTACCGAATCCATCAGAATATGTGTATCGGCGATATATGCAGTGAGAGAACTACTTTCGAACAACGCCGCGGTTTCGATGCAGTGTGTGTTTGAAACGTGTAGGGATGAATAGGGGATGAGGATGAAAGCGATTAGTTGAATAATAGAGCTCGTTGTCAGTCTCGCACCGACACTGGTGTAATCCGCTTCGTATACACCATTGCCTCGTGCCACACATCATAACTGGTCCTCGTCCCGTGGGAGACATCTCTTATCGCTCAATTTTCATCACGCTTTCATGAGCTTCCGATAGCGCGCACCTTTAGAAATTCCAGTATCAGCTCCAACAACAATTTTTTAATCTTGGATACGCTAGAATTTCTTAAGAAATCATTTTCTGTGGCATGATTATCCGTAATCTATTGAATGCAATGTCAGCGGTACTTTCACATCATTGGTCATATTCCGCTCACTCACAGCCAATTTCATTGCAAGCTTCAAGTTCTTTCTAGATTTATGCAATTGAGATTCGAATCTTTGCCGTTTTTCACCCGCGAATTTCTTTGAATCGACTCATAGAATTCTATTTTCTGCCAAACCGTCGAAAAAGTATTTTATTAATAAATACTGCCACCCAAAGTCTAGCCACTACTCATGTACTATGTATTTAATTATCTGTTTATTTATTTACTTATTCAGTTCCATGGGTGCACACGCACGCCGCTTCGCGGCTTACTTTTGTTGATTTACTTTACGTTGATCACAGTCGTGGAGACCAGAAAGCCACACAATAGATACATAACATGAAAAAAAACTTTTGCTAGGCCTGTGAGAGTCAGGATTTGAGGAGTAGCAACCTTCGAATGTCCTCTCTAGTTCAGAGTCCCTATAATCGCCTTCCGGACTTTATACCCCCACATCACACTAAACCTCGGCAATTAGATTTTCTTTTTCGAATGATCTTTTCGACTAACTAGTTTTTTGTAAGAATTTTCAAATAATCGAGTAGTCGAATGTCTCGACGTCGTCTGTTTCAGTCGATATGAAGACTCGATGACTCGACTCGACGTAAGTATGTACCACACCCGGTACCGCGATGCGTTCACTTATCCTCGTGAAACTAAACAACATTCACCGAGGTTTGCGCCAACTCACAAAAAGGAACGCAAGGTATGAGTGCGATCTGGGGTGCGTTCCAAGAACATTCCCATGGCAAAACGCGTCCATGGAATCGTAGCCACGGCAACGTGGGAGCAATTTTCAGTTACAATTTGCATCCATGGAAACCAAATTTGTCCATGGGAAGGTTGTTTTTCCTCCCACAGCGTCTTGGAGACGTTCTTTGAACGCACCCCTGTACGGTCTTTGCAGAAAAGGCTCAAGGCATAAAAAAATTATAGCACGCCCAGGTCATGTGTTGAAATCAGATAGAAACCATTTTCATCGGTAAAGGCTAACGTTCTGAACGCACGAAACTCTCGAATGCATGTATAGTTTGCGTATCAAATTCGTCTGGTGATGTACTAGGCCCAATTATTGAAGCTGGCCGTGCGGCGTTGGCGACGTCACCGGCCAACGGGGTTTCGATTGCGCCCGGCGATCTACCGTCGCAGCCCCGTATAATCGTCAGACTAAATTAAAGCCGAGGACTCTAATTCCAATCTTTCATTAGCGTTTTAACTTCTTGAGAACAGTTCTGAATTTTTATTTTTCTTGATTGAAAACGTTTGTTTCTCAAAGAAATTTACCTGTAATCAACAGCGTTTTCGTCACAACAGACTAATTTGTGGTTGACACAACAAATTTCGGAGTCAAAGGAGAATTTCTGCAACCTTTCATTAGCATTCAAGACAACATGGGCCGCACGGACGGCATAAGGTCACTTAGACGTTTCTCTATTATGATTTATTTATTTATATACTTTTACTATTTATTTGTTTATTTATTTATTTATTCAGCATCTTTTCTCATTGGTTGTTCCACAAATTTATTTTTTATTTAGTTAATATTTAGTTTCTTTTATTTGTTTATCTATTCAGTTACTAATTATCTCGTTTATTCATTTATTCCTTTATTTTTTTACTCGAAGATTGATTTACGCATTTATTTATTTGTTCTGTCAGCGGCAGTGGATTAGCTCTCTCTTATCGATTTCTCTAGTTCACTCTTGCTTCATGAAACTGCCATAGTGAGAGCCTTCCGTAGAGAAAAATTTTCAAATATTCATGAAATTCACTGGTTCAAGTTGCTTGACCAAAGTACCAAACAGTTCGGGTACCAAAACACCTTCTTTACAAATTATTCCATATTCCTATTTTATTGATGGTTGAACTCTCTAGGAAAGAAAGCAGTTCAAAAGAAACTTTCAGTACATTATAATAGCCTCAACAGCAATGTCCTGACGGAAACATTATTCACAATCACCTTCTTTCCTAAATCTTCCTCGGCCTTGAGAACATAACTTGTGAGCGTGACCTCGCCGTGAAAAAAGGTATTTACAGCTAGCCTTTGTGGACAAGTTTGACGCGCCTTTGTAGGACACATCACTATTCCTGCTACACATTCAACTTGGACTCGTTATACTCCTAAAGACGGCCTTGGCAGACTTTTTTGCCAATCGTCAGCCTCTTTATCTGGCAATAGGGCCTTCTCATAGGAATCCACAAATTCTAAAGGTGTTTTTTTATGTTTTCAAAGACACGATTTTTTTTTCAAGGAAGTGTTCAGTGAAGATTTTGTTTTTGGATATATTTCTGCCTCTCTTTTCCTCCAAAAAAAAACTTGACACGAATACAGCTTTTTGGATTTTTTATGGCTTGAACTTGTAAATACGTTACCAATACCACCCAGTAAGTGAGTTGCTTACCAGCTTTCCATTTACCTCGCTAAAACCGTGTTTTGTGGCCAGATAGAACTGTAACTATAGTCTACAGCAATGGAAGTAGGACCTGGTGAGGTTGCGGACTCGTCCTAACGTACGGTAGTTTGTTAGTGGTATCACTCAATTTTCCGAAACAGATGAGATAGATCGGTGAGGCCCCTGTCAGAGTTGGTGCTATTTGCATCTGTAACCCACCTACACCCCCCCACACCCATCAGCACCCACGCGGTCAATACGTATGAATAAAATGATGGGGTGAGGTTGAGAAAATCACACGGCGTATCCGATTAGAGCCCATCGGAAGTGATGGCTATGATTACGTGACCAAAAGGATTGCACCTGTTCAGAGCAATAGTGAAGGAGAGTGAAGTGAAGAAACGGAGGTAGCAGTGTCGATAGCTTCCTTGCGATACGCAATGTTTTATCATCGGCCCGCCTACCCGGCGTTTCTCTCATCCCCCACCATCCACGTAATGCATGGATATCGACCGCGTCGGATACACCGGGTGATTTTCTCAACCTCACTCCATCAATTTAATCATACGCATCGACCGGGTGGGTGTTGGTGAGTGTTGGGGGGGGGGGGTGTCGGTGAGATGCACCGGGTGATTTTCTCAGACTCACCTCACCATGTTGTTCATAGGTATCGACCAGGGCTGTGCGTAACTGAATTTTGTAATTTCGTAAATTGTAAATCGTAATTTTTGCAATTCCTCGTAATTCGTAAATCGTAATTCGTAAATCGTAACTGATAATGAGTAATAAGCCCACACATGACCCAAACCTCATTCGATGTGGAAACACCGTAGTATTTCAGTGATGGGGTGTTTCCATATCGAAGTAGGCAGGAGGTTGGGTTTCAAAGTGACATTTTTAGAGCAGCACTTGAATAAATATTTAGTACACATACGTGGGATAGGAACGACTTTAATAGGGAAGATGGAAACTCTAAGTTTATTTTAGTACCACACCTGTGCCAGGTTTCGCCAAACTTTTGAATACGAAAGCATAGGGAGTCATCACTCTACCAAACACAGTTCAGTTGATGCCAAGGAGGGCAACACTGTGATGAGAAAAAATTTACGGTTGGATAGTCTTAGCCTTAACCTTTTGAGGAAGGATGCTTGGATAAGGTGGCCATCCCAAATGGGATATACATTTACCAAACCACTTCTTCACGCAGAAAACGAGTACGCTCTAAATTGGTAAAGCATTGCTCTGAACGGAGTTATAAGCGTTCCTCCACATAAGCGTAAGTTTGTTGGGGTAGAGACGGCAGTCTTCTTCTTCTTATCGGCCACAGCAGTTTCTTCTCATAGGCGTAGAGAGGCAGCTGCATCACACGGCTTGTTCCACATTTCACGAGCAGACAGAGAAGTAGGTCTGGCGGAGCATGAAAATAAATGCAATGAATCATGCCCAGTATTCTGACAGTCAGGACATTTATCTGGGACCGACTCGTCTATCCTGTGTACGTAGGCTTCAAGGTATGAAGAATGCTAGCAACCTAGACCTGCCAGAGTGACGCGGGAGCGCCTGGGCAGATCTTCCTCACTATCATCAACCGTAGGAGGCACGACACCAAGGATCCGGTTGGAAGGGGCGCAGGTCAGATACTCAGACACAAATCTAGTGTGCTCGATTTGTTGTAGCCTCTTTTGTGTGAGCTCAGAGGTGGCCCATCTTTGACGATCCAATGTAGAAATAGCAGCATGGAGTGGTGTGCGATTATTACGGTAATGTGGATCAGGTGACAGAAGTGGGTGGTTGGGATGTGCGGCGTTCTTAATAATGCCAATGTGGAACTGTTGAGATTGCAGCTGGCAGTGTTGTTTGACAGGAAGTACTGCACAGTGATGGAAAAGGGATATGGGCGTTGACCTTGGGCAGCCAGTGATGAAACGTAGTGCAGAGTTCTGTACACGTTGAAGCTTGTTCCAGGACGCCTTTGACAGACGTCTGGTCTATATCGGAGCCCCACATTCCAGAGTTGGCTGTATCATGGTCTTGTACGTTGTGCGTAAAACTTCCTTTGTGCTACCCCACGTGGGGCACGCCAGAGCACGGAGGTTGTTAATTCGCGTGTTGGCCGTAGCAGCTCGAATACGTGTGTTTTCGTGAAAACGCGATGAAGGGTACAGGAACACCCCAAGTAGACGAGGCTGCTTAGATAGGGGCAGCAGATTTCTTTCCCAGAGAACCTTGGGATGCAGTTTGAGCTCAGCATATGCAGTAGTGCACAAAGGCGGTCTGAGTGGTGAAGGTTGATTAGGATTTTGAAATGCGAAACGGTGAGGGCTCCCTCAAAATCTCTGCTTTCAAAAATAAGGTTCTCCATCTTCTTTTTTTGCGTTCAGAATTTGCTCCTTATTATTAAAACATTTGAAAACTTCTTTAGAAAAGTAGGAGACTCTGCAGCCATAATTTCTAAGAGATGTTTCAAACCAACTTTTGAAATTACCCCCTCTCCTCTCGTAGCCTCTGGAGATAGACATCAAAGGTTAATTTGGGAGTCCCCGTAAGAATCTTTTTTCGAATAATCTTTTCAGGTTAGAAAAATAATTTCCCGATTCTCCGGCAGATTTGAATTCACGAAGTTCCTCATTTTTGCTTGTATCTTTTCAACCGCTAAAGATGGATGCGTAGGGAAGGTTGTTTTTGATATCTCCGCAAAACTCTGCAATGAAGTGTATAATGGGTTCCAACCTCTATTTGCTCCATGAGCCAGCCAAGTCCTCAGAGCCGAGCCCCACCTTTAATGTCTATTTATATCGGAATGGATTTGCTGTCCGCAGTTGCAGACGACCGCTTTAGAAGTTTACAGAGAGCTAGAAGATAGTGGTGCTGGGACGAATATCAATCATGTCAGGACCTCGCGGTCACAGCATGATTCTTTTTGCAGTACGTGTTGCAACAGCGCCTGCCTGCAACTGCGAACCGAAATTTTGGTCCGATAGAGACTGCAGCTCCATTAAAGGTCTGCGTCCCTGGTGTTCATCATGTGACAAGGGCATTCCATGAAAGTAAATAGCTGTGAAGCTACGGACCTGGCTCGGCTTGGGGCAAGGAAAGGTTGGAACCAAATAATAAGTTTGGGTCCGTCGGAGTGAGAAGGGGAACGATTGGTCACTCCTAAAGCTCGTTATCAACAATTATGGTTCTCCATGACTGACCTACTGCTGACTTCGACCGGCCGGGCATGCACGGGAAAGGGTTCACCGAAAATTGAAATTCTGAAGAGTAATCAAATAGTAGGAGTGTGTTAAATTTAAAAAAGTTGAAGTTGTGTTGTATTGAAAGTGTTAAATTTATATTTTTACTAGACCGCAGATTTGCATCGCTCATTTAGGCGCGTTTTCTCGTTTTATTACGATTTGTTACGATTCGTTACGATTTTAGTCCCAAATTTCGTAATTCGTAAATTGTAAAAAAATTTGCCAAAAACACCCTTAATTCGTAAATCGTAAACCGTAATTCGTAATTACGCACAGCCCTGGTATCGACCAGGCTGGTGTCGGCGGTTGTTGGTGGGTGTTGGGAAGTGTCGGAGGGATACACCGGGCGTTTCCAATGCTTTCTGTGTGTATCGACCCGACTGTATATGTCGGCTCATCCGACTATGACCGGGGCCTGAGTCTGTGTTTTCACCGATATGACCACATTCGTGGAAACAAAGAAAACGTGAAAATGTGAGAGTGGAAACAAAAACTCACCGACCGTTCTCAGTTGTTTCGAAAAAATGAGTGATAACACAATCAAACTACAATATCCTTCATTTCCGAGCTATTCGCAGTCGTATTATCACTATCGTAGATGCGAAGCGGTTGTTTTTTGGATAAAGCAACTATGAAAATGAAGAAATCATTCTCATAACCGAACCACTCCTATGATAGGGAAGCCCGACCCTGCGAGTAGCTGGTAAATGAAGGATAGGTTAGGAAGCGTCCGCAACCTCACCGGGTCCTATTTTCATATGTAGCTGTAGACTGGTATTTTCAGCCTTCATGAGTAACTCAAAGGCTTCTGTGATATCTCAGGTTCTAATACCCAAAGTGGCGCTCGCACAAAGTTCTAAACGGCCGCCTTCTTGCGATTTGAGATTCGTCTGCACTCTTTGTGTTCCTCTATCGTCATGCTTAGTCATTTTAACTTCTCTTTTAAAAGTACATGTACTTCTAATACTCAGGCCCCTATTTTTTATGTACTTCTATTAGAGGTGTACTTCAAATAGAGGCTGTACTTCAATTAGAGGAAATACGGTGTTTTGAAGAGAAAATAACAAGTTACAAATAAGCCCTTAGCCACTTGTATGCATGTTACTGAGGAGCCTCCAGAAGCTTACATAGAATAAAAGCATTCTGCAGTGGAAACGGAAACGTGAATATATGCAATCAAGACATGAATTTCAAATTTAAGTGGCAATTACTGAATAACAATGGAAACATAAAATAATCTGCATGTGCTCTGATCGATCTTCCTGCTGTCGGGCACGTTCACACAAACGTATAGGTTGGGGCGGCATGAACAACACGACGAAGTAACTGAATATCAAATTTCCCCCTCACATGTCGTTCCAAAGATGAATGAGTGTACCTCGTAAATGTATACATTGTCCCAATGGTTAGTGTACAAATGTGAATTATTATCTAAGGGTCACGATCATAACTTTCGGTCTCTTTAAAGCAATGACGAAGTACAAGGTGCGTGTTGAATACCCATACAGTGTTTCCAGTTTCATGGTCCTGGTGTGTGCGAATCCCCAATCACCTTGTATGGTCGATTTTTTTTCATCTAACATCTCTTTCAAAATACGCCAAAACTCGCACCGCCAAATTGTTTTTTTTATAAATGAATGGTGGACATAAGTCTGAGGTTCCTCAGTTTACACGAAATAAACTACTACGTACTCGGCATCTGTATTCCCGCATGTGAACCTTACCACATGTGAACGTTGAGGAATATTCCAATAGAATAATTTCAAGCCGTGGTTGGTCGCTCGAGAACGTCTTTGGCGGAAATCCTTGGTTCTTGAGCCATTTACTAGAAGGTACGAGAGCAAAATACCACAAACCAGAATCGGACCTATCATTTTCAAGGCATCCACATTTTTGTTAGTTTTCACATTCCCTGCAGACATCAAGGCGACGAGCTTCGTGGTTGAGGGCAGCCAAAGGTTCTCTATGGTTTCTGTACTTTCATAGATTTTTGAAAAAACGATAGTCGTCGGATTTCACCAATTTTGAGAATCAATTTTCTGGTGAAATATGTAGGTACAGATCAATAGAAAACCTTGTGGAACACGTATGATTCATGCTTCACGCCTTCAAAATGCCAGGAATGTGAAAAAGGGGCACAAATGCACACTGGACGGGGCCGGTTTGGGTTTACGGTATTTTGCTCTCGCATTTTTTAGTAGAAGGCCGAAGTCTATTCATCATTCATTTATAAAGGACGATTTCATGCTAAGAACTTCTGCACGCTTTTAGAGAGTTTGGAAACAATCGACCATACGTGGTGATTGGAGACCATAACATTGAAAGCTTTGGACGGGTATTTAAAACGCACCCTGTACATGTTTATAGTTCAGTCATGAACGGAATCATCACAAAATAAAACCTTTATAGTCCATAGGTCCTCCGTTTTGTTAAAGGCATCGTACGCGCAAAAAATGGTGTCTTATTTTTCTATGTTTTTGAGTAGGCAAGCTCTTGAGGTAAGCGATATTAGCTAAGAAACCACCAAAAAACTCCAGATTTGGAAAATTAAACGCGTTTAAAAACCTTTTGAAAAATTTATTTATTATAGCTGAGTGATGCAGAACGGTGTGTCGGTGGTGTAATGGTAACGCTCTCGCCCGGAAAGCGTGCAATGCAGGTTCGAGACCTCCCTGACATCTGAGTTTTGGGCTCAACTCAGCTACCTTGTGATAACTTGTGATGATATACCATGACATAATAAGGCATCAAATATTCAAAAACATGTGCTGATAGTTGTAGGTATGGGACACAGCACTGATAATCCTTTTCCGAGTCCCCTAAATACCCCAGAGATTTACAGGATTTCCAAATGTGGACATTTTCATAGCTTTGCGTATAAAAGGAGCACACGGGTGGCAATTTTCGAGATGTTCAAAAAATTGTCTCGGATTGAGCTGAAAACGTTTTTCAAGGAGTTGTTCTGAATGCTGATCACGAATCCGAGACCCATTTGTCAATATTTGAAAAATTCCGTTTTATTTGGTCCGAATCTTCGTAATGGGGGAAATTTTGCTGGCCAAACGCGACCTTTGGCGATTTCAGGAGTGCTACGATGAAATCATTCCAAATTTTTTACATAGTATTTGGGCTGCCTAATACAAATCTGTGATAGGTTTATCACTTTTCCTAGGATTACGGAATGTAACGGTGGGTATACGGCAGCTTGGTCAAAGTCTCAGATTGGACTCAAGATTTCACTGGGGTGTTATTTGGGACGCTGAACACGAATTTGAGGTCTACTTTTTGATTTTTGAAATTATAAGGTAAGTAAGGACAGTTAGAAGACATCATGCATACCGTAACCTACAGTAACCCTAAGTGTGAAGAAGAATAGACCCCAGATTCGGGTTCAGTGCCCTGAATAACCTCCAGTTGGAAGTTTTGAGCCAAATCCGACGATTTTTTTGTGAACACCTCAAAAATTCCTTGATACGCCGTACCCTCACCTTTTTATGGAGCAATGAAAATGCCATTTTTTCGGAATTCTCGCAGCCATTCAGGGGATTTCAAGCACGAGTCATTAATGAACTGTCACAGACCTACAGCAACAACAACATGGTTTTCCAAATCGCCACGGGAAGTTTCAAGCAGTCCCTAGTGAGGTTTAAACAAGGCTGGGGACAGGTCTGCAAGCGGGTCATGTCAGGGTGCCAAATTTGCGCTACCACAACCACTCATGAATTGCTTGGCTATCATGAACAGTGGCGTAAGCTCTGTTGGGGGCGCTGGTGTTCTCGACTGACAGTGTCTTTAGGCCCCTGTCAGAGTTGGTTGAGCCGACGTAACCAGCCCGGTCGATACACACAGGAAGCATTGGAAGTGGAGTGCAAAAAACACCCGGTGTGGCCCGCCGTCACCCGCCGACACCCGCCCAGTCGATACGTATGATGAAAATGATGGAGTGAGGTTGAGAAAATCACCCGGTGTATCCGACGCGGTCGATATCCATGCAATACGTGGATGGGGGGGGGGGTGAGAAAAACGCCGGTTGGGCGGGCCGATAATATAACGATGCGTATCACTAGGAAGCTATCCCCACTGCTACCTCCGTTTCTTCACTTCACTCTCCTTCACTATTGCTCTGAACAGGTGCAATCAAACCTGTTGGCCACGTAAGATTTTCTCAACCTCACCCCACCATTTCCTTCATACGTATCGACCGGGAGGGTGTTGGCGGGCGACGGCGGGATACAGCAGGCCACGGCGGGTGTCGGCGGATTACAGACGCAAATAGCACCAACTCTGTTAGAGGCCTTAGGGTATCGAATGGGTTTGTTGTGTTGCCCAGTTGTCAGCTGATCCAATCTTTGTCAATGAGATTGCTAGTCTCAGAATAGAGTCGTCAATGAACAAGCAGCCGGTCAATGCATTCTCTTCAATAAAACTCTGATGTCCCTCTCTTCCTTACCACATGCCAGTGGCGCCATGGAGGACCACTCCCACTCCTCATTTTGCGAACCATTCAATTTGGGAGAGGCGGTTGTCGTTCGGAGAGTTAATTGACGGCAGCGGCGACGTATCTGAATAGACGATGAAGAGAGACGTCGGAAGTTCCAGCTGCTGCTGCTGCCAACTCCCGATGCCCCATCACTACTTGTTCCATTTCACCATGATTCAACGCTTTACATTGACAATTCATTACTGGTCAATATTGTACTTTGTTTTCTGAAGACTTCGAGTTTTAGCGTCTCTTCTCTAAATTAACTTATCCATTTCTATTTTGTACTGTGCGTTCTGTTCCTTAGTGAATATTTCGAGCAAATAGCATGTTTGACCACCCAGCTGTTCAGGGCTGTGCTCGCGCTAGATTGTTAATGCCGATTTTTCTAAACTGGTGAAGATTGAGTACCAGCTGCGACACCTCAACCACAAATTTCAGCAGATCCTTCTTCACCAAGAGTTGCTTGCAGTGCTTGAGAACGACTGTATATTTTTTGCAAAAATACTAACGGTGTATTGGTTGGTGAGCCGTTTGCGATGAAAGAACTGGAAAAAACTGTCTAGAAGTGTCGGGACGGGGCACCCCCAAAATCCGGAGACTCCACCCTTATTCTGGAGATCCCGCCTCGCTCACGGTTCATTTCTGAAGAAGCTTCAACACGTAAACAGCCGATCAGCAAAAAGATTTCTTCGATAAGTGGGTCGATAAGATAGGATCACGTTATCACATGGAAAGACTTCATTCCTCCACACTGTTCAATTCCCACATTCTCAAAAATTGCGGGTCAACTCAAAAGTCGCTTGATAAAGTAGTTTTCAGTGATTTTTCCGCGGTTTTTCCAACGTAGCTGTTATATAGGGTACTAGAGCTCCCATTATACCAGGTTGTTCAATAAGTTTTGTCGTTCGATAAGATAAACACAATTTATGGTTCAAAATATACTTTATTATTCAGTATAATCTCCCTGAACATCAATACACTTGCTCCAACGATCCTCCAATCTGTGGATCCCATCCCTGAAGTGAGAATCCGAAAGGTCTGCAAAATACGCTTCAACAGCCGTTATAGCCTCTTCACTTGATGAAAAACGCTTGCCACGCATAATTTTTTTGAGTTCTGGAAACAAATGGAAGTCGCTGGGGGCGAAACCTGGTGAATACGGTGGACGTTCCAACAACTCGAACTTCAATTCATAAATTTCAGCCATTGTCAAAATGATCTTGTGACACGGTGCATTATCCTGATGAAAAAGGGTTTTTTTTTCTTCTGCAAACCGGGTCTTTTTTCACGAATTTTTTTCCTTCAACTGGTCCAAAAGGTTGCAATAATATTCAGAATTGATTGTTTTACCACTTTGCAAGTAATCCACAAACAAAATTCCTTTCGCATTCCAAAAAACTGATGCCATAACCTTCTTGGCCGATTTCCGGACACGAACTCGTTTCGAAGGCAAACAACCAGGTTCATACCACTCTTTAGCCTCTTGTTTTGATTCAGGATCATGATGATAGACCCAAGTCTCATCCATAGTGATGAATCGACTCACAAAATTCACTTTATCCCTTTTAAAACGCTCCAAATGTTGCTGAGAAAGTCGCATTCGAATGTGTTTTTGTTCCATTGTCAGCGAATGCGGCACCCATTGTGCACACAGCTTTCTAAAACCCAAAATTTCACTTAAAGTATGGCTCACACTGCCTTATGAAATGTGCAGAGCCTCTATCAAATCTCTGTCAGTCAATCGACGATCTTCCAAAACCATATCCTGTATTTTGGCTATGATTTCTGGTGTTGATGCGCTTTTTGGACGTCCTCCACGTGGATCGTCTTCAAGGCTTGTACGACCACGTTTAAATTCACCAGCACATCTTTCTACTGTTCTATTTGTGGGTGAACAATCATTATATACTTTTACAATCGTTCGTAAATTTCTTTTGGTACTACACCTTACAAAAATAAGAATTTTATCACTTCACGATATTCAATTTTTTCCAATGCTGTGACACGGCGACACTAAATGGCCTGCTGGCAAAGAATGAATTGACAGGTTGAAATGAAACTTCACATACGTTAATATTATACTTTGGTCCGAATCGAATAATATTCGAATAAATATTCGAATGCTCGAATATTCGATTTATTCGGAAAATCAAATTATTCGTTTTTTCGAATGTTTGGTTTATTCGGAGGATCAAAATATTCGTTTTTCGAATATTCGGTTCATTCGAAAAAGCAAAGTATTCGTTTTTTCGAATATTCGGTTTATTCGGAGAATCAAAATATTCGTTTTTTCGAATATTCGATTCATTCGGAAAAGCAAAATATTCGTTTTTTCGAATACTCGAATTATTCGGAAAACAGAATATTCGCTTTTTCGAATATTCGGTTTATTCGAAAAACCAAAATATTCGTTTTTTTTTCGAATATTCGATTCATTCGTAAAATCAAAATATTCGTTTTTTCGAATATTCGGTTTTTTTTTCGGAAAACCAAAATATTCGTTTTTTCGAATATTCGGCCGAACTTTGGTGGTAATATACGAATATTTGCAAGAGCGTATACTGCCATTTCGCCACGAATCATGGCTGCCGGTTGCATACCCTACGAACCGTTGAGAACACTCCTTCCTCATTCAATTTTTGTGAAATCCCATGGTGAGTTGTAAAGAGCTGGAGGTGACATCATTAACGAGATTTGCTCGAATCTTACTAAGTAAGATCCAAATAAGAAGAGTCGTTGACCTCGCGAAGGGAAACAGAAGAAATCGACTTTGTGAACCTCGACCTTTCTTTGTACAGTCGGTCGAATGTTGCGCTCGATGTCCCATCCTCATCAAGCTGCCCACGAGGCTATAAATCTTTCTCTTCGGGTTATTTGAAGTGCTCAACACAAATCTGAGGTCCGTTTATTGAGTTTCGGCAGATCGCGGTAGATAACTGTGGGTGTACGGTAGTTCGGCGAAGTCTCAGATCCGACTCAAAATTTCTACGTGGGAATTATTCAGGGTGCTGAATACGAATTTTGTCGATTTTTGAAATAGTATGGTAGGTTTTGCTCCTAAATGGCAATGTACCTACCGCAACCTGCAGTAAACCTCGGAGTTTCGACAAACGGACCCCAGATTCGTTTTCATATCCCTACTCAGATAATAACACCGGCTGAGCGGGCGGAGAAGTAGGGTCGCCGGCTGAGCGAGCAGGCTTATGTTGGAGGCGGAGCGTCTTAGGCCCTAGTTATACACCGGCGGGACGCTGCGGAAATAGCAAGACAACTATCACTTATATGCGCCCTAACATCGCTCAGGTATGCCAAAAGGAACAGTAGTCGCAGAAAAACGCGCCGGAAGGCCGCACAGAGCAGTTATACACGCCGCGGCACCGTATACTGCATCCTTACGGGACCTGCCCTGTTGGAAATTTGCCAATTTCCACCAGCTGATTATTTTTCAGATTTAAAATTGTTAAAACATCACCAAAACGACATAACGAGCACTGTAATGACGAGAGGAATTGATTATTAGTACTATTCTGCAAATAAAAAGTGTCAGAAGCGAAAAAACCGATAAAATACCATTAAAAACGCCTGGAAATTTTTGTCCGCAGTATTGCGTCAAAGACGCCGAAGACGCAACATTGCAGACGAATCCCAGATTCACGCAGCAAGCGGCGGCAATGTCATCGCGAGACGTTTTCATTCCGCTGGTGTATAACTAGGGCCTTACCGGCTGAGCGGGCGGGCATGCGTTTTACCGGCTGAGGGGCATGGCTTTACCGGGTCAGCGGGCGGACATAAATCCACGGCGGAGCGTGTCACCGGCTGATCGGGCAGACATAGCATTACCGGCTGAGGGGCATATCTTTACGGGGTGAGCGGGCAGACATTAATCAATGGCGGGGCATATCACCGACTGATCGGGCAGACACTAAAGCGAACCAGGCTCATGAACGGAGCGGGCGAAATGGGCTTCGAGCTGATTCGAGGGATGGCATTCGAACGGGTGGTCACCCACACGATTTGGATCATTGATCCCTCACCCCGTACGGTTCGTTGTGACCGTGGGGACGTGACAGCGGGTCAGTTCATGACTTTCAAAGCAAGGTAAGGCTTGCCGCTTCAGAAATGAAACGCAAGCCTCGTACTTGCTGGGGAATAGGGAGAGCCTACTAGGGGCTTTATCTACTCTTGCAGATCGATATCATTCACGTGATAAGCAACTAATACCGGTAGGGCGAACCTTCGTTTACCGGCTGAGGGGGCAGTGAGTACGGGCTGAGGGGCAGCCATTTACCGGCTTAGGGGGCAGTGAATGCGGTGTGAGGGGGCCACCACTTGCCGGCTGAGCGCTCCACCATTTGCCGACTGAGGGGCAGTGAATACCGGGGCTCGCCCGGGTACAATGTTTAGTCAGCCGGTATTACCTGCCCCCTCAGCCGGCGTTACTGCCTGAGTAAATAACCGCTACGGACAAGTTCTCAGCCAAATCCGTAACTTTTTTCCAAACACCTCAGACATTGCCTGATGGGTACCGTTACCCTACCGCGAAGCTCCAGAAACGCTCATTTCTGAAACCATCAATCGGGACGGGATTTCGCGCATTTTTACTATGGATGTCAAAAAGATACTGACAATGCTTTGTATAGTTCCCTTGTCAGACCGTCCCCCAGGAGCTTGAGTAGGTCAATGTTGGCCGTTTTCTCCCCTCCCCCCACCTAGAGTGATCAAACAGTCGCGTAGTCGATATGAGTTGAGCGTTTTCGATTTACCTTATATACAACTTTTCACCATGTAGGATGGACGCTAAAGGGCACTACGGCGTATGGGCCCACACCTGGTCGCAGGTTTGATACCGCCGGAAGCCCACATTTTTGCAGAGTATGAGTCATGAGAGTATGATCTCAGACAACTGTGGAGTCCGTTCCGGCCACGATAGGCTTTCTAATCTAATACTGTCTTGAAAGGCTTTTGAAAAGCAGTGTGAGCTGTTTCGAGGAGCAAGTGGTCTATTTAAAGGGACTACGTGGCGCAGAGAGGCGAAACTTTTGCCGCACCGCCGTTTCCCACGCAACAGCACGTCCTCCTATCGTAATCTCGAGGTCCTCGCCGCGGTCGACAACGAAGGAGCTTCGTTCGCTGAGAACCGAGACGGAGACCCCCTCAGCGGTTGGAATTCCTCCAGAAAGAAGCCCCAGTCTCTGTGAATTTCGATGTCATTTTTCCATTTCCGTAATAGTTGTTCTAAAACAGTGTCTCTCTCTATGATTATCAATGTGAACATAATTTCGGACAAGGAATAGTGAGTAGACTATGTCAACGAATATTCGGAAAACGAATATTCGGCCGAATAAACGAATAATCGAAGTTCTGAAAGTTGGGCTCCGCAGAAAAAGGTCAAGGATTTGGCATTGCTCCTAAATGTCGTGAAATTGTCTTATTGGATTTGGCTCTCAACTTGATTTTTCAAATGTAGTGAAATTGTCGAATTGATTTGGCTGTGATGATACTATATGCAGATAACATAATCATTAAATGTAGTGAAATTGTTGCAAACGGATTTGGCAGGAGCTCTATGAATTATCACAGTCAAATCACGCGTCAAAAGGGAATCCTTGGAGCGCATATTGAATCGAATGAGAACAGGAATAAACCTAGCAGCAAAACGTTTCTCTACAATGCGAACCTTGAAAGCGTTGAGGACACGAAGACATAGTCAGTAGCGAGTAAATTGCGTTAGATTTCGTTTTCATGAATTTTGTCTCATCGGTGAGGGAAGGTCTGGTACCTGAAAAGGCCACACTGAAAAGGCAGAATAGCATTTGGAAACCTTAATTCTAGCCCATAAGGCCACGTTTCGTTCAGCATTGTTGACTAAGGATTATTATTTTTTTCTTTTTGTCTTCATTCGCTCGCCAGAGGACCTTCTGACGCATGATTTGACTGTGACAACAATTTCACTACATTTAATGATTATGTTATCTGCATATAGTATCATCACAGCCAAATCAATTCGACAATTTCACTACATTTGAAAAATCAAGTTGAGAGCCAAATCCAATAAGACAATTTCACGACATTTAGGAGCAATGCCAAATCCTTGACCTTTTCTGCGGAGCCCAACTTTCAGAAATTTCACAACTTTTACAAGGGTTTCCTTCTACAATATCGTCAAGCTCTAAAACGCAAGTTGTTTTCTTTGAAACATAGTGGTAGAAATGAAGAAACAGCTGCTAGGATTGCAAGATAATAGTTGCAACGCGGCTTCCTACAGACAAGATACAAGGCATATACTTTTTGAATTTAAAAGTCGAGAAAATGAAGAAATGAGTTTTAAAATGACCCAATTGTACAGGGTTGGGGGCACAATCCTAGACGGGGGAGAGGGGGGCACCCACCATTCAAGACAGAAGTGAAATGAACCACCCATTGGTAAGGCTACCAGTCGGAGTATTTTCATGAAATTTCTATAAAAACAATGATTGATAGCAGTATCAGACATCTTTTATCAGAATTTTCCATCATTTCTATGAGTCTTGGGTGGCCTCACCCCGTCTAGGATAGACCCAGGGTCAGTCGCTCTAGCCAAACTTCACCGGTTCTTGCTGACGTGGCTCGTCTGCGCCGGCCCATATGTCTGATTCGGAACAAGAACGATAGTTAAATACATCGTACGCGCAGAAAACCGTATATTATTTTTTCATGTTTTTGCGCAGCTTGGCCTCTCTAGTGAACGAAATTGTTGAAGGGGCCCATTAAAAACCTTCATTCTTCTTTCAACTCCCTTCTTCATTAAAGAAAAGTCAATCGGAGCACATTGTAAATACGAGTTTGAATTTCGCGCCAAAACCATTTTCAGAGTTTTTTTGCATGTGGAGTTCGTGCCGTAACTATTTTTCCTGTTGTCTTACGGTCGCACCAACATTCTAGGAAAAAGTGCTAGATGACTGGTGAGAATTGGTGGCGGATATTAATCTTTGACGCCTTCCAACCTCATCGTCCAACATTTTTGACGCGCCAAAGTTTACCAGTGTGATCTACCGGGCTCAATCATAAAATTGAGCCTGAAAATGGAAATTGATTTCCAGCACGAACGATAGTTAAGTGCGCTAGAAGAGGACTACCGTAACCTTAGGAATGATGTTATTCGGCTCTCTTAAACAAATTTGATGATACCCAATTGATCAATGATAAAGACAAAAGAAGTGAAAGAGCGGTGTGTCTTCATTCACACACCGTCATTCTCCAGAGGTCAGCAGTTGAGGATCTGCCTGGACTACAAGCAGAAAAACAACACCAGCGGTAGTGAAGATGTAGCGAATTCGGAGTCAGAACTTAGAAAATTTTAGAGCCAACTCGAGTGAGATTACAATAGCCTTGTTCTGGCGCAATTGCCTATCGCTCTTGTTGATTCGGAGGCATGACTTGCATACGGTGTCCTGGACATTAAACGGAGGTCCTGCGCACGATCCATGATGTCCTGCACACCTCTACTGAGGTCCTGCACAGGTCCCATGATGTCCTGCACACCCCTTCTGGGGTCCTGCACACGTCCCATGATGTCCTGTCCACTTATACTACGGTCCTGCACACGTACAATGATGTCCTTCACACTCCTACTGAGGTCCTGCACAGGTCTCATGGTGTCCTGCACACTCCTACTAAGGTCTTGCACACGATCCATGTTGTCCTGCACACTCCTACTGAGGTCCTGCACAGGTCCCATGATGTCCTGCACACTCCTACTGAGGTCCTGCACAGGTCCCATGATGTCCTGTACACTCCTACTGGGGTCCTGCACACGTCCCATGATGTCCTGTCCACTCCTACTACGGTCCTGCACAGGTCCCATGATGTCCTGCACACTCCTACTAAGGTCTTGCACACATTCTACGACGTCCTGCACACCCCTACTGGGGTCCTGCACACGTCCCATGATGTCCTGTCCACTCCTAATACGGTCCTGCACACGTTCCATGATGTCCTGCACACTCCTACTGAGGTCCTGCACAGGTCCCATGATGTCCTGCACACTCCTACTAAGGTCTTGCACACGATCCATGATGTCCTGCACACTCCTACTGAGGTCCTGCACAGGTCCCATGATGTCCTGCACACTCCTACTGAGGTCCTGCACAGGTCCCATGATGTCCTGCACACTCCTACTAAGGTCTTGCACACGTTCCATGATGTCCTGCACACTCCCTACTGGGGTCCTGCACACGTCCTATGATGTCCTGCACGCTCCTACTAAGGTCTTGCACACGTTCCATGATGTCCTGCACACTCCTACTGAGGCTCTGCACACATTCTTCGACGTCCTGCACACCCCTACTGGGGTCCTGCACACGTCCCATGATGTCCTGTCCACTCCTACTACGGTCCTGCGCACGTTCCATGATGTCCTGCACACTCCTACTGAGGTCCTGCACAGGTCCCATGATGTCCTGCACACTCCTACTAAGGTCTTGCACACGTTCCATGATGTCCTGCACACGTCCCATGATGTCCTGTCCACTCCTAGTACGGTCCTGCACAGGTCCCATGATGTCCTGCACACTCCTACTAAGGTCTTGCACACGTTCCATGATGTCCTGCCCACTCCTACTGAGGTCCTGCACACATTCTACGACGTCCTGCACACCCCTACTGGGGTCCTGCACACGTTCGATGATGTCCTGCATACTCCTACTGAGGCCCTGCCCACATTCTACGACGTCCTGCACACCCCTACTGAGGTCTCACATAGTCAACCGACACTTCAGCACATCCTGCGACGCCTTCTTATCGATGGTGCGCTTTGAACGAATACGCGCCGCGGTCAATTACATCAACCCGCACAGCGTCCTCTTCCGAGCCGGACGTTCAAAGTACACCACCCTGGACAGCAAGGTGTTTATATGGAGTCTAAGAAAACAACGACTGATAACGAAAAACCCACCATTTTCATAAACTATTCTTGAGAGGCCGGTTTCCGAGTTTCAAACGCCCGTTAGTGGCCCAGAAGTCATTATGGTGAGTTCTGACAATTATTTTCGTCATTCCCGTGGCCGATTACCTCTATTCACAAATTTTCGTGCGATTTGGTCCACGCCTTCCAAAAAAATGGTTTTCGACGGACGGAGGTGGAGGCGGAGGCGGAGGCGGTGGCGGAGGCGGAGGCGGAGGCGGTGGTGGAGAACGTTTTTGCGTACTTTGAGAGGTCATAACTTTAGAAAGCGGGGACCAGTTGAGATGAAAAGTTGCACACATATGTAATTTCTTGCAGCGCGTCGAATAGTGTACAGCTCATACCTCTGTTGACGGTATGAATAGGTCATCTCATTGTAGGGCATCCGCGCGGGAAGAGATCAAAGCCAAATCCTGGTGAGCGCTTCGCGCTCACCACAATATTCGAATATGTTGATTATTCGGAAAAGTCAATTTTTCGAATAATTCGTTTATTCGAATATTCGGAAAAGTCAATTTTTCGAATAATTCGTTTATTCGAATATTCGGAAAAGTCAATTTTTCGAATAATTCGTTTATTCGAATATTCGGAAAAGTCAATTTTTCGAATAAATCGTTTATTCGAATATTCGGAAAAGTCAAATTTCCGAATAATTCGTTTATTCGAAAATTCGAACGGCCCAATATTCGAATATTCGGCCGAATAAACGAATAATATCAGAAAAATAAGAAGCAGAGTCTCCGGCACATGTCCATTTTTGCGGTCCAGAGATGAAATGTCCCCGATCAAACTGGTAGAAAGTTCGAATATAATCGGAATACTCCATTATAAAACATGAGATAGTCAGAAACCTAATGGTGGAGTATCTCGCTCACCACCGAATTTGTGGGCAGACGTAACAGATACTGTTTTTCTTCTGATGGAGTATGTCCCAAGCGGATTCGAGCGATGTTCCAGAAACGGCTACCTTACGCTGCTTCAGTATTATGTCATACTTAATTTCCATGAATTTAGGTCAATCGCTGCAGCTTTGAGCCAGTTCTTATTAAACATTCACCTTATATTTTTGCAAAGGTGGAATGTCTCCAACCAAACTGGGTGCTATCTTAGCGGTGGGGGGCCACTATGTCTGGATGCACTTGGCCCCGCCCATTTTATCGTGCCGCACTAAATTTGAGCACCTACCCGGGTTTTCCCTCCCCGCACAAATCAGGAGTGATTGCGGCACGAAAAAATGGGCGTGGTCATGAGCGATACAACACCGCCCCCCCCCGCTCAGATGGCACCCTAAACTAATAGGAAATTCGGATATTGTTGGTAGCTAATGTTTAGAAAATCCAGAGAATTTGATTGTATCGTTTAACAACTACTCATAGACAGTGGTAAATGTTAGTATGAGTACTCTTATGATATAATGTTGAATGCCTTTTTCGTGGAAGTACATTGGCATAGCTTTGATCTATATAATACTACACGAAAAAAGGTCAAGAAAGTTGGAAGTGCCGCGAACGGTGGCTTGATTATGCGTACTCGGTCCGTACTTCTTATTCGAATACTCGCGATTTTGGCCGAATATTCGAATTATTCGTATTCGAATCATTCGAATAATTCGATTATTCGGAAAAGTCAATTTTTCGAATAATTCGTTTATTCGAATATTCGGAAAAGTCAATTTTTCGAATAATTCGTTTATTCGAATATTCGGAAAAGTCATTTTTTCGAATAATTCGTTTATTCGAATATTCGGGTAAGTCAATTTTTCGAATAATTCGTTTATTCGAATATTCGGAGAAGTCAATTTTTCGAATAATTCGTTTATTCGAATATTCGAAAGAGTCAGTTTTCCGAATTATTCGTTTATTCGAATATTCGGAGAAGTCAATTTTTCGAATAATTCGTTTATTCGAATATTCGAAAGAGTCAGTTTTCCGAATTATTCGTTTATTCGAATATTCGAAAAATTTTATTCGTTTGATATACTCTAATAGTGAGTGCATTGCAATAAAAAAAATCATTAAAAAAGAAAATGTGAAATGATAGAAAAAATGAAAAAATTCATTTCATGACAGTGTTCGGGAAAATGAAAACCTCCGATTGGTCGATCGTCGTTATATAATCTACGCCAACTGTCGACTAAAACACATAACAAACGAATTCGAGGCCATCTACCAACCAAAAATTGTTGAAACAAACGTATTATTGCCTTCCAGGACGGATGTCTGGCATTTACATCGAGGTGTCGTAGTGCAGAGCACGACGACACGACACACCATCCAGATGGCGCTAAACAGCGCGCACATTGTGGAAAACTGTAGATTGACCGCGACGCAGGCGCGACACCGTCGCGTGTAGCAGCTCCTACTAGATCGGCCGCGCGCGACGACTGTAAGTGCTAGGCGCGATCGATCACTGCGCTGGGCGCGGCGGGTTGTACTAGTTCCTACACCGCGACGCAAGTATGCACTAGGCCTATGAGATGGGTCCCCTTATATACGTGCTGTGCGGCTGATGGGCGCCTGATCAATCAATTGTGGAGCCATCGATCAACGTGTGCAAGCAAAAGCATAGTGGCTCATTTATCGTCCAAATTGCATCGTAGTCGAATCGAAAGCGGGTCTCGGCCTAGTGGAACGCCTATGGCCTACTGCATATTTCTCGCGACGCGCCGCCGTGACAGTGCATATCAGCAGAATCGATTTTCGGTCGATAATAGATTAAAAACATTGTGTTGCGTCGTCGTCGTGGAAAATATGCACTAGGCCTATGTGTTGCGGCACGTGCTTCTCACTTCGACGACGATTAGGCCACGTGACGCTCGAAAAGTACGGGCCGTTACGTCGTCCACAGCGCTTTATATTCGAATCGAAAGCCTTTTGTTGCCGAATCGGACACCCCAATAGTCTGAGGTAGTGTCGTCCTTCACGTCCTTCGCATCCTAGTGTGATCCTTCGCAAAAAAAGTAACTGAATTTTGGATTCATGATCAGCGACTCGAAGAACCGTCTGAGCGGAGTTTGAGAAACGCAAAAACTACTTACAAGGGAAGTGTTTAGAGTGTCAAACGCATCTGCGAAAACAACTATTATTGTTGGTATCTCTAGCGCCCAAAACTGTGTTCAGCGCCTAAAACTACCCCCCTGAGCAAAATTTGGGTGAAGGCGCATTTTCCATACTTTGTCGAGACTGACAGTGTTTTGGACTTGCAAGGATTTTCGGTTGGGCGTTTATTTATACCGATTACAGGGCTCTGGAAGCGCCTTAGAAAAATATTCAAGATTTCAGTTAAAATTCTCGCAGGGTGGTTTTTTGGGGCGCTGATCACGAGTCTGTGGTTTATTCGTCAATTTTCCAAAGTTTTCGGCTAATTTCGTTCGAAGCTTCCCAACCGGGGAAAATTTCGAGGGAAAAACGCCACTTTCGAGATTCCCGGAGTGCTACGGTAGATATTGCTCAAATTTTTCACTTCGAACCTATGTGGTTACTGCTATACATAAGTACGCTCACGCACAAAGATGGAAAGATCAGATAGGGCCGTCCGTCCCTACTCTCACCGAGCATCTATCTAGAGCAATGCCATTTCCGCGGAAATTCGTGTGTGCGCCGCGAAACGTTCCGCCTGGTTATCAAGACTTGCTGCTCTGGAACATGATATTCTTCGTATAATAGAGAATCATCGTAGAACAAGAGTTGCAGACAACATGACCGTTTCGGAGAGAGCCGGACTACAGAAAGCGCTACGTCTCCGTCCTGAAGTGCGCTACTCCGTGGGTGACAAATGCGGAGGATTTGTGGTAATGACCAAGGAAAGAGATGTTGACTTATGTTTAGCAACACTTTCTGATTCCAATACGTACAGTGTTTCATCCATGGAGGAATACAACAGAAACTGCAAGAAATTGGAAGGTGTGATTAGGAAGACCCTGGATAAGAAAGTGGACGACAGAAATGTGAAACGACTTCTTCCCACCCATGCCACAGTCCCAACATTCTACCAACTTGTCAAAACCCACAAACTTCCAATGGTCACTGCAGGAGAGGGCCTTTCAAACAATGTGATCAGAACTCGGCCTATCGTTTCATCTTGCGGAGGACCAACCGACGGAGTGAGCTGGTTCCTTAATCATCTTCTGTCTCCCTTGCTGAAGTTTGTTCCATCGCATCTGGTCAACACGGATCAATTCCTCCAAGGATTGCGAAGCTGTGAACTGTCAGGAGATGATTTGCAGTATAAGAGCTTTGATGTCACCGCGCTCTACACTAATGTAGATACAGGCGCAGCCGTCACTGCATGTCTCGATTCGTTGAGCTTACATCAGGAAGAGATCCAGCTGTGCAATCTTCAGTACGATGACATCAAGACGCTGCTAAATGAAGTAGTGGAATTCAACTTCTTCCGCTTTTGTAACGTTATCTACCGACAGAGGCGCGGCCTAGCGATGGGAAACAGGCTAGCACCATTGCTGGCAATACTGTTCATGGACAGCTACGAAAGGAGTTGTTTGACTTCAGATGTTCTCTTTTATGGCCGCTATATCGACGACATTATGGTTATCACGCAGTCATCAAGCGGGCTTCTGGAAGTTTTCAATCGTTTGAACTCCCGATACGAATCTATAAATCTGACAGTCGAAGCTGCGGGAGACGACAACTACCTGCCATTCTTAGACACAAAAGTCCGCATAGCAGAAGGTGTGGTTCACACGAAGTGGTATAAGAAACCCGCGTCGAAGAATATCCTCCTCCACTCGCGCAGTTGCCACCCGGCCTATATGAAGAGGAGTGTTGTCAAGAGTTTTCTCAGCACAGGAAGGAAGCTAACGTCAGATGATCAGGGGAGACATAGAAAGCCAGTTGGCGGGAAATATTACATCAAAACGGATACATCGAGAACGACTTCTTTACCTGCCGTTCTTATCAATCTACATCTGGAACTGCTCTTGTTCTTCCTTTTGTGAATGAAAGTTTTGCCAAGGACGTGAATAGAGCAGTACAACAATCAGCTCTTCCTCTCCGACTTGTGTTCCGTCCACCCACCACACTACGAGACCTTCTAACTTCATCCAGACTTTACGAAGACCGCTGTGGGCGTACCGGTTGCAGATATTGTACTGCAGATCTACAAATATGCCAAGCACGTAATGTAGTCTACAAGGTCACCTGCCTGGAATGTGGAGACTTTTACATCGGCGAAACCGGTAGGCCTCTCCACAAGAGGCTGGATGAGCATATGCGTGCTCTGAGATCGCCGTCGTCGTATCTCAACAGTGCATTCTCCAAGCATCGAACATCACGGCATGCATATGAAGCCGCGCCAGAAATGAGAGCGAGTATACTGTATAAAAACATTACTGATACGGCCGAAAGGAAGATAAGGGAAGCTTTGGAGATACGGTTGCATTCCCCGCCGATGAACAACCGGGAAGAAATGAAGGATGCGATGAAGATGCTAACATTCCGATCTGACCTCACTGATTAGCGACATTTGACGGTCCCCACCATTTGTCGTTTGTGCTGTGGTTGAGCAGGTCGTTTCAAGAAGTCCACCCTCCCATCCACCCCTCCACCGCGCAGCGGTAGGTCAGATCTGCCATGATGTTTAATATATGTTCTACGGCCAAATAATCGCAATTTAGCCGCCAGATGATGGGTCTATGACCCGAAACGTCGCGGATAAAGTGGTTGATATTCATCTGTCACCACAAATCTATCAGAGCTTCAAATTATTACTATACATCACATTGATATGAAGCTCAGGAATAATGCTATACTTATTGCTCAAATTGTTCCTTTGTGGATTATTCGGAGTGCTGAACACGAATCTGGAGTCCGTTCATGGATTTTCTGCAAATTACGATAGATTACGGTGGGTATACGGTAGTTTGGACAAAGTCTCAGATTTTACTCAAAATTAGTATACGGGGGTTGTTCGGGTGGAGAATACGAATTTAACGTCCGTTTGCCGATTTTCAAAATACTAAGATGGGTTTTGGCCCCTTAATGACATGTTACCTACCGTAACCTACAGTGAACCTCGAAATTTCGACAAATGGATTCTAGACTCGTGTTCACCACCCTAGATTACCCCTACATGCAAGTTTTGGGCTGAACCCCAAAAACTTTTTTGAAACGCCAGAAAAAAATTGCCTCTCTTCTCTTCCTCTGCTTTCCTTGCCTTTTCGCGAAGTTGAAAAATGCTCATAACTTGTTCGAACCTGCAGCTCGGGGCGGGATACTGCGCATTTTTACTATTGAGCCACAAGAGATACTAACGATACTGATCGTTTTCGCAGATGCGTTTACCACTCTAAACACTTCCCTTCTCGGTTATTTTGGAATGTTAGACCGACTTTTAGATCCTCTTTACGATTTTCGGTGGTTCATTTCGCTAAACAAACTTTATTGTTGTTGAAGGAATCTACTGTTGTGGAATTTGTCTTTGGAATAATCATCGGTAATAAATGTAACAATTTATAGAACTTGTGAAGCTGCATATAGACAGATTTAAGTCTGTTTCTCAATTTTTGGTCGCTCAGACCCAAATAATCGAAGATTATTCGAATATTCGAAAAATATTCGACTTTCCGAATGAATATTTGAATATTCATTCGATCCGAGTGAAGAAAACACTTTTCAAATCATTCATTCATTCGACGTTTTTGTTAAGGTGATATTCGAATAGTTCATTCATTCGAAATTTCCCATAGCGCAATATTCGAATTAATCATTCATTCGGAATTTCGGAAAACACAATATTCGAAAATTTCATTCATTCGGAAACCTTGAAAAACGCAATATTCGAAAAACTCATTCATTCGGAAATCCTGAAAAATCCATATTCGAAAAATTCATTCATTTGGAAATCTTGACAAATGCAATATTCGAAAAATTCATTCATTCGGAAATTCCAGAAAACCCATATTCGAAAAATTCATTCATTCGGAACTTCCGAAAAAAGCCATATTCGAAAAATTCATTCATTCGGAAATCTTGAAAAACACAATTTTCGAAAAATTCATTCATTCGGAAATTTCGAAAAACACATATTCGAAAAATTCATTCATTCGGAAATTTTGAAAAACGCCTTATTCGAATAATTCATTCATTCGAAAATTCCGAAAATTCAGTATTCGAATTATTCATTCATTCGAAAAAAATCGTCGAATACCAAAGTATAGTTCATATGAAGAGCGTACCAACAAAACAGAAAAATTTTGGGGTAGTAGCAACGCCCTCTCTTATCGAACGACATAACTTATTGAATAACCTGGTATATGAAAAGCTCCAAAACGAAATCCATCGTGAACGATGCCTTTAACGGTATTGTGGGTACTAATTCGATCGGAGTGGAGGATGGTCTACCGGAGGACAATTTTCATTCCTCGCTCCGCGTGCTTTACTTGTGTATCGACAGAATGGAACTATAGACTATCCTCCAACTTAGACTGAAGCCTAGGAGCCGTAAACCTCTTTATATGCTCGTTCTCAGCCATTTTCAACCTAGTTCTTTCCAGTGTTTTTGATGAAATCTCTGAGACTGTTCTCATCGCGGAAGCCGGCTTGTCAATTGAATGCACAGTAAGGAAGGAGCCTCAGGCTTAGTTCGACATGCGCGCGGCGATACGCCGCTGTGTTCGTCGCGCTAAGGCGCCACGCGTGTAGCATTCTGCAAGCCCAAATGGACCAGAGGCTCCTCCCTTTGTGTGCATTCGATAAACGAGCCGGGGACACCGCCTTCAAGAGTTTTGTACACGATCTTTCGTTAAACTGCTGCCAACACGCTAAATCCCACTTTTCACTCTTCTTATTCCTTTCTTTCTCTACACATCCTATCGGACCTTCTCGCACATGGAATTCCCCCCTCGTTCCTCACTTACTCTCTATTTTCCATTTCTTCACCACTGCTGGTTCCCCCCTTAGTTCTTTGATCAAGCCACTCTAGATTCCTAATTATTTTGAAAAACCGTTCTTCGTCAAAAAAAATAGGTAACAAATTGAACTCCATTCACGGGTGTAAGTAGACAGCAGGTGTTCACCTCGCTTTCCTAACGCATCGCACTCGTCCTTGAGCTGAGGAAATTGCATTCAAAACCCGAATCGGGAACGGCGTCGTAGGTTTAGAGCGATTTTAGCTACAATCATGCCTTAATGAGGCAAGACGACCACAAACAATAATGACTTACATAAAACTAACTAACACATCTGGCTGGGTATGGTGGTTGAGATACATGAAGGATAATTTTCTCTTGGCGGTCCATCTTCCATGCTCGCCAGCCAAATGAAAGGACAATGGTCTCAATGTCATCCGAAAAAACGGTTGTCACGGCCTTCTCAAGCAGTTACAGCATCGCGCTAATTTCTTCTAATTACTGCGTTTTACGCACCTTTTTGCTCACCCAAAGCGCTGCCTCGCAGAATTCAGAGTGGTTCGGCTTCAATTTTGAGCTTCGTTTGAAACTTTTTTCATCGATATCAATACAGTACCCTGAAAAAATTACTTATCTAACTCTACCAAGTTATCGAAAACTGCGTACTTCGACCACAATGTCCCTCATCGTGAAGTGAACAGGCGATCCTACTACTGAAATCTGCCGGGTTTCATATATTCAAGGGTCTGGAAATAAGTAATAATAGCGCAGTACTACTCAGAGCCTACAAAAATATGTGAGGCCTATTCTCAAACATTCTGTGTATTACACTCATAAAACGAAAAAGCATAATCCAACATCATGAGCGTTTTTCCGGTGTTTGTGCCCAATCTTGGAAGCGGACCCACGCTCAGTCCAATGATGTCTCTGGAGTCCTACAAGACCCTCTGGTATCGGAGTTATGGTCCCTTTCAAATTTAGAGGCGAAAGCATGGTGGACGGGATGTCCGAGAGTTGTAACTTTAGTCATTTGCAACCGATATATGCGAACTGTCCTGAATGAAGAGAGAGACTGTGCATGAAGGTAGGAACGGGGCTATCGATAAGAAACCATCGCTCATTTCGCCACTGTTGAGCTCGACAAATTGTAAAAGGGACGTGTCAAAGTGGCTTCCTGATATGGACGCCCCAGGGTGGCTTCCTCCTATATCTCGCTTATTCGTAGAAATCGAGAGCTCGCACTTGGCAAGCGTTATATGGGGTGGGTCTACTTCAGAATTACATGAAAATCTCATATTTCATCACGGAGCTTGGACTGAGCCTTTAAAGGCATACTCCAGCCTAAGGGGTAAAATTTGATGTTATAGTCCGCCCACCGTAAACAACAATCCTGCCAAGCGCGAGATCTCAATTCGCTCAAATAGTTAAGAAACTAATAGGTAAGAAACTACAGAAACGAGCATTTTTTTTTGCAAGAAAAGCGTTTATCGGAGTTCTTTGCGCTCACAAAGCGCAGCATCGCCATACTACGAGTTATCGTAGTTTTTTTTTCTTGTTATCGACTGCACATTTCTCATTTTCTCATGAATTTCTTTTTATGCTTGGCGTCTGTTACAAGTTTTCTAGTAGTTGCACTGTTATGCATGCCTTTTTTAACGATTGCCTCATGTGGTCGTAATAAAACTAAACTAAACTAAACTAAACTCACTTCAAAATTGACGAAATGAATTTTCAGGTAGATCTCGTGCTCCTCTCAGTGAGCCGAATGCAATGGTATGTTAAGGAAGTCTTTTCAAGTCGTTCGAAGGAGCGGGTTTCGCTGAAGGGCTCATAGGTTTCGTAGGTCCGCCTTTCTCCGGAGCAGTCATCAGTGACACCCCTGTCACCTGCAAAACCTATGAGCGAAAAACTAGTGAAATTTATATGTTCCGCATTATTCCCCTTAAAGGCAGCAGACACGCTCGAAAAAGTTGTCGAGATAACTACGTTTCTGGAGTCGCATGCTTCCTAGTAGACTGCTCACGCCGTTGGAAGCGTCAAAAATGAGTCAAAACTACTAAATTCCAGCAATGCAAATCGAAAATTATCTGCAACCCCGCCCCTGAGCTTCTGCAACCCTGTCCCAAAATACAATCTCGCCCAGATTGATAGAACTAATACGGTCACTTTGGCTGGTTTTTTATACTTCCAACGAAGTGAACGTTCCAGTGCACGTTGTAAGAGTATATCGGATTCTCCATCTCAACCGTTTTGCTGCTAATATTCGCTGTTTCAACAGCGCGCGGTAAAATTCGTCCACTTTCGGCCGATAACAAAAAAACCGTTATTCCTCTATTTGTCCACAGTTTTCGTTCGTTTTTTTCGTCAGTGCCGAATACAACCAGCTCTAAACCCTTGATTTATGTCATAAAATCGATACCGTTTTTGAGCGTGTCTGCTGCCTTTAAAACAATTCGACAGCTTCCTCATGGATGGATCCTCAGGGGGTATCGTCTTGAGCGTCAACTTAGTCGTAGGAGATTTGTACGACACCTACTCACTCAAATACGTTTTCGTACTATTTTGAATAAGGATACATTTGTATATAGGTGTTCTGGGCTGGGATTCATGAAAGGCACACCATGGGTTACTATTGGGTTTGCTGCGAAAAAGAGCACGCAATATTTGGAGACAAACCCAGCCCCCATAATTAGCTTTCCTGTATACCAGCACTGGTTTCAAACAAAAGGAAAATTGATGACTGTGTGGTTTTCTAACAGCTTTTTTGTAGCCCTCACCTGTAGCGATGAAATGCTTTGTATGCTGTTTCTCACACTTTCTTGAACAGAAAATCCGTAGTCGAACATTTGTTTAATATTCTTTTTTCAGCGATTGCCTCCCTTCGTGGTCAAAAAACAGTCGAAAGAGCTTGGGACATTAGCGTTTTGCAAGGAGAGGACACACAGCTGAGCCTAAGTTCATTGTCAGTTGTGATTTTTTAAAGGCACAGTCCAAGCTCGGGGATAAAATCTGAGATTTCCACATAATTTTGAAGTAGACCCACCCCATATAGCACCTGCCAAGTGCGAGCTCTCAATTTCTCCTAATAAGCGAGATATAGGGGGAAGCCACCCTGGGGCGCTCACCTCGAGAAGCCACATTGGCACGCCCCTTTTACGATTTGTCGAGCTACACAGTGGCGATATGAGCGATGATTTCCGATCGCTAGCCCCGTTAATCCCTTCATTCTGTGCCTCTCTATCCATTCAGGGTCGCTCGCATACATCGGTTGCATAAGACCAAAGTTACATGCCTCGGACAACTCGTCCACCATGCTTCCGCAGCTCAATTTTTGAGGGACCATAACTCCGTTTCTAGGGGGTCTTGTACGATTTCAGAGACGTCGTTGGAATCAGCGCGGGACCGTCCCTACGACAGGCACTAAAACAGAAAAACGATTTCGAGGTTGGACTGTGCCTTTAAAGGCAGTGTTCATGATGAAAATCGTTTCTCTGTTTTCCGCCCATCTTGAGAACGGTCCCATGCTGATTCCAAATATGTGTCTGGAATCGTACAAGACCCTCTGGGAACAGAGTTATGGTCCCTCAAAAATTGGGCTACGGAAGCATGGTGGACGAGTTGTCCGAGGCTTGTAACTTCCGTCTTTTGCAGCCGATTTATGCGAGCCAACCTGAGTAGAGAGAGAAGTTGAGAATGAAGGGAAGAACGGGGCTATTAATCGGAAACAGTCGCACATCACACGATTTCGAGCATTCATTTGTTCACGTAGGTGGGCGTGCGTTGCGCTTTTGGGGTTTGCCTTGCGCTCAAAGTGGCAACTTCGGGCTCTTTTGGGGCTCTTCCTGGCTCGTTTTGTGCGTTCTTTCCACGCTAACGTTACAGTGGGCCCCTCGACTACCCATTCTTAGTGGAAACTGAAACACATTTTTATCGTAAACACTGCCTTTAAGTCTCCTTACATTATCACAAAATAGAGAGTTATTACTAAGTATAGCTCTGAGCCCGTAAGTACCAAACTTTGGGAGTTTAGGCAAGTTAGCGAATATCTCAAATCCGTTTTCGGTTCCAAAGACTTCTATTTCTGTGTTCGACAAGACATAAAAATTAATCGAATTGTTGATTGCAATCTCACCTTGCCACTGCAGTTTTGATCGAATCTGTTTGTTCGTTGTTCGGTTCGCTTCGGTTCCACCTTCGTAATCGACACGCAAATCGTCATCGAAAATAGATTACTGCCATTCTTCCCTTCAACCAGTAAATTTGACTTCTATCCTCTACGATCGCAAACTTTGAGTGTCATCTAACTAGTTAAAAATTTCAAAGTTGGGTTTTGATACATGTTATACTGTGCTTATCTGGGTCAAATTCCGGTCCGTAATTGCGTCTCGACACGCTTTGCGGCCGCACGCGCTCGAGTCAGCCGAGTTTCCAGCGCCAAAGCCGACTCGATATGGCTTTTTTATACAATTTTCTTCACTTTTGTTTAGCTTCGAGTTTCTAAAACCCACCTAGAGTCAACAGATCGGCATCTGCGGCGCTGGAAACTCTTCCGGCTCGCAAGCGCGCGGCCGCGAAGCGTGTCGAGACGCAATTGCGGACCGGAATTTGACCCAGATAAGCACAGTACTGCTTTTATGAGAAGAAAGCCACAACAAGTATCACTTATCATAACTGGTTGCATGCATTTGAAAGTTACATTTTCAATAATTTTGTCGCTCCCATGGGAGCTTCTTGATCACTGCAAACTTACCAAATAATGGATTGTCTATAGTTAGTTAAAAGCATTGTTTACCATAAAATTATTAGGGCTATTCATGGTTTCTGCCTACGAATGATGATTAAATATTCCACTGGTCATTCCACTTTTTTGTATTTTTTTTCTCCAAGGATACCTAAGCTCTGGAGCACTTCTTAAAAGCTTCCCATTCTGATTGACGACCAGATGCGAGCGTCGTATATGGAGAAATATAGATAGATGACTGCTCATAACGTTATTCAGGCAAAAAAAAGACATGCGGAAGAACTGTGAAATGCAGAGCTCTTCAAGAATGCCCCAGACTTCACATACGACTTACCAATGTGTTTTTATCAACAGAAACTCTATTCCTCTACGCACTGACTTCTTTCGCAGATACCGATGCGATTGGATTCAGAGCTAGAAATAGATCCTATGAAATTCGATTTTATCTGAATGTCGCTGATTACGAAAAATGTTGTCCCCACGCAGCAAACGTGGACCAATTGCGATTTCACCGTGGGGACGATGTCGCGACGTTGCGCGCGCGACGTTTCCTTTTTCATTTTCATCAAAATGTGTTCGTGTGATCGACTCATTGAACTCGTGTAATCTGTTGTTATTCCGACATTGCAGCCCTGATTGCCCATCCGGAAGACGCAAAACAGGCCAAGCCAACACACGGGTGACGTGAGATGCTTCATCGTCGCGGCCAACGAGTTCTCAACATAATCATATCGATATGTCTGGTTCGTCTGTTATTTTTTCGTTTTTTTTTTTATTTGTCTTTTGTCTATAATTATTTTTTTGTTTCTCCCGGTTTCCATAAAAACTGGATAATCAATGGCTAAATACAGGTTCTTGCAAGAAAACTGTTCGCTCTATAAGTTTCGCCTGAAAGTAAGAATAGTTTATACTTAATTGATATGCATGAATACTTCTGAGGCTCTGTGCTCTACGCTGCTCAGTATGTCAGGATAGGATGCCAGCATGATCGATTTGCAAATCGGAATGGACGACGGTACAGGGGAAGGTGGGAGTTGGGGTGGCGTTATTCTCTCCAACGGCCAATCAGCAACGTCTTACTCGCCTTTCATGCTTTTGCGACAGCGTCAAATGCCGCAGATTTTCTATAGAAAAATGAGAAAAGCGACGCGGCATTTGCCGCCGGCGGCAAACGCCGCAAAGTGGAGCTTTCATGCATTCGCGGCATCGCGAATCGCTAGCCCCGTCGCTGATTTTCCCTGGCTCCGTCGCCGTTTTCGGTGGCCCCGTCGCGGTTTCTGCGGCAGCGACAAGAATGATCCGGACCATTTGTGTCGCTGCCGCTGGCCTCGCCGCAACCTATCGTCTCGGGACCGTCACCAAACTCGGCATTTTGCCAGAGAATTCAGCTGATTTCATCCTAGAATTTGGAATTCTGCTGCGCCATCGTCATTTTTCAAATACTAGTATTTCTGGAAATATTATTCAGTGATTTGCTCAAATCTATTCTGCTGAACAACAAGAAGATTTATTCGCTAAATGTTTTATGATCCTTCATTTCACCGTTCGATTCCTAACTATTTTGAACGCATTTGGCCCTGATGTGCTCTTCCCGTTTCGATGTTATTTTACGAGCATTTATTCAAATGATTGTTGCAATTTCGCCGTACTTGATCCGAATCCATATCACCGAGCTATGCTGAATTAGACAGTATACTCTCTGATATAGGCCCGGAAATGCAGGCTTTTCTAATGCTACCCATAATATCCAAATATTATCACTGAAAACTTCTTCTAAATATTGAAAATGTGTGAGTTATCACCGGATTTCGCCACAGTTGGGATGTTTGGCAAAATGCCCAGCCCACTGAAGGTCCCGGCACGATAAATAGCGGCAAACGCCGCCGCCGCCCTAGCGATTCGCGACAAATGCCGCAAAATGCTGATTTTGCCGTGGGTCCAAGTGCGGCATTTGCCGCTGTCGCAAAAGCATGAAAGGCGAGTTAGGCTCGGTCCATACGTGGCGAGAGCGTGCGATGACCCAAAATCGATGGCCGTGGTGGGCACACGTTTCGCTAGCCACTCATAGGCGCTCCTTCTCGCGCGTCCTCGCCCGCTCGCTCTCGCGCGCTTGCGCCAGCACCACGAAGCAAGCAGCAAGTTTCAAGCTTACTGCTCCATCACTAAAGCAGGTGGCATTTAACGTGTATCAAAATTACTGTCCTTGTTTTCCATATTCCCACCACGGAAGTCGAAAACCGTGGGAAGTCATCGGCAGTTGCGCCGACTCGTGCGATTGATCACCCGATCAACGGTTTTCAATCGAATTAACACGAGGTAGGGGGCGTTTGACTGTGTTTATTTGCGGGCACGGGCTGCTCAAGCGTTGAGGAGCGTAGAGAGGCGCACAGCATCGGGAACGCCCGCTCTCGCGACGTATGGACGCTGCCTTAGGGGTGAAGAGGTCTCCGCCGTTTGGTCGAAGGAGAGATGGACCCGCCCCGTATCCCGACCTCCTGTACCGTAGCCTCGTTTCGTAGCCTCGTTGTTGTTCGGCCATTTCCGAAAGTTTCTATGTTTTGCGGGCTTCGCTGTTGCTGTTCTCGCCACGGCTGCTCGGCTACTAGAAGAACGATGGGGCTCTGGCTGCAGAATTTGGAGACTCCCTCTTTGGTCGAAAGTGCTCTGCAGCATTTGAAAGGTCCAGGAAGTTGACTATCGGTCCCCTCTTGAGAACGAGTCGAAGTCATTATCCAGGATAGGCTTCGAAAAGCCAAGTGAAGCGCTGGATGAGATGGGGCCTCTTATCTGGATGCTTCCAAGAGCCTGTCGGCAACCTGCCGCCTCGGCAACGGACCGCAGCCGAAGCGACAGATTCTCTGCAGCATCAAAGTTTCTTCTTCTTTGCAGCCACATCGAGGGTTTTGTCATGGGCGGAGAATTTGGGCGACCAATATTGGATTCGTCCATAGATTTATTGTGGTCAGCGTGGTAGGTCTCTTCGGACAGTTAAAGGCAGTGTCCACGAATAATTTCGTCCTCGGATTTTGGCCGGAAATCGAATGTTCAGGGTCTCATTGGAGCGCTAGGGTCGAAAGAACGAACGAAAACTAGCCCGAAAAGGCTCCATACGGCTCCGAAGTACGCTCGCGCTAGCCCTTCCTCTCGCGGTCGAGTTTTTCGAGGAACAGTTTGTCCGCTTCTACATTAGCATTGGAGCGCGAGCGCGGCTGAGTTTCAGCATTGTGGCGCATTTGCACACGATGTCTACTTCAGGCCCATGCTCGCGCATTTGATCCTCCGTTGAAATGTGGCTTTCAAGAAGAAGAGCTAATTTTGGATGTTTCGCAGCGTTTTTCATGATTTTTCTTCACTGATGAGACAGTCAGACTCTATACCTTAGTTTTCTGGTGGAAACTCGAAAACGTTTCCTATCGTGGACACTGTCTTTAAATAAATATGCGGTGCTATGACCGATAGAACCGCAGTCCGGACAAACATCAGATTTGTTGCTCTCAATCTTGCTGACGTAAGACATGAGCATTGACGAGGGACCGCAGAGATGCGAGTGTCCATCTAGCCCTTCTTCCGAGTTGAGCCTCGGATGTGCAGACTGGGGGCGGTACTTCTCCTAGTATAGGATTCATCGCCGCCTTCTCAAGATGACACCGTACGAACTTGGTGTGCTCCTTGCGCAGAAGACGGAGTCGTTCCTTCTGTGAGTCGTGCCATCTTTGCTAGTTAACCTTGTTTGGAGCATCGGCGAATGGCTTTCTTTTGTCTCTCTCTCTCTCTCTCTGTCTCTCTCTCTCTCTAACGGGGTTCAGCACTCTCCAAGATGGGTGGTTTGGCTGTTCAATAATACTGATACGGAGTTGCTGGGCTTGGAGCTGACAGTGCTCCTTCACTGGTAACAGACGGGTCTCAGCATGCAGGTGCTCGACTGGGGAACTCCTTGCACATCCGGTGGCGATACGGAGAGCGGCGTTTTGTACTCGTTGCATCTTCGTTCAAGAGGATTCTGAGACGAGATGCTGCTATACCGGTGCGGCGTATTCCAGGGAGGGCTAAAGAATCGCCTTATACGTAAAGAGTATAGTTTTCTTGCTGCTTCCTGATGAGGTACCGCCCAGGGCCCTGAGTACATTGAGCTTGGCTTTGACGACAGCCTGCTTCTGCTTGGTATTTTTATGAAATTTGAGCGGGGCTCGAGTACAAGACCAAGCAGTTTTGGAAATCGCGCAGCAGGTAGACGGTCTCCATCCCACTCTACGTCCGGATGAGTGCTGTGCTCGGAAGGGTCCATGGTGAGAACGGATATTGCCGACTTAGATGCGGAGATCTTTAGCATCTTCTCCTCGAAAAAGCTCTTTAGCGTAATCAGGTACTCATTGATCTTGTTGGCGGCCACTTGTATGTTTGGATATCGACACGTGATAGTAATGCCATCTGCATACGCGACCTTCATATCCTGTGGCGGCTCAGGTATATCCTCAAGGTGCAGACTGAGGAGGGTTGGCGCTAGGACACCGCCAAGGTCAAGGCATTGCCCGGATTCTGCCGAGATCCCTCTGTCTCGACCAGGCGCAAGTGCAGCAATGCCGCGAATCTGCTGTGATATTTGCCACTGTATATAATTATTCGAACCATCAGGCCCTGCCAATACATTGCGTTATAGTTCGCCGCGTTATCGGTTGAGCCATCTCCGCTGCTGCACGAGGGCGCTCTCTTTGCAGATGCCTATGTTATCGCTGTGAATCCGTAGCGGGCTCCTTGGTAAATTCGCACCATTTTCACGTTGATATACCGGTGAGTTCGCGCCAGCCTTTTTTCGGCAGTTTTTCGGTGATGTTCCGGCGTTCTCCAAGCTCGCGGAAGTTTCGCATCAATTTCTCGGTAAAATCCTGGTTCGCGGAGAATTTCTCGTAGATTCCAGGCGATTTGAAGTGTTGCTGTTCTTTGAACCATGCGGGACGGACTAGAGCGTGTCTGAATACTATCGTGCCATTTCCTGAGTGCATAAATCTAGTATTTTCTTATTTGGAGTCTCAAGGGGTGTGGCTCTGAGAAAATCACAGAGAAATCCGCTGCTTAAAAGTTCTTCGAGCTCAGACACTCGGTGGTACGCGGACTTCTAGGTGTCGTGTACGACGAGCGCACCTTGGAGTGAGGCGTATGAGAGACGCAGACCGTTCGCTCCCCTACCGAGGTGCGAAGTCAATTTTCCCAGGCGCGGACCAACACACAGTGTGCATAAGTACATGTTGAATGATCAGTGCAAACCCGCGCTGTATACGAGACGCGAGGGGTTTAGGTGGAAGGCCAATTCGCGTTTGTAAGAGTTCAACCAGAGGTCTTGACATTGTTGAGGAATTCAATAAATAGACCTCTCCTACCCCATGGCCCAAAAAGGGAGATATGGAGGACGGGGGCTTGTTTGTAATTTACTAGTTTCGCGCTTCATCATTAGGCATGCTAAGGTGCGCTCGCAGCCAAAATTTGGGAGAAGTCCGCGTCCGAGGAGGCTCTCTAGACGGCTAGGGCACGTCCTCCAGGCCAGATGTGGCTGGGGGCACGACCGAGCTCCGCGTCGGGCGCGTCTGAATCAATCCGATTGTCTGAGAGGTGGGAGTTATGAGCTGTGAAACTCGCTCGAAATCTCGAAGGCAAACCTCGCTGTGGCCTGTGGCTTTGCCGTTGAAAACCCTTGTCTTGGTGCGACGTTGGTATAAATAGCACTGTCGCGCACAACACCTCGAGCTGGACCTCGATTTCAATCTTCTGTATGACTCTCCCCACTCCGAACCAAATGGTGTGATTTGCTTAGCATGATCCATTATTTAGCACATTTTCAGCACTAAGTGGGGAGATCACATCCATGTGATTTTTTTTTGTGGACGCTGTACTCAAGTTCTAAAACGTTTGGAAATAGCAGTTGTGTGGTAATTTTAAGAATGTGAACACTTCGGTACCGATGGATGTAGGAGTGCGGGGCGGAATTAGACCTTATAGCAAATTGGCAACGTCTTTAGGTCACATTCTTCAAAGGCAGCATACACGTTAGTAAGCGTGATTGAAATAACTAAGGAAATAGAATTGCTTGGCTCAGAACACAACGCCTACGCATTTTGAAGCGTCAAAAACCACCCACAATGTTGCTACTTGAGTAAGAAGTTGGCCTCGCCCCTGTATTTGCCGTCTCCCCCAGAACAGGGGTCCTGGGCCATTGTATGTGGGTGGTACAATAAGTACAATGAGTCAGTCACATACATCGGCGACGGTGGAAATGGCCCAGTACCCGTTTTGGAAGAGGACGCAAGTACAGGGGGCGGGGCCAACTACTAACACGTGTAGTGGCATTTTGGGTCGTTTTTGACGCTTCATAATGCGTAAGCGTTGGGTTCTGAGCCATACGATTTCCATAGTTATCTCAAATACCTTTACGAGCGTGTATGTTGCCTTTAAATCACCACACAACTTATATTTTTGAACCTTTTATCATCTTCTCAATTCCATAAATGGACTGGCCTTTAGCTATTGGCCAACAGAGGGAATAGTCACGCCCCGTACTGCTACCTTTTACTAGAACCCATTTTTCTTCCATTCACTGTGTATTGTATTGCTTTGCCCCATTTTCGTAAATATGTTATTTGCAGTTTGGGTTGTTTGTTGTGATCATGAAAGGTCCATCAACGGACAACATTTTGTCGGAAACACCTTCGTTTCCTGCACTTCCTGACGTGATAATCCGCTCAACGAAAGAATTGGAGGCAGATTCAGTTAATGATTCGATCTCGGACTATGGAACTGCCCAAGATCTCTCGGTTTGGCCATTTCATAGTGAGTACTGTCTACATACTCATATTTTCTACTATTTTTTTGATGCTATGCCACTAACATCTCATTGGGCAACCCTTGATTAGGCTGGAATGGTAATATGACGATTTCTGGCGAAGAAATCGTCAGATCTGTGGATTTCCTGAACGAGAACTTCGAGCTTTTAAATTTGGCAAAGTTCGGTCCTATTGAGAATGTGAAGATTGTCATTGTTGTACAGGTATGCGATAATTGTAATTTTTCAACTTGTTAGGCTTTACATTTTGATTGGCTACCTAAGTTTTCTTGTATTTTTTAGGGAAGGGGGAGGGCTGATAAGGTGGCCCGCTGGCTAATTCGCGCCGACTTTGTTTACGGCTTCGCGTGGGATCATTGTTGCCAAAGCGCGACAGAGGCTTTTTTTCATTAAGAGCTGAAATCCGATTTCCGATGGTTTCTGGCCCTCCGATTTCCGAACAAAAAGTCTGAAAGCGGAAAGTGGAAATATTCACGAAATCAGGCTTTTTTACACTCTTGCTTACAAAATCTCTGAGGAGATAAATTCGAATTCGAGGTCCGTCTTCAGTTTCGCCAGATTCGATTTTATTTACATGAAAATTATTGAGTAATGACGGAAAAACTATGCCTACCGAAAAAAAATTTTGGAAGGCATAGTTACCATTTCGAATGCTTTTCGGCGTTCCGATTTCCAAAGTTCAGAAAAAAATTGGCTACGATCCTCCCTCCGGTTGACCAAAGTTTTGGCAAAAAAAAAGAATTTTTCCCGATTCTCCCTTGACAAATAGACAGCTAATTTGTACTCAGCTCACCGAATAGTTCCTGAATAAGAATTTCGACTGAAATCTGATACTTTGCCCAAACTACCGTATACCTATCGTAACGTAGAATTTCATGACGGCCTCTGCAGACACAGCTGTTCTTGCGCTGCGATCTTACTATGAAAGGTTGACTATTACTATGTATTTACCTCATTCTAGCTTATCAAGTAGTGTGGAGAAATTAGTTTTTCTCCTAAAATTTAATGAGCCCCCTCACAAAGGTTAATTTTTCTTTAAAAAAAATTTCGATTTTTTACGAACTCCATTGCGCCGAGCCGCAACCCTGCTCAGCCCTGAGAGGTTATTTGTATTTTGTTTCAAAATAAAATGTATTGGAAGAATTGAAACTTCCAAAGTTTTTCTCTACTATTTCGTATTGCCCTTCAGTATTACCATTTTCCTAATACTCGAGTAGGGCCCATTTTAGAGAAGAACCCCACACGTCTTATTTACTACGCAAGCTATTATATTTTGAAAACCTCCTTTTTTAAGAACTTGTGAGTGCTTTCGAAGTTTTCAAGTATATTGTAGCTCTCATCTGCGTCTATTTTAAACGGTGTAGGTTCACAAATAGGCTAAGCGACCACGTTCGACTGAATCACTCTACTCTCGTGACTTTTACTCTGCAAAAATGTTGGCTTATAACGAGATCAAACCTGAAGCAGGTTTCGGCCCGTATACTGTAGCGCCCGTTAGCCTTTAGCGATAACCTCGAATGGGTAGCAATCCATTACTTGGGTGCTCTACCAGTGTAGCAGGTAATCAAACGACGCTCACTGTTTCATTCTTCAGAAAGAAATTCCAGGTTCATAACCGTCCAAATTACCTCTCTTACCTAATCGATTCCCTTCGCAATACGAGAGGTATCGAAGAAGCCCTTATTGTGTTCAGCCATGATATAAATGTCACACCAATCAACGATATGATACGGAATATCACTTTTGCTCGGGTGAGTGCGCAGTTCATCCTCACAGTTTTTCTGTTTTACCTTCTCCTGCCTTGTTTTTGAAAGTTTCGTATTTCTCAAAGGAAGGTATTCGCAGTGAGTCTTCTGGAGCCAAGTTGTAACACTGAAATTTTCTCCCAATGATAAGTTGTTCAGGGTGGCCGAGAAGTATGAGCGCACGCAAAACCTATTATCTTATTCTTAGACTTTTTTCCTCTTTTATACTTATTGACCACGTACAAGAAAAAGAAAATTATTAGAACTGGCCCAAATCGCCTCACTGAAATCCCTACGCACCACAGCAGAGGGCTGCTTTCTCCGTGCGGTGCAGTCAAAAAGTCTTCTGAAGCTCTCTAACTTTATTTATCGGTTTATTCTTGGCGAGCACAGCTATGGGCGTTCTTCAGAGCAAAAATTCTCATGCTGGAGGGTAGGGGGGTGCACCTCTCTCTGACATTCCACCATGGCATGCCTTACTCTGAGCCCTAGACTTCCGGCCATAGCCCGTTAACCGAGCTATGGAGGTGACGTTGGCCGTCAAGTAGGACAAGCACGCTACTACCGATCAAAATGGACGCCAGGCTACCGTAATCCTGCGCGTGAATTGATTAGCGCCGGATGCGTGGCTGCGGATTTTGTCACATATCTGACGGCGATCCCCCTATTTTCTGTCCAGCATAACGTTACGATTAGCCATCCAAATAGGAGTAGTGGATTTGTGATTTAGATGCATCCGTGAACGTATATACTCTCCGTATTCACACCATATCTTTTAAAGATTTCTGATTAAGTAGACTCTTGAAAGTCTCTAGTGACCTGTCGACTTCGATAATCAGCAGCAGCGGAGCGATGGGCCTCCGTGAAATATAACCAGTGATAAGTAGGTTCCGACGGAAAAGCCACCTCTCTGCAATGTGATAGTCGAAAGCAGGAGCTCACTCGAAATGAACCGAAGTCTAGCAGTTTCGTTTCGTCCCAAGTTCGGCCTGGTGACTATTTATTGGTGATATTTTACTAATCTACTTGTTATTTTTCGATATAGGATTTTTTTGAATCGCATTACTTGAATCCGCTCCCACTTTGGAACCATGCAAGTTTCTTTTTGCAAGCTTTGATATGCGCGGTTGCTGAGACATTCTGCATCTATGTTCTAATTTCGAAAGTTGAAGGTTATCGTCAAAAAAGTATCTCAGGTAAAGTGCCGTCCACACAATTCGACAGTTATCCCCTTACAGCTCTACAACAAGAATCAACCCGCCTGTTTATTCATAAATCCGCCAAAAGAACAGTTTTCAACATTTCTGGGGTAACACAACGTCTCCTGGCTGACATTTACCTGGGCGGAAAGACATACGCCAAAAAAGAGTGGCTGACGTAAGATATGTGACGAAGTCTGCATCCATGCAGCCGGCGCTATTTAATTTACGCTCAGGATTACGGTAGCCCTGCTTCCATTTTGATCGGTACGAGCGTGCTTGTTTAAGTAGAAGGTCAGCCAATTTTTGATTTGCATCGCACCCTTTGCTAGCTCTGTTTTTTTTGCTTTTTTTTTTCAAGTTTCCCTAGTCATAGCCATTGTGCCCTTTCGAATGTTTTCAAGGTGAGGTTCTTACATGTTCACCGATTCCGGTGGCCAATTTTGTGAGAGTGGGAGCGTTAGTAGCACATCTTTAGTACCACAAAAAAGTTTAGCTCTGACAAAGTGAATGTACAGAGATGGACCGGCTCCAATCAAGAACGGCTTCGTCTCTTGGGCGCGGAGCACACCCAGTTCGTGAAGGATCATCTCGCTAAAGCTGCTGTCAACCCTATTCTTGGTGATGTGGCACCTAGGGTATGTGATACCGAGTCCTAGCTTGGTAGGCGCCAGGGGTATCCTCGCTTCGTTACGCTGCGGACATTCTCCATTACTTATGTCTTACCTGCACAGGATCGACAATGGCCAGCCTGACGTGTGCCCGGGCTGTGGAAACCAAGGCCACGACACTTAGCACATATTTGATTGTCCGAAGAAGCCAACAATGCTCAATACAGTAGACTTATGGACGAATCCAGTGCTGGTCGCTCAGTTCCTCAACTTGTGGCGAAGCCCTATCAGTGGCTGCAAAGAATAAGAAAAGTTTAGGAGAAATCTATTTTTATTACAAAAGATACGAAATAGGCTCTGTACTTTCGGCCACACTGTACTTCAGAAGTTAAGGAAACGAAGAGAGTTTGAGCTAGTTCTTCGCTTCACCCATGGTTTTGTCGTGGGTGATACCCGTGGTCATTAATATATTGAGCAAAGCACATTGCGTATCCCTTGGCGAAATCGCAGTTTCGAGGTATGCGCAGAATCTAGGATTTATTTATCGCTCTAACCTCATTGTTTTGTAGAGCCTTTCTTACTTGTTTCTTGTAAAGTGTTATTTTAGGTGCTTCAAATCTACTATCCTTTCAATATGCAAATATTCCCGCATGTCTTCCCTGGGCAGGACCCAAAGGATTGTCCTGAAAAAATCAAAAAGAAAGAGTGAGTATAGCTCACTTAGCATCATATTTTTGGTGCTCATACTTTCGCACTTCTTTAAGAGCCATCGCTATGAATTGCAAGAATGCTGGATTCCCAGACAAGTATGGCAACTATAGGGTGGCGAAGCTCACGCAGGTTAAACATCATTGGTGGTGGAAGGTAAGACATTCGTGCGTCTTGAAGGCAGTGGTCGCGATAAAAAGTGCGTGTCTTCTTATCATCTCTAAACCCTTTTCTTGGCTTAGAGTAGTGGGATCTATAAGAAAAAATCGCGAAAAAAAACGCTGTTCCGGGCCAAATTCGAAGCCTGAGCTTTCTTGTCTTTTGATGGTGGACGAGCCCACTCCACATCATCGGCATCGATGATCTCTAATATCAAGAACATTAGCTGGCTTGAAATTGGATTTCATCAATGAACATAAACCATCGGACTGACCTGCTCAAATATTTATGTACTGATCTTGTCGAAAACATTGACTGAAGTGCTTGCTTTCATTGTTCAACTATTTTATTAGGTAAATTTGCACTCATTTCTCTCCTGAATGTTGATGATGTTTGACTGCTCGGCATGAGACTGCGATCTTTTTTGGCCGGCGCTGTGCACGCCCCCCCCCCCGAGGCGCGATTTCTGGGCAATTTGTATTTGATTACTTAAACTGTCAGACGTCGAAAATTTGTTCAGTATTCGGGCTCAAGCGTCGTCTAAAACCTGATCAATGCTACGATCCTTCCCTTGGGTGACCAAAAATATCGAGAATTTTCGCGATCCCTCTCCTTACCCTCTTTTTTTTTGGATAAACATTTTTGCGAAGCCCCCCACCCCGCTGCAAAATTTCGCAACCCCGCTTGGTCCTTCCAGTCAAGTCGAAGCGACCAGCTATGAATGAGTCTTATGGCGATTGAGTGGCAGAAATTATCGTATAAGAAGAACCTATAGGTAAAATAAAAACAGCAGTTTCCTTTTTTTCCCCTGTTGTTGTTGATTTCCTCGAAACCCTCATTGGATGAGATCATAGTTTGAAAAGTTCTGGAATTTCTGACAGCTCTGAAACAGTTGAGGGTCGAAGTTCAAATCTCAAAGAGCAAAACATAGAGGGTGCACCCAGATATAGACTATTTTGAAGCCAACTTTACTTTGGTCCTTCGCGTGCGTGTGCGAAGCGATGTGAAAGACAGCGAGAAATTGCGTGGATAGGGAGACGCAGCATACGCGCGCGATCGACGGCAATAAATTTCACTCCGATTTTAAAAACGTAGTCTACCCCTGATAGTGGTGTGTAATCTGAAGCGAATTCCCTGCTATGCAATTTTGTTCAGATGAACTACGTTTTCGATGGAGTTTTTGATCGATACGACCTTTCCGATGCATGGGTTCTCCTTCTTGAGGAGGACCATTACGTTGTTCCTGATGCTTTGTATGTTCTGAGTAATATAATAGATAATAGAAAAGCGTAAGTGTTACCATGCTGATTGATTTTTTGACAAGCGTCTTCATTGATTTTATGAGTTTCAAGATGATCTTTGGTAAATTGGTGTTGAGAAACGTCAATATTCATAGTTCTCCACTTGTTTCAGCTACTGCGAGAAATGTGAGATAATCTCACTCGGATCCTACCTCAAGTCATTTACCTCCTATGGAACGAATATTGCTAAACTTGGTGCACATCCCTGGTACAGCTCGAAACACAACATGGGAATGGCATTCCGACGTGCATCCTGGATGAAAGTGAAGAAATGTGCTAAAGTGAGTTATGCTTTTGATATTCAGGTATCTTATGCTATGGACATCCGGCAGAGTGATTTGCTAGGGTCTCCTGTTCTAGCACGTCCTCCAGCTTTCTCTCTCCCTCTGGTCCCTTTTAGTCAAATCTCTCTTGTCTTCCTAGCTCGGCGAAAAATCCCCCTTCCCGAAAAATCGCTTTGTCGTGGCATAGGTCTGCTTCAGTTTGGATACAACGCGTTCAAAAATTTTCACATTTTTATATCATTCACAAGGGAACTACTATTAGCCATACTAACCATTCCACACAAAATGTACGCTGCCGAGATGTCGTACGTTCACGCCGTGGCAGTGTGGAGGAAAGAAGATCACCTCTATGCAAACCGACGTCACTCCCTCCACGAAGAGGGTTTTTGTCATGGGAGAGATGCTGGCCGGCCGCGTCTCTCCTTCGGATTCTCCTGCAAAGGGCCGGCGTGGAAAGGAATCCTGGACCCGCTCAGAAGAAGAAGTACCCATGTGCCACATACGACAGAAATTTCACTTGGAATGGGACTAGCGTCCAATGCTTTGGATGCCAAAGGTGGGTGCACTTCTCTTGTTCGGGTCTCAGTTCTGTGAAGCATCATAACTCTTCTTTTCGCTGTGTTATATGCTCTTCACCTACCAATTATAATTGTAATTGTTTATTACAGGGTAACCCTGCGTATTGACATCGGAACAAGATAAACGAACCCGTAGTAATAAAATGTAACAACGATATACGAGACCGGGAACACGTAGTATGTAGAGTATCTGTCGGAAAAAGTTCCATGACTAACACGAGATCACTATGGAGTATCTATCGAAGAAAATAATATTATGACTAACACAAGATCAACTCTGATTCCTCTTCCTCATATCGCCCCCTTTCCATTGTACATATCAATCTCAATGGCCTTCGTGCCAAACTTTCTGAGCTCTCTCTCTTCGCGCGTACTTACCATCCAGACGTGATCATGGTTCAAGAAACCAAGCACTCTCCATTCCCTACCCGTCCTCATCCTAATATCCCGGGCTATACTGCCTTCCATGCTCCAAGGTCAGCTCTTGGCGGAGGAGTTTCAACCTTTGTCTTATCTTCTCTCCCCTCCCACCTCATACCCAACACCCCTTCTGGTGTTCATCATCGTTCTTATCTTAATTTAGGCCGAGCAGTTTGGAGCCTGTTCAGTGAAGTTGCGCTTCGCCTGTCGGCAAACTACCCGTGGAACGGCGACGTGCACCAAAAAGAGTGCCATTTATCTGACGCAATCCGCAGAGCCATGAAAGCGGCTATTCCTGTCGGCCGCGTCAAGACGCTTTATCCAAATGCCACTAGGCGAATCCTAGATAAGATCAGGACAAGAGATGCCAGGAAAGCGGTCAACAATCTGAACCCCGTCGTTGCTGAACTTGACGATGAGATCAAAAAGGACCTGGACAGGCACTAGAAAGAAGAGTGGGAAAAGTTCACCGGGCAGTTGGATTTCAAGACGGACAGTGCAGCTACTTTGAAGGTATTACGGAAGCTCTCGGGTAAGAGCTTGCCTGCTACCGTCTCCACAACTGAATTCGACAACGGTGTATTCAAGTCAGGCAAGGAAGCCGCTCATGCGCTCGGGAGAAGTTTTTTCATCACCAGTGCAAAGCGTGGTCCGCAGAATAGAGTGACTGTCTGAGAGCTGGGCCGCCTCCCGCTTATGAGCACGGCCGAAGCATTCACTACGACGCAAGTTGAGAAGGCTATAAAGGATATGCGAAACTCTAAAGCTGTTGGTCCCGACGGAATATGACCTGCTGTCTTGACGAAATTACCGACTGAAATCCTTCCGCTTCTCACTGACTTGATGAACACCTCGTTCAGTTCATGCACTATCCAGCAAATTGGAAAACAGCTAACGCCCTGCCGCTGCCGAAGCCTGGCAAGCCCCAAGCTTCCGTCAAGGGATATCGCCCCATTAGTTTGCTGACCTCATTTGCGAAAGTAGCCGAAAAGTTTATTGTGGAGGACCTTGCAGAGCACAGTGATAAACAGGTGTTTCAGCACGGATTCAGAAAGATGCATTTCACCACGACAGCTCTGCTGGACATTACTAGCTTTGCTATTGATGGGTTCAATGCCGAGAAGCCACAGAGAGTTGTGGCTGTAGCCTTAGATCTTACCAAGGCATTCGACACAGTAAACCATGGAGTCCTGTCAAGCAACTTACTGAAATCATCAATACCGCCATGGCAGAAACGCTGGATATCAGCATTCATCAAGGGAAGACAAGCTCGAGTTATGTTTCAGAATCACGTCTCGAACAGCATTCCTATCGCAGCTGGAGCTCCGCAGGGCGGCGTTTTATCGCCTGCCCTCTTCAGTTTGTACCTCGAAGACATGCCCGCTCCTCCCCAGGATACCAAGGTGGTCGCCTATGCCGATGATATGACAATAATGTGTCGGGATCGGGATATACATGTGGCCGCCTCCAAGATCAATGAATACCTGGTCACACTGAAAAGCTATTTTGATCGCAAAATGCTAAAGATCTCTCCATCCCAATCGTCGGTATCCGTACTCACAACGGATCCATCGAAGCACAGCGCTCACCCGCATGTCGAGTGGGACGGAGATCGATTACCTGCTGCTCGCTTTCCCAAACTGTTCGGTCTGGTGCTCGATGCATCGCTCAAGTTTCATAAGAACACCGAGCAGAAGCAGGCCGTCGTCAAAGCGAAGCATAATGTGCTCAGAGCCCTGGGCGGTACATCATGGGGCAGTAGCAAGGAAACTATTATCACGACATACAAGGCAATACTTCAGCCCGCTCTGAACTACGCTGCACCGGTGTGGCAGCACTTGGTCTCAGAAACCTCCTGGACCAAGATGCAGCGTAAACAGAATGCCGCACTTCGTGTAGCTACCGAATGTGCAAGAAGTTCCCCAGTCGAGCATTTGCATGCGGAGACACGATTATTACCAGTAAAAGAGCACTGCCAGCTCCAGGCCCAACAATTTTTCATCAATATCATAAAGCAACCCAACCACCTTTCATGGAGAGTGCTGAACCCCGTCAGGGAGAGACGCATCAGAAAGCCATTCGCCGACGCTCCAAGCAAAGTCAATCTGCAAAGATGGCACGATTCACAGCAAGAGCGACTCCGTCTGTTACGCGAGGAGCACACACAGCTCGTACAGTGTCATCTGGAAAAGACGGCGGTTAATCCCATCCTGGGAGTGGTGCCGCCCCGGGTCTGCACATCCGAGTCTAAACTCGGAAGGAGGGCCAGATGCACCCTGGCATCGCTGCGCTGTGGTCACTCTACTATGCTTATGGCATATGTTAGCAAGATTGACAGCAGCAAATCGGACGTTTGTCCAGACTGTGGATGCCACGGCCACGATACGGCACATTTGTTTGATTGTCCGGAGAGACCAACCACGCTGACCACAATGGACCTATGGACGAATCCATTATTGGTCGCCCGGTTCCTCAATCTATGACAGTACCCTCGACGTGGCTGCAAAGAAGAAGAAGACGTACTTTTCTTGAACCAATTTTGAACTTAAAGCCCGAATATGCCCTTTGCAGCTGCATAGAGTCACTCTGAAAAAAAAATTAAAGGCGTTTTTCAAAGCCTTACGGCAAGGTAAGGCCATCATGCATTTTTGAGGTGTTTTGAAAAATGTTTCCTTATTCCTCCTGGAACCTGCATTTAGGGGTGATCTATCGTGCTGAACACGAATCTGGGGTGCGCTTGTCGAAATTCCGAGGTTTGTGTAGGTTACGGTAGGTACCATGCCATTTAGGGTGCAAAACTTGCCGTAATATTTCGAAGATCGACAAATCAACATAGCATTCGTATCCAGCACTCAAATAGACCCCGCATAGAAATTTTGAGACAGATATGAGAAAATATCGTGTACCCACAGTTATCTACCGTAAGCTGTCAAAAATCGATAAACTGATCTCAGATTCGTGATCAGCTCAGGCAATAACTCCTGTGGGGAAGTTTTTAGTCAAATCTGAAACATTTTTGAACTCTTTCAGAACCCCCTAATTGACTATTTTTTCATTTATTTATTGAGTACGCTACGTAAGGCAAACGCAATAAACAACAAATTAAGATTATGCACAGAAACTATGAACCGGATTGAGGGGAATACAATATAGTACTGATCCTAACACTGCTTTAGAAGCACAACAGCCTCTTCCCTGCAATGCGTTTAAAACTCCGCAAGGTAGAAGGTATCGGTACAGCGGTAATATCAAGGTTAAGAGAGATGACGGTTGATTCGGCTCTACAAGTGAAAGAAAGGGCTTTCATATTGCCCTTCGCGGCTCCATATGAAATCTTAGTCTTGCTTCCCCTAGTCCTTGATTGACTTAGCCTAAGAATCTTGAGCTGTTGGTTTTCGCAATGCCAGCTCGTAACTTGAAAACCATGCAAACATCACCAACAATCCGTACAAGTCCAAAAGGCTTTCATCGTCTTCTTCTTCTTTGCAGCCACATCGAGGGTTTTGTCATAGGCGGAGAAACTGGGTGACCAGTAGTGGTTTCGTCCATAGATCCATCGTGGTCAGCGTGGTAGGTCTCACCGGACAGTTAAACAAATGTGCTGTATCATGGCCGATAGTACCGCAGTCCGGACAAACATCAGATTTGCTGCTGTCAATCTTGCTGACGTAGGACATGAGCATTGTAGAGTGACCGCAGCGCAGCGATGCGAGTGTGCATCTCGCCCTTCTTCCGAGTTGAGTCTCGGATTTGCAGACTGGGGGCGGTACTTCTCCTAGTATAGGATTCACCGCCGCCTTCTCAAGATGACACCGTACGAACTTGGTGTGCTCCTCGCGCAGAAGACGAAGTCGTTCTTGCTGTGAGTCGTGCCATTCCTGCAAGTTGACTTTGCTTTGAGCATGGGCGAATGGCTGTTTTTTAGCTCTCTCTCTCTCTAACGGGATTAAGCGCTCTCCATGACGGGCGGGTTGGTTTTTTTATAATGTTGATACGGAATTCTTGAGCTTGCTGCTGACAGTGCTCCTTCACTGGTAGTGAACGTGTTTCGGCGTGCAAGTGCTCGACTGGGGAACTCCTGGCACAACCGGTGGCGATACGAACAGCGGCATTTTGTACTCGTTGCATCTTCGTCCAAGAGGACTCTGAGACGAGATGTTGCCATACCGGTGCGGCGTATTCCAAGGTGGGCTGAAGAATCGCTTTATTCGTTGTTAGTATAGTTTCCTTGCCGCAACCCCATGATGTACCGCCCAGGGACCTGAGAACATTGAGCTAGCTTTAACGACTTCCTGCTTTTGTTCGGTATTCTTATGGAACTTGAGCGACGGACCAAGAACAAGACCGAGCAGTTTTGGAAACCGAGCTGCTAGTAGACGGTTTCCATCTCACTCTACATCCGGATGAGCGCTGTGCTCGGATGGGTCAGTTGTGAGGACAGATACCGTTAACTTGGATCCGGAGATCTTTAGCATCTTCTCGTCGAAAAAGTTCTTCAGCGTGATCAGGTACTCCTTGGTCTTGTTGGCGGCAACATCTATGTTCCGATCTCGACACATGATTGTTATGTCATCGGCGTACGCGACAACCCTGATATCCCATGGCGGTTCAGGCATATCCTCGAGTTACAGACTGAACAAGGCTGGCGATAGGACACCGCCCTGTGGGACTCCAGCTGCGATAGGAATGCTGTTCGAGACATGATTCTGAAACATAACTCGAGCTTGTCTTCCCTTGATGAATGCTGATATCCAGCGTTTCTGCCATGGCGGTATTGATGATTTCAGTAAGTTGCTTGACAGGACTCCATGGTTTACTGTGTCGAATGCCTTGGTGAGATCTAAGGCTACAGCCACAACTCTCTGTGGCTTCTCGGCATTGAACCCATCAATAGCAAAGCTAGTAATGTCCAGCAGAGCTGTCGTGGTGAAATGCATCTTTCTGAATCCGTGCTGAAACACCTGTTTATCATTGTGCTCTGCAAGGTCCTCCACAATAAAGTTTTCGGCTACTTTCGCAAATGAGGTCAGCAAACTAATGGGGCGATATCCCTTGACGGAAGCTTGGGGCTTGCCAGGCTTCGGCAGCGGCAGGGCGTTAGCTGTTTTCCAATTTTGTTGGATAGTGCATGAACTGAACGAGGTGTTCATTAAGTCAGTGAGAAGCGGAAGGATTTCAGTCGGTAATTTCGTCAAGACAGCAGGTCATATTCCGTCGGGACCAACAGCTTTAGAGTTTCGCATATCCTTTATAGCCTTCTCAACTTGCGTTGTAGTGAATGCTTCGGCCGTGCTCATAAGCGGGAGGCGGCCCAGCTCTCAGACAGTCACTCTATTCTGCGGACCACGCTTGGCACTGGAGATGAAAAAACTTTTACCGAGCGCATAAGCGGCTTCCTTGCCTGACTTGAATACACCGTTGTCGAATTCAGTTGTGGAGACGGTAGCAGGCAAGCTCTTACCCGAGAGCTTCCGTAATACCTTCCAAGTAGCTGCACTGTCCGTCTTGAAATCCAACTGCCTGGTGAACTTTTCCCACTCTTCTTTCTTGTGCCTGTCCAGGTCCTTTTTGATCCCATCGTCAAGTTCAGCAACGACGGGGTTCAGATGGTTGACCGCTCTCCTGGCATCTCTTGTCCTGATCTTATCTAGGATTCGCCTAGTGGCATTTGGATAAAACGTCTTGACGCGGCCGACAGTAATAGCCGCTTTCATGGCTCTGCGGATTGCGTCAGATAAATGGCACTCTTTTTGTTGCACGTCGCCATTCCACGGGTAATCGGCGACTAAGTGAAGTGCAACCTCACTAAACAAACGCCAGTCTGCTAGGACCTAAATCAAAATAAGAATGTTGACGAACACCAGAATAGGGAGCGAGAGAATTGGAGAGATCGATATGGATGAAGACAGGAACATGGTCGCTTGACAGAGTTGTTGAGGTGGACCATGAGCAAGAGTTAGAGAGGTTGGACGAGACTAGAGATATCTCTGGGCTGGAGGATCGGCCGTTGGTAGGGAGACGAGTAGGCTTATCATCGTTTAAGATGACCAGGTCGCACTCCTCTGCCCACTCTTCGACGTCATTTCCTCTAGCGTCAGAGCCAAGAGACGAGCGAAAATTGTGAGCGTTGAAATCGCCCGCGAAAACAATCGTAGATGAGAAGGAGCAGTCGTGAAGCTGCTTAAGAAGTGGAATGGGATTGTAGGATGAGGGGCATGAGGTAGTGGGTGGAATATATATGTTGAAGAGAGAAATAGGTGTTTTGAGAGGGCGATGGATTGGAAGGTACTCGAGAGTACCATCCGTGGGGATGTTGGGTATGAGGTGGGAGGGGAGAGAAGATAAAACAAATGTTGAAACTCCTCCGCCAAGAGCTGACCTTGGAGCATGGAAGGCAGTATAGCCCGGGATATTAAGATGAGGACGAGTAGGAGATGGAGAGAGCTTGGTTTCTTGAACCATGATCACGTCTGGATGGTAAGTACGCGCAAAGAGAGAGAGATGAGAAAGCTTGGCACGAAGGCCGTTGAGATTGATATGTAAAATGGAAAGGGGGCGATTGGAGTTTGAGGAATCAGAGTTAGAAGGTGAAGAGCATATAATGCAGCGAAAAGAAGAGTTATGATGCTTCACAGATCTGTGACCCGAACAAGAGAAGTGCACCCATCTTTGGCATCCAAAGCATTGGAAGCTGGTCCCATTCCAAGTGACATCTCTGTCGCATGTGGCACATGGGTACTTCTTCTTCTTCTGAGCGGGTCCAGGATTCCTTTCCACGCCGGCTCTTTGCAGTAGAATCCGAAGGAGAGACGCGGCCGGCCAGCATCTCTCCCATGACAAAAACCCAATTCGTGGAGGGGATGACGTCGGTTTGCACGATAGCCATCTTCTTTCCTCCACACTGCCACGGCACGAACATATGACATCTCGGCAGCAAAGGCTTTCAATCCGCCCTGTGCTACTTTCGAATAATGTTCTTCACCCAAACTCCGTACATGGGGGTTATTGTGGGCGCTGAACACGATTGTGAAGCCCGTCTCCAGATTTTCGAAAGATTTCTGCGTGTTTCAGGAAGTGCGTTAAGTGCGGAAATCAATAGGAAACGCTTATAACTTTTTTCAAAGTGATTCTAGGCAGCTGAGAAGGACATCTTCAGACTCTACGTCCAAAACTCGTTCTAGAAAAATATATTTCATTACATTGATTGGTATGGCTAATAGTAGTTCCCTTGTCAGTTCCAAATGAGTTTCCTGCGTAGCAGCTGCTACTGCGTAAGCTATGTTGTTCAAGGTGTTTTCACTAATTGAGCGTTTACCAATTTCAGCTGTTCTGCAACTACGACGATTACAATTGGGATTGGTCTTTGCTTCAGGTATTGATTCTAAAATGCTCAGGATATTTCTAAGAAGTTACCAGTGACATTAGTGCGAGGCTTTAAGTTCTGTGGTGCCACATACATTTTTTTCATTTGAGAGCAATCATTTCAGGTCGTGGTGCGATGTCTTCCTCAACGATTCCGTGTGATTTTCACTAAAAGTCCACGAGTTATTCACATTGGCGACTGTGGACTTCATACTCATATGTAATAACATACCAGCTACAAGTCATCTATTGTCTCTGTTGTTTCGAATCGTTGCGCGGATGAATGACACATTATTCAACACCAAAAAAAAACACTCATTTAGGTGTACTCTTGACACTTACAAGACTACGCGCAAGATGCTTGAGCAACACGAGAGTAAATTTTTCCCTACTAGACTCGACGTCACTGATGTAAGTTCTAGTTGCTTATCTGTCTTATTACTCAAATTGCAAGAATTCTCGCTCACTAGGTATTCGTGGAATAGGTCGTGACCTCTATTGAAACTGTACATAGAAAAAACGTAAGTAGTCGCAAATCTGTGAAAAATGTTTCGTGTCTCGGCCCATGGAAGTCATTTTTCCTAACCAGGAACTTCTTCTTCTTCTTTGCAGCCACAGAGAGGGGTTCTGTCATAGGTTCAGAAACTCGGCCACTAGCACTGGGTTCGTCCACAGATCCATTGTTCTTCTTCTTCTGCAGCCTCAAAGTGGTTTTTTGTCATAGGTTGAGGAACTGGGCGGCCTTCACAGGATTCGTCCAAAGGTCCATTGTTGTTAAGGAGGTAGGTCTCTTCGGGCACATGAACAAGTGCGCCGTGTCGTGTCCGGGAGCACCACAGTCCGGGCATGCGTCTGATCGGCTGCTGTCGATCTTGTTGACGTAAGACATGAGCAGAATAGAGTGACCACAGCGCAGCGATGCAAGAGCACATCTGGCTCGTCTGCCGAGTTGAGACTCGGACTCGCAAACCCGAGGCGGCACCGTTCCCAAGATAGGGTTCACAGCCGCCTTTGCTAGATATCCTCGAACAAATTGCGTGTGCTCCTCACGCAGAAGACGAAGCCTTTCCATGTTGGAGTCGGCCCATCTCTGTACATCAACTTTACGAGGAGCATCGGCGAACGGCGTCCTAATCGACCTCTCTCTTATGGGCTTCATGATTCTCTTTGACGGATGATTCGGCTGCCTCAGAACATTAATATACATCTGCTGTGCCTGGAGTTCACAATGCTCCTTGACCGGCAATATGCAGGCCTCCGCGTGAAGATGCTCCACCGGGGAGCTCCTTGCACAACCGGTAGCAATTCTAAGCGCAGCATTCTGTACACGCTGCAGCTTATTCCAGGAGCTGTCAGACACCAGGTGCTGCCACACTGGTGCCGCATATTCCAGAGCCGGCTGAAGTATTGCTCTGTAGGTTCTCAATATAGTCTCTCGGCTGCTTCCCCATGATGTTCCTCCGAGAGCTCTCAAGATATTAAGTCTAGCCTTGACGACTGTTTGTTTCTGTTCCGCGTTTTTGTGGAACTTCAGTGAGGATCAAGAATAAGGCCAAGCAGCTTGGGAATTTTGCTGCTGGCAACAGGTCACCATCCCATTTGACATCTGGATGGGCACTGTGTTCCTTGGTGTTCGTTGTGAACACTGAAACAGAGGATTTTGCGGCAGAGACTGTGAGCATCATTTTATCGAGGAAGAGCTTCAACTCGACGAGATAGGCGCTGATCTTGTTAGCGGCTATCTGCAGGTCACGATCCTGGCACATGATGGTGATGTCGTCGGCATACATAACAATCCTTACATCATTGGGAGGCTCGGGAATGTCCTCAAGATACAGGCTGAATAGGCAGGGACAACACTCCGCCTTGCGGAACACCGGCTGCTATTGGAATGCTATCGGATACATGATTCTGGAACAGAACCTTAGCACGGCGGCCTTTAGTGAACGCTGCAATCCATCGCTTCTGCCATGATGGTAGCGACGACTTGAGCAGTTTCTCGGACAGCAGTCCCAAGTTAACAGAGTCAAACGCTTTGCTCAGGTCGAGGGCGACGGCCACCGTTCTCAGGGGCTTTCTCATGTTGAACCCATCGACCGCAAAGCTCACGATCTCCAATAGAGCTGTAGTAGTGGAGTGAAGTTTCCTGAACCCATGCTGATGCTGCTGTCGCTCATGTTGGGCAGCCAGGCCCGTCACGATCAACTTTTCAGCTAATTTAGCGACGGGCGATAACAGGCTTATTGGTCGAAAGCCCATTGCCGTGCTTTGGGACTTGCCTGGCTTTGGCAACGGTATCACATTGGCTGTCTTCCAAGCTTGGGGTAGAGTGCAGGTCCGGAAAGAAGTGTTAATGATATCTGCAAGCATCGGTAGAAGTTCCGTGGGAAGCTTCTTCAGGATGGCTGGGGAGATACCGTCAGGTCCGATAGCCTTCGAATTCCGCATTTCTTTGATAGCCTTCTCTACTTGCGTGAGAGTAAAGGCCTCAGAAGCGTTCATGAGCGGCAACCGGCTCAGTTCTCTAACCGTGACTCTGTTCTGCACGCCTCGCTTGGCACGTGTGATGAAGAAGTTCTTGCCGAGCGCATAAGCAGCCGCTTTCCCTGATTTGAAGACGTTCTCCTCGAACTCAATAGCGGAGCTCATCGAGGACCGGACTTGCCGGAAATTTTCCTCAACACTTTCCACGTCGTAGTTCCGTCAGCCTTGAAATTCAGCTTTTCAGTGAACTTCTCCCAGCATTCCTTCTTGTTCTTATCCAGATCCTGCCTGATCTCGTTATCCAGCACAGCTATGTCCGGGTCTAGATGGTCTGCGGCTCTCTTCTCATCTCTGGTTCTTATCTTCTGCAGTATTTCCCTGCTGACGTTTGGAAAAAGGTCTTGACACGACCCTCAGGAATTGCTGCTTTCATGGCCTTGCGGATGGCACTTGTTAGATGGCGCTCTTTCTGATGAACATCACCATTCCATGGGTAGTCGACCGCATGGCGAAGTGCAACATCTCTGAACAGGGTCCAGTCTGCTAGGCCTAAATTAAGATAAGTACGATGACGAAAACCAGAGTAAGGGGCAAGAGAGTCAGAGAGATCAATATAGACAAAGACGGGAATGTGATCGCTGGAGAGAGTTGTGGATGTGGACCACGTGCAAGCATTAGAGAGATTGGATGACACAAGAGAGATGTCTGGGCTAGAAGGGCGGCCGTTGGCAGGAGACGAGTGGGCTGGTCATCATTGAGGATAACCAGGTCACACTCCTCAGCCCATTCTTCGACATCTTCCCTCTGGCGACAGAATCAAGAGCGGAACAGAACGTGTGAGCATTGAAGTCACCCGCAAAGACAGCTGAAGGGGAGAGTGAGCAGTCGTACAACTGCTTAAGGAGGGGAATAGGATTATAAGAGGGGGGACAAGATGATATAGGAGGAATATATATGTTAAATAGAGATAAAGGGTTTTGAGGGGGAGGTGGACAGGAATGTACTGAGAGTACCGTCCTTAGGAGTATTAGGGATAATATGAGAAGGTAAGGCAGATTGAACGAAAGTAGACACTCCGCCCCCAAGAGCTGTCCTTGGCATGTGATAGGCGGTGTAGCCCGGAATGTTAGGTTGGGGATAAGTGGTAGATGGAGAGAGCTTGGTTTCTTGAACCATGATAACATCCGGGTGATGAGAACGTGCGAATAGAGAGAGTTCAGATAACTTGTTGCGAAGGCCGTTGAGATTAATGTGAGCAATGGAGAGGGGGCGGTTGGTAATTGAGGAATCAGAGTTGTTGGGGCAGAGCATAGAACACAACGAAAGGATGAGTCATGATGCCTCACAGAACTGAGGCCCGAACAGGAGAAGTGCACCCACCTTTGGCATCCGAAGCACTGGACACTTGTTTTATGCCAGGTAACATCCTCGCCGCAGGTGGCACATGGATACTTCCGTGCTGGACCTGGATTCCTCTCGACGCCGGCCCTTTGTAATAAAATCCTCAGGAGAGCTGCGGCCGACCAGCACCTCTCCCATGACAAAAACCCTCTTCTCGGAGGGGTTGACGTCGGTTTGCACGGAGGCGATCTTCTTTCCTCCACACTGCCACGGCACGAACGTACGACATCTCGGCAGCAGATCCATTGTCGTCAATGTAGTCGGTCTTTTCGGGCAATTGAACAGGTGCGCAGTAGTATGCCCTTGACTACCGCAATCAGGACACTCGTCAGGTTTGCTGTTGTCAATCCTATGCAAGTATGACATAAGCATGGGGGAGTGTCCACAGCGTAACGATGCAAGGGTGCACCTGGCACGCCTGCCAAGTTCCATCTCTGTCTCGGAGACCTTTGGAGGTGCGACTCCCAGGATGGGGTTTATGGCAACTCTGCTCAAGTGTTCGTTCACGAATCGGGTATGCTCCGCGCGCAAGAGACGGAGGCGTTCTTGTTGTGCTTCAGTCCATCTCTGCACATCTACTTTCGACGGAGCATCAGCGAAAGGCTTTCTGATACATCTCTCTCTCACCGGGTTTAGTACTCTTCGCGAAGGATGATTCGGCTGCTTCACGATGTTAATGTACATTTGTTGCGCCTTGAGTTGGCAGTGGTCTCTAACTGGCAATATGCGAGCTTCGGCATGTAAGTGCTCTATTGGAGAGCTTTTGGAACAGCCTGTTGCAATTCGCAGAGCACAATTTTGGACGCGCTGCAGCTTGGACCAAGAGGTGTCCGACACGATGTGCTGCCAGACTGGCGCAGCATACTCAAAGGCGGGTTGCACAATAGCCTTATACGTGGTCAGGATCGTTTCTTTATTGCATCCCCAGGACGTTCCACCGAGAGCACGCAGGACGTTGAGTCTTGTTTTCACTGTGGCTTGCTTCTGCTCAGTGTTCTTATGAAACTTCAACGAAGGATCCAACACGAGTCCAAGCAGCTTGGGGAATCGGGTGGCCTGCAATTGAGTTTCGTCCCATTTAACCATAGGATGGGCACTGTGCTCTGCATTATCAGTGGAAAAGACGGTGACGGACGATTTGGAGGCAGAGACTGTGAGCATTTTGCGATCGAAGAAACATTTCAACTCGATCAAGTAGTCATTGATCTTACTGGTGGCTACCTTAATGTCGCGATCTGAGCTCAGAATAGTAATATCATCCGCGTATGCAACGACCTTGATGTCTTGAAGGGGAACGGGCAGATCTTCTAGATATAAACTGAAGAATGCAGGCGATAAAACTCCTCCTTGAGGGACACCAGCGGCGATGGGGATGGTATTGTAAACATGTCCCTGGAATAGCGCATTTGCCCGACGTCCTTTAGTGAAGGCAGTTATCCACCGCTTCTGCCATGGCTTGATGGTAGACTTCAACAGACTCTGATAGTAGGCCTAGATTGACAGTGTCAAATGCCTTTGTTAAGTCGAGGGCCACACCAACAGTACGTTGGGGTTTGATGGCATTGAAGCCGTCCAGCACATAGCTCACAATTTCCAACAAGGCCGTAGTAATGGAATGTAATTTACGGAAACCATGTTGGTGCTGCTGTTGGCTGTTGTGCTCGGCAAGCTCCTCCACAACCAGTTTTTCGGCAATTTTGGCGATGGGTGAGAGCAGACTGATCGGCCGGTACCCTTTAGCCGTGGATGGTGACTTTCCCGGCTTCGGCAGTGGAATAACACGAGCCACTTTCCAATTTTGGGGTAAAATGCATGTACGAAACGATGTATTTATGACGTCAGCAATAAAGGGCAGTAGTTCACTGGGCAGTCTCTTCAGGACTGCAGGGCTCAAACCGTCTGGCCCTAATGCCTTCGAGTTGCTCATCTCCTTTATCGCCTTCTCGACCTGTGCAGGCGTGACTGCATCATCTACATCCATGAGAGGCAACTTACAGAGTTCCCGTACAGTTATTCTGTTCTGTTTCTCTCTTTGGTTCTAGTGATGAAAAATGCTTCCCAAGAGCATTTGCGGCCTCCTTCCCTGATTTGAAGACTCCATCTTCAAACTCAAACGTGGAATTGTCGGCGGGGATGAACTTTCCGGAGATCCTTTTCAAGGCCTTGTACGTTGCTGCTGCATCATTTCTGAAGTTCATCTTCTCAGTGAACTTTTCCCAAGTTTCCTTCTTGTGCCTGTCAAGGTCGTTCCTGATCTCATCATCCAGCGCAGCGATGTCTGAGTCAAGATGATTTGCGGCTCTCTTTGCGTCCCTTGTCCTTATCTTCTGCAGTGTTTCCCTGGTGACATTGGGAAAGAAGGTCTTAACGCGGCCTTCAGGGATAGCAGCTTTCATAGCCTTCAAGATAGCATCAGATAGGTGGCGCTCCTTCTGGTGTACATCGCCATTCCACGGATAATCAGCCGCTTGGCGGAGCGCAACCTCCCTGAACAGGCTCCAGTCTGCAAGGCCTAAATTAAGATAAGAACGATGACGAACACCTGTATAGGGAGCAAGAGAGTTAGAGAGATCAATATCGACAAAGACAGGGATGTGATCGCTGGAAAGAGTTGTGGATGTCGACCAAGAGCAGGCATTAGAGAGATTGGAAGAGACGAGAGAGATTTCTGGGCTAGATGATCGGCCGTTGGCAGGGAGACGAGTGGGCTGGCCATCGTTTAAGATAACCAGATCGCACTCCTCCGCCCATTCTTCGACGTCGCCTCCTCTAGCATCAGAACCAAGCGACGAGCAGAACGTGTGCGCATTGAAGTCACCCGCAAAGACAATTGAGGGAGAAAGAGAGCAGTCATACAGCTGCTTGAGAAGGGGGGATAGGATTGTATGTTGAGGGACAAGAGGAAGAAGGAGGGATATATATATATATTAAAAGAGAAAGTGGTGTTTTAAGAGGTAGATGGATGGGGATGTACTCGAGAGTGCCATCCACTGGAGTGTTTGGAATAATGTGAGAGGGAAGAGAGGACAGAACAAAAGTAGAGACTCCGCCTCCTTGAGATGACCTGGGAGTATGATATGCAGTATAGCCCGGGATGTTTGGATGTCTAGAGGTAGCAGAGGGAGAGAACCAGGAACTCGAAAATGCTGGATAATTTTTCCTCTAACTCAGGCTTGTTTTACATATACCCCGATGTTCAAGAAAACCACGTTCTGCATGTTGTATTGGGTGGACCGGAAAGTAATGTTGTTTCTGCGAATGTCAATACTTGGTTGTCATTTGCCAGTTTATTGTTTCGGAGAGGCGAAATTCGATTCGCATTCACCTCTTCGCTTTCGCTGACCGCTCTGGCGGAAAGGGAGGTTATATTCGAATAACTCCTTCATTTTCTTTGCAGCCAAAGAGAGGGGTTCTGTCACAGGTTCAGAAACTCGGCCATTAGCGTAGGGTTCGTCCACAGATCCATTGTCGTTAATGTAGTCGGTCTCTTCGGGCAATTGAACAGGTGCGCCTGGACATTGCACGAACTATAAGTCCCTTTCCCTGGAGAAAACAGCTTTAAGGTCAGGGATTACGGTGTTCACAACATGATAATCATGGTCAGAATCTACAATATTTACACGGCAGTTCTGTAGAATAGGATGGCTAAAATACGGAGGATGTGCACACTTCTCTGACACGGTGGTTGGCGGAAATGGCTAGAATATCTTGAAGAAGACTTTTTTTTTTCGCAGTTTTTCATGTTCCTTTGGACGAATACCTGTAACATACGCTTCGATTCAGCGGAAAATCTCGAACTCGAAATTCTGCTCGCGCCCTGCCTTTAAGGTATACTAGCATACTCCTCACCCGCTCCGACGAAGAAGGAGGTGAGTAGTATGAGTTGCCTCTTATGTCAGGTGGAAAGGAGAAGTTGATCGTTAAGTTGTACGTAAAAGGTTTGAACTGCTGGAAGTTGAATGTGCCCGGATGTATAGGGTTGTAGAAGGCAGAATAACCCTAGGACACCCCGTGCTATTCTCAGAGCGCACATTGGAGGGTTTTAATTCTTGGTACTCCTTCGAAGCGTTGAAAGTTGGTTCGCGAAGTCTAAACAACTTTGGAAAACCTAGGAGAGTGTAAGAGTTTGATCATTAGTTGTTCACCACTCACAAGGATCAATTGGTGTACAGATCCGAGCGTTGTCAATCGAGGTGTATTTCAGGTGTCTCTGCGATCACCAAAGCCGTCGAAGGAAAATGGCGGATGGGGCGACATCCGTGACCATGCACTTTGTCAAGCAAATACATATCCACTGAACAAAACGTCGCATGACATTCCCGAGCTTCATGAGCTGATGCGTTCCGCTGTTCACATTGGCTCCAATAATCAACGTAAAGAAGGGTTGTGACGAATTCCTCCGTCATTGTCCCCATAATCAATCCTTCATTTGAATCGAGCATTCCTTGTTGAGTGGTGGACATTTTCGAAGCAAGTATTCAACTTTTTGTCCAATTGGATTATGCTTACCTAATCAAAAACCAGCTTCTGAAAATCCTCCTTTTTCAATGATATGTCGTTTAAAGATGCCAAAAACAAATGCAGGGGCACAAATTGTCCCGGAGTAGGTTTTTACCGTAGTATTTTCGTCATATTTCAGGTAACCTCGTGTTGTCACATTTGAATTTTCCCTTGAGATACAGAAAATATTGTTATGGAAATTTCCTCTTTCTATGCAATTTCAAAACGCTCCATACAAAGTGCAAAGAAATCGGATCTCTCCGCAGAGGGCAATCAAGGACATTAATATGCTGGGGATTTTCATATATTTTCTCAAGTTTTCCGTTCAAAAATTATCCAACATTCCCAAACTGGGAAACCAAATTCAACGTAGTGTGAAATGAGTTGAACAATTGCTTCCCGAGCAGAGGTGTGCATTTTCCGTTTACCGATTTTCCGGATTTACCGGTTTTTCGGTAAAATTTGATTTACCGATTCACCGAGTTTTCCTAGAAATTTACCGAAAAAAATTGGGTGTTTTTTTGCCTAATCGCCCTATTTCCTACTCGTATTTCACGGCTTGACTACTGTTAAGGAATGCATTTGGCGCGATATCCTTCTTCATCCATCTTTTTGTTACTCTTTTTTGATCCTTTGGCTTACTTTTTGAATGTTCAAACCATCTCTACACCTTTTGTGTGAAGTGCTTTTTCTTATCGAGATGCTACTCCAAGAAATACATTTTTAATTCAAAATTGTCGACAGATTTGCAAGACAGCAGAGTCCTGAAGCAGATATTTCAGAAACGGGAAGAATTCTTTCCGAAGTCCCCGACACAACACTGAATCCACTGCAGTTCTGGAACGACTCCATGGTGAAATCATCGTACCCGCATCTTTTCTCACTGACCAATAAGTACTTTCGCGCCTCCAGGAATAGTTGAGGCGGAAAGGATGTTTTCCTTAGCTGGCCTGACTTTGAGTGGCTACAAAAAGGCCTCAACGACAGAAAATTTTGAAATGCTTTTTTTTCCTCAAAATCAACGTCCCGCTGATCGGGTTCAGCCGTTGAGCTCAGTTAAATATGTAAAACTCTTTCATTATTAGCATTATTCTCATGCACTATTGACAATGATATATTGGTCATTTGTGCTATCGTTTGGGATAGGGACCAGAAAGCCGAAGTCAGACTTCTGGCCGAATTTTCCGTTTTTACCGTATTTACCGAAAAAAAAAATCGGTAAAAAATGTACCGAAAAGAATTTTCCGCACACCCCTGTTCGCGAGGAGGTTCTCCTTCCAGTAAGTAAAACCATGGGTGAGTCTTTCCTAAACCTTGATTTCAAAAGGTCACCCGTTGGAAACAGTAGATCGATCCCGTAAACTAATTTTTTTTCTGCCCTAACTTTGCTCCATGGGTTCTTTTGGATGTTGAACACGAATATTTGGCTCGTACATGGTTTCTCGGACGACGGTATCATAGGTTACGGTGGGTATAATATCATCTTGGGTTAACGGGAAGGGGGGTCGTAGCTCCGCACAAAATTGGCGCAACGGCCTGCTCAACCCTGGTTCCTATATTTATGTCCTCTACGAGTGCCGGTTTACAGCATCAGGGATCAGATTGGCTTCTATATTCCTATCGATTTGATGAGTAATACCGAACAGTCAGAGCGATTGATATGATTTGTATAGGAGCCCTTTGGTTCCCCGAAGTTATATACTGCTATTCTGTCCTCTACAAAGTAGCTTTGCTTTTTTGTTTATGTAAGTGATCACCATTCATTTACCAGTGTTTTCCTACGGGTTGTTGTACTATTATAGGTGGCCCATATATTATGTTTACGGCTTCTGATTTCTTGCCAACGATAAAATCTCCCGCTTTATTCACAATGACCCTAGCGACTAGGTACCTCTACCTTCAATTAAGCATTAATCCTCCAGTGGTATTATTCGGTTATGCATATTATTGCTCCACGTACCGGGTTATGGCTTTATTTTTTCGTTGTCTCTTTTTGCTCCGAACTATTTTGATTTTTGTATTCTGAACAAATATTAAAGTAATCATTGTATGTATTTATGCAGATCACGGGTGTTAATAAATAAATATTTAAGATGTGTATTTTCTGTTTTATGCTGTTCGGAAACCAATTTTCGCCTAGATTGATGTAGGTCAAAGGATTGGAAGGGGTTAAAGGTGGGGATCCGCCACCAGTTCTCAACAGTCATCTAGCACTTTTTGATAGAATGTTGATGCGGCCGTCAAACAACATGAAAAACAGTTACGGCACAAACTCCACACGCAGAAAAACCTCTAAAACGATTTTGACTCGAAATTCACGTTTACAATGTCTTCCAATAGACTTTTCTTTTTACAAATGAAGGTTGTTCATGGGCCCTTTCGGCATTTTCGTTCACTAGAGAGGCCAAGCTACACAACGTAAAAATAATATACGGTTTTCTGCGCGTACCAAGCCTTCAAGAATGAAAATGAGATATTTTGATTGAGGGGAGGTGACCTACAATACCGGCCATAACTTCTGTCCCAAAGCGCGTCGGCGACGCGAAATCGCGTCGAAAACGCCGCTTTCGTTCGTAGTGGACTTTTTGAGAACCTGAAAAGACCATTCCAATCATCTCGATGAGGAGATTCCATTTATGGCCCTAGTTTTACATCGGCGTTTCGCTGCCGCAGGTTTTTGAGGGACGTCTGCGATTGGTCAGATTTCGAAATTGACCAATAGCATACATCCCGCGGAAGCCGGCAGGGGCGAAACGCTGTTGTCTAAATAGGGCCTATATGTTTAGACTTGAGGAAAACTCCAAGTCCTCACCTAGTTATGGCCTATTTTTCCTAAAAGGAGTCAAAATCTTTGTGAGTGGTTACTTTTTGAATCTGAAAACACTAATCGCTTCCTCTCGTCGTCCTGATTCCAAAAATCTTTTCAAGTTTAGAATATGTTACTTCTTGACATAGTTATGGCATATTTCGCCCACCCAAAGAGTAGGAACGCTCTATCAACGGCGAAGCTTGAACGGAAGCATCACCAGCATATTTGTGTCGAAATTCTGGCTTCAAATCTGTCTCTGTACCTGGAAAAGTGCGAGATTTGACTCTTAATCTTTCTTAGTTTCATATGAACTTGGTTTTGGCGATGGTCTCCCTTCAATTTCTCAGTTCTCCGCGCTCTCCACGCTATGGCTGTCCTCTGACCCACTCCTCGCTGCCTGTACTGCCTCGCTCGAAGAGGGTCCCCCAAACTGAATGGAATTCGAAGAGCGGAGACGGAGTGGAGAGTCAGCGTTATGAAAGCCCTGTATCTGAAGGACCAAAGTCCCAAATGGGAGAGGAATAAACATCATGGGTGTTCTCTGAGATATTTATATAGCGAGACGGAACGTTGGTCGACTCAGAAAAGAAAGCAGTTATCTGAACAGCTGGTCCGTATTGAATCAGCATCAAGAGACAATCGGAACAGGAGTTAGCGTTATGGGTGGTTAAGAAAGATTAAGAGTCAAATCTCGCACTCTTCCAGGTACAGAGACAGCTTTGAAGCCAGAATTACGACACAAATATTCTGGTGATGCTCGCGTTCAAGTTTCGCCGTTGACAGAGCATTCCTACTCTTTGGGCTGGCGAAATATGCCATAACTATGTAAATAAGTTACATTTTTCCAAACTTGAAAAGATGATTTGAATCAGGACGACGAGAGGAAGCTATTAGTGTTTTCAGATTCGAAAAGTAACCACTTACAAAGATTTTGATTCCTTTTAGGGAAAATAGGCCACAACTAGGTGAAGACTTGAATTTCTCTCAAGTTTGCTCAGAACTTCGTTCCGGCCTTCCCGGTGCAAAAACAACTGCATTTCGGGCCACCCGGACACTTAAAATCGGGGTCAGATCCCGTTCCGGGCGACCCGCCAACCTTTACGGGCGACCCGCTAACCCCTCGATTGTTACCAGCCACCCGGATGATGGAAATTGCCTTCCCGGTGCAGCGAATTTGCGTGTGAATTTACGTTACGGACGACTAATCTACAATGTACACATATTCTCGCGACCCGATTCACCTTTTCGGGCGACCCGGACGAGCAGCGACGGGTAGCCCGGAACCAGGTTCTGAGTGAACGTAAAATCGGAATCTCTTCATCGAGAGGAATCGAATGGTTTTTTCAGGCTCTCAAAAAGTTCACTAAGAACGAAAACGGCGTTTTCGACGCGATTTCGCGTCCCCGATGCGCTTTGGGACAGAAGGTATGGCCGGTATTGTAGAAGGAGGACAAGGTGTTTAGGTTCGAATAGTTTTCGGTGGAATCGGCGGCCGGTTTTCCTTCTCTCAGTCTAGCGGAATTATTTGATACTCATGGACGGGTAACAGAGTTGTTTGTACCTAGATCCTATTGTCCATCAAGTGTTTCCCATCGGCACAATTATACGTGCGAGCCAATGCTAATGGGACTCAATGTGGCCTCTGGCACTTGTTATCAAAGGATGAGGTCAAGCCAAAGGACTAGGAGTATCATAGTCATCCGCGAAAGGCTATAATGAGAGCCTCGCAAAGCCAACAAGGTCACCAAGATTCCTCTACCCACCACTAACAGAGTGCTGCAGTAGTCATGATCCTCAAACAACAGTGTTTTCATCGTCCTTGTAAAAGAACAGGCCAAGAAGCTACAGCAATAGAGGTTATAGAAGTAGCCGACGAATTCCCAATATAATTGCTGATCTGGAAATCATTGATTTGCCAGAAACCTATTCTGCGAGAATATTGCAGGAGTTAAGGAAGAGGACTGATATTTCTTCGAAGTTCGAACATCGTTTGAAAATTTTTTTTTCTCGAAATTGTTTTCGTTTTATAAAGACAGGATTAGATGAAAGTCTCATCCAACGGGCTCCGCTGATTGTTGAGAACGAACGAGAAAATTTAGTGAAACAAAATGAAATTAGCTATTAGTTAGTTATTTGTTACTGTACGCAGGTCCTGGGTGTTTTCACGGAGTGTAACTGTAATCAGTGGCTGAAAATCGGAAAATAGAGCGGCCATCTCGATTTTGGAAAGATCGAGGACAAACCCATCGAAAAGTAGTCGGGATCAGGGGTGTGCGGAAATTTCTGTTTTCTGGCCGTTTTGGCCTTTCTGTTTTCTGAAAAACCTGCAAAAAACAGAAAAAAAACAACGAAATCCAGATCTGTGGAACAGCGCAGCTTATCTAGTCCTTTACGAGGTACTATTTGTGTTCAATGGTGCGATTGCTGTTAAAGGCATCGTTCGCGCTGAAAATCAATTTTCATTTTCCAGGCTCAATTTCATGATTGAGCCCGTTTGACCACACTGGTAAACTTTGGCGCGTCAAAAACGTTGGGCTATGAGGTTGGAAGGCGTCAAAGATTAAGATCCGCCACCAATTCACACCAGTCATCTAGCACTTTTTCCTAGAATGTTGGTGCGACCGTAAGACAACATGGAAATTAGTTACGGCACGAACTCCACATGCAGAAAAACTGCGAAAATGACAGTGGAGAGGACTCCAAAAGCAGAAAAGCTTTAAAAAGGATTTTGGCGTGATATTCAAATTCGTATTTACAATGTGTTCCGATTGACTTTTCTTTACAAATGAAGGTTTTTCATGGGCCCCTTCGACATTTTCGTTCACTAGAGAGGCCAAGCTACACAAAAACATGCGAAAATTATATACGGTTTTCTGCGCGTACGATGCCTTCAAAGACAGCATACACGCTCGCAAGCATAGTCGAGATAACAGCATAGATAGGTCCGCACGGCCCGTACTATGTCGTCAACGACGTTTGAAGCGCTGAAAACTGTCCAGGATGACAATATTTGACAATGTTTGAGCAATCTTGCCTTCCACGCCCGTATTTTCACACCCCTTCGAGTAACAGAATGAGAATCGATACTTGAGAAAACATGTGATAACTTAGAATGATAGCACTATAAAAAGGGAGTGCAGTAGAGAAAAAACTCGATTTACCTCAATATAACATGTTTGTGCACTGATTTCAAGAGGTCAGCCAAATCAGAGCGGCATTCTCGAAAGTGGACGAGAGTCAATAGGTATGCAGACATGTTATACTCAAGTAAACCAAGCTATTTCTCTCGTGCACTCCCATTTGATAGTGCTATCACTCTCAATTATCACACGTTTTCACAAGTATCGATTCTCATTCTGTTACTCGAAGGGGTGTGAAAATACGGGCGTGGAAGGCAAGATTGCTCAAACATTGTCAAATATTGTCATCCTGGACAGTTTTCAGCGCTTCAAACGTCGTTGAAGACATAGTACGGGCCGTGCGGACCTATCTATGCTGTTATCTCGACTATGCTTGCGAGCGTGTATGCTGCCTTTAAGGGCAGGGTTCGCGATAAAGAAGTTTATTGCAGTATCTTTTTGAGAAGGTAAGCCGGGTCTTCACAAAAGTGAAAATAAGTGGAAAGTCGAAGAAAAAACGCTCAAAAACAAGCTATTGCTGGGTCTCAGCCCGCCCCCAATTCACTAGATTTCTAAAATTGCTTGTTTTGTCGTCTTTTATTCTGCACTTAAAGTAGTTGCTGGACACCGAGAGACTACTAACTTTTTTTGCGGCAAAATAGAAGGCGGGAAATACGCTTTTATAAAAAACCTGTTAATTGGGGGTGTGCGTACACCCACCAATTAGCCGTTCTGACTTGTTTTTGTGCATTTTTATGCAAATTCTCCCTTATTTTCACTTTTGTGATGACCAGACCTGCATTCTTATAAAGAAAGTTCAACAATCGTTTTTATCGCGAGCACTGCTAACGTACTCGTAGGGTAGTACTTTCTCGCAATAGGGATATGATCCCAGGGCAGAGCACGAATTCAACCTCCCCATTGTCAGCAGCTGCTGCAGTTAGTTGTTCGCAGCAGCTGCTGCACACAGCGAGGGTCTGAACCCGATGTCTGTCCTAGGATGCAACCCTTATTGTGCTGACGTACTACCATACGGGTGAGTGCTCTGAGAGTTTTGGCTGAGCAATTGCCGATGAATAGCCACAAAATGCCTGATTTTCGCGTAATAGCCAAGAACAAGGTCGTGTTCGGAAAAAAGCTGGTTGCCGCGAAATAGGCGTCAAATAATGGTCGTCGAGAAACAGCCGCGAAAGAATGCTCTCAAAGGGGAATGTAAGACGCATTGTTGAGGCAGATTTGGATTTCAACACCGCCGTCGGTTCAACTACCCATATTTTCTCGGTTATCCCTCGATTATTTCGCGAACAACATGGTCGCAGCCACCTAGCTGCCAAGAAATAATCAAGAAATACTCGAGAAACAGCTTGACAGGATCAGTTGTTGAGCCTGGTGGGCTATTTTTCGGCCAAGGCTCTCAGCGTGTCTTTAAAGGCAGTGTTCACGATAAAAAATGTGTTTCATTTTCCAGTAGGAATGGGTAGTGGAGGGGCACACTGTAACATTGACGTCGAAAGAACGCATGAAAACGAGCCAGGAAAAGCTCCAAAAGAGCCCGAAGTTGCCGTTTCGAGCGCAAGGCAAACCCAAAAGCGCAACACACGCCCACCGACGTGCACAAATGAATGCTCGAGATCGTGAGATAAGCGATGATTTCCATACATTGACCCCGTTCTTCCCTTTATTCTCAACTTCTCTCTTTACTCAGGTCAGCTCGCATACATCGGCTGCAAAAGACGGAAGTTACAAGCCTCGAACAACTCGTCCACCATGTTTCCTTAGCTCAATTTTTGAGGGACCATAACTCCGTTCCCAGAAGGTCTTGTACGATTTCAGAGACATCATTGGAGTCAGCATGAGGCCGATTTCAAGATAGGGGAAAAAACAGAAGAACGATTTCTATCGTGAACACTGCCTTTAAAGGCACAGGACACCCAAAAAATTATTTTTCATATTTCATGCTTATCTTGGAGAGAGTCACACGTTGATCACAATGGTTTCTCTGAAATCGTCCAAGACCCCCTTTGAACAGAGCTATGGCTCTTCAAAGATGCCTAGATTTTGAGGGTGGAAAATTGGTGGACGAGTTGTCTCAGGCCTGTATTTCTCTTCATTCGCAGTCGTTGCGTGAGAAAAAGCCAGGATAAGGAGACAGTCCGGTAATGGACTGAAGAACGACGACTTGTTGGAATTCATCTATCCATCGAGCCGCTATCGAGTTCGAAAATCTGTTAGGGGGTCGGGCCTGTGGTGGTCGCTTATATCTCGCCTATTTGGAGGAAATGAGATCTGGCATTTGGCACGTGTTTTACAGGAGGGGTCTTCTACACAATTACATGAAAATCTCAAAATTCATATCTGAGGGTGTACTGTGCGTTTAATGATTTTGTATCCGTCATTGACGCGTCAGTGCTACTATCAATGCCTTATAGGTCATCCGTGCAGTTCCGTAGATATTGTATTACAAGTATGACAAAGGTATCTAGAACTACATTCTCTCTCCACTTGGAGAGAAGTTTTCTGATTTCTGTTTTCTGGCCGTTTTGGCCTTTCTGTTTTCTGATTTCTGTTTTCTGACAAACTCGATTTTCTGTTTTCTGAAATTTAAAAAAAAATTCCGTTCATCCCTAGTCGGGATGCCGGAAATCCGTTTATACCCGACTAGATCGCCCACAGTGGTATTTTCGAATTTCTTTTGCAATTTGAGGCGTCTTTTGAAAACGAAAATGAAATGAGTGCGGGATGAAACACTGGTAGAAATAAAACTTCTGCTTAGACTATATGAGCACATTTTCTCAACAACATTTGATTTGCATTTCAATCCAAGGAGCTTATGGTATTAATTAGAACCGAACGCCTGCATAACCCGAAATATTTCGAAAATTATCGCGAGTCACAAACCTGTATCGAGTCTGAAAATTTTGTTTTCAAGACATCCGTGTTGAAATCTTGAGAAACGTTGTGGTCCTTAAAAGGTGTAACAAACTAATCTCACCAAAGTCTATACTCGATTAATCCTATTTCTATTCCCTGTACAATTTCTAAATTTCAGTTCAAGGAATGCATACATAGTGTTTGATATCTCTCACTAAGTTAACTTCATTCGTTCGATAGTTCCTAAACTATCCGCATCAGAACTCGTCACGGAGTCCAACAGTAGTCCCTCCGCTGATATCAAAGAGCGAAACCCTTCAGATCGGTGTTTTTAAAGGCAGTGTTCACGATGAGAATCGTTTTTCTGCTTTTTCGCCTATCTTGAAGACGGTCCCATGCTGATTCGAATGATGTTTTTTGAATCGTACAAGACCTTCTAGGAACGGAGTTATAGTCCCTCAAAAATTGAGCTAAGGAAACATGGTGGACGAGTTGTCCGAGGCTTGTAACTTCCGTCTTTTGCAGCCGATGTATGCGAGCTGGCCTGAGTAAGGAGAGAACTTGAGAATGAAGGGAAGAACGGGGCTAATGACTGGAAATCATCGCTCATCTCACGATCTCGAGCTTTCATTTGATCAAGTCGGTGGGCGTGAAAAGTGCGTCTGGGGGCAACGAGCTGACGGGTGTCCAACTTCGGGCCCGTAGGGGACCGTTCCGAGCTCATTTTTCTTAGTTTTTTCAAAGTTAGGGTTGCACTAGGACCTGCATCTGCCGATCTCCACCAAATAAAACAGACATGGTTTTTATCGTGGACACTGCCTTTAAGGCGGTTGCCAGTGTTCACCATCTTCTGAATTCCTTTTTAGAGACCCTATTTTCAATAATGATGGTTTTTGATATTAAAGCCTCTCCCGCTCATTTGGGTTCAGCAAGCAGCGAAGCGGTCCGTCATGGCAAATTATGTCAGAGATAAGTGTATTTCGACATGATAAGCCCGATAAGCCTCACTTCGACCGCTCAAACTGAAAGAAAAAGGCAATGCGTATCTGAGCACTGCTGCTGATAATTGCTTATTTCCTGTAAAGAATGAATATCATTACTGTGGCCGGATTGAGGATCAACCGAAATGCATTTTCAGTTGCTTGGATAAACTCAAGAATTCTTGGTGGAAACACTCGGTTCTTCTAACTTATTAAGTATGCGAACCGGAAGTTTCAATCTGTCAATATATTTGAAGGCAGTGCTCGCGATAAAAACCGTATTCTAGTTTTCTACGTTTTTGAGTAGGCAAAGCCACGAAGTATAGGATAATAGAGAAAAAACTCCATAAAACAAGTTTATTTTTTGCCAACGGCACAAAGTTCTCACGGAAGTGTGGAAGTTTTTCTCTCCAGAGTTTTCCATGTTTGGGGCCCGATATAGTGATATCTTTATCACCGGTGGGGCTGCTTCCCTACCTTCTAGTCAGTTTATAGCTTCTGCGGCTTACCTTGGAGAAAGACGGTGTGTGAATGTAACCAGGAGTGAGCGGTAAACTTGTTTCGGTGAATTTTTTACCGAAACTTTTACCGAGAATTTTTTTTCGGTAAATTCTAAAAAACGGTAAATTCGGGACAGCTTCTGGATTTCGATTTCTCTTTATATTCCGAGCAACCGAACGATTTTCAAAGAACCTCCATGCAAAGACGAATGTAGTGTCATATACTTGACATGGTAAACCTCTTGATCACAGACTCCTAACATCGGAATGCCAACATACTGCAAGAACTGACATCCCAAGTTGTTCGATACTCAATGATCCTTAGGCCTTTGAAACGGGGGAATAGTCACTACGTCTTGAAGAGCAGACGTAGTGACTATTCCAATTGATTCGGTGTACAGAGCTCAATCTATTTGCTCAACTTCAGTAAGCTTGGTTCTAGTGCTTTCCTGAATCTATCGAAAATTGCTATTATCAAACCGATGGGGTGCTTTAATCCGATCAAAACTTAGTGGACACCCCATGTCCTCATTGTGTCGAAACAGTCAACTAGAAATGTTGGGTGCAAGAGACTTTAAAAGCCCCATTCAACCGATTGTTGAAATCAGAGCTGGACTTTGCAGTTGTCCAATTGTTTGAGTTCGAATTTCCATTCCCTCTGAGGTCAATCGACTTCCTGAGTTTGGAGCAGTCGGCATACAAACGGGACATAATGTATTTGGAAAACTCTGGGAGAGAATTGTACATTTGGGCGCCGAACACTTCAATCATTTTTGGCCATCGTTGAGGCTATGTTACTACTTTCAGTTGAAAGTTGCTTTTTCTTTCTGGAATGAATCCATGCGCCCCATGAATCAAAAGACGGCATAAAGTGAATTGACGATGTCCTCGGCGAGAGATATCAAAGAACAGGAAAATCTTGAGAGAATAAAATGGAAAATACCGCTGAGTTCCTATAAAGATTGTCTTTCTTTCTGAAGATTTCCAATCTCGACACATTCGAGCAGATTTACGTATTAGGTCTAGAAGTTAATTTCCGCGTTTTTGTTGTTATTGATATTTTGTAAAAAATAAAATTATTTTTATATAACGAATTTTATGTTATAATGCTCACTGTATTATCAGCTTTCTATTGATATATAACTTGCTTCACGTACCTTATAAAAAAAGTATTATTTTAGTTTCAGAATATGTCAACTTTTGTGCCGGAAAAACGCCATTTGCGGGAAGCTCTCCTTTTCCTTTTTCATCTCAAGAAGAAAGCCACTGACGCGCACCAAATGCTTGCCCAAGCTTACGGGGATGCTGCTCCATCCATAAGAACCTGCCAAGAATGGTTTCAGCGTTTCAAATCGGGTGATTTTGACGTTAAGGACAAAGATCGACCAGGACAGCCAAAAAGTTCGAAGACGAAGAACTTCAGGCTTTGTTGGATCAAGATTCGGCTCAAACGCAAGAACAGCTCGCGGCATCTCTCGGCGTCACCCAAAAAGCAATTTCTATTCGATTGAAGGCAATGGGGAAGATTCAAAAGGAAGGAAAATGGATCCCCTATGAGCTCTCAGAACGCAACAAAGAGCAGAGAAAAACAACTTCACAAATCTTGTTGGACCGATTCCAAAGAAAGTCTTTTTACACCGCATCATAACTGGCGATGAAAAGTGGGTGTACTACGACAACCCGAAGCGAAAGAAAATCGTGGGTTAGTCCTGGTGAAACAACAACTTCGACCGCAAAACCAAACATCCACGGGAAGAAGGTCTTACTGTGCATATGGTGGGATCAACGCGGTATACTGTACTATGAACTTCTTCAACCTGGCGAAACAGTTACTGCGAATCGCTATCAACATCAACTAGCGCAATTGCGGCATGAAATCGAAGCAAAGAGACCAGAATGGGCGAGTCGACACGAAAAAGTCATATTGCTTCATGATAACGCTCGACCTCATGTTGCTCGAACGGTAAAGGATACGCTAAAAGAGTTCAAATGGGAAGTCTTACCGCACCCGCCGTACTCTCCAGACATCGCCCCGTCGGATTATCACCTTTTCCGGTCAATGGCGCATGGTCTGGCGGAGCAGCGCTTTCAAGATCGTCAAGATGTCAAAAATGGCTCGATGAATGGGTGGAGGCCAAACCAGAAAAATTTTATTATGATGGAATCCATAAGTTACCCAAACTCTGGGAAATGGTTGTTATTAATGACGGAAATTATTTTGAATAAAAATTTTGTTTAAGTATGTCCAGTTTTCAATAGTGTAAAAAGCGTAAAAAAACGCGGAAATTAACTTCTAGACCTAATATTTAGAGAACGTTCAAGATCACCATCCATACATTCGAAAGCGTGCAAGCCTGGCTCTGAACGCTCCCTTTTTATTTTTTTCAGTTCTTTAAATGAAAACAAAAACAGGTGAAAATGTTTCACGTGCGTCGATAACATCAGAAAATCGATTAAGAGCCCAGCTCCTTTAATTCTTCAACCGGTTAGTTGAATTTGGGTCATTTTCTCGACAAGTTAACTTTTTGTCGGCTTACATAGGATCTGAAGGAGGCCCCTTTGAAAAATATACAAAACTACTATCTTGAAAACTTTAGTAAAAAAACGTTTCACGTGTTCGCGGGCTCGCTTCTTTCAGAAGTATAAATGAAAGCTCTCGCTTCACCCCAATATCCCATTTCGTTTGTTCAATTTCGATACCGCCACAATGTGGATCGAACCCGTGGTTTATTGCGGATTGGCATGAACTTTTCGTTGTTGTTGAGCGCGTCGGCAACGACGTATAATAAATAAATAAAACCATAACTTCTAGAGAATCCAGAAACTTTCCTCATCTTTGGGTAGCAAACATTTCAGTTAATCTATACATTCAAGTGAATACAAACATGAAATCAAATTTAACGCCTATTTTTCACTTTCTCAACTATATTTTTTGTCATAAAACAGACCTATTTTTAAATTATCTACAAGAAAAAGTGAACTGATGCATTTCTCCTTATAAACAAGCATATGTTCTCTTCCGCTTTATTTCCACCCTTCCTTTCTTTTGTTCAGCAAGGATAACAATTAGAAATCTGAGGATTCGGCTTGGCACAATCCGCTAATAAATGCTACGGAATGTAAAATTATGACTAACATGCTAATAGAAAAAATTAAGCATCCATGAACTTTCCGGACAACAAGGTATGTTCCAGTCCAGCAATTTCCTTAACCTCGCTTCATTTGAGTATGAGTATGAAACGTTTTTATTCTTTTATATGATTGAAAGGCAAGTTAGGCTTCAAACTTCACTTATTTTTTCAATGCGAGTCTCACCATCAGCAGAATCCAAAAAAACAGCACCATATTTCGAGCACATACCCCCGTTCTCCCTCATTTGGAGTCAGTCGGTGTAAATCATATCGGTCTTATCATGTCGGAATCTTCTTATCACCCTTATGACTGGTCATGACCGCTCAGCTCCTTGCTCCGCTCGGACCCATACGAGCGAGATAGGCTTTAAATGAGTTCAGAGGACCGGGTCTAGGTCGTTCAATATTTCAATATGTTAGTAAAACTCGCACTCTTCTGCTGACAATCTGATAAAGATCCCTTGAAAAATGTCTAAAAAATCAGTATTCTAGAAAGCCTTGGCATTTTTTTGGCTTGCGTTTTAAGAAACACAGAATAGTGGTCTCATATTACAAATACTCCACTTCACTAAATCAAAACTGCATTTTTTTCAAGGGTGAAATGACTGCCTACACTTATTTAAAAATGACATAAAATCATAATCTTCCGAAAATCCCGACACATTTGCATGAAAACGTACCAGACTAGAAAATGAATTTTACTTGTGGTTTTGACGTCACCAGTAATAACTTGCTTTTGTTAATAGAACGAACCAAATTTTTTAATCAGTTTAGAAGAAGAATAAAGTCCATTCCTGATTCTCTCAGAATTATCAACTGTAAAATCGATCTTTTACACAAATTCTCAAACCATCGTTTCCGTTGTTTAGCAGGAATCACAAATGAAAGTTAATAGATTTGATCACGAGTATACTGTTGGCACATTACTCTAATATTAAAATTACTATCGAACTACGACAAATCAGTTGCAGAAAACAAAGATTCATCAACGCATTGAAACGATTTGTGCACTTTTTTTGGACCACACACAACCACTAAATCGATGTTTATCAGATCAAAGACAGTGATCATATTGTAGTCAATTCCTGTGCGAAACCATCAATGAGTGATTTGCAACCAATCTGTGGCGATATTTTCCCGTGAGGATAATTGCTGGGTATGGATTGGTACCCGAGAATCGCCTCTCTGATACCCACCGGTCATTTTTCGCACCTCATCAACTCATCGATGAGATGCAGTTGAGGCGCGGGAACTGTGACTCCGCCCCCTCGAGATCGACATAAAACCGGTGCAGAGGCATGGTCAGCGATATTCTGGTCTGCGTTGGTCGTCCTGTCTATTCCTGTCTACTGCTGCTGCTGCTGCTCCATCTGGTCGTGCTCGTCTATGGCAGACGTCTGTTCACTGACACCGGGTTACAGGCTAGTCCTGGCTGTGGCTCATGACTAGACTGTTACTCGGCGTGGGTGGCAGTACTGAGCCATCCTTACCTCCATCAGATGGCCCTGCAGGCGTGCTCGTTGTGCAGTGTGTGTCGTGATCATTGCACATGATGTACGACCTGCAGGGTAAACCTCACCACCCCTCCCCCATGCCTGACCCGGTCTTCCTGCAACCCGATGTAGCTGTTATACTGCCCTGTGTGAGTATCACAGTGTCATTGGGTCGCGGGTGGATTAGGAACCAACCGAATTTTCCTCTCCCTTCTGTCCGCGGCTTGGGTTACCCGTAGCATCTGTATGTCTCTACTTGAAGACATTCAGGTGACTGCGGGTGACCGATGCGTGGCGATTTGGGCCCCGATATTGACCGACATTTCAAATTTCTTTTCCAAGTGTGCACGTGTTTAACATGTTTCAGCCTGCGAAGGCAGCATGCTCATTGTCTCGTTTCCACTAGTTGAAACACGACCACACATGTGGTACCCTGTCAAAGGTTATATTGGTTGTGGGGCATTGATTTACGGGATGGCTTTTTGGAAGGCAATCTATAAAGAAGAAAACATCTATTGGTCCCTTCTGTAACATGCCGTTTGTTGATGATGTTTTCATTGGAACCCGTTCTGTCTGATTTTGAGCGGTAAACGATGGAAACGGCGTATTGATTGGGAGATTTTTAATTTTTTTTCTCATATTGAAGTCTTGCCCTTCCAAGGCTTGCGAGAGACAGGTGACTTTAGCTCGTTCTTTTTTCTAAAGCTTGGTGAGGGTAAACTCTCCTAAGTTCTTTAATAATGGTTAAGGATGACGACTTTCACGCCCTATATTTGAAGGGAACGTTAAAGATTTCCGGTTCTCTACGAAAAATAATGCGTTGCCCACTATTTATTGCCCTGATATTGAAAAGAAGTCGAAACAAGCAGCAAAACTATGCATACATGCTCATAGGACTTCGTTTTCTCCAATTTCTTCGTGGTGTCATCTCTAATGAGACCAAGAAATTGTTCTAGCCATTCTAACATTTGAAAATTGTCTGGAACGCTACCTGTAAGGAAGGGTAATGAAAATATAACGAAAATGCGGAACTTTTGGAGCAACTTTAAGAAACGTCGATTTTTTGGTCCGATTGTGTATGAAAAAGTCTTTCTTTCAGTTTTTGGAGTACGCGAATTTTCCAGGAAAACTCCCAAGCTACCAAAGAACGGCGGATTTTCGAAAGAGTTGTCATACGTTGAAAACCTTTAGGGATTGACTGCGATTCACCCTGCTCGCACTAGAATGCTGAGGCTGAGAGACTGTTGAGGTGGCAGAACTGTGTGCATCTTGTATTACAAGCAGTGCTATATGATACACTTATGAAATTGACGCTTCAAAATTTTGTGCAGCTTTTGAAAAAAAGCTCCAGGTGGTGGAATAATGAGCGAGGAACCAATGACTTGAAGGAATAGTACACCAAAATGTATTTTTACGATTTCGCTCATCTTACAATTATAGAGGAGCTAGAGGTTCTCCCAAAGGTGTCTCTTATAGTAGGATATCTGAGACACTGAGCGACGAATATGATACGAATAAAAAATTCAGAATTTGTATGACGGAAACTTAACGACGGAACTTGTATGATGAAGGGTGTGTAGAGTGGCTTCGAGTAAGAGGAGTGGCAGATGGTTTTCTTCTGTATGTCGCTTATTCAGAGGAATTGGGTATGGTAGGTGTTATATTGGAGGGGTCAACCCCAACAATATGAGTTAAGAACTTACATTTCATGTCTGTAGTCTGCGGTGTCTGCATAAAGGCAAGTTGCCCTCGGAATCTCAGCAATCCTGCATCATGCTGAACACCTCTTCTGATGCAGGAAACCGCTATATCACAAACAGGTCGACTCTTGCATTCAATATTGTTGGAAAACGAAATGCAAAATAAGTCCGTGTTTTCGTTTTTTCGAGCAAGTCTATGCTTAGTAAGCGCTTTATCCATCAAATGAAATATTAGAATTGTATACGATAAAGGGGTGGGAAAGGACGTAAAAAGAGCGTGGGCGTACTTTTGGTCATGGACTGGAGACGTGGGGCTATAAATATAAAATTTATATTTAAAATCTGACTTGTCAGCTCTGAAACATTCCCAGACTTTTCCATTGAGGGGTCGGAACCAGGGGTGTGCCGAATCATTTAGTAAACCGAAAGCAGAAAATTCAGTTTTGCAGAAAACAAAAAATCAATAAAAAGTGTTGAGAGATAAAAAGCGCTACTTGAGGCTTTCCACGAGTTTGAAGATTTTAGAAATTTCAGCGTGACAAATTCTATTTTCTCACATTTTTTTCGGATTCCCATAATTGTCTAAGCATGTAGTATAGACGCCCAGGAAACGCGGGTTATAGGGGTCAAAAGATAACAAGTATTTATCTAACCTTCCTTTTGGGAAAACTGCTACTAGCTGCACTCAGTTGACCTAAAAAAACAGTAACGTCTATCTGGTTTTTGTGCAGTTTGCTTCGCATGTCCAGTGCTCTTCTCTGCACTAGAAACTCGCTTAGTTGTGTTTCCAAGTTGTTGCAAATACGTAGCTGTGCTAATGGGACGATCGAGACGATGGAAGAAGCAGCAGCTGTTGATATTACCCATGCAATGTCAGAATTGACACCCTAATGTCACTCACATGGAATGCGCGTGCGTGAGTTGCAGAATGGCAGTGAATATAACTTCGGGGATCTGACCTGAAAAGAGGAGAAAGGACCAAGATTCAGATGAGAGCTGTAAGAAAGAAGATAGTTATGTGTCAGCTCAGGAAATGGGTTTGTAGAGTTCTTGCTTCAGTCAATGTTTTGAAATTTGTCTTAATTTGAATTGTGATTGAACCATCAGAAAAATCATTATCTGCTTCACAGGGCTATACTATTCGCTTTTTCGAATGAATCAAAATTTTTTTCAGGCTGCGCATTGGTATACCTGCAAGACACAAATATTCGGAAACTCAGCGGGTCTGACAGCAGATTTCTGTCGGGTCGAACCCCTTTCCGTTTTCGCCCCTCCCTTCTTCCAACTGAGCCTACGTGGGGGAGAAGTAAAATTTATTCTTCCCCCATATCTTCTCACTTGGGACTACGTGGAGGAACAATGCTAAAGGGTCCGACCCGACAGAAATCAGTGCCTTTAAATAAACCCTTATCGGAGCGAATCTCTGGTCCGCTTTTGTAACGAGCAACCCATCTGTGGCGATATTTTCCCGTGAGGATAATTGCTGGGTATGGATTAGTGCCCGAGAATCGCCTCTCTGATACCTCTAAGTTACATCTAAGTTACAAAAGAGGATGCCTCACGCCACACCTTCACTCAAAAGGGATCTGTGTCTTGTGGCACTGGGATGGTTTGGGGCATCGTGGAAAGCTTGAGAACAACATTACAGTCGATATAAACTTCTATCTAGCCCAACTGCACCGTGTTAATAAGGTCGTCTGGTAGAAAACAAGCTCGCGGACAAAGCCAAACCACACTGCTTTGCGACAAAGCCAGACCTCAACTTGCGAAACGAATAAAAGCCGCTAAACGGGTGGAAGTTCTCGAACATCCGCTGCCTTTTCCTAACCTCTGGCCAACTCATTACACATTCTTCGTAGAAGACAAGAAAAATCCTCGCCCCCTAAAATCCCCACTAAACACGGAATCTCACATTTGTTCTTCTTTGTGAAACAAGTAGCAGATTCAGTTGTCCGATTTTTCAGAACTCAAGAGCAATTTCCTCGAAGAATCCACCATCGTCTCACACTGAAGCCGCCGTGAGTAAAAAGCATCATACATGCTCGAAAAGGTTGTTGAAGTATATACAAACCAAAAGGACGCCCTACTCTGAGAAAATCTTCCGTGGGCTAGTACCGTGGTGCACACGTGAACCGCGATGGTACCGTGATCGTTTCCCTATGGTCCCGCGCTCTCATGCTGTGAAGATTTGTAAAGCAGCGCGAAATACGGCACGGGCAAATACCTTATGGCTTCGTGTTGCTCTGATAGGCAACATTCGCTCGGGTGAAACACCGATAGGGAAGGGTTTATATGATCGCGGTATGATCAGGGATGGAGGCTGGCAGAATCTCGCGATCGTCCCGCGACAGCTCCGAACTTGCCTCATCGCGGCTCCGTTATGTGAAACCCCGAAAACATCAATGTACTGACGCGGTGGGCTCTCAGGCTGAAACTAATAGATTCTCGCGATCGTTCCGTGATAGTCCCTGGTTCGTTTCCTCGCGGTTCCGCGATGGAGCTTCGCAGGAGCACCTATGAACGAACGCGGTACGCTCTCGGTTTGAGATTGGCAGAATCTCGCAAACGTCCCGCGATAGCCCCATGCTAGTATTCTCTCGGTCCCTACCAGAAACGAAGGGGATTCTGAACGCGAACGATGGCGGGAGATTCTCTCAGATTAGTAACGTATGTGTTTGATTCTGCTCAACATTAGCATGTTGGCTTCTACTCCATCGATGGGGTGTCAACCGCTGAACCTTGGAGTTGGTTAAAGTCTCTCTCCCCGACTTCATTGTCTTTGTTGATGATTGCTCGTAGTTCAAAAGAGAAACTGTTTTTGCTGACCACGGCATCATTTGCTCGCCCGGCTGTGATCTTTCTACAATATTCAGAATGTACATACAGTCGGCAGGGATCACACTGATACTTCGCGTCCCTTATTGAGCGTTGGCACAAACTCGGTTCACGTATATTATAGTATATGTGCATCGAGTCTGCGTCAACAAACTAAGAGGAACGCAAAGTATCCGTGTGATCCGTGCCGACTGTATACGTGCCATTCAAAGACATATTGTTTCGCATGAAGGATTCATTATTGCTACCCATCGAAATCGAAAGCTTTGGAATTTCACAAAAAAATGTAGTGTGTTCTTACTACATACGTGCTCACATGCATTCATTCGTATTGAAACACCAAATCTGTCAAACATGATGCACTATCCGCTTGCAAAACCCAATCAGAAACTTCGTTGGCTGGCAAGTCGGATAGAGTAGGAAGTTTTTTTGGGATCACTACAGTACCGAGCATTTTTTCGCGTTTCGCGACGCTTTTTTACGCTCACAATGCGCCGTATTGCCATATCATGCTTCGAAAAGGTCCGATTCCAGTTATGAGAAAATTTTTTATTTGTTTTCGACGAGTCCCATACAGTAGCGTTACGAAACAGTAATTTCGAGTCCAGAACGTTGTCGAAAATGAATATTTCTACTTCAAAATTCCTCACTATGAACTACCGAATTTTCTGTCTTAGAAGTATATGTACATATAGCCTAGCTCGCTAAGTTTTAGCCGGTCGAAGCAAGAGTTATTGTGCTTATCATGTCATAATCTCCATATCACTTTTATGCTTTGCCATGACCGACCGCTCCGCTGCTTGCTCCGCCCGGACTCATTCAAGCAAGCTAGGCTTTAAATATGTATTATAGTTGTGCTTTTCCACTAAACGGACCGAATGAATGAATGAATGAATGAATGAATATATTCGACCTAAAATTTTTCGAATAAACGAATGAATGGATATATTCGACTTCAAATTTTTTGAATGAACAAATGAATGAATATATTCAACTTCAAATTCTTCGAATAAACGAATGAATGGATATATTCGATTTTCTATTTCGAATGAATGAATATCGATAATCGATTAATTTCGAATGAATGAATTAATTTAACTACGGGTCTACCGAATTCAGAGTTTTGCGACTCTACTGCTTTGAAGAGGCAGTTTTCAAACATGGCGTGGAAAGCTTTTGAACTGCTCAATATTTTCAATATTCCGCTCAGGCATTCATAAGTGGCGGCACGCAAAGTCGATACGTATCGTTTCAACACTAGCAGCTGTCTGATGCCACCCACAGCTGCTCTATTGCGCTATTCATACAACACCAGCGCGTCACGAGCGGGCGTTTTGTTACGCTGCGTTCAGAGTTCATTCGCAGCGCGTCGCGATGTTATATTCAGCCTACGTATCGATCACGCGACGTCGCCTCGCGTCTTCGCTGGGTGTTCGCAGTGAATAGGCGCGATACATTCAGAAAAAAGCGAAATTTGCCTTTGCGCGACGACCATCGCGTCGCCTTGCAATGCAACGCGACGCGATGGCAAACCCGTTGCTGATTTTCTTCAGTGTTTTTTCGTTGAAACAACCAGGTCTAACAAGGAAAGGAATGAAAGGAGCATACTTAGGATCACATGCACTTGGAAGAACACAAAAAAACTGTTGGTAGCGTTACAAAAAATTGTCGTTGCTTGTTTATGAGAAATTGCGTACGTGCCCAATTGCACGTAGGCGCCCAGCGTTCGCGCAGCGTTCACACCTGAATACCTGCGCGACGGGATTTTCGCGTCTCACTGACATTTCCAATCGCATCGCCGCGTCTAAACTCTGAACGTCGCCTTAGGGTATGTGGCCTGAAGTCTCGCTCGCGCTGCACCCGTATGACGCCCTCTCCGCTATATCGGCGACGCTCGTTCCGTCTTTTCCATTGTTTTGACTTCTCCTCCATCGTTTCTTCTAATTGCAATTTTTTGAAGCCATTTTTTCCGAAACTCATGTTAGAGGTAACCAGCAGCGGAGCGGCTAGTTATGGCGAAATATAATTATTGAAAACAGTGTTTAGGTGTAACCGGCAGATCTGCTGCTCATATTGGGAAAGTTTTGAAGTCAAATTTATCCGAAATCTGTAAACGTTCACCTCATAAAAACTCTCGTAAGAGAAAAACTGTCCTCTGATACACGTCGTGATGGCTATCAGCGTGAAAGCAATTTCGTCTAGTTGAAGGAAGTCTGTGATCAGAAATGAATACCATGAGGTGTTGACAAACCTCTATCGACGAACATCGCTTTCGTTGACCGTTATCAGTTGCTCAAAAAGGCCAAATTTGATCAAATAATTTGAATCCCTTCAGTAAAAAGGGTTTCTCCACCAGATCGCAAGGGTTGACTCATGAGATACAGAAGTTTGAGATGAATAGCGCTGATAGTTCCAGAGTATCTATAGGGCATTTGGGCCCAGATAGTAAGACCGGTTGGACCGACGGCGCTAAAAGACCCTTCCGAATGGATAGCGGGAGCATGGCAGGCGAATAGGCGTTAAAGGCAGTGTTCACCATAATCTTCAGTTTTGAGATTATGCACTATAATGATTAAGTGGTCCCCGGGTAGACCTAAAATACCGTAAAAATTGAAAAACACGCACCAGAAGTACCAGAAGTTACACGAAATCCCTAAGTATCACCCAGCCTCTTAAGTATCACAGGAAGTGTTTGTTGTGACAATGTAATCTTATGTGAAACCGTCCTCTGCAATTCTCTACTTTCTGTTGCTTCGAACACTCTTTCAGACCCCAACTAATCCTGTTTTGCATAAAATATTCTTCCATTTTTGGTTAGCCCCATTTTTTACCGGTGACAACCACTATGAAAATGTTCATACAACCGGACAACTAGTCCATGTCGTAGAATAACGTCACTGAAATACGACGTTTAAATGCGTTTATCGCCATTTTTTCGCAATTTTGGTAACACTTGGTGGCCAACGCATTGCTTTGAGTGGAAAACTTGGGAACGAAAATCATCGTGAACACTGCTTTTAAGCCAAAGGCTTTCTTGGTCTATGCGGAATTCCTCGGTCTGATCGCAAGCAGCACTAAAGCAGTATCTCTTTGTTACATCGACATTTTCTGATTCTATGAGAAGTCACACCCGCCGCGTTATTAGGTAATGACATGAATGCAAAACAAGGCGAGTTGGAAATCCGACTTCGTGTGGATTGTAAATCCTCCAGACAACTTGGTCCTTTGACTTGGAAAAGGGAGGGGGCCCTCACTTGTTGCGATGTTTTAGATGGGTGAGAATTTCGGGACGTGTGAGTTCTCCGACAACCACATTTTCTGCCTGAACGAGTATGAGCAGCAAAACATGCTGCTAATTGATATTTACTTCACCTTTTTGAGTAATACTTATTTTTTCACCTAATCAGCATTATCCTTGTTTTATTTCGTTTTCAAAAATCGACAAAAATAACAAAATCCGAATTAGCTGTGGTCGACAGCCGTAGAACCACTTTGTTAAAGGCAGCGTTCACGATGATCATCCTCGTTGACTTTCCACACTGAAATGATATGTGAGAAGGATCCTAGGCTCCCAGTGTCGATAGAGCCGTAGAAAACGAGCCAGAAGCGGCAAAATAACGACTGCAAACAAGCGTTTTGGTGAACCAAATCCGCCCCCTCGGAATGAACAAATGAAGACTCAGATTACAGGAATGATCATGTCAAGGAAGTGCTGATAAGTGAGTTGATCGTTTCATTGCACTGATAGGTATCATCCTTCTAGCGGTCAATTCCTCCACGCTCAAAAATCAACGTAAGCAAGGGAGGGCCTATTTTGGCTCAAAAACGCGTCTTTCGTGTCCTTCTTAAGCATACCTTGCTATATAGGGCACCAGACCTTCCGTAAGCCGTGGAGATAGCGGAAGTGAAATTTATCGTGAACACTGCCTTTAAAGGTTGATAAAAGTATACAAATCTCGCTCTATTGAGAAAGATCTAGCGCATATGTCGTGGGTTCAATTGCCCTACCAATTTTTGCGGCTTTAGCTTTGGCTACTAAAAAATAGTAGACGCTCAGTCGGTACCCTGAATCTCCATCAAATTTCAGTTTTAATTTCGGAAACCGCCAAGTTTGGCTGAAAACCCAAAAAAAGCGTTGGATAGAGGAGGATTTGCGCATTCGACCAGTATTGTCCCTTTGAGAAGGAAATTTCGGTTCGCAGTGATGGATAAACGCTGTTGCAGCACATAATACGACAAAATCGTGCTGGGTCGAATGTTAATCGTGCCGGGACTACATGGTCGCACCACGACTGTCATCGTGTCGCGTGCTGCCACAGCGGGTGTCTGCAATTGCGGACCAGAGATTCGCTCCGATAAGGGTTTATTTAAAGGCACAGTCCAACCTCAGAGGTAATTGTTGATATTATGGTCCGGTCGCCGCCTATAGCAACCCTGCCAAGCGCGAAATCTCAATTCATTTCATTTCATTTCATTTCATTTATTCATTCCAGTCGAGAAGAACATCCACATTTTACGAAAACCAACACGAAACGGAACGACTGGTTATATTAAAAATATGACATAGTTATGAGTAGAAATATTAAAAGAAGCACATGAGACGAATTACGTTGATCTGAACGGCTGTCGCGCTTTGAAAACTGCTCAGAAGCTTCCAATCTGAAGAAGATCCTCGTATTATGTAGTTATTGGGAATTAGACGCGATCTGAGGGTAGCACGGTTTCCACCAAGGAGTTAAAGGTGACATTCCAGGAAGATCAAGCTTCATTGTTAGTAGAGATTTGGGTGAGAGTTGAAAAAAAACTCTTTACCTTGTATGCCTTGTATTAAGTGTTCATCAGCAAAGAATAGTAGCTGCAAATGCTGCCCTACCATGTGGGATCCTTGGTGCGTATTCGGCCCTCCCGCCACTAATAGGTATCTGGGCTTGGTTCATCAACAAAATTTGTAGTAATATAGTAGTGCATTTACTGTAGTTCTCATTTATATCCACCATACAATGAATGTTATCCATGAAATGTCACCAGTATACCACTCGGTGAAAACGGTGCGCATCAAATACAGGGCACGAATGGGAGGGAAAAATCATAGGGTAAGGTATGGAGTAAGAGCGATTAATGGAACTCAGCGCTGAGATGTAACAACCTGCCCATCATGTAATAACGTCTGATGCCCTACTTTATAGCAAAAGAACGAGGAACACTAGTAATATGCCAAGAGGCGTCCACACGAAAACAAAACATTCAGTGTAGACAAGATTGCAAGATCTTTTGGATTTTGACTATTGCGATCCTCCACTATATCAATAATCAGGCTCGGAGATAAGTGGCCTTACAAGCAGCATAGCACATATAGCATTGCCGATAATACCGATATTGCCGATTGCCGACATAGCACATATAGCATTGCCGATAATCACACCATACCAACGTTAACTGCAAATAAAACAAACGAGCAAAACAGATATCAACTTCAAAGAACGCTCTCCTCAGAAACAGCCTTAGGCCTTTTACGGAAAATCCGCATATCTTATAAACACCCGCATGTGAAATAGAAGACCTCTAATAGAAACCCTTTGAGCACAGAAACTTATTAAGTTCACGACTGAAAGTGATGAATGACGTAGCAGTAACAGCTTCTGTCGGGAGCTCATTCCACAGTTTGATGACCCGATTCAGAAATGATTGCTTATAGTGTTGAGTTCCGACCTTATTCATTAATAGCCGTAACGGGTGCCCCCTAGTGAAGGAATTGGTGTTAGAAAAAGTGAACATACTTTCGGTGTCTATGTCAGTTGTATTACGGATAATTTTGAAGAGCAAAACTTGATCGTAAACGGTTCTGCGAAAGACCAGGGTGGAAGCGTTCAAGTAGGACAGTCGCTCTTGGTAGGATACCCCAAAGAGACCAGCTCTGGCAAAAATACGTGAAGTCCTTTGTACACCTTCCACCGCATCAATCAACGTCTGCTTAGAAGGGGACCACAGTGGGGGGGGTACAATACTCTAGAAGCGGTCTCACGTATGTTGAGAAAAGTTTGAAAAGTGTTTCCGTTTTTCTGGTTGCGAAAGCTGGTAAAATGAAATTTGACCTTTGCTGGGCGAGAGTTGTTATCCTGTTCACATACTCATCAAAGGCGAGGGTGCTAGAGTATTGTATCCCGAGGTCGCGAATCGAGCGAGAGATGCCTAATTCGTGGTCACCTAAATAAAATCTACAATCACTGGGATGTTTCGGACCAATCATCATTACTGTAGTTTTGTCATACGAGATATCGAGTTCCCAAACGGAAGACCACTCGAAAATCGCATCAAGGGCGGACTGTATAGACCGAGGAGAATTGTAGGAGAATAGCTTAGTGTCATCAGCTCAAATGAGAAAATTCAAAATAATTCGCTCAAATAAGCGAGAAAAAGCTAGGAAAAAGTAAGCCACGCCCCCTTGAAAAACAAAATGGGTAACGTCCACTGCCAGGTTTCCGAACGCAGTAGGGAAGAGACACGCGAACGATTTTATTCGAAACCTATGTTCTTCGATTTGTTTTCGGTATGGCTTTATATTCTGGCCTGCTTCATAAAGATGGTTGCGAATAACGAGAAAATACAGGCTCGAGATAACTTGTCCGCGAACTTCTAGCCTTTCAAAATCGAACTTTTTGAAGAGCCGTAACTCCGTCCATAGTGATTTCTGAGCGATTCTGGAGACACCAGTGTGATCAGCGTGAAATTTTCTATAAAACAGGCAGAAAAACGAAAAATCAATTTTGAGGTTGGACTGTGCCTTTAAGTACTTGTCGAAAACAGGTTTTTTTTGAAACACAGATCATTACTGGAAAGTTGAGGCGTTTCCATGTTTGATGAGGGTTGGGCCTGTGTTTGAGTCCATTACTGACCAGTTACGAATTACGATTCATGAATTATGAGGGTTTTTGAGAATTGCGATCTACGAATTTCAAAATTTCAGTTACTCACAGTCCTGACCTACAGAAGTGCTGGTGCACTGGCCCTTCCAGGAATTTCTGTGTAGGACCCGGTAATGGCTGCTTACTCGACCAGTTACGAATATAGATTCATGAATCAGATATGAGGGTTTTGCTGACAGTCGAATTGCGAATAATGATCGAATATCGATATTTCGAATAGTCGATTTCGTTCAGAATCGATAGTACGAATTTTCGTTATCAGTACTGTCCCGACACTGTTCAAACTGGCATCAGAAGTGTTCCGCGTAGCCAACGCGGGTTTGGGATTGAATTAACACAGGCTGTCGCGAAATTGCAGATTCTCAAAATTATAGCGAGAATATACGGTTTAGCGCCTGAGAGAACAGTGGTTCGAAACGACACAAGAATATGCGGGTTTTAGCTATCGGCTTCCAGGAACCCTTTTTCTGCCTGCTACGGACCCGGTAATGGCGTTTCAGGCCGCGCCCTCGGAGGCATCTAGCTACGCGTTGGCAGAGAATGTAAACACACGCTCATAACATGCGGGGTATAAAAGAGCGGAGGAGCGGTATGCATTCATTCACACACCGCTCTCCTCGAGAAGCCACTGGGAGTGGCTGAGGAGGTCGAAATTATTCGAATATAGGTTTTCGAAGGCTATCAGATGTGCTCATATATTTCTGACACTTGATAATTCTAAGGAGGGTTACGGTAGCCCTGCGGAAAACATCATCTGATTTCTGACTGACGTCGATGACGTCATCGAATAATCGCACTTTTCGACGACTGACGTAATCAGAAACTACGATGCACTTTCTTTTCATGACGTCCCGATGACGTCATCAGAAGCCAGAAGCACTTTTCACGACGTCCCGATGACGTCATCAGAAAGCCATGAAATGAATGAAAACCCGATAAAGATGTTTGATGCCGCTATCAGTCATTGTTGTTGATGAAGTTCTGGTAGAAATAATCTGATTGATAGTTATAGATCGGTGGTTCATTCCATTTCTGACTTCTTGAATCTTGAGTGTGCCTTTCACCCCCGTCTAGGATAGTCCCGCACTTTTCATGACGTCCCGATGACGTCATAACGTCATCAGAAGCCGTAGAAATACTTGATTGATAGCGTTATAGATCGGTGGTTCATTCCATTTCTGACTTGAATCTTGAGTGCCCCCCCGTCTGGGGTAGGCCCGCACTTTACCGCGACGTCCCGATGACGTCATCAGAAGTAGATGCACTTTTCATGACGTCCCGATGACGTCATCAGAAGCCCGATGCACTTTTCACGACGTCCCGATGACGTCATCAGAATTGAACTTTCACGACGTCCGATGACGTCATCAGAAGCCAGAAGCACTTTTCACGACGTCCCGATGACGTCATCAGAAGCCAGATGCACTTTTCGCTGACGTCCCGATGACGTCATCAGAAGCCAGATGCACTACGTCCCGATGACGTCATCAGAAGCCAGATGCACTTTTCACGACGTCCCGATGACGTCATCAAAGCCAGAAGAACTTTTCACGACGTCCCGATGACGTCATCAGAAGCCAGAAGCACTTTTTCACGACGTCCCGATGACGTCATCAGCCAGATGCACTTTTCATGACGTCCCGATGACGTCATCAGAAGCCAGATGTACTTTTCCTGACGTCCCGATGACGTCATCAGAAGCCAGATGCACTTTTCATGACGTCTGATGACGTCATCAGAAGCCAGGATGCACTTTTCATGACGTCCCGATGACGTCATCAGAAGCCAGATGCACTTTTCATGACGTGATGACGTCATCAGTAGCCAGATGCACTTTCCTGACGTCCCGATGACGTCATCAGAAAGCCAGATGCACTTTCATGACGTCCCGATGACGTCATCAGAAGCCAGATAATTTTTCCTGACGTTCCGATGACGTCATTGAAGCCAGATGCACTTTTCTCCTGACGTCCCGATGACGTCATCAGCCAGGCGCACTTTTTCACGACGTCCCGATGACGTCATCAGAAGCCAGATGCACTTTTCCTGACGTCCCGATGACGTCATCAAACCAGATGCACTTTTCATGACGTCCCGATGACGTCATCAGAAACCAGATGCACTTTTCATGACGTCCCGATGACGTCATCAGAAGCCAGATGCACTTTCGTCCGATGACGTCATCAGAAATAGATGCACTTTCCATGACGTCCCGATGACGTCATCAGAAACCAGATGCACTTTTCATGACGTCCCGATGACGTCATCAGAAGCCAGAAGAACTTTTCACGACGTCCCGATGACGTCATCAGCCAGAAGCACTTTTCACGACGTAGCCCGATGACGTCATCAGAAACCAGATGCACTTTTCATGACGTCCCGATGACGTCATCAGAAGCCAGATGCACTTTTCCTGACGTCCCGATGACGTCATCAGTAGCCAGATGCACTTTTCCTGACGTCCCGATGACGTCATCAGAAGCCAGATGCACTTTCATGACGTCCCGATGACGTCATCAAAGCCAGATGCACTTTTCATGACGTCCGATGACGTCATCAGAAGCCAGATGCACTTTTCTGGCGACGTCGATGACGTCATCAGAAGCCAGATGCCTTTTCATGACGTCCCGATGACGTCATCAGAAGCCAGATGCACTTTTCACGACGTCCCGATGACGTCATCAGAAGCCAGATGCACTTTTCACGACGTCCCGATGACGTCATCAGAAGCCAGAAGCACTTTTCGACGTCCCGATGACGTCATCAGAAGCCAGAAGCACTATTCACGACGTCCCGATGACGTCATCAGAAGCCAGATGCACTTTTCCTGACGTCCCGATGACGTCATCAGAAGCCAGATGCACTTTTCATGACGTCCCGATGACGTCATCAGAAGCCAGATGCACTTTTCATGACGTCCCGATGACGTCATCAGAAGCCAGATGCACTTTTCGACGTCCCGATGACGTCATCAGAAGCCAGATGCACTTTTCATGATGTCCCGATGACGTCATCAGAAGCCAGATGCACTTTTCACGACGTCCCGATGACGTCATCAGAAGCCAGATGCACTTTTCACGACGTACCGATGACGTCATCAGAAGCCAGATGCACTTTTCGCTGACGTCCCGATGACGTCATCAAATAGATGCACTTTTCATGACGTCCCGATGACGTCATCAGAAGCCAGATGCACTTTTCCTGACGTCCCGATGACGTCATCAGAAGCCAGATGCACTTTCATGACGTCCCGATGACGTCAGCAGAAGCCAGATGCACTTTCCCCGCCGTCCCGATGACGTCATCAGAAGCCAGATGCATTTTTCATGACGTCCCGATGACGTCATCAGAAGCCAGATGCACTTTTCGCGACGTCCCGATGACGTCATCAGAAGGCAGATGCACTTTTCACGCGTCCCAATGACGTCGTCAGAAGCCAGATGCACTTTTCACGACGTCCCGATGACGTCATCAGAAGCCAGATGCACTTTTCATGACGTCCCGGATGACGTCATCAGAAGCCAGATGCACTTTTCGACGTCCCGATGACGTCATCAGAAACCAGATGCACTTTTCATGACGTCCCGATGACGTCATCAGAAGCCAGATGCACTTTCATGACGTCCCGATGACGTCATCAGAAGCCAGATGCACTTTCCTGACGTCCCGATGACGTCATCAAGCCAGATGCACTTTTCCTGACGTCCCGATGACGTCATCAGAAGCCAGATGCACTTTTCATGACGTCCCGATGACGTCATCAGAAGCCAGATGCACTTTTCCTGACGTCCCGATGACGTCATCAGAAGCCAGATGCACTTTCATGACGTCCCGATGACGTCATCAGAAGCCAGAAGCACTTTTCATGACGTCCCGATGACGTCATCAGAAGCCAGATGCACTTTTCGACGTCCCGATGACGTCATCAGAAGCCAGATGCACTTTCCTGACGTCCCGATGACGTCATCAGAAGCCAGATGCACTTTTCATGACGTCCCGATGACGTCATCAAACCAGATGCACTTTTCGACGTCCCGATGACGTCATCAGAAGCCAGATGCACTTTTCTGACGTCGATGACGTCATCAGAAGCCAGATGCACTTTTCCTGACGTCCCGATGACGTCATCAGAAGCCAGATGCACTTTTCCTGACGTCCCGATGACGTCATCAGAAGCCAGATGCACTTTCATGACGTCCCGATGACGTCATCAGAAGCCAGATGCACTTTCCTGACGTCCCGATGACGTCATCAAACCAGATGCACTTTTCATGACGTCCCGGTAATGGCGTCATCAAATGGATGCACTTTTCGCGACGTCCGATGACGTCATCAGAAGCCAGATGCACTTTTCATGACGTCCCGATGACGTCATCAGAAGCCAGATGCACTTTTCATGACGTCCCGATGACGTCATCAGAAGCCAGATGCACTTTTCATGACGTCCCGATGACGTCATCAGAAGCCAGATGCACTTTTCATGACGTCCTGATGACGTCATCAGAAGCCAGAAGCACTTTTCACGACGTCCCGATGACGTCATCAGAAGCCAGATGCACTTTTCCTGACGTCCCGATGACGTCATCAGAAGCCAGATGCACTTTTCCTGACGTCCCGATGACGTCATCAGAAGCCAGATGCACTTTCATGACGTCCCGATGACGTCATCAGAAGCCAGATGCACTTTTCGACGTCCCGATGACGTCATCAGAAGCCAGATGCACTTTTCCTGCGACGTCCGATGACGTCATCAGAAGCCAGATGCACTTTTCATGACGTCCCGATGACGTCATCAGAAGCCAGATGCACTTTCATGACGTGCCGATGAAGTCATCAGAAGCCAGATGCACTTTTCATGACGTCCCGATGACGTCATCAGAAGCCAGATGCACTTTTCATGACGTCCCGATGACGTCATCAGAAGCCAGATGCACTTTTCACGACGTCCCGATGACGTCATTAGAAGCCAGATGCACTTTTCATGACGTCCCGATGACGTCATCAGAAGCCAGATGCACTTTTCACGACGTCCCGATGACGTCATTAGAAGCCAGATGCACTTTTCATGACGTCCCGATGACGTCATCAGAAGCCAGATGCACTTTTCATGACGTCCCGATGACGTAGTCAGAAGCCAGATGCACTTTCCTGACGTCCGATGACGTCATCAGAAGCCAGATGCACTTTTCACGACGTCCCGATGACGTCATCAGAAGCCAGATGCACTTTTCACGACGTCCCGATGACGTCATCAAAGCCAGATGCACTTTTTCCTGACGTCCCGATGACGTCATCAGAAGCCAGATGCACTTTTCATGACGTCCCGATGACGTCATCAGAAGCCAGATGCACTTTTCATGACGTCCCGATGACGTCATCAGAAGCCAGATGCACTTTTCATGACGTCCCGATGACGTCATCAGAAGCCAGATGCACTTCTCATGACGTCCCGATGACGTCATCAGAAGCCAGATGCACTTTTATGACATCCCGATGACGTCATCAGAAGCCAGATGCACTTTTCATGACGTCCCGATGACGTCATCAGAAGCCAGATGCACTTTTCGCGACGTCCCGATGACGTCATCAGAAGCCAGATGCACTTTTCCTGACGTCCCGATGACGTCATCAGAAGCCAGATGCACTTTCATGACGTCCCGATGACGTCATCAGAAGCCAGATGCACTTTTCATGACGTCCCGATGACGTCATCAGAAGCCAGATGCACTTTTTCATGACGTCCCGATGACGTCATCAGAAGCCAGATGCACTTTTCCTGACGTCCCGATGACGTCATCAGGAAGCCAGATGCACTTTCCTGACGTCCCGATGACGTCATCAGAAGCCAGATGCACTTTTCATGACGTCCCGATGACGTCATCAGAAGCCAGATGCACTTTCCTGACGTCCCGATGACGTCATCAGAAGCCAGATGCACTTTTCCTGACGTCCCGATGACGTCATCAGAAGCCAGATGCACTTTTCATGACGTCCCGATGACGTCATCAGAAGCCAGATGCACTTTTCATGACGTCCCGATGACGTCATCAGAAGCGACGTCCCGATGACGTCATCAGAAGCCAGATGCACTTTTCATGACGTCCCGATGACGTCATCAGAAGCCAGATGCACTTTTTCCTGACGTCCCGATGACGTCATCAGAAGCCAGATGCACTTTTCGCGACGTCCCGATGACGTCATCAGAAGCCAGATGCACTTTTCTGACGTCCCGATGACGTCATCAGAAGCCAGATGCACTTTTCCTGACGTCCGATGACGTCATCAGAAGCCAGATGCACTTTTCATGACGTCCCGATGACGTAATCAGAAGCCAGATGCACTTTTCCTGACGTCCCGATGACGTCATCAGAAGCCAGATGCACTTTTCATGACGTCCCGATGACGTCATCAGAAGCCAGATGCACTTTTCCTGACGTCCCGATGACGTCATCAGAAGCCAGATGCACTTTTCATGACGTCCCGATGACGTCATCAGAAGCCAGATGCACTTTTCATGACGTCCCGATGACGTCATCAGAAGCCAGATGCACTTTCATGACGTCCCGATGACGTCATCAGAAGCCAGATCCACTTTACACAACGTCCCGATGACGCCATCAGAAGCCAGATGCCCTTTTCATCACGTCCCGATGACGTCATCAGAAGCCAGATGCACTTTTCATGACGTCCCGATGACGTCATCAGAAGCCAGATGCACTTTTCATGACGTCCCGATGACGTCATCAGAAGCCAGATGCACTTTTCATGACGTCCCGATGACGTCATCAGAAGCCAGATGCACTTTCATGACGTCGATGACGTCATCAGAAGCCAGATGCACTTTCATGACGTCCCGATGACGTCATCAGAAGCCAGATGCACTTTTCATGACGTCCCGATGACGTCATCAGAAGCCAGATGCACTTTTCATGACGTCCCGATGACGTCATCAGAAGCCAGATGCACTTTTTCATGACGTCCCGATGACGTCATCAGAAGCCAGATGCACTTTTCATGACGTCCCGATGACGTCATCAGAAGCCAGATGCACTTTTCATGACGTCCCGATGACGTCATCAGAAGCCAGATGCACTTTTCATGACGTCCCGATGACGTCATCAGAAGCCAGATGCACTTTCATGACGTCCCGATGACGTCATCAGAAGCCAGATGCACTTTCGCGACGTCCCGATGACGTCATCAGAAGCCAGATGCACTTTTCATGACGTCCCGATGACGTCATCAGAAGCCAGATGCACTTTCATGACGTCCCGATGACGTCATCAGAAGCCAGATGCTTTTTCCTGACGTCCCGATGACGTCATCAGAAGCCAGATGCACTTTCATGACGTCCCGATGACGTCATCAGAAGCCAGATGCACTTTTCATGACGTCCCGATGACGTCATCAGAAGCCAGATGCACTTTTCCTGACGTCCCGATGACGTCATCAGAAGCCAGATGCACTTTTCCTGACGTCCCGATGACGTCATCAGAAGCCAGATGCACTTTTCATGACGTCCCGATGACGTCATCAGAAGCCAGATGCACTTTCATGACGTCCCGATGACGTCATCAGAAGCCAGATGCACTTTTCATGACGTCCCGATGACGTCATCAGAAGCCAGATGCACTTTTCATGACGTCCCGATGACGTCATCAGAAGCCAGATGCACTTTTCATGACGTCCCGATGACGTCATCAGAAGCCAGATGCACTTTTCATGACGTCCCGATGACGTCATCAGAAGCCAGATGCACTTTCCATGCCGTCCCGATGACGTCATCAGAAGCCAGATGCACTTTTCCTGACGTCCCGATGACGTCATCAGAAGCCAGATGCACTTTTCATGACGTCCCGATGACGTCATCAGAAGCCAGATGCACTTTTCATGACGTCCCGATGACGTCATCAGAAGCCAGATGCACTTTTCCTGACGTCCCGATGACGTCATCAGAAGCCAGATGCACTTTCCATGACGTCCCGATGACGTCATCAGAAGCCAGATGCACTTTCATGACGTCCCGATGACGTCATCAGAAGCCAGATGCACTTTTCATGACGTCCCGATGACGTCATCAGAAGTAGATGCACTTTCATGACGTCCCGATGACGTCATCAGAAGCCAGATGCACTTTTCATGACGTCCCGATGACGTCATCAGTAGCCAGATGCACTTTTCATGACGTCCCGATGACGTCATCAGAAGCCAGATGCACTTTTCATGACGTCCCGATGACGTCATCAGAAGCCAGATGCACTCTTTCATGACGTCCCGATGACGTCATCAGAAGCCAGATGCACTTTCATGACGTCCCGATGACGTCATCAGAAGCCAGATGCACTTCTTCGCGACGTCCCGATGACGTCATCAGAAGCCAGATGCACTTTCATGACGTCCCGATGACGTCATCAGAAGCCAGATGCACTTTTCATGACGTCCCGATGACGTCATCAGAAGCCAGATGCACTTTCATGACGTCCCGATGACGTCATCAGAAGCCAGATGCTTTTCCTGACGTCCCGATGACGTCATCAGAAGCCAGATGCACTTTTCATGACGTCCCGATGACGTCATTAGAAGCCAGATGCACTTTTCATGACGTCCCGATGACGTCATCAGAAATAGATGCTTTCCTGACGTCCCGATGACGTCATCAGAAGCCAGATGCACTTTTCATGACGTCCCGATGACGTCATCAGAAGCCAGATGCACTTTCATGACGTCCCGATGACGTCATCAGAAGCCAGATGCACTTTTCCTGACGTCCCGATGACGTCATCAGAAGCCAGATGCTTTTTCCTGACGTCCCGATGACGTCATCAGAAGCCAGATGCACTTTTCATGACGTCCCGATGACGTCATCAGAAGCCAGATGCACTTTCATGACGTCCCGATGACGTCATCAGAAGCCAGATGCACTTTTCATGACGTCCCGATGACGTCATCAGAAGCCAGATGCACTTTTCATGACGTCCCGATGACGTCATCAGAAGCCAGATGCACTTTCACCAGCCTGCGTCCCCCAACTTACCTGCCTGAAATTGACCGCCTGTGACCATTGGCAGTGAATACTAGCAGTGAAGAATGAAAAGCGTGACGGCCTACGGCCTACGGCCTACGGCCCACACCTACGGCGCACACCATCAATTTTTCCTAAGCTTTCGGCCTCACAACTTTGTTATTTGTGAACCGATTCGGGTCAAATTTTGAGAGCTGGTGTCTTTTGGACCCCTTCACTTATATCCAGAAGGGAATCTGCCGAAAATTTGTTTAAATGGTTTTATAAACTACTTTATAAAATTAGAAGTGATCACAAGGTCTAGGCAAAACCAAACCTCTCCAGCCGCTTCGCGGCTGGAGCGATATGTATGTGTTCCTCAGGCCCCGGTCAGAGTTGGTGCTATTTGCATCTGTAACCCACCGACACCCCCCCCCCAAGACTCCCCAACACCCACCCGGTCAATACGTATGATTAAACAGCCCACCGGAAGTGATGACGACGATTACGTGGCCAGCAGGATTGCACCTGTTCAGAAAAACAGTGAAGGAGAGTAAAGGGAAGAAACGGAGGTAGCAGTGTCGATAGCTTCCTAGTGATAGGCAATGTTTTATCATCGGCCCGCCTACCCGGCGTTTTTCTCATTCCCCGTCACCCACGTACTGCATGGATATCGACCGTGTCGGATATACCGGGTGAATTTCTCAACCTCACTCCATCATTTCAATCATGCGTATCGACCGGGTGGATGTTGGTGGCTGCTGGTGGGTGTAGGGGGCAGGGCTGGGCACACGTCCTGGCATGGCGATTTCGAATATGCACCCCCCCCCCTATGGGAAACCGAAATCGGCTGTTTTCCGAGAAGTCGAGCACAACAGCCATGATCTTGACTTCCTTATTTTGATAAACCAGAGTATAAAAAAGCACTGAAAAAATAAAATTCTGAAAATGACAACAAAAAAGGTAGTGTAATTTTTAAACCTCCAAACAATCTCAAGAATGAAATTTTTAATAAGAAGGTAGGTTGTGACAAAACGTAAAACAATTTTTTATTTATTACAATTCAGCAATTACAAACAACAGCAGAGTTACTTTTATGGCAGTAATTGATGTTTTCTATCGAATGTTTTCATGAACTTATATGTGACTTGACTTACTTGACTTAATCGGTTGGCTTTCGCCTGACGCGGTCATTCCGCATCTTCACCGAGGTGTGCCGTCCTAGTAGTCAGCCGTGTCCATTTTTCACGGTCTTCAGCCACAATTTGAACACATTCCATCCAGCTGTCACTATTCCATTTCCTGCGAAACGAAACATCGCGCCTGAACTGTCTTTCGATGCCGAGTGACTTCAAATCCTCTTTAACCACATCCGTCCAGAACTTTCGCCTACGCCCAGGTGGCCGTTTCCAGACAGGATTTGGAAGCATTCTCAAAGCGTGTTGTACGAGACGATCCGGCGTTCTTCTTAGTGTATGCCCGAGCAGTCGAAGTCGACTTTCCATTGCTGCTTGAGATGGCGTTAGGAGATGCTGGCACCTCCCTCGTGTCAAGCGTTGATGTACTGCGTCGATTTCCTAGTAAAGATATTCGTTATGGCATACACGCGGCCAGAAATATCCAAGCAAACGCCTAAAAAGCTTCCTCTCCGTGCAATCCAACCTTTCCATCTGCGTCTTCGGCGCTGCCCACGTCTCCGATCCGTACATCATTATAGGGCGAATAGCGGATAGGTAGACGCGCAACTTGACTTCCTTCGCGATGGTGGTAGACCACAAATACTTGGCTAGAGAATTAAATGCAGACGTAGCTTTCGCACATCGTTGTCGAATATCCGCTGCATAACCACCATCGTTCTTCAGCAAACAGCCCAAATAACAGAAATCGTCCACCAGTTCGATACGTTGTCCGTCCACACAAACTCCCGTTGAAGGCCTCTGAGAGACCCACATCTGCTTGCATTTGTCGGGACGAAGACGAAGTCCATAGGCTGCGGCATACTCCGAAACGAGGTTCACAATCCTTTGCAGTTTTGCGTTGTTTTCAGCGAATAACACAATGTCATCGGCGTACTCCAGGTCGACAAGGGAGCGTCCTGATGGTGTTAGGATCACATCCGCAGGAAACTGTTCTGCAACTCTACGCATGATGCCATCAACGGCGAAGTTGAAAAGAAAAGGTCCTGCAACGGCTCCTTGCCTTACTCCTGTTTTCACCTCGAAAGCTGACGTAAATCCGACGGGTGTACGAACTGCTGCTGTTGTTCCTTTCTTCATGTCCTCGATTAACCGAACATACTTTTCCGGGACTCCATCTGCTCGCAGAGCATTGAGCAATCGATCACGATGAGGAGAGTCGAACGCGGCTTCAAAGTCCAAAAAAGCAAGCTGTAATGGCCTCGAAAACCGCTGCCACGATTCAATTACTCTTCTCACGACGAACACTTGGTCGATGGTCGATCTTCCAGGTCGAAAACCGGCTTGCTCATCTCTGATCGTTCCTTCACGATGTTTGATAAGTCGCTCGAGAATGATACGTTCTAAAACCTTGTACATGACACGAAGTAGAGAGATTCCTCTGTAGTTCTTAGGATCCGTGACGGATAGCTTCTTGTGAAGAGGTACGATGATCGCATGTCTCCACGAATCGGGTATCCTTTCGCTCATCCATATAGCACGGATGGTGTTGGTCATTTCACGAATCCCGGACGGAGGAAGAGCTTTCAGCATTTCAGCAGTGATGTTGTCATCTCCACCAGCCTTTCCATTCTTCATTCTCCGGACACAATCCAAAACTTCGGACTCAGTCGGCGGTTCCTCACTGACACCGTAATGTGCTCTCTGAACATGCGGGAGCTCAGGTACTGATGGCGCTTGATGATTCAGTAGTGAACTGAAGTAATCCTTCCATATTGGCAGCGTCGCATCACCAACTGCAACTCCATTGGCAGTGTTCAAGACAGGAGAACATCTCTTCATCTCCCCGCTATACTGTCGCAGCAACGTGTAGGCTTTCCTCGGATTCTTCTCCTCCCGAGCCTTCTCGAACTCCTAAGCGCTACACGTCCACTCTCGTTCGCGGTCACTTTGAAGCTGCCGACGCAACTTCCTCCTCAGAAGCTTCTCCTCCACGAAGTTTCCTGCAGTTCGGAGAGCACATACTCTGTTGTAGGTAGATGTAGTTTCTTCTGAGACGTAGGCGAACTTCTTCTTAGGCTGTACAACCGGGAGTGCCTCTTTCGAAGCGTCCTGGATGCACTTGACAAAAGAATCCGCGTCGCAGTTTCTTCTTCGTCCGTACTCCGATGTGAATAGAAACGCGTTGTCGAAAATTCCTTCTGCACTCTTCATCTCTGAGACTTGTCATGTCAATCCTCTGGAGAGGCTGAGCCCCTCGCTTCCTCTTATGAATCCTCGCAGTGAAGTTCAACAGAACAGGACGGTGATCCGAATCGAATGCGACATCCCACACAGCTCTAGACCTTCGAATGTCCGATACTGGAATATTCCTCGTCAGGACATAGTCAAGCTGTAGCTTCAAAGTTGTCATCTTCCGCTTCCGCTGCTTTTCTGAAGATAGCCGGGTTGGTCCCTGCCACGTAAGCTGATGGCGGCGATGATTCCTCTTGAATGTCGATGCAATAATCAGACCACTGCGTTCACAAAAGTCGACAAGGCGGTAGCCATTGTCCGATGTTTGCTCCACTGGATAGAACCATTTACCGAGTACTTCAGTTCTGATCAAGTCCCATCTTCGCATTTGCGTCAATCCCCACGACAACAGCATGTTGACAAGGTATCCTGGCCAGCAACGTATTTAGTTCCTCATAAAACGCATCCTTCGAATTGTCTTCGGCGGTTTCAGTTGGCGCATGAGCACTCACTATCCACAGATTGAATCCTCTGTGATCCCGCAGTCGTACGAATGCATTCCGGCACGACGTTGAGCCAAACTCCTTGACCATACCATTGAAATCCTTCCTTACAGTTATTTCACAGCCTCCCACTCTCCTATCATCAGCGTTACCGCAGTAGATGGTGTACTCTCTGACGCTGATGACGGGTCTATCCTTGAGGCGGGTTTCCTGCAAAGCAGCAAACGGTGCATGGAAATAGCTCAGAAGCTTGGATAGCGCAGTTTTTTGGATATCACTCGACAGCGATCGACAGTTCAGGGTGGCGAAATTGTGGCTTGTGGCCAAAGACTCCATGACTCCTTAGGTACGGATCCTAAGGTGTTATGGACCAGAGGCCTTGGTGTGCCGGACGGCGACACCTTTATGCAATGTGCGGGATACTTTCGCGATATAGTTGTGCACGCTATATCGCTCGAACGTTCCCTGTGTACACTCAAACGTCTGCTGGGTTCAGTAGAAGCAGGGGCACCAACGAGCAGGTACCAACAGACTTGTATACACACCCCCATGAACTTATATGTATGAAGGATAAATCCGTGCTTGATCGTTCTGATGAAGAAATTTTCAGAATTATTTTGCGCTGTGGAAGCATATAGGGACCCGATTTTTTTTACCCACTCAGAAATCCGCAATCTCTTAGAGACTCGGCTCGCCGTGCGATATGGTGTGTGTACGCAGCTACGCAGCGCACACGGGAGTGGACGCGCACACAATGTTAATAAAAAAATGTATTTTATTACAGAACGGGGAAGAGAAAACGATTGAAATCGAAGGAAATGGAAGACGATGAAAATTGTCTATTCTGGATGTACCCATTTTAGAAGTTTAATGTAAACAAACAAAGTTGGAGCAGGGGTAAGTATTTAGCCGTGACAAGTTTAATTGAAACGAACCTAGCTGATCAAAAGTAGCATTAAACATGCGAGCAAAGGATATTGTGGGAAAGAGGAGAATCTGGCAAAAAGTTTAGCTTCAGCAAGATCGTTTTTCAATGTGATTTAAAGACCTTTAATATCGTCCCGGTTTTACCCCGAAAACCGGGACAAAACCGGGTCGAGTTTTAAGGTCCTTAAATCACATTGAATATCGAAGCTTCCGTTACTGAAATGTTTTCCAGATTCCCCTCTTTCTCCCAAGGCTCTTAGTTCTCATGGTTAATGCTGTTTTTAATCAACAAAGTTCATTTGAATGAAACTTGTCAAGTCCGAAAAAATCCCCTGCTCCAATTTAGTTTATTCACATTAAATTTCTGGAATGGTCACATTGAAAGCATCCTATTTCTCCCTTCTTTCATTTACAATTTTTTTTAAAGTAATAAAACACATTTTTAACTAATATTGTGCGCGCGTCCACTCCAGTGTGCGCTGTTTAGCTGCGGGCAAACACTATATCGCACGGCGAGCCCAGTCTCTAAGGGATTGCGGCATTCAAGCTGGATAAAATTCGGGTTTTTATGTACAGGGTACTTCTTAAGTAGGAAGATACGATTATTGGCTTCTTTCACTGGAACTCAGAGTCTTCAATTTTTACAGTCGGCTCTATCCATAAGTCATTCTCATAGACGAAATTCCGTTGGCTAGTTTTTATATTGACCGTGATATCTGTATTTCTAGTCTGCCATAATATAGAAGCTCGCTAATCCTTTTCTGAACGTGAACGATAGCTCATCTGAGCGCTGTCTTTGTATCTTCGCCTCTAATCGGTAACCACAAGCGTAATCACTGAACGTTACACCAAAGAAACATTACACCACATCAATCCTTACTTGCTACTAGATAACAGAGTAGTGTTTATTCCTTCCTCAAAGCAATCAAACACATTATATATGATCTTTAATTCATAGAGTTGTTAATGAGAAGCTTCGACACCAACCATGAATTATTGCGAACAAAAACTGTATATCTATCAATAATTTTAACTCTGTAAGTGTTTGTCTTAAAAAGCGGAGAAGATATGACAAACCAGAAGAGAATCGTAAATTGCTGCCGAGATGTCGTACGTTCGTGCCGTGGCCGTGTGGAGGAAGCAACATCAACTCCGTGCAAACCGACATCAATCCCTCCACGAAGAGGGTTTTTGCTATGGGAGAGATGCTGGCTGGCCTCAGCTCTCCTAAGGATTCTCCTACAAAGGGCCGGCGTGGAGAGGAATCCTGGACCCGCTCAGAAGTACCCATGCGTCACGTGCGGCAAGGATGTCACATGGAGTAAAACAAGCGTCCAGTGCTTCGGATGCCAAAGGTGGGTGCATCTCTTCTGTTCGGGTCTCAGTTCTGTGAGGCATCATAACTCTGCTTTTCGCTGTGTTCTATGCTCCTCACCTTCCAACTCTGATTCCTCTACCTCCAATCGCCCACTTTCTATTGTACATATAAATCTCAATGGCCTTCGTGCCAAACTAACTCAGCTCTCTCTCTTTTCTCGTACTCACCATCCAGATGTTATAATGGTTCAGAAAACCAAACTTTCCCCCTCTGCTACCTCTTCTCACCCAAATATCCCTGGCTATACTTCATACCATGCTCCAAGATCGTCTTTCGGTGGAGGAGTTTCTTCTTTTGTACTATCCACTCTTCCTTCTCTCCTAATTCCCAATGTCCCTACGGACGGTACTCTCGAGTACGTCCCCATCCATCTCCCACTCAAAACTCCCCTATCTCTCTTCAACATCTACATTCCCCCAACTACATCTTTTCCCCCAACGTATAATCCTATCCCTCTTCTAAAACAACTCAACGACTGCGCCCTCTCACCCTCAGTCGTCTTCGCGGGCGACTTCAACGCTCATACCTTTTGCTCTTCACTTGACTCTGATGTTAGAGGAGAGGACGTCGAGGAATGGGCGGAGGAGTGCGACCTGGTTATCCTAAACGATGATCAGCCCACTCGCCTCCCTTCCATCGGCCGATCTTCTAGCCCAGACATTTCGCTCGTTTCCTCCAATCTTTCTAGTGCTTGCTCGTGGTCCACTTCTACAACTCTGTCTAGTGATCACATTCCCATTTTCGTCCATATCGATCTCTCAAATTCTCTAGCCCCTTATTCTGGTATTCGTCACCGTTCTTATCTCAATTTAGGCCTTGCAGACTGGAGCCTATTCAGAGAGGTTGCACTTCACCGAGCGGCTGAATATCCATGGAATGGCGATGTGCACCAGAAGGAGCGTCACATATTTGACGCTATTCGGAAGGCTATGAAAGCGGCCATACCAGGACGTGTGAAAACTTTTTACCCTAATGTCACCAGGGAAATACCGGGTTGTCCAATAATTCTTGTCCGAAAATTTCACCATTTTTAATTTTTTTTTCAACTTCATTGAAAAACAAGTCTAATTAACAATATAATCACCACAGTTATCCACAACAGTGGCCCATCGATTGGGCAGGTCGCCGATGCCCTTCGCCCAGAACTCCGGGGGCTGCGACTTGAAGAAGTCCGCGATGTCGGATTTGAGGTTGTCGCAGTTGGTGAATTTTCTTCCGGCCAAATGGTGCTTCAGCGGGCGGAACAAGTGGTAGTCGGAGGGGCGAGGTCCGAGGAATACGGCGGATGGGCAACCGTCTCCCAGCCGAGCGTCGCCAACTTCTGCTGGGTCCCCTTCGCCACGTGGGGGCGCGCGTTGTGCAGCAGGTGGACCGAGGCCCGTCGGGGGACGCTTGTCTCGGATGGCGGCGGCTAGTTTCTCGAGCTGATCGGTGTAGATGAAGGCGGTGAGCGTCCTGCCTTGCGGGAGCAGCTCGAAGTACAGCATGCCCTTGGTGTCCCACCAGCAGCAGAGCATGATCTTCAGCGGGTGCAGGTCGGCTTTCGGCGTCGTCGGCCGCTCTTCTCCGCGCGGGATCCAGACGGCACGGCGGGCGACGTTGTCGTAGAGGACCCAGCTCTTATCCCCAGTGACCAGGTCTTTGAGAAACTCCTTGCGATGCGGACGAAGGAGGAGGGACTGGCAGACGGCTACGCGGCTCTGCATGTTGGCGTCCGTCAGACGGTGGGGGATCCAACGGGCCAGAACTTTGTGGTAGCCGAGTAAGTTGAGTTGATTGTGGATGTTGGACTTGCTGCAGCCAAGCGTCGTGGCCAGTTCACGGGTGGTGGCTTCCGGCTTCTCCTTGATACAGCGACGGACTTCGTCATCATCCACCGTAGAAGGCCTCCCGCTGTGCTCTCTGTCCTCGAGGCTCGTGTCGCCGCTCTCAAAACGATTGAACCAGCGGCTGACTGTGCGTTGGGACACTGCATCCTTCTTGCACACTCTGCAGATGTTGGCGACCGCGGGGCCCGTGTCGTTGCCTAGCAGCCACTCGTAGTACACGAACGTACGAATTCGACCTTGGTCCATTTTAGCTAGTACTGGTAGCTAGACGCGGCGAATGCGCCATTAATACCCCTAGCGTAGAACTTAGGAGAACCTTCTAGAAGGTTCTTACACTTGCCTGATATTATAACACTTCTAAGGAAAATTATAGAATTTTGAAAAATTTCGGACAGGAATTATTGGACGGCCTGGTACTTCAGAAAATCAGGACCAGAGATGAAAAGAGATCTGCCAATTATCTGGACCCGGAGGTCACTGAACTTGACGATGAGATTAGAAAAGACTTGGACAGGCAAAAGAAAGACGAGTGGCAGAAGTTCACTGAAAAAAATTGAACTTCAAGGCAGATGGTGCTGCTACATGGAAAATCCTGAGAAAACTCTCCGGAAAAACCACACCCGCCACCGTATCTACCATCGAGTTTGAGAACAATGTATTCAAATCGGGACAAGATGCTGCTTACGCGTTGGGCAAGAGCTTCTTCATAACATGTGCGAAGCGAGGCCCGCGAAACCGAGTGACAGTAAGGGAGCTGTGCCGCCTTCCGCTTATGGGCACGACTGACGCCTTCACTCCTGCGCTGGTGGAGAAGATTATAAAGGATATGCGTAATTCCAAAGCCATTGGACCTGACGGAATCTGTCCAGCAGTCCTAAAGAAGCTCCCTAGTGAATTTCACTCGCTGCTCACTGATTTAATGAACACAACATTCCGAACCTGCACACTGCCACAAAACTGGAAAACAGCAAATGTCATTCCTCTGCCTAAGCCCGGTAAATCGCTGTCATCAGCGAAAGGGTACAGGCCAATAAGCCTTTTGTCACCTCTAGCCAAGGTTGCTGAAAAGCTTCTCGTCAATGATTTGGCTCAGCATAATGAGAAACAACATCACCAGCACGGCTTCAGGAAGCTACATTCCACCACGACGGCGCTTTTGGAAATCGTTGGCTAAGCCACCGACGGCTTCAACAAGAGTAAGCCCCTCAGGACCGTTGCTGTAGCCCTGGACTTGACAAAGGCATTCGACAGTGTTAACCTGGGTATTCTATCGGATAACATACTGAAGTCCTCTATTCCACCGTGGCAGAAGCGTTGGATAACAGCATTCGTCAAGGGCCGTCGAGCAAAAGTTATGTTTCAAAATCATGTCTCTAAAAGTATCCCCATAGCTGCCGGTGTTCCGCAAGGCGGAGTCTTATCGCCCGCTCTGTTCAATCTGTACTTAGAGGACATTTCGGCACCTCCCCAGGACATTAAAGTTGTCGCCTACGCTGATGATATGACTATCATGTGCCAAAACCGCGACATACAAGTGGCCGCGAGCAAGATAAACGAGTACCTGATTGATTTGAAAAGCTATTTCGATAACAAGATGCTCAGGGTCTCAGCTCCCAAGTCTTCAGTATCAGTTTTCACGACGGACCCCAAAGAGCACAGCGCCCATCCCGATGTCAGCTGGGGTGGAGATCGCCTGCCTGCTGCTCGCTTCGTCAAACTACTCGGCCTTATACTCGATCCGTCGCTAAAGTTTCACAAGAACACCGAGCAAAAGCAAGCAGTTGTAAAAGCTAAACTCAGTGTGCTAAGGGCGCTGGGAGGTACATCATGGGGCAGCAGTAAGGAAACTATTCTGACCACGTATAAGGCTATACTGCAGCCCGCCCTAGAGTATGCGGCACCGGTTTGGCAGCGCTTAGTGTCGGACTCATCCTGGACTAAGGTGCAGCGTGTACAAAACGCTGCTCTTCGGATCGCCACCGGATGTGCTAGGAGTTCGCCAGTCGAGCATTTACACGCCGAGACACGGGTGCTACCAGTAAAGGAGCACTGTCAGCTCCAGGCCCAGCAACTGTATATCAACATCGTAAAGCAGCCCAACCACCCATCTTGGAGAGTATTTGAACCTGTAAGAGAGAGAGGCATCAGAAAACATTCTGCCGATGCTCCAGATAAAGTCAACCTGCAGAGATGGCACGATTCATATCAAGAACGCTTCCGTCTGTTGCGCGAGGAGCACACCCATTTCGTCAGAGGGTATCAGGAAAGAGCGGCTGCTAATCCTATACTGGGTACTGTGCCGACTCGAGTTTCTGATTCTGAGTCTCAGCTTAGTAGACGTGCCAGCTGCACTCTAGCCTCGTTGTGCTGTGGGCGCTCAACGTTCCTGAAGTCCTACGTGAACAGGATCGACAGTAGCACTCCCGACGTCTGCCCGGACTGTGGTGGTCCTGGCCACAATACCCTACACTTATTCAACTGCCCAAAAAACCCCACAATATTGACTACAATAGACCTTTGGTCCCTAATCCAACGCTGATAGACCTAATCCGACGCTGATCGCCCAGTTTCTGAACCTATAGCAATTACCCTCTTCGCGGCTGCAAAGAAGAAGAAGAATCATAAATTATTTTGCTCCTGAATTTCGACAGAACATGCACTTCGTTTTTTTTTTGGTGTCCGGTTTAGGCACCCCCCTTTGCCTTCTCTGCAACGTCCAATATGCACCCCCCTAAGGTTAACCGGGACGCGTGCCCAGCCCTGGTAGGGGGGTGTCGGCGGGATACACCGGGTGATTTTCTCAGCCTCGCCTCACCTTGTTGTTCATACATATCGACCGGGCTGGATACGTCGGCTCATCAAACTATGGCCGGGGCCTCAGGCCGCTTTCTTAGGTGTACTTCTAATGAAGGCCTACTTCAAATAGAGGGTGTACTTATATTTTTCAGCCTTGCTTTTTGAATTTCGCATGTAAAAAAATTTTAATAACAAAACTATGACTTTTGCAATCAACAACCATGAAAAGTCAGCTATTCAAGTCTGAGTGAGTCATCGCTGGCACACTCGTTAATATTATCGTCCTTTTCTTAGTCGTAACACTGTTTTAGAGTCTAAATTTTTATTCCTTATCTTATATAGAAGCGTGCTACTAATAGAGGTGTACTCCAAATAAAGGTAGTATTAGTACTCCATGATACTCATTAAAAAATTAAGACAAATAAATTAATTAAAGGAGAAAGGCAAATAAAGGTAGTATTAGTACTCGAAGATACTCATTAAAGATACTCAGCTCTCTCTTTTTTGGTGTAATTCTATTAGGGGTGCACTTCAAATAGAGGTGCACTTCCAATAGAGGAAATACGGTAAACAGACGGCCATGATAGCAGAAATCTGTCATGTTTTGACCTGTGTTCGATCGGATTTTCATGAAGAAATACAATTTTTTTCGACAAATTTCGGATTGAAGAAAACTTTTCCAACCTACCATTGCATTCACCTCATCCAGAGGAACTAGAAAATCCCTTTGGATATTCACTCCAGCAATTCTGAAGTAAGTTGCGGCGATTCGGCGCTTCATGCGCGCGAAAATAATGCCACAAAACATCGTTTTTTCAAAGACTTGTTCTGCACTGTTTGTGCACGTCTCAAACTTTCTGGGTAAAAATCCAGCTCGATGAGTGAGAAATGAGCTCTCAAGCGCATTTCACAGCCTGCCGGACGACGACGTCCGGCACTTTATAAGAGTGCCGCAGTGCGAGGGAAGCTGCGGTGAACAACGGTCAGTTCCGACTCATCAGTACAAAATGTAAGGCGAAACCAACACGTTTTGACCCGTCATAGCTTGCTCCGACGTCGTGTCAATGATTTCACCGCACTGTGAAGTCGGTCGGCCGATACCGCAGTGCGGGTCTCACCGACGCCGAAGTCCTATCTTGTAACATACCGGACGGCGTCGTCCGGCAGACTGTGAAGGGCGCTCAAGAACCCCCATTGATCCCCTTCTAGCTTTTCGCAAGCAACGGACGTCTCCTATTCTTGCGAAAGATTTTTTGTGAAACTGGGGAGGAAACTCCCCGGAAAGCGTCTTTCGCTCAATTAAACTTTAGTATGGTAGTTGATGGCGTTCGCGGGTGCCGATTGACGACTCCACATTGCACCCTAACCTTCATTACTGTACCAGGTTGTTCAATACGTTTTCTCGTCCGATAAGGAAAACACAATTTTATGGTTTCCACTCCCTGAACATTAATGCACTTGCTCCAACAATCTTCCAATTTGTGGATCCCATCCCTGAAGTGAGAATCCGGAAGGTCTGCAAAATACGCTTCAACAGCCGTTATTAAATGGAAGTCGTTGGGGGCCGAATCTGGTGAATACGCTGGATGCTTCAACAATTCGAACTTTAATATATGGAATTTAGCCATTGTCGAAATGCTCTTGTGACACGGTACATTGTCCTGATGAAAAATGATTTTTTTCTTCTGCAAATCGGGTCTTTTTTCACGTTTTTTTTTCATTAAACTGGTCCAAAAGGTTGCAGTAATATTCAGAATTGATTATTATACCAGTTTGTGAGTAATACACAGACAAAATTCCTTTTGCATCCCAAAAAAGCTGATGCCATAACCTTCTTGGCCGATTTCCGGGCACGAACTCGTTTCGAAGCCGAACAACCAGGTTTACATCACTCTTTAGCCTCGTGTTTTGGTTCAGAATCATGGTGATAGACCCAAGTCTCATCCATAGTGATGAATCGACGCACAAAATCCACTTTATCCTTTTTAAAACGCTCCAAATGTTGCTGAGAAAGTCGCACTCGAATGTGTTTTTGTTCCATTGTTAGCGAATGCGGCACCCAATCTGCACACAGCTTTTTAAAACCCAAATTTCACTTAAAATATGGCTCACACTGCCTAATGAGATGTTTAGAGCCTCTACTAAATTTCTCTCAGTCAATCGACGATCTTCCAAAACCATATCCTGTATTTTTGCAATGATTTCTGATGTTGATGCGCTTTTTGGACGTTTTTCACGTGGATCGTCTTCAAGGCTTGTACGATCACGTGTAAATTCACCAACACATCTCTCTACTGTTCTAATTGTGGATGAACAATCATTATATACTTTTAACATTCGTTCGTAAATTTCTTTTGGTGCTACACCTTTCAAAAACAAGAATTTTATCACTGCACGATATTCAATTTTTTTCCATTGCTGTGACACGGCGACACTAAATGGCTTGTAAACAAAGAATGAATTGACAGATTGAAATGAAACTTCACATACGTTCATATGAAAAGTGTACCAACAAAACAAAAAAAATGGGCTGGTAGCAACGACTTCTCTTATCGAACGACAAAACTTATTGAACAACCTGGTACTCTTCATTTTCTTCATTCATTCATTACATCTTCATTCTCACATTTCCATTTAGCGAATCTAATATAAACTTATAACTTATAACTCGATTTTTTGTCGGAACGATCTCTGCTTACGACATCCACTCTGGGAAGTCGTAAGCCGGAACCGTTTGCTAGAAAATGGAGTGCGTTTAGAAAAATTTGAAAATTTCCATTACATCAATAAAATACGTATCTAATGGAATCATTCTGTAACCACAAGAGAATTTTTAGGGCAAGAAGTTTACAAGCACAGAATATTTCGACGGGTTTGGCGATTCTTCCTCTCATTTTCGCAAATGATGGAGAAGGTGTTCGCCCTGCCGATGGCAGGCGTGTTGAAACAATCCTCTGTAAGTATTCACTGAAAAGGAGCGTATTTTCTCTAGTAGCATGGACAGGTGATCTTAGGCTCGCACTAGACCTATTAATGGCGAGGGAACGATTCTTTCTCACCACCAGGGGGAAACAAGACGACACTCAGTTTAGTGAGAATAACTAAATGTCAATTCATCATCAGGTCCGTCGTCGCTGATTTGCGTGTTCGAGCTGGCTGTCATTGTGGATGTGGTTGGACTGAATTATTCAGAATTACGATCTGGCGCCATTTGTTCGCGCATAAATGCTGATGTCTATGAAACGACTCGACGTTAACGCGATAAAAGTCCACAGCTCGAGCTTCCAGGTCAAATACATAATATGTAAGCTAGGCAATTAGGTATGTAAGGATCCATTTATTTGGAAGAAGTGTTCTAAAAATGTCTATCTGGTCATCGGGCAGTCGACAGCCAATTCTTATGTTGAAATTCATTCATATTAGAGGCTCCGAGTACACATTAGGGGTAAAGAGGAAATGTACTTTGATACACTGATGATAGAAAATTAGATTTTTATTCGAGATTTTGTGAGAACCCGAGATATAGGAAGGCTTTGTTGCGAAATAAAGGCGATTTGCACAGGCCAGAATCTTCAACGAAGACGAAGACCCGCAGGAGAGTAAAAATCGAAGGCATGATTGAAATTCATTCCTCTGTCCGAGTTCGGATGTCAGTGTACTGTGCTTATAACGGTAAACACAATGGCGAGATGTAAGCGTGAAGCAGAGAGGAACGCAAAGAGCCCCGGGAAAACTTTCACTTTGCATATGGGTCTACTAGTGGAATCGGACCTACTTCACAGACGCATTCGGAGGAGATGGTTTAGCAGCAGAAAGCGCTGGCAGTTGTGACACGAATCCAAATATTTATCGCTGGAAATAGCTGAACAATCTCTAGGGATTAGAGCCGATTATAGCCACTCACCCTCAGGCTGCTAGGCGCCCACCACCGCTGTTTGCAGTCTACTTTTACATTGGAATAGAGCACATGTTTTCCTTTGATCAATTAAATGGAGTCGTTTGACAAAATGCGCGTCCATTATCATCTATCGAAAGCATATGTAGAGAAATAGGCCTTCAATCAAATGTAGCCTAGCGAATGAACGAGAAGCGGTGCTGCTAACCGTGCGACGTTCGTCACAAAATCGGTGAGCAGGGCTTCGATAGCGACCGTCGATCTTCTGTCTTTGCCCCGTTTATTAACAAGACCAAACTTTACGAAGAGCCCATACTCTCCTGGCACACTTTTTGAGAAGTGTCGATTATGCTACACATATATACTTAGTACTGCACCTTATATTTCCCAGCGAAGTCGATTTGGTTCCGTCGCGTGCGTGTGCCAGCATACGCCGCTCTCTTCTTCTGAACTGCACTCTCTCGCCGTAATTTCCCTTGCTTCCTAGAGAGGCGCGGAGGAATGAAGTGAGTTCAACTCCAAGATAGAATACAACTGGGTCTCGACTGATGAACATTTTCAGATTCAGAAACTTTAAAGGCACAGTCCAGACTCAGGGGTAATTTTTGATATTAAAGCCTGCTCGCAGTGTATAGTTACCCTGCCAAGCGCTGAAACTCAGCTCGCTCAAATTAGCGAGAGCAAGGAAAAAGTCGACCCCATCTATAATACCACCAAAATGATACCTAGCGTATCATCGAGAAGAGGAAACCAAGTTTTGCGGAAACGGAACAATCGGAGTGTTCGGCGATGCTCAAAGGCAATATGAACAATAGCAAAGTTCTTGGTTTTCATTTAGGAGCTGTGGGCATGGTTTGGCTGATGGGGGCGTTGGGGGCGGGGCCAACGTTTTCCCTGTAGTTTTTGTCTTATTCGAGGGAAATAAGTTCTGTTGTTTGGCAGGCTTGTTACAGAAAGAGGACCGAGTGGAATATAAAAAATCACTGGTGTGGTCAGACTCGCAAGGTATGCTCAAACACAATGCGAAAGCGGTGTTTGATACTGATTTAGATCTCTTGCTGGGAGGAGACTATCCGCCCATTTTCTCGCGGCCAGCCTATCACGTCAGCGCTTGCTGCTCCTGTGATAAATCAGCGGCAGGTAGGTGAGCGGGTAAACGCCTCCGAGCAAGAGAATATTCGCTGTTAACAGATTTTTGAGTTTTCATTTGACGAGGGAGCGGAAAGGGGTTACGAGGCGTTTCGGAGATTTCAGAACGCTTGTTTGCAGTCGTTCCTTTGTCATTCCTGACCAGTTTTCCGTCAATCTTCCGACTCTGGGAACCGAGGTTCCTCTTCAACTATCATTTTGATGTTGAAAGTCACCGACACTGGTCATCGTGAAAGCTGCGCCTAAAGTGTTATTATTATTATCATTATTATTATTATTATTATTATTATTATTATTATTATTATTATTATTATTATTATTATTATTATTATTATTATTATTATTATTATTATTATTATTATTATTATTATCATTATTATTATTATTATTATTATTATTTTTAGGAGAAATATTCAGTTATGGTTTATAAACAATAATATTTCTTGATAGAAATGAGCATTTGAAAACCAGTTGAATTCTGAGAGCGGTTAACATAAGTGAAGAACCACTAGAAAAGATTATTTCAAAATTTAACGCTCGAGCAAAACGCACTGTGTTGTTCTCACTTCTTGCTGCGGGAAGCAACCCAAAAACGTGTTCAGAGAAGTTTCTTTCCAGTGAGTTTAGGGAAGCAGTGTCTCTCCTAACTTTATTACGCTTACGTTGTAGTCACATTGAGAATGAATTGTCTTGACCAAAAGTTGTCGAAAATGCAAACGCCTGACAATGTTACATTAATATTCAATGCCCGCGTTGACAGATGCCCCTCGCCAGGCGTCATTCGCTGACTCCACCCCGTCAAGGTCCACGCCCAAGGCGACGATTGGCGGGTGTTGTGGCGTAGTGCGCGAAGAGCTCGTTCACAAGCTACCGTACCTCGCATTGTGAGCATGAACTTGGTCGAATTCGCCTTTGCCGAGGCTAAACCTCCTCTTTCCGCCATGGGACATGTGGTCGAGTCGATCGGAATCGACACCGAATCGCAGGTCAGCCAATTTGTTTCCAGTCATCCACTCTAATCGTCACGGGGTGTTCAGGGTAAATGTCGGGTGTGTTCTGGTAGAATCGCTGATAAATACATGATGCGAGTGAGTGAATGTGGATGTGATTGTGATTTTTGCATTGCTTTTGTGCGATTTTCTCCTGTCTGCTTTTAATCAGAGTATGACCACTACAGCGATGTCACAGAACCGCAAAACTTGTACCACACTTATTTCCTCGCTTTATTTGTGTCTTCCTGTCATCCATAATAAACCATAATTCATCATGAACCCATTCCATCGCGCCAGTCGGCAAGTTGAAAATTTCCCTACAACTGCACAATTCGCATGTATAATGAGGTTGCCTAGATTTTTTTTACCAATTGGAAATATCGCCCTCTATCTTGAAAATTTTGACGGCAACTCATATATTATTTGGAAGGTAGTCTATTAGCTCTAAAAGGTTGTGTAGTTTATACTTGTTCCTCGATCAAGGGTGATCAACCAACTTTTCTCGTCCATTACCGAAAGGTTTGAGCTGTTGTTGGTTCCAAGAAACCCCAGACACCAAATCGTCAAGACAGTTCTCAAAACCGATGTCGGAATAAAAACCTTCGCAATCACTGGATCACAATTACCCATTATTCGGCAAAAGTCCATTATTTGCTTTTTTTATTTGATGCGATCATTTTTTTTTGAAATAACTGGTAAATAAGACTTCATGAGTGCATCGAAACGTTTTTTTTACGATTATGGATCGAATTGTGAAAATGGATTGCCAAAAAGAAGCAGCACATTAATGAAGCGAAAATCAATCTGAAAATTTGAATTTAAATAATCGTTTTGTTGGGCAATAGATTCTCCTTTGAATTCGATGCTGAATTTTTTGTTGAACTTTTCTCGCCTTTGCCAAGCACGTTCCCGTTTTTTTGGAACTCGCGATAAACTGTTGAGTACTCGTTATTTTTCGATCGAAGGATAGAATCTTGTTTTTTATGTCAACAATAATTAACGAGAATGGCACTCATGACAGCATTTTGATCAACTAGGTATTCTCTGTTGTTTCTCACACCTCCTTACACTTTTGTATCAGGTCAGATATTCACAACCGGCTGGGAACCCCCTGACGCACTTGTTTCACTGTTGCGGGCGTAGTTCGCATCGCTCAGACAGGTGTCGAAAAAGTTCGTGAGCCAGGTTATGAGGTCACCAACATCAGCAAGCAGATGGATACTGTTCTTATCGGAGCGAATTCCAGTCTGCAGTCGCGGGCAACTCCTGTTGCAGCACACAGCTGGAGTATAATCGTGCCAGGACCTCGTGGTCCCAGTACTATTGGCCGTGGTTCCAGCACTATTTTGCTCGCCTTGTCGCCACAGAGATACGTTCGGACACAATCGTCTCAGAAAGTTCTGAAATCGCGCAGTTCTGTGATTCGCTGCCTCGATCGCACCGCTGTGCATTGCACGGCAACGCGATGGTCGCATCGCCGTGCATGAGATCGCGTCGCACTGCGATTGCTCTCTGAAAGAGACCTTACCTGCAGCTACAGGCCGATGTTGTCATGCGTTTATTTTTGAAGGAACAGAAGCATTGATCAACATGTGAAATATATGCGGAGAACGTAAATGAAATACTACAAAAAATTCAAAAAATGGGGCTGGGTCGTCTAATCCGAAAGAGTACCTACAGGAGTGACGAGCGGCCACCCACGGCGGGGACACGGTGTCGAATGTTTATAGGAATGCTCATAAAAACGATATGATCTCGGATCCCCTAGCCTGTCTTCTCATCGGAAAGACTCCCATGATTTTGCAAAGATCATTTTGCCGAGATCGGTTTTGTGGAATTCTAAAGCTATCTAGATTTAGCACGCGAGCACATGTTCTGAACCTATAATTCTCAGGATGACATTGTTTTCTTTATGCATTTGTGAGAAGGCACACTATGTTCGAAGCTTATTTCGCTGATTCAGGTCAACCCTTTACATCAAATTCCAATTCGGTAGATTTCACCAACTTCAGGTCGATTCCCGCGAGTTTCACGAGAGCTGTGTGACATGCTGTATTTGTGATGCACAACTGCAAGAAAAATGTTTTGAAAAGGACGGTCAACTCTACTGTGGCGTCCATTACTACAAGTAAGACTTCGGCATACTCTATCTAGAATCTTAGCGGGATTCTTGTTTCATTCCAGAGACTGCAGCCCTTACCGATGTTCAGGATGCAAACTCGGAATTTCTCCCACTGACATGGTCTACAAACTGAAAGTAAGCATTGTTCAACTTGGCATTGTGAAGGAATTACTATATGCTTCACTGTTTCTTCATTCCTAATTGATGGCAGTTTTTATTCTTTTTCATTCTCTGATATAGGTCTTGTTTTATTTGCCAACACTCGTAGCGAAGGGGCTAGAGTTGAAATGGTGTTAAAATCAGAATGTGACAACTTTCATTAGACAAAATACGTAAGTTCAGACTGGGATAGTGTTCCACGTGAACTGCCACGCCTGTATCCGATGTGGTCGTCCGCTGTCTCCTGGGGAACAGATTTTGGTGGATGAAGTCGCCCAAACTGTAGCCTGCATGCAACACTTTTTCGCGGGTGAGTGGTCTCAACGCTTCCAAATGTGCACCTTGGCATTCGCATTAAAATTTTGCTGGTTTTTTCCCCATAGAGCTCTCAGAATGCACAGCCCAATTCGCTCAGCAAAGCACACTAAGGTTTTTGTGCTCTGTCCCATAATTGGGTTCAGCATCGAGGGTGGGGTTCTCAATGCTATACTCACGGAAAATTGTAGCCGCTTGAAATCCTGATTATATACGGTTCATCTACGCAATCGCGTTCAGTCCCCAAAGTGCACGCTGATTGCCGCGGCGAAAAAGGGCGAAAACCGCCTGGGTGATCCAACATCTCTATCTGAGGATCCTCGACCTTCTTCATTTACCTATACTGGAGAGCTCAATCCCTTCACAAAGTACAAAAAAGTACGAGAAGGATTCGCACGCATACGATGCCACTAACGACATTGCAATGAACTACCTATTTCCTTCACTGCTTCTTCTTTCGTACCGGTTTTTAATCTTTTCAGTTTCAGGCCTTGTTTTATTACCCAGTTCAACTGGATAAAGTTTTTTGAATGAACTCGGACACTCTTGTCATCCAATCCCTCTTCATCAATACCCATTTTTCAAATACTACAGTCGAGTATTAGATTTATTAGAATACCAAAATCTTCGCCCAATATGAATCTTCGTCCTCTGAGCAGGCAAAACTTCTTTTGCAGAGTGTCTAGCAATTTCACAGAGTGGCTCTGCACCTCACAGAAGGCAGCATACACGCTCAAAAATGATACCAATTTCATGCTATCAATCGAAGGTCGGAAGTGGTTAGTATCCAGGAATAGCGAAAAAAAAAACGAAAAAAAAAATCAATTGAAGCGTAGATTTAACGGCTCCTTCTGCATTGGCCCGGAAGTGAACGAGTTACACCCCATTGGCTGAAATAGCGAAGCTAGCGGCAAATCGGTTGGGATAACGACGCTAATACACTCGTACGGCCTATACTAGAGCGCTTACGCCTATAGAAACGCAAAAAGTGAGCCGAAATAACCGTAATCGAGCATTGAGTATTTGTATCGAGGGGAAGGGCCCGTATCGGTGGACGGGGAAACAATAGTTTTGCGGCTCAACACGGCTCAAATACGGTCGCTTTGACTTGTTTTGGTGCTTGAAACTCCGTGAGCGTTCTACTACGGCCCGTACGAACACACTAATGTAGCTACCTCAGCAACTTTCGCGATCATGTATTGACTTAATTTGACTTAATCGGTTGGCTTTCGCCTGACGCGGTCATTCCGCATCTTCACCGAGGTGTGCCGTCCTAGTAGTCAGCCGTGTCCATTTTTCACGGTCTTCAGCCACAATTTGAACACTTTCCATCCAGCTGTCACTATTACATTTCCTGCGAAACGAAACATCGCGCCTGAACTGTCTTTCGATGCCGAGTGACTTCAAATCCTCTTTAACCACATCCGTCCAGAACTTTCGCCTACGCCCAGGTGGCCGTTTCCAGACAGGATTTGGAAGCATTCTCAAAGCGTGTTGTACGAGACGATCCGGCATTCTTCTTAGTATATGCCCGAGCAGTTGAAGTCGACTTTCCATTGCTGCTTGAGATGGCGTTAGGAGATGCTGGCACCTCCCTCGTGTCAAGCGTTGATGTACTGCGTCGATTTCCTAGTAAAGATATTCGTTATGGCATACACGCGGCCAGAAATATCCAAGCAAACGCCTAAAAAGCTTCCTCTCCGTGCAATCCAACCTTTCCATCTGCGTCTTCGGTGCTGCCCACGTCTCCGATCCGTACATCATGATAGGGCGAATAGCGGATAGGTAGACGTGCAACTTGACTTCCTTCGCGATGGTGGTAGACCACAAACACTTGGTTAGAGTATTGAATGCAGACGTAGCTTTCGCACATCGTTGTCGAATATCCGCTGCATAACCACCATAGTTCTTCAGCAAACAGCCCAAATAACAGAAATCGTCCACCAGTTCGATACGTTGTCCGTCCACACAAACTCCCGTTGAAGGCCTCTGAGAGACCCACATCTGCTTGCATTTGTCGGGACGAAGACGAAGTCCATAGGCTGCGGCATGCTTCGAAACGAGGTTCACAATCCTTTGCAGTTTTGCGTTGTTTTCAGCGAATAACACGATGTCGTCGGCGTACTCCAGGTCGACAAGGGAGCGTCCTGATGGTGTTAGGATCACATCCGCAGGAAACTGTTCTGCAACTCTACGCATGATGTCATCAACGGCGAAGTTGAAAAGAAAAGGTCCTGCAACGGCTCCTTGCCTTACTCCTGTTTTCACCTCGAAAGCTGACGTAAATCCGACAGGTGTACGAACTGCTGCTGTTGTTCCTTTGTTCATGTCCTCGATTAACCGAACATACTTTTCCGGGACTCCATCTGCTCGCAGAGCATTGAGCGATCGATCACGATGAGGAGAGTCGAACGCGGCTTCAAAGTCCAAAAAAGCAAGCTGTAATGGCTTCAAATACCGCTGCCACGATTCAATTACTCTTCTCACGACGAACACTTGGTCGATGGTCGATCTTCCAGGTCGAAAACCGGCTTGCTCATCTCTGGTCGTTCTTTCACGATGTTTGATAAGTCGCTCGAGAATGATACGTTCTGAAACCTTGTACATGACACCAAGTAAAGAGATTCCTCTGTAGTTCTTAGGATCCGTGACGGATAGCTTCTTGTGAAGAGGTAGGATGATCGCATGTCTCCACGAATCGAATATCCTTTCGCTAATTCATATAGCACGGATGGTGTTGGTCATTTCACGAATCCGAGGAAGAGCTCTCAGCATTTCAGCAGTGATGTTGTCATCTCCACCAGCCTTTCCATTCTTCATTTTCCGGACACAATCCAAAACTTCAGACTCAGTCGGCGGTTCCTCACCGACATCGTAATGTGCTCTCTGAACATGCGGGAGCTCAGGTACTGATGGCGCTTGACGATTCAGTAGTGAACTGAAGTAATCCTTCCATATTGGCAGCGTCGCATCACCAACTGCAACTCCATTGGTAGTGTTCAAGACAGGAGAACATCTCTTCATCTCCCCGCTATACTGTCGCAGCAACGTGTAGGCTTTCCTCGGATTCTTCTCCTCCCAAGCCTTCTCGAACTCCTTAGCTCTACACGTCCACTCTCGCTCGCGGTCACTTTGAAGCTGCCGACGCAACTTCCTCCTCAGACGCTTCTCCTCCACGAAGTTTCCTGCAGTTCGGAGAGCACATACTCTGTTGTAGGTAGATGTTGTTTCTTCTGAGACGTAGGCGAACTTCTTCTTAGGCTGTACAACCGGGAGTGCCTCTTTCGAAGCGTCCTGGATGCACTTGACAAAAGAATCCGCGTCGCAAAGTTTCTTCTTCGTCCGTACTCCGATGTGAATAGAAACGCGTTGTCGAAAATTCCTTCTGCACTCTTCATCTCTGAGACTTGTCATGTCAATCCTCTGGAGAGGCTGAGCCCCTCGCTTCCTCTTATGAATCCTCGCAGTGAAGTTCAACAGAACAGGACGGTGATCCGAATCGAATGCGACATCCCACACAGCTCTAGATCTTCGAATGTCCGATACTGGAATATTCCTCGTCAGGACATAGTCAAGCTGCAGTTTCAAAGTTGTCATCTTCCGCTTCCGCTGCTCTTCTGGAGATAGCTGGGTTGGTCCCTGCCACGTAAGCTGATGGCGGCGATGATTCCTCTTGAATGTCGAGGCAATAATCAGACCACTGCGTTCACAAAAGTCGACAAGGCGGTAGCCATTTTCCTATGTTTGCTCCACTGGGTAGAACTATTTACCGAGTACTTCGGATTCCTGATCAAGTCCCATCTTCGCATTTGCGTCAATCCCCACGACAACAGCATGTTGACAAGGTATCCTGGCCAGCAACGTATTTAGTTCCTCATAAAACGCATCCTTCGAATTGTCTTCGGCGGTTTCAGTGGGTGAATGAGCACTCTCTATCCACAGATTGAATCCTCTGTGATCCCGCAGTCGTACGAATGCATTCCGACACGACGTTGAGCCGAACTCCTTGACCAATCATGTATCCTCGATCATGTATGCTGCCTCTAAAGAAAATGGCATAGATTTAATAATATAAATCCAAGACTTGAAGCTAGTAGTTTGAGAAACTAACGAAAAAACCGACGAAAACTGCATGCAAATGCAGGAAGAGCGAATGTTTTTGTTATGTGGTAAAGAACGAGTTAAAATATCGAATGCTAACGACAAGCAGGTTGAGATAGCATAGCCGATAGACTCTTACAGCATGTACTAGAGCGCTCACCTTGTTGGAAGTATCAAAAACCAGATGAAGTTACCCTTTCCGTAATTGGAGGGAAGTAGCTGTTGAAGCTCATGGGCGAGGTTGTCGAAGTTTTTCATTGCATCGCTCGAATTGAGTAGTTTTGACTCGTCTTTTACGCTTCCAACGAAGTGACCGCTCTCCTAGGGGCCATACGACCCAAGTAACGTAGTTATTTCAACAAGTTTTTCAAGTGTGCCTGCTGCCCATGAAGGCGCTGTGGAAAACAGGTAGTCAGCGTCAAATTCAATCCATTTTCAAACTTTTGTACGCTCATTTTCGGAAACAATCGTATGTAGTTGGTTGGGTACTTGACGTATTTCTCACTATTAGTCTCTACAAGGCTGCCGGCTAACGTAACAGAGCGGTCGCTTCCAAGGCAGTGTTCACGGAAAAAGTTGCCCTTTTTAGGCGGAGACGTGAGCTTTGGGTCTCTCACAGAAGAGTAAGAACATAAGAATGACGGAAAACGGCCAGGAAGTGGGTGAAAATCTCGTGGTCTAGCGAACCCACTAGGTCACCCCGCCCACGTCATGTACCAATTGTCCTGCGTTCCTTTCACCAGGCGGGCGGAAGCCGAATTTTTGAAAACTCTTTGTCGCGAAAGATTTGAACATCCGAACATGTGCATTGACCCATCTTATTCCTTAAAGGCACCGTTCACGATAAACTTCGTCCTTGATTTTTCAATGAAAAGCTATTGTGGTAGCCCTCAGAAGCATACCAGTGTTGGAAAAACGGTTTCAAAAGCCTTTTCAGAGGCAGAAAATGGTTTTGAAGATTAGCCGAGTGGGCAAGGCCGACCTCCTTGGGTCTAGTTGTTGCCATAAACACCGACACGTCTCTATTACTGCCACGCTTTGACCTGCGATCACCAGCAGTGATTATTACTGAATTAGGCAATAGATTGGACGGATTTTTGCCTGACGAAGATTTCCGTATGTTTTCGACATCTATTTTTCAAATCTGAAGTCTTTGTTAAAGGCAGCGTACGCGCAAAAAACCGTGTTTATTTTTTTCACAATTTTGCGCAGGTAGGCTTACCAGGTTGTCATATATCATGAAGAAACCACCCAAAACACTCAAGTTTCCGAGAAAAACTCGTTTGAAAATCTCGCAGCATTCAGCCTCCTTTTTCTCACGTCTGTCCGGTGTGTCTTGTGTATTACACAAATATCGAAAATTTGAACGGCTGAATTGGTTTAGCCCCCTTAACTTTCTGGGTTCCGCAATTCCTTTCGCTTTTTTGCTGTCAATGATCATCTAAAAATAGGAGGCTTTCAATATCCACGTCTTAACTCGAAGATTCTTCGGAATAAAGAATTTAGAAAATTGGATTTCCGCGGCCGGCCGAAGACTGTCGTGGGGTTTCTGTTCCTCGTGTTAGATGATCGACCGGGAAAACGCCTTTTCAGACCACGGAGCGATTTTCACGAGCCTATAGCATTATGAATACGCAACATTGAGACCTCAAGCTTCGCCAACTATCTCCACTTGGTTCATACATTGGATTGAGAAGAAAAACACAGATGTGGTTTTCTGCGCGGACGCTGCCTTTAAGGAAAAACCACCACCGATGATCGCAGGTGAAAGCGCGGCAGTGACAGAAACTGGTCAGTGTTGATGGCAACAACTAGACCAAAGGAGGCCAGCCTTGCCCACTGGGATAATCTTCAAAACCGTTTTTTTGCCTCTGGGAAGGCTTTTGAATTCGTTGTTTCAACACTGCTATGCTTCTGTGGGCTACTACCATTTTTTTTGAAAGGGAACTCAGGGACCGAGTTTATCGTGAACAGTGCCTTTGAGACTTTTTGGTACAGGTAACAGAAAACAAAAAAGGCACTCACCTAAGAAGTCCAAAGCTCAAAACATTTGCGACGTTTGGCTTGACGTTTTGTCCGCAGTGTACGCAAAAAAATGTTTAATATATTTAAAAAGCAGTTTTTTCTCTGATATTCGAGAGTTTTATGGGGGCTTCTGCTTAATATCCCCTACTTCTTTAACTTGCCTACTCAAAAGCATAGAAAGCTGGAATACGGTTTCTTATCGTGAACACTGTCTTTAAAGGCAGCCTTCACGATGATCATCCTCGTTGACTTTTCACAGTGAAATGATAGGCGAGAAGGATCCTAGGCTCCCAGTGACGGTAGAAAACAAGCCAGGAGCGGCAAAATAACGGCTGCAAACAAGCGTTTTGGGGCCCCAGACACACCCCGCACCCCAGATCCGTCCCCTCGAAATGAACTAATGAAGATTCAAATTACAGGAATGATCATGTGAAGAAAGTGCTGATAAGTGAGCTGATCGCTTCATTGCACTGATAGGTATCATCCTTCTAGCGGTCAATTCCTCCACACTCAAAAATCAACGTAAACAAGGGAGGGCTTATTTTGGCTCAAAAACGCGTCTTTCGTGTCCTTTTTAGCATGCCTTGCTATATAGGGCACCAGACCTTCCGTAAGCCGTGGAGATATCGGGAGTGAAATTTATAAATTAATCGTGAACATTGTCTTTAAAGAAATCAATAACACGTGCAATAGAAGAGCACAAGATCTTGTATATTTTGCTTCAAAAAATTGCGTATTTCTGTGTATACGTCGGTTATTCGCTTCTCTCTGGTCATCAGTTATACCTTAGAATGGAACTTGTGTGCCTCTAAGGGTGTGAACGCCTCTTGTCCGTCAAAGCCTACTCTCAGGCTTAGCGAAAACCATTCTCCCGGCTTTTAGGTTAGAAAGCTTTTTCCCCTTACCTCATCCGAATGTATTTCATTGATTTATTTAATTCGTCCACAGATATAGTCTTCTTCTGAAACGTCAGAATAGGGCTCGTTTATGAAGCCTTGACAAAGGCATGGAACGAAGTCCACGCCGACTACCTGCGTGCCACTGCGCTTTCAGACGAGAGGCGACTTTGAGTCTATATGAATGCCCAAGTAGAGTAACTTTAACATCTTCTGAGCATCCAGAATTATATTAGTTATTCCAGACCTATGCGTTAATAAACTCTTACGGCATCCTGAAGAGCAAAACAAACTTCTAATAGACACCCTGTAGAGAGGTCAAAGTAAACTGCACGAAATTTATTTCATAATCAGAAAAAATGGTAAAAAACGAGGTTGGGGTATGCCTTGAAAGCCACGAAGAAACTTATCCCAGAACAGACAGTGTGAGTTCGTTCAGCAAAATGAAAAGTTTACAAACTGAAACCTGAAACTCTTCAAGTCTATCCGAAATCAAAGAAGGCGAAATTTTAAAGTGCGAAAATGAGTGATGCTATGCATGACTCACGGACACAAAGGTTCGGAAAAAACTTGACCGCCCATTGGCATACATATTTTGATTTTGTCATTTGAATGCCCACTTACAGATCAACAACGTGGAGCGACGACGTTTCCGTCATGTTCAACTGAGCCCAGCGGCTATGAGGCGGCGGATCAATTCACAGAGTTCCAGATAAAAAAGGTTAGTTCACACTGATTCATGAGATATGACTATTAAATGGCTCACGTGATGGGAGCGCTGTCTGCTAAGTGGTCCGCAGCGAGATCAGCAGCAATGAGACGCACTGTACACACCTTTCCATCACACAGCGAATTTATGAAAGTGCCTCTTGCCCTCCGGCCATATTTTTCTGATCAAGAGAATTCCAAAAATTTCCTAGAAAATTTTGTTCGATGATTAGCGGTGAGTGCCACGTACATTCTATTCCGGAGTGGAATTTGTTGGGTCCATCGCATGCGTGGGGGCGCGTACGCCGTTCTCTCCATCCCCAGCTCCTTCGCGTTATCTCTTTCCCTCGCTCCGCCCACATCAGTAATAGACCGGGAAGACTTCGTACCGAATTATGTGTAGTGCACATCGTACTTCGGCAACTCGAAAATTTTCTCGAACAATCGAGTTTTCGACTTTTCAAAGTGTCCAATAATCGAGTAGTCGATTGATTCGATGTCGACTGCTGCAGTCGATAGCGGGAGTCGATTACTCGTCTCGACATAATTATCCTCTAATTCGGAGTGAAATTTATTTCCGTTTATCGCTTGCCTCTATGTACGTACGTACATATGTATGCTGCGTCTCCTTCCCTCCGCACTTTCTCGCTGTCTCTCAACTAGCTCCGCACATGCTCGCGAAGGAAGAGAGTAAATTCGGTTCCGAAGTAGAGGATATAGTGCATATAAATAGAATTGGCTGAGAACGCTTCCCTCGTCCACCGGTAGTTTCAAAGGGCTCCGTTTTGGCTCCTGAAAAGTCCAGTTGAATATTTTCAAAAATCTCTTAGGGAAATTCCTACTCTGAACAAGTTGATGCTTTCATGATAGCACCCTCTCCTTGTAACTTTACTACATATCTTGGCAAAAACCACGTTTCGCGTCTCCCTAGATGTTTAATACAGCGAGTATTCTTTTCCAAACTCCACAATAGAGCTCTAACTCACACATCCTCTCGAGCAGGGACCTAAAGGCACAGAGCACCCAAGAAATTAATTACAAACGGAGTAATGGCTTCTTGAAGCTGTCTATTTGAGGGCGAAAATTTTGGGGACGAGTAGCCTCAGGCCTGTATTTCCCTTCATTCGCAGTCGCTGCACGAGAGCGAATCAAAATGAGGAGACAGAAAGGCAAAGAAGTAAAGAACGACGACACGAAAAACTGAAATTCATACATTCATCTAGCCGCTATCGAGTTCGGAAATCAGGAAGGGGGTGTCGCCCGTGGTGGTGAGTGAAGGGGGTCGGGCTCGTGGTGGCTGCTTATTTGGAGATATAGAGATCTCGCACTCGGCACCTGTTAAACGCGAGAGATCTACTATGCAATCAAATAAAAATTACAAAATTCATGTGTGAGGTTGTACTGTGCCTTTAAGGGAGAAAGGGACGTTATTAGTAAACTCCTGGAGCTGTTTTCTCGCGTTGACGTCCAACTCCTCCCTGCATTCAATTAAGATCAAGGCTTAATTCCAACCCACGTCAAGATTGATAAATCACTTAAAGGTGTAGAAGTTTCCCCAGTCACTCGCACTAAAGCAAGATAACTCCCCACCCAGGGGTTTCAATCCCCTTGCGGAAAATCGAGGAGCGTTTTTTACTGACGGAGATGAGTAGCCCCGCAGCCGTTGTATCGAGGTGTTCTGACCCCGTTTGGAATCAATAGCGACATTTTGTGATTCATACCAAGCGGTGAGGATGTTACGGACAGTCATCTGTCCCTAGGGGCTTATACATTCCTCCAAAACTTCTTTAAAATCTTACGCATTTCAGGAAGTTGACACGTTCTCCTACAACTTTGACTCCTACACCTTTTCCGAGTTTTGTGACGACGACAACAAGTTCCTGAAGCGTCGCGGCCCACGAACAACGATAAAGCAAAATCAGGTAGTGTATCAGAGAGAGTGAATGGTTATGAAACTTTTCGCATATTCTAAAGGAGGAGGAATATGTTTTGTAGCAGATTTCGTGCTTCTTCTGATTGCTGATGGAGACATTCGCCAGAAACATGCTTCCCTCGATGGGCGACGCGATGTAGTATTTACTAACCATTCAACCGAAAATCGATATGTCTGATATGCAGGGTCGCGCATCGCGGAAATTATGATTCCCGCCTCATCTGAACAGCAATTTCCCTCCCAGGCTGAACTTCTTGGCATGCCAGCATTTTTCCTCCCCTTCCAGATCCAGAAAAGTTAATGATCTTCAAGATTAATTTTTTTCTTGTTGTTAGAGTTAAGGAATATGACCTGAATTCACAGATTCAAAATTGTAATGAGGACCGATAAAAAGTATTCGAGTATATTTAGTTGGACGTTTTGAATCGGATTTTCTCATCTACACCGAAGCCGTCGAAGCATGCCAGAGCAAAATTGGCTCTCGAAACTGGGCTCAGCATGAGAGTTATTCAGGTGGGTCGCGTTTTCTCTTTGATTATGCATGTGACGTATTATCAGTTCTTTCAGTTTGTTCGGAATAAGATACTGCTTAAGCGTTTTATTCGAAAAGCGTTAACAGGCTTTTTTCCTCTAAAGTCGTCGCTTTGTCTACACTTAGCTCATAAAAGATCCGCTTAAGCACTTTGAGATTCTGTTGGAACCATGGAACTCTGGAAACAGACCATAAACCACTAAGCTAAGGGCGATAGTACAAAGGGTATAAGTTAGGTCGATATTATGCGCCTGATTGACGCTGAAATTCGAAATTCTCTCATTTTCTGGCCTCAAAGTTTTGCTAGCATTCAAAGCAACGAAGCGTCGCAGCTATGATTTGTGCGCAGTATACACGGCTAGTATTGAGGGCAGAGTAGCACACTCAAAATTTCATCTCGAACACTCTTCATCTGAACTTAAACCGTGACACTCATTATACCCTCAAACACTGGCTGTCATTATACCGTTGGATGGTTCTCAACCATCAGCGCTCTAAACCGGTTTTCTGATTCCAAAAAAAAGTTTTTGAAGCGAGTTATCAAAAAAGGGCACTAAAACGCAGAAAGCGCAGCTGCGTGCGTCATGACCAAATCTGTGCAGGAGATATTATCCTTGGGCGCTCGCAGGTAATTGGCATCGATTTCGCTTTATGCCTGCGTCAGAGCTGCATTCAACAGTCCAATCCCTATTTGGTGTTTTAAAAGGACTCAAGATTTTCTACTCAGAATACTCGTAGACGGACAAGTCCATTAAAGAATAGGGTGGATTGAGGGGCCAAACCTTTCTGACCTAGAAACCGGGAAAATCGCTTCCGGTTTTCTGGAGAGTAAATTTTGCCGAATGCGGGCGGGAGCGTCCACGCCAATAGTGGCACTCAAGATTCATGTACCAGTGCGATTGGTAACGAGAGAGAGAGACACAGTCTCGTTATCAATTATACTGAAAACTACTGCTGAATCAGATCGAGATTGGGAGAAGATTGTACCTCTGTTACAACACGCACGTCACGTAAAATCGTGCTGGGGCCACGGGTAATGGTGCAGGGACCACGAAGTCCCGGTACTAATATCTTCTAGTTGCGGATAAGGAGACTATATGTAATGAGCATGAGACACGTACCACCATTTGCTAGTCAACGGCTCAACCGTAGTATCAATATTTTGCCAAAGGTGTTTTTAAATCAACGAACTGAGCACTATACTTTGCAAACTCTCTAAAATACTATCTTTCTAAGTGCAGGTATGGTTTCAAAATCGTCGAAGCAAGGAGCGTCGACTGAAGCATCTGTGCAACTACCTACGGCATTACGAACAGCGTGGTCTTCTACCTCCACCGATTCAATTCGCAGTCGGCGGTGGGTGCTGAGAATCTGCTTGGTTGTGCCTGCTCATAGAATCGTTAGCGTTCCATGCATTCACGAGAAGCATTTTAGAGGGCAGTACTTCTTCAGAGGCGGCTTCGTTCACTCAGTATTTGAACGGAATCGAGGGTCAATTCGATGAAGACGAAGAGGAGGACTGAGCGATTACTGGGAACAGCTCGTTCTCGCAAATACTGCCGTCGGAGACAGAGAAAGATACGGAATCAAAGTCTAATCGCTGATTTATCTATTTGCGCAGATAAATCACGTTTTCCAATGTGACCAGTTTTGCTAAGCTATTTGTAGAAAAGCATTGGCATAGTGACAGACTTGGTTAATCAGCTTAGGCACATAAAATGTTGGCGACTGCAGTACGCACGATAACAAAATCATGAATAGGAATTTTGTTTATTTATTTGTTCATTTGTTGCGTTCATAGGAAAGGGCAAAAGCAAAATTACATTGAATATTGAGAGAAAAACCACGGAGAATGCAATAAAAAATTCAGAGAAAAAAGAAACCAGTAAAACAATCAATCGGTGACGAGAAAAAAAATTGCAATAAAAGAGTTTGAAAAAAATTGCAAAACTTAGAAATACAATAACTTTATCAGGAATGGTTAAGGCTGAGAATGCGTTCAGAGAATACAGCCACGAGACTAATACCTCTAATGCTTCCTCTCATAACCTGTGTTCGCAATACAGCGGAGACTCTGAGCTATGTGCGACGCGATCAAGATGGTCATCATGCAGTCGCGCAGCACGACGATGGTACTGTCAAAGAGGTTCATGAGATAGTACCACTGAGGACGGGATCATACTTTCCGCGACGCGCGACAGCGACAGCGCATATCGATTTTCGGTCGATATCGATGGCAAACATTGCGTCGCATCGCTCGTCGTTGGAAGTATGAGGGGTCGTTTACACTTCCGCCGCCGAGCGGCGCGGCGAAGTGCAATTCTATAATGTTGATCGTGCAGATCAATATCATAGGGATTGTTTATACTTCCGCCGCGGCGCGGCGAAAAGTGGGGCGGCGCGATGCGCTGCTTGAAAAATCGCACCACTAGAATTTATAATAGGGCTGCGTCGACTTGACGCGGCGACGACGCAGAATGAGGCTAAACACAGCCTGGTAGCTCTGACATAACACAAGATCGATTGTAATGAGTGATTTCTTCTGCAAAAGAAACATCTATAATCTTTTGTATCATAACACCGCACTCGAAAACAGATAGTCTTCGAGAAAAATTTCTCTAGAGAGAATTTATTTCAAAAGCAAAAAATGAACTTTTAACAACCCAGCCTAGTCAACGCCCAGAACCTCGGAACACCTTCTAGCGATGAATCAGAGGAACAAAAATTGAGAATCCATATGAAATAACAGCAAAAAAGCATATGATCTTAATGGGGATCGTACGCGGCCGCCGCGTGCGGCGTTGTTAGAAGATTTCAAGCAGAAAAACTCTAAACACCGCTTGATCGATATGGTGTATTGCATCTCGCCGCGCCGCGCCTCCGCTGAAGTTTAAACGATCCCATAAAATTGCACTTCGCCGCGCTGCTCGGCGGTGGAAATATAAACGACTCCTGATGCCGGCCTAGTATTCAGACCATGCTATCGCCGGTATCAGTTATGGAATTGTAAAACAGGTTTTACGGAATGCGTAGGAGCTAACCAACCTATTTTCGGCCGTAGGGACATAATTTCCCTCCCAAACTATTTAGTTAAAGGCAGTGTTTACGACGACTTTGGTTTCCGAGTTCCTCCCTTGAAACAATGACCCGCAAACGTTAGAGACATTACGAAGAAATAGCGAAAAACGCAATAAAACACCTTATTTTAGTGACATTATTCTCTGGCCTGGACTAGTTGTCCGGTTGGGTGAACATGTTCTCGGTGTTAATCTCCAGTGAAAAATGAGGCCATTTGAAAATGAAAAAAATATTTCACGCCAAACAGTAATAGTCAGGGGCCGAAGCAAAGAACGGTGTGACAGAGAGGAGAAAATTCCAAAGGATGAACCCACAAAAGATTACTTCGTCACAACAAACAGCTCCATTGAGAGTACGAGAGAGGAGTGAAAGTACAGAATTTCATGTGCTTTTGTTGCTTTTCCCCTTTTTTTCATCATTCCAGCTCTACTTGGGAGTCGACCAATCTTTCTAGCAGATATTTTCAAGTTTGAAGATTAACGTGAACACTGCACTAAATTTCAAGCTCTATTCGGCAACCGAATTCCTTTCTTGAGCGTACGGAACTCTTGTTCAGGCGACCTTTTTCACCCTATCGGCAGCAGGCAAAATGTTTCACACTCGTCTTAGCCTTTGTTGGCAACTCATAAAAACTTTTACTACAATTTTTTGAAACTGCTGACTGCTGAAGCGTTGACATGTTGTAGTTCTAGTGAGACGTTTGAAAGGTTTATTACAGAAAATTGTCGCTAGTCGAATCACCAGTGAAAAAGCGAAGATCTCGTGCCAAGTATGGACCGCCTTCCATATCCTAAACAACAGACCAATTGTCCTCCACAAGTTAACTCGCATGGAGTGCACTAAGTACCTTGAGATCAATCAGGAACGATTCTGATATCCGCATATCGTCTCCAATATCGACTCGGACAATTTGGCCGCCGTTCCTAAATGTCTGCTCTTTGAGGCTGCTTCTGAGCATTGATTTGAATATCTTCTCCTCTTACGCAATAAGTTCCGGATAAAACTGAGAATCCCATTGTTTGAAGAATGAATTGCCGACATAAAGCCGTTTCCCATCAAGACTCAGTTGAAGGGACGCCGGTCCACCTCGAAAAATCTTCCCCCCGATGGGCGTCGTCGGTGTGGGAGTTCGAGTTGCGAGGTCCACAAAGGAGAACTCGTGTGTTTTGTCCTGAAAGGGATTCATCATAAAATTAATTCAATTGTCCGACGCAGCATATGCTTTTCATTTGCGAAGTAACGGTGGGTTTTCTAACGCGTTTTTGGTACTTTTGCCGCCGCGGCAAGTGCCGTTCTCTGGGCTAAGGCGAAACCAGAGTCTCGGAATCAGGGGTGTGCGGCAAAGGAATTTAAAATTTCGGCAAACGGCAACGGCAAACCCCAAAAATGGCCGGCAAACGGCAAAACGGCAAACGGCAAAATCTGTTTTTTGCTATAATATACCAACGTTTGTTTAGTCGTGTGGTGTTCCATGCAATATGTACCAGTTACTCTATGCCTGGCTTTCACTAGAATTCCAGGAAGAAAAAATCCCGTATAATTGAAGCTACTTGAAAGCCTCAGGTGATCAGAGAATGCCAATAGCACTGTTCTATATGTGATCTGTATAGAAGTCCTCGGACAGTCGGGGCTTAGTATGTCGGCACAATACCGTTAGAAAGCCGGCACAAAGGGATCGACAGCACCTGTGCTGTAGCTGCTGGTAACAGCAGGATATGCTAGCAACGACCAGGAGCTCCTGCTTCTTGTGCTGGCGTACTAACGCTTTGCTCATCGTGGCACGCGTGCTATTGCCAGCCCCTCTCTCCTAGTGTCTGCTGACACTCTTCCATTGATTTGTCTAGTACGAATGAACATTGCAGCATCCTCTTGTACGACGGCGGCGGGTATATAAGGCGGCCAGTCTCGCTGAGGGGGCAGTTGGCCGTTTGAGGCCAGTCCGATGAGGTGACCTTGTGTCACTGTTCGGAAGTTAATTTTTGGAACGCTTAGGGGTTCATCCCCATCGCCCATCGCGAGGGAAGCCTCCTGGTTGCGGACCGCGGCGAGAATGTTGTCCCTGCTGCTGGCCGTGACAAGAATTATATCCAACACCGGTAAGGAGGGTGGCAGTCCAAATTCCGTCGATAATGAGCGTTAGTACGCCAGCATACGTTGGCAGGATATGCTGCCGCAACCAGCAGCTCCTGCACACAACCAACGTTAGTATGCCAGGTTTGCCCTGGCGTACTAACGGTATTGTGCCGACGTACTAAGCCCCGACTGTCTGAGTCACTATCAAGATCAACAAGGCTTGATGATCAGTCGACATTTGTGGCGAAAGACAACCATAGCAAGTAACACACTCAGGATTCTCTTTGTCTCTCACTTGATATGGTTTCACTTGTGAGGCTACAGGAGTGGAGTGAGATTAGTCTAGTTGTATGCAGTGCTAACAATCAAAGTAAACTCCAAATTCCCACGGGGAATCAAGAGCTCTGAAGGGCGCGTTGATCGATAGCACAGAATGAGAGAATCTGGTGACAATTCTAATGTTACATGCGACGCGCGCGATGGAAAGCCGCTGCGCTCACGTCACCGCTGGAGCCCCGCGTGCACGGCGTTGAGCCAGCCGAATGCTCTTGGGCGCTTCCCTTTCTGTGTATTTGGTCTTTAAGCCGGCACGAGGCTTATTACGACAACAATATCGGATAAAAGCGAGCAATAAATTGCTCTAAAGGGTCCCAAACCTAAATGTGGTGTGTTCGCACCACCCACTTCCCCTGTTGCTACAGAGGAAGTGGGTGGGGCGAGCACACCACGTTCAAGTTTCGGGGCAGTATTTGTACATATTGCAATTATTATAATTTTCTCCTCTTTACCTCGTTTCTTAACTAACTCAGCTCTGCCACTGAGTCAACTCTTCGTTTCATCTATGGATCTCGAAATCGAAAACATTATTGAACCTTGCCTCTAATGACCGCTGAGAACACTGTTAAAATGAAAAAAGCCGGACGAAGTTTTTGCAGATTTTATCAACTTCCTGTCCCAATTATGATCATCAGCCCACCAACCGACTATTGGCTGATAGTCTATACTAGTTCTCAACGGGTTTGTATGTTTAAAAGCAGTGTTCATGATGATTTTCGCTCCCGAGTTTTCCACTCAAAACAATGCGTTGGCAACGAAGTGTTAGCAAAACTACGAAGAAACAGCGAGAAACGCACTAAAACGTCGTATTCCAGTGACATTATTCTCTGGCCTGGACTAGTTGTCCGATTTTATGAGCATGTTCACGGTAGCTGTCACCGAAAAAAATGGGGCTAATCAAAAACGGAAGAATATTCTAGGCAAAACAGTATTAGCTAGGGTCTGAAGGAAAGTACGAAGCAACAGAGAGGAGAGCATTGCAAAAGACGGTTCCACAAAAGATTTCATTGTCGCAGCGAACAGTTCCTGTAAAACTTCATAGCTGGGGTGAGATTTGGGGATTTCGTGCCCTTCTGGTGCGTTTTTCTCGATTTCTTCGTCATTTCACATCTACCCGAGGCCCAACACACCAATCAGCAATTAATTTCAAAATCAAAGATTATCGTGAACACGGCCTTTAAATGGCTGCTTTCACGCTACAACTTTTATACCACTTGGTTTTGTAATCTTGGAACTTGCAGTAATCTGAATGCTTCTTGAGAAGGCCTTTTTTGCAAATTTAGCATTTCTAAGGGTTAAGAGTTTGATAAATAAAAAGACATTTGGAGGCTCATAAACAACTTAAAACTTAAACGAACTTCTCTGATTTCTTATTAAGGAGGTTATAGGAGAGTTTATATTATCATCAGTTACCAATTTAATGGGTACAATTACACATTACATTAGCTGGAACTAGTCAAAATAATTTTTTGTAGCAGCTTCGAATTGCTGACTAATACAAAAACTGCCATAAGGTCAAATCTTTTTGTTTTGATGTATTTTTGCCGAAAATTTGCCGTTTTAGACGAAAATTTCGGCAAACGGCAACGGCAGCGGCAAACCCCAAAAATGGCCGGCAAACGGCAAACGGCAATCGGAAAACGGCAATTGCCGCACACCCCTGCTCGGAATACTAAATAAATAGGTTGGAGTTGACAACTGACTTCTACGCATATGAAAATCCGACGAAATGTTTGGAGGGACGATGAAACCAGTACATCTATGATAAAACGCGGGAAACACCGCGATTTCAGCGAAAATGGTCTCAATTGTTGCCATGGCTGCGTTTGCCGCGTTTCGCCGCATCGGTACCAGTCTCGTTCGGGGATCCTTCACCGATTTGGGCATTTTGCAGGCGTTCAGGTGCGCAAAGAAGTCAGATTGACCTTTGCCGACGCGGCAAAAGTATGCAATGGGGATAAGCAAGTGCTCATGCTAACTTACCACACGAATCGATGTTGGTGATTTAGTTGTAGCATCCAAGACTCCTCCCAGCAGACCACCAAGAATCACCTGAAATTCTTCGCTGACTAAAAATTTGATCTCCTTATTAAACTTTTCACGGTTTCTCGGGAGTAATCTTGAACTGAGCTGCCCTTTTACTGTTGCCTGAATTGTTTGTCTGTGGTCACGTAACTGTAGAATGTGTTTCCGTGTATGACTCTTGCTCTCCTTTTGTGATCCACGCTTTCGAGCAACGTCCTCCTTTTTATCGTTGTCTCTACTTGGTTCTTCTCGAGAACACTGCATAAAGAAAACCAAAGACAAGAAATAGAAGCTGCGTAATCATTGCCTTACCTTGCTACGCACTGAGGTTCGGAAGGGATCGGAGATGTCCAGCTGCCAGATGCACCCGTGGAGCCATCCGGCAACATACGCAAATCTGTCGTTCATGGAGATGACGAGATCAGTGAGCAGAGCGGGCATCTCTGATGCCAGCCAATTATCCACCTGCACGGAAATGATTCAGGTAACGTTCTTGTGAAGGAATTTGATTGAGTCCGCTAGCGAAGAGGTATGGTTAGGTTCTGGCTTGTTTCCTCAAGAAAAAACGTTTAAATTCAAACCGCGGCTGGCGCGGTGGCTTAAATCCCACCAGCGGCTGTCTGGTTATTACCAGCCAACTCCCGCTAAGATTTAAAGGCAGTATTCACGAAGAAAAAGTTGCACGTTTTTTGGCCAAAACGTGAGCTTTGGGTCCCTCTAAGAAGATTAGGAACGGGAGGGCGACGAAAAACGGCCGTTAAAGGCAGCGTACACGCTTGTAAACGTAATTGAGATAACTACGGAATTAGAATGGTATGGCACCGAACACAACGCTTACGCATTTTGAAGCTTCAAAAACGACCCACAATGACGCTACAGGAGTGGGAAGTTGGCCCCGCCTCTGTATCTGCCCGCCTCCTGTATTTACGTTCTCCTACAAAACAGGGCTGCTGGGCCATTCCCACCGTCGGCGACGTTAGTAGGTGGTAGAATAGGTGCAATAACTGGAGCACACACATCGATGACGTTGGAAATGGCCCAGCACCCCTGTTTTGGAGGAGACGGCAAATACAGGGGGCGGGCAGATACAGGGGCGGGACTAACTTCTCACTCCTGTGGCGTCATTGTGGGTTGTTTTTGAAGCTTCAAAATGCGTGAGCGTTGTGTTCGGTGCCATACCATTCTAATTCCGCAGTTATCTCAATTACGTTTACGAGCGTGTATGCTGCCTTTAAGTGGGTGAAAATCTCGTGGGCCAGTCAACCCATTGGGCCACTCCGCCCACGTCCTATAACAGTTTCCCTGAATTCGTGGTGAGATGAGCGATGGTTTCCGATCAAAATCCCCGTTCTTCCCTTAATTCTCAACGTCTCTCTGTACTCAGGTCAGCTCGCACTCATCGGCTGCAAAAAACGGGAGTTACAAGCCTCGGACAACTCGTCCACAATGCTTCCCTAGCTGAATTTTGAGGGTCCATAACTCCGTTTCCAGGGGGCCTTCTACAATTCCAGGGACATCATTGAAATCAGCATGGGACCGTTTTCAAGATAGGCGGAAAAACAGAAAAACGAGTTTTATTGTGAACACTGCCTTTAAACCGCCGCGCCAGCCGCGGTTTGAGTTTAAATGTTTTCTCTTGAGGAAACAAGCCACGGACCGAACTAAACAAGTATGAAGCAAAACTAGACCTTAACTGAATCCACTTGGAATATTTTATCGGCTGACCATTTACCGGTCAGAGAGTTCATGTGAAGATGAAACACAGAGGAACCAACGGCAGAACAAGCGAACGCATGATTGCATTCTGGATTGTGAAGGAAACTGAAACAGAAAAATCAAATAATGACCCTGATACGTTTTTCAAAGGAGAAATAGTAAGGCAGCGTGCATACGTCACGAGGACGCGCACTCTCGCTGTTCCACGCTCCTCAACGCTGATGGGAACCCGATGTCATCAGAGATACCTGCACTCCGCCAACGCGTAGCTAAATGCCTCACATGGAAACCAGAGATGCCCAGGGTTTCGGAGGCATCTAGTCTAATTCTGACCCGAGATTTTACGTAAATTACGGAAAGTTTAGCCTCAGTTGGTGAAATTTTAGCTACAGCGCCCGCATATTCTACGCAAATTCTCGCTACAGCACCCGCATATTCTCGTTGCAGCACACGGTCGATCGACCCAACCAGTCTTGATCTGTACTAGAAAGACGATCTCTGCTGCGATCGAGCGCATCGCCGTTTCTTCCCCACGGCCTGCAGCATCCCAGCGGCCAAAATTGTCTCTAGCAAGGTCTTCCAGAGAGCGACACCGGGTCACCCTCCACGACCACCCACAGAGTGTCAAGTTATTCGTGGGTTGACTGGGCCAGGATTGATTGAACGGCATCCCTGCGTTCCGCGTAGCCAACGCGGGTTAAGATTGCATTTCAACACAGCCTGCCGCTAAATCCGTAGATTCTCGCTACAAAATTATAGCGAGAATATACGGGTTTAGCGTCAGAGAGAACAATGGTTAGAACGACACAAGAATATGCGGGTTTTGGCTATCGTAGCTAAAACCCTTAAATTCTCGCTACATGGAATGGGGCGGCGTTTCAGGCCGCGCCCTCGGAGGCATCTAGCTACGCATTGGCAGAGCAATTATCTCCTGCCTCGGGTTAATTCGATTGATAACGTTTGACCTGTTGATCAATCACTCGACTCGACTCGTTGGCAGCTCAATTTCCACGACTTATGCCAGCAGTGGTGGGTCTAGGAGATACGAGAGCATCAGTTTCGAACAATGTTCGAGACGTGGTGCTTCATGAATGAAGCTATAGGCATGAAACTTGTTACATCTCTTTCGAAGAGGGCGTTAAGGAGTGAGAGCAGGCGTGAGCGCGCGAGAGCGAGCGCAAGCGCGCACGAGCGCCTCGCAAATCGTGTGTTCTTAATGGCAATCGATTTTGCGTAGCCGCGCGCTCTCGCAACGCATGGACGCTGCCTGATAGGTGCACATACAGAAGACGCGGAAATGTTCCACGGAACGAAGTATGATTCTGAAGCCTGCATCTCTGTGGGTCTACGTATGGCCTCTTCCGGAAAACAATCGCAGTGCGGCGCGATCGTGTGCACGGCAATGCCATCGAGGCATTGATTCGCCGAACCGCAAGATTCCAGAACTTTTTGAGACGATTGTGGCTGAACGTGCTGCAACCTGATCTTGCGACGCGGTCAGATCGATGTGAGAGATACAAATCTATTCAATCGCGTCGCAGTACGATTGCCCTCTGAAAGAGCCTTATCCAGCTCGCAGTCGCTATAAGGCCTGTCACAGTGATGTCGCTGCGAAATTCGCGTCGTCGCTCCCCAGAGCGAGAGAAAGTGGGCGTGGCTATAACATTTCGCCAAATCATATTTCTGTCTCTGCGTCTCTTACATCTTCGTCGCCGTTAGTTCGAATGGGTTTTTGTAATCCAAGGGAGGTGCTCTACTGAGGAGAGAGTTCTTCTACGATTCCGCAGAAGAGCTTGTCTAGTGGTTTTCCCCAGTGGACAAGCGGAGGACTGTGAGTTCAAAGTTTGAAACAAGAAGAGAGAGAGTTCACAAAGGTTTATTAGAACAAAAAAAATAAACAAGAGCAAGAATCAAATCTACCTTACGGGAAGACAAGTGGACTTAAGGCGTCGGCAGAGTGGAAAATCTGCGAGCGAGCGAGTTTGCGAGAAATGATGAAGGGTGGGGAGCACTACGCAGTTCGACCGCACCGCATAGGCTGCGACGGAAGGGGGTGCGCAGAGTGTCTTGCCCGTCGCGGAAATCGCAATTTCGCGGCGAAGCTCGCTGCGAAATTGCGAGACGATTGTGATTTTCAAGCGATTTTGCGAGTTGCTGCCAAGTTCCGCTCTCCATTGCTATTACTTGTGCTCCATTACCATCCTCTATTTAAATGTCCACAATTTCGACCCCTTTCTCTCTCCCTTGTTCTCATTCCTTCTTTCTGCTATATTTTCAGATTGCTAAACTATTTTGGGGGTTGGCACTCAGGATTAAAAGAGAAATGGATGATACTGATCTCAGAAATCGATCTAATTTCATGAATTTTTTTAGGTAAATTACGAAAGACAACGCTATCAAATATCTAATAACGAAAGAATTTTTCATTTTCATGGATTAATCTTTTCATTTCTATGGGTAATTCCTGACTGCCCCCCCCAACTAGTTTTGCACCTAGTTTCAGCTTCAGTTTCTTTTCTGGGGTGCGTTCCAAGATTTTATACCAACCATAGTAATTAATGATGGTATATGAGGCCTCATGAAATGGATATGGATAAATTTCAGTCTATCATTTGTTAAATATCCCGTTAGTAGGCATCTCAGTGGAGCCTAATTCTCCATCAGATCTCATTTCATTGTCTTGCGTTTGATTTTCACACAAATTTTCCGCCCATGGAAACCTTCTTGAAACACACCCCTAGTATTGTAGTAGACTAACCTCGTCATGTTGTGCCGAGCTCGTTTCACTTTTCAAATTTCTGGCGCATCAGTAGACAGTAATTTTAAAGACGATAAGTTGAATAATGTGCAATACCTGCGAGTCCTGCCGGATTGAATTTTTGTGAAGCCCCTTTTGAATCTTGAAAATGTGGAATCTAAATTTTTTTGTGATCAAGGTGCAAGAGTAGTGGGGGGTAGGGGGCATTGGAGAAAATGAAATGGTTAATCTATGGAAATGAATATTTTTGCTGTTATCATATACGTGATAGCGTTATCAGTCATTGTTATCAGTCAGTGTTATCAGATTTCAGACAACTGCGGCCCATCCTGCGAAATAACGAGACGAAAATAGATGATTGACTTCCGCGCTCCAATCGATCAACATTCGCGCTCTAATCCAAATCACACTCTGCGGGGATGCCTGCGACTCCGCCGCAGAATTTTCAAGGCCACGCCCACATTCGCTCGCTCGCTCGCTCGCAGACTTTCCACTATGCCGACGCCTTTATATAGGGCTGGCTACAGCCCCAGGAGGCGGCACCGGAAGTGGTACTGTCTGGTGTACCGGATGTGGCGACTTGGACTTTGAACGGGGGTGACAGTTATGGGGCGTGACCGGAAGTGGCCAGTCTGGTGGTATTATTAGAAGATTACATACATGACTCACCGGCTTGACCCCCATGTCATGTATGTAATCTTCTAATAATACGTTGTAACACTTTTTTTTCAAGTAATCTCCTTTTGTAATAAATTGCGTGTGGTTGGTCCCTAATTCGTTTGACCCAGTTGTTGACACTGCACTGGCCACTTCCGGTCACGCCCTATGTCTGTCACCCCCGTTCAAAGTCCAAGTCGCCACTTCCGGTACACCAGACAGTACCATTTCCGGTGCCGCCTCCTGGGGCTGTAGCCAGCCCTATATAAGTCGACTTGTTTTCTTGTAAGGTAGATTTGATTCTTGCTCTAATTTGTTTTTTTTGTTCTAATAAAGCTTTGTGAACTCTCTCTCTCTCTTCTTGTTTCAAACGCTGAACTCACAGTCCTCCGCTTGTCCACTGGGAAAAACCACTAGACAAGCTCTTCGCAAGCGGAATCGTAGAAGAGCTCTCTCCTCAGTAGAGCACCTCCCTTGGATTACATTTTTTGTTTTACAGAATACATGTTTTTGCGGAAGGGTAATTGGACAAACAAAGAAACACCAACAAATACGAAGAAACGACGGCGGTACGGCAGCGACAGCGACAATAAAGGTCGAATCCATTTCCATCGCGCGACGTGCTGTGTAGTTGTACACGAACGAAATTTTCGAAAAATTTTTGAAAGATTTTTCAAAATTTTTTTCGTTCGTTTTCGTTCGTTCGAAATTTCGTTGAACGAAATTTTTTCAAATTTGGTTCGTTCGAAATATTTTCGAACGAAAAATTTTCGATTCTCGTTCGTTCGAAATCCGATTTTTCGAAATTTTTTCGAAATTCGTTCGTTCGGAATTTTTTCGAACAAATTTCGAAAAAAATTTCGAAATTTTCGACAAATTTCGAAATTTTCGACGAGTTTCGAAAAAAATACGAAATTTCGAAAAAAATCGAAATTTCAATTTGTTTCGAATTTCGTTCGTTCGACCTCCGAAATTTCGAAAGTTTTTCAATTTTCGTTCGTTCGAAATTTTTTCGAACGAAGTTTTTTCATTTTTCGTTCGTTCGAAACTTTTTCGAACGAAAAAATTTCGATTTTCGTCCGTTCGACATTTTTTTGAAATCGTACAACTATACCGTGCTGCTAGCTCAGCTCGCGCACTCTTAAAGTACGGCGGTCGTCCCTTTCGCGCGGCACGGCTTACGCTGCGTAGCACCCCCCCCCATCACTCACACCGTCTCCACGACAGCGAGTTCCGCTGCGACGCCACTGTGAAGACCCTTATGTCTTCGGAAGTGTTTGGAAAGGTTCACCGATCTGACAAACAATGCCGCATCTACCACCTTTATATATGACAAAAACGAGACAATTTGCTAAACTTGGCAGAAAAAACGCTAATGCATATAATTTTTGGATTTCCTAAAACGCAGTCGTGTTCACAGAACGATCTCACGATGTGCGTTGTTGGTCAAAGTCTTCTGAATTCGTTTCGCTTTTTGAATCAAAACTATTCTGCGGCTGATCTTCTGAAACGGCAGGTGTGCCGAACACGCGGCGAAAATTTGGGCAGTGATTACACTATGTAACAAATTTTCACTTTTTTCTGTTCCTGGGTTGAAATTGTGCTTTCCTGACCCGTTAGGTCTAGAACAGACAGAAAATCGCTGTTATCCCACTAAAACTTCGCTTTTGTGACTGGGACAATGAAATTTGGAAAATCGCGTGTTTGTGATAGACAATTTTTGATCCTGGCTTCTAAGGGCTATATTTCAATTTTTTACGGCTAATGTATGTTAAAAATGACTTCATTGAGCGCAAACTTCGCTTACACGACGACAGCACGAAGAAAACTCTTTTTTTTGTGAAAGTAGAAAGATTTTCATTCATTTTCGGCACTATGATCAGGTAAAAACAAAAAATGCACAAAGAATAGACAAACACAGTCGGAAACCACTCAACAAGGTTCAGGAATGTGCAGATTTTCCAGATTTACGATTGTACTGTAAATCACTCTCTCCAAGTTGCACCCAAATGTAGTCCCGCCTCATGGTTTCGTTATACTGTCCTTGGTAACGACGTTGAAAGTCCAATATACCTTGATGAAAGGGCTAGCCTTGCTCGTTGAATTTGTCAAGATGCGAATCAATGAAATAAACTTTCAGAGACATTCCGCATCCCATTTTGGCGTAATTCTTCATGAGAGTGCACCAACTCCACATAGCTTTCAGCTTTGTGATCAACTAGGAAGCCGTGAACAACTGCAGCGAAACTGCTCCAAGCCGCTCTCTCCTTCCTGTTCAACAGCTCTGCGAAATCTGCACATTTTAAGATCCTCTCAATCTGGAGTCCGACGAATATACCAGCCCTGACCCCAGCCTCAGACAGAGTCGTTACCAAGGACAGTTTAACGAAACCATGAGGGGGGACTACACTTGGGTGCAACTTCGAGAGAGTGATCCACAGTACAATCGTCAATCTATAGAAAGTCTGCACACTTCTGAACTTTGGTAAGTGCTTTCCGACTGTGTTTGTCTATTCCTTGTGCATATTATGTTTTTACCTGTTCATAATGCCGAGAATGAATACAAATCTTTCTATTTTCACAAAAACGGGGTTTCTTCGTGCTGTTGTAGTGTAAGCGAAGTTTGTTCTCAATGAAGTTGTTTTTTCACATACTTTGGACATAAGCAAATGAAATATAACAATTAGAAGCCAGGAACAAAAATCGTGTTACATAGCGTTATAGTAGTAATAAGAAAGCGAATGCCATGCTCTCACAAGAAAACAGGTGCATGGAACGATCGCGAGATTTGGGCATGATAAATTTGTAAAATCCCATTCCGGCAAGAAAATTATTGAATTCAAGTGACAGAGAATTTCTGATCATCTCAGAGTTCAATGGTGAATTCCAAAAAATCCACCTGCACAAATCTTGAGATCACACATCACGAAGTTGTCACATTTTCAATCACCAAATCGGTCCAAGCATAATTGCCTCCCTCTGCAGCCAACTCGCTTGTCATGAAAGTAGACTATGTCAACGAAAATTCGGAAAACGAATATTTGGCCAAATAAACGAATGATTGAATATTCGAATAATTCGATTATTCGAAAAGTCAAATTTTTCGAATAATTCGTTTATTCAAAAATTCGAAGAAATCAATTTTTCGAATAATTCGCTTATTCGAATATTCGGAGAAGTCGATTTTCCGAATTATTCGTTTATTCGAATATTCGAAAATTTTTATTGGTTTGATATACTCTACTGTTTTCGCGCGGACAGACCTGTACAATTACTAGGTTGTTGGGAAAGTTTCCCGCCGCTCTTTTTGGGCGAATCTGTCTTATTTTCGGCGCTGTTTTGTGGCCAAGTGTGGTATACCCTTCAAAAGAGCAATTTTTTCTGTTCGACGCTTTTCTATGTAACTCTCAGCAAAGCTTGCTGGTTTCCGAATTTGAAGCCGAAATTTGACTAAAATTCTAAGTACCAGCTGTACGTATTCAGGCGTTTCTAGCATTTTTGCAGCAGAACATCAAATCTGCAAAAGTTGATGGGACATGTGAACCCTCCATAGATTAGATGACAAAAATATATTCGAATGCGACTTTCTCAGCAACGTTTGGAGCGTTTTAAAAGGAATAACGTGGATTTTGGGCTTCAAATCATCACTATGGATGAGACTTGGGTCTATCACCATGATCCTGAATCAAAACAAGAGGCTAAAGAGTGGTGTGAACCTGGTTGTTCGGCCTCGAAACGAGTTCGTGTCCGGGAATCGGCCAAGAAGGTTATGGCATCAGTTTTTTGGGATGCGAAAGGAATTTTGTTTGTGGATTACTTGCAAACCGGTAAAACAATCAATTCTGAATATTATTGCAACCTTTTGGACCAGTTGAAGGAAAAAAATCGTGAAAAGAGACCCGGTTTGCAGAGGAAAAAATTCTTTTTCATCAGGACGATGCACCATGTCACAAGAACATTTTGACAATGGCTAAAATCCATGAATTTAAGTTCGAATTGTTGGAGCATCTACCGTATTCACCAGATTTAGCCCCCAGCGACTTCCATTTGTTTCCAGAACTCAAAAAATTCATGCGTGGCAAGCGTTTTTCATCAAATGAAGAGGTCATAACGGCTGTTGGAGCGTATTTTGCAGACCTTCCGGATTCTCACTTCAGGGATGGGATCCACAGATTGGAGGATCGTTGGAGCAAGTGTATTAATGCTCAGAGAGATTATACTGAATAACAAAGTGTATTTTAAATCATAAAATTGTGTTTTTCTTGTCGAACGACAAAACTTATTGAACAACCTGGTAACATGTCTGCATACCGATTAACTCTCGTCCACTTTCGAGAATGCTGCTCTACTTTAGCTGACTTTTTGAAATGGAGGATCTCATCGGTGCACAAACATGTTATATTCAGGTAAATCGAGCTGTTTCTCTCAAAGGCCCCGGTCATAGTTGGTGCTATTTGCATCTGCATCCCCTGCACTTTCAACACTCTCTGCACCCCCAACACCCCCAACACCACCCCGGTCGATACGTATGTTTAAAATGATGGAGTGAGGCTGAGAAAATCACTGGATGCATCCAACTAGATATGACGATGATTACAGGTGGCCAACAGGATTGCACCTGTTCAGAGAAATAGTGAAGGTGAAGTCACGGAGGTAGCAGTGAGGTTAGCTTTCTAGTGATACGCAATGTTTGATCTTTCTGACCTGCCCACCCGGTGATTTTCTCATCCACGTGTATTGCATGGATATCGACCGCGTCGGATACACTTGAGTGATTTTCTCAACCTCACTCCATCATTTTAAACATACGTATCGACCGGGGGGTGTGGGGGTGCGGGGGGAGCGGGGGATACACCGAGTGATTTTCAGCTTCACCTCACCATGTTGTTCCATAGGCTGCATCGACCGGGTGGGTGTTGGGGCGTGTGGTGTGCGGGGGATACACTGAGTGATTTTTGCATCCCATTTTCAATGCATTCTGTGTGTATCGACCGGGCTGGAGGCGTCGGCTCATCCAACTATGACCGGGGCCTCATACACTCCCTTGTGATAGTGCTATCACTCTAAGTTATCACATGCTTTCTCAAGTTTGACTTTTCATTCTGTTCCTTCAAAGGCACAGTCCAACTTCGAAATCGTTTCTCCGTTTCCCTGCCTATCTTGAAAACGGTTCCACGCTGATTCCAATGATGCCTCTGAAATCGTACAAGACCTTCCAGGAACGGAGTTATGGTCCCTCAAAAATTGAGCTAGGGAAGCATGGTGGACGAGTTTTCCTATGCTTGTAACTTCCATCCTTTGCAGCCGATGTATGCGAGGCGACTTGAATAAACGGAGAGGCTGACAATGAAGAGAAGAACATGGCTATCGATCGGAAACCATCGCTCATCTCACAATCTCGAGCATTCATTTGTTCACGTCGGTGGGCGTGGAAAGTGCATCTGGGGTGTGACAAGCTGACGGGTGTCCAACTTTGGGGCCGTAGGGGACGGTTCCGAGCTCATTTTTCTTAGTTTTTTCAACGTTAGGGTTGCGCTAGGCCCCGCAGCTGCCGATCTCCACCAAAAAATCAGACATGGTTTTTATCGTGGGCACTGCCTTTAAAGGCAGTGCTCACGATAATCTTCAATTTCGAGATTATTAGCTATATTGATTAAGTGGCACCCGGGTAGAACTAAAGTGACGTAGAAATTGAGAAAAACGCACCAGAAGTACACGAAATCCTTAAAGGCAGTGTTCACGATGGAAATCGTTTTTCTGTTTTTTCGCCTATCTTGAAAACGGCCCCATGCTGATTCCAATGATGTCTCTGAAATCATACAAGACCTTCTGGGAACCGAGTTATGGTCCCTAAAAGATTGAGCTAAGGAAACATGGTGGACGAGTTGTCCGAGGCTTGTAACTTCCGTCTTTTGCAGCCGATCTATGCGAGCTGACCTGAGTAAAGAGAGAAGATGAGAATGAAGGGAAGAACGGGGCTAATGATTGGAAATCTTCGCTCATCTCACGATCTCGAGAATTCATTTGTTCACGTTGGTGGGCGTGTAATGCGCTTTTGAGGTTTGCCTTGCGCTCGAAGTGGCAACTTCGGGCTCTTTTGGAGCGTTTCCTGGCTCGCTTTCATGCGTTCTTTCGACGTCAACAATACAGTGTGCCCCTCCACTACCCATTCCTAGTGGAAACTGAAACACATTTTTTATCGTGAACACTGCCTTTAAGTATCACCCCGCCTCTTAAGTACATATCACAGGAAGTGTTTGTTGTGACAATCAAATCTTTTGTGGACGGACCCGATTGGAACACTCGATTATGCTTCTAGGGTATTAGAGGCGGGGCCGACTTTTTCCCTGTAGTTTCTCACTTATTTGATGGGATTGAGATCTCGCGCTTGGCAGGCTTCCTATACACGGTTAGAGGACTATAAAATCAAATTTTACCCCTGAGGTTGGACTGTGTCTTTGAAGGCAGTGTTTAGGATGATTTTCTTCCAGCGTTTTCCACTCTAAGCATTGCGTTGGCAACCAAATGTTACCAAAATTACGAAGAAACAGCGAGAAACGCACTAAAACGACTTATTTCAGTGACATTATTCTCAGGCATGGACTAGTTGTCCGATTGGATGAACATGTTTACAGTGGTTGTCAACGGTAAAAAATGGGGATAATTAAAACTGGATGAAGATTTTATGCAAAACAGTATTAGTTAGGGTCTGAAAGAAAGTACGAAGCAACACAGAGTAGAGAATTGCAGAAGACGGTTCCACAAAAGATTTCATTGTCACAACGAATAGTTCCTGTGAGACTTTTTTTATTAAAGGCAGCATACACGCTCGTGAAAGTTGTCGAGATAACTACATTAGTGGAGTCGTGCGGGCCCTAGAAGAGCCTTCACGAAATTGTAAGCGTCAAAAACGAGTTAAGATGACCGAGTTTGAGCCGTATCAAGTCACCAAATCATCCTTTCTCCGCCCCTCAATACAAATGTCTAATTCTCGATTACGGTCATTTTGGATACTTCTTTACGCCTCTGACGGCGTATGCGTTCCAGAAAGGGCCGTACGAGTACATAAATGTCGTTATCCCAACAGATTTGTTGCTAGCTCCGCTATTTCAGCAAATGCGGTACAACTCGTCCACTTCCGGACCAATATAGAACGAACCGTTATATCTTCATTTCAGTCGACTTTTTTCCGGTTTTTTCGTCATTTCTGAATATTAACAGCCCAGACCTTCGATTCATTCCATAAAATTGATATTATTTTAGAGCGTGTATACGGCCTTTAAAAGGCGGGGTGAGATTTGAGGATTTCTGTGCCCCTCTGGTGCGTTTTCCTCGATTTCTTCGTCATCTAAGTTCTACCTGGGGCCAAGCAATCGAATCAGCAATTAATCTCGAAATAGAAGAACATCGTGAACACTGCCTTGAAGGCACAGGACACCTGGCGAAATTATTTTCGGATTTTATGCTTATCTTGAGAGAATTCACCGCTGATCATAGCGGTATCTCTAAAATCGTCCAAGACCAACTTCGAACAGAGTTATGGCTCTTCAAAGATGCCTAGATTTTGAGGGTGAAAATTAGGTGGACGAGTTGTCTCAGGCCTGTATTTCTCTTCATTCGCAATCGTTGCGTGAGAGAAAGCCAGGATAAGGAGACAGTCCGGTAATGGACTGAAGAACGGTGATTTGTTAAGAATTGATCCATCCATCCAGTCGATATCGAGGTCGAAAATCCGGGAGGGGGTCGGGCCTGTGGTGGTGAGCGAAGGGGGTCGGGCCTGTGGTGGTCGCTTATATCTCGCTTATTTGGAGGAACTGAGATCTCGCATCTGGCACGTGTTATACAGGATGGGGTCTTTTACACAATTACATGAAAATCTCAAAATTCATATCTGAGGGTGTGCTGTGCCTTTAAATTCCGTTAACTGCGTTTTCTGCCTTCTTATAATTTGAGGACACGACTGAAATCGGAAAACCTCTTACAAGGGAAGCGATAAACCCGTTTTTACAAATCATAGAGTTGACTTTGCAGACATGCGCAAAGTTCAGTTGAGCGAACGGACCAAACGTGAATATTTGCGGTGACCGTGCGGCATGCACGACTCGCGAGCGATAGTCTACCCTCGCGAACTCGTTCGTTCACTAAATTAAGCGAAAGGCCTATACATGCAGTCGACACGAAACGGTCTGAATTCTGAGAAAACTCGCCGTGAACCTCCCGCCAATCTGCCCAGTCGCAGCCTATCAGGCTACGACTCGGCAGGTTAAAGGCGCCGACTCTTCAGGGTTCGAGGCGCCGACTCGGCAGAATCTGCGGGAGGTTCGCCGCGGGTTTTCTCAGAGTAAGTGTTTCAACAAGATTGTCCTCAGCGCGGCACTCCGGGTGCCCTTGTGTCACGGTCCACAGCAGAGAAATCCCCGCCTCGGTCCGCTACAGGGGCGCAGTCTTTGTTGAGGTCTGCGGTGAGGAACCAATCTCCTGCGGACCGCGACGAAAACCTGCTCTTTCCTCCCAGCTGTGAGGATATATCCTATCCCCCAGCGATCAAAAGTATGCTGGCCTCCAGAAAGTGACTCCAAGTCACCTTCCAGGGCTGGCCGAATGAGGAGTCGAGGAGATGAGGCGCCTTCTACACCGGCTGTGCACGTGATAAGCACGTTACGACATGATCATGAACACGGTTCAAAATGGGGTTTGCGGCAGATACGCGGCAGGTTTGCAGCAAGTCCGCGGCAGATATTACCATCGCGGTAGGTTGGCGGCAGATACGCGGCAGGTTCTGCAAGCAGGGCAGAGTTAATACTAAACGATTATCACGGCGCCGAGGTATATTCGCGACAGGTTTGAGGTTTACGGTAGGTTCGCGGCTCGTTTGAAGCGAATTTTCTCAGAAAAAGGGAGCGTGCTTTCTCCGCATGTCGCGCAGTCCTTGCATATGTCGTAGGCAGAAGGGCTGATGAGCGGCGGTTCCGCATTGAATGCATATAAATTCCTCTGTAATCGATGTTTGCTATGTATGTTCTATTTCTGCTGCACTTTGTTTAATAGGTTGCATTAAAGAAGATTTCTTCCGCATTTTCTGGCATTTTTCGAAAATCAGGAGGTCAAAATACTAAAGTCGGGAAATCGGGATCGAGATTTCGCTCATCCCCTGATGTGTTCACTCCGTTTCGAAGCAAAGCTAATGAGGTGAATAGCGAGCAGGCTAGAAAAAGGCAGGCGGCAAACAACACAAAGAGGAAGTGTTGAGCTAAAAGTCCGGAGCGCTTTAGGAGAGGATGAGACGCAAATACATTTTCAACAGTTAGAAAGCATCTGAGGAAATGGTTACCGTACTGTAGTGGTGAGACATCCATCTAGAGGTCCAAGCTCAATGCTTTCCTTCAACTGGCCGGGAGAAATCTGCCATACATGAAGTTGACTGCCAGAATGATTCCGAAACTGGAAGAAAAACGTGGAGCTCAAAATTCTCATTTGTCGTCATCGCCGAGCATGCCTGCAGCGAACACCTGCTCGAGCTTGCTGTGGTGCATTTTAGTTTCCGGGGCCGGATGCATCAACGCACACGGCGAGGCAAGGGCAGGGGGCAGGGTCTGGCTACCCCTGCGCAGGTGCCCCGAGAGTCAGTGCCCTGACCCGCATGCACATGCGCTCGATGGCGTCGGGGCAGCAAACCCCAGCGGAGGTGTACGCAATGACGTACGGTGCGCGCCATTTTACGGTTGGAACCTGTAATCGATCAGCCAAAACAGCCGAGCATTTTAACCCGCCTGCTGTGCTCCTTCTGTTTTTTACTTCTTTTGTTTTTGAAGCGGTTTAGCATCTTGGATTAACTTTTTCATGATGTAGCATTTTAATAGATGATAAATTTGGTTTAATTTCATTCACAGTTTGAGAATGTCATTTTATTTTTGAGTTGCCTCATTATTTGGGCTTCACATTGTAAGCGAAATTGCAAAAACTGCTAACTTCGTGTGAGTATCCTTTTTGAAAAAGATTTGTGGTGTATCTAGAGAACCATGAGTGGTAGTCTGGCTCTAAATCCTATTTCACCCATGGTTCTTTCTACTTGAGGTCACTGTGAGGTATGATTATCCGTCATTTCGCTCTGTTGATGGGTTAGTGCACTTTGAAAATCATAACAAAGAACAAATCTAAATAAAAATTCACGACTTCGTTTTTCACGAAATCTGAAGTTCATGTTCAAAGTGCAAAGAAACTATAACCAGTCATCGTGAAGATAATATTGTACTTTTTCTCAGCTTGATACAGAGACCACGTTTTTCTTTTCGCACTTGCTTGTTTTCTTTGACTGGGAGTAAAGGACTGCAAGATGTTCACCCGTTGTAAAGACGTAAGGAGGAGAGCACAAAACAAAAGAAGGTGAAGAAGGATACACGCCGTTGACGGCCGATTATTACAGTAATTGAGCTCAGTTCTTTTTTTCAAATCTTGCCGAGGATCTTCATTCCATGACGTGGGAGAAAACTTTTTGAGCCACAACATAATAACTTCTAGCAGGTATACAAAATTATGCATTAGACGTGAACGCTTGGGAGGAAACGAGAAAAAGCACAACTCTCAGCACTGGCGAAGTGGCTGTGTGTGGTATTGTTTCCTAGCAAATTCGCCTCTTATATTCTAACTGGATTTTATGGGACAGGGAGGAATAGTGGATATTGTGAAAACGAGCTCACAACGGTTTTGTTTCTAATTTGAGACAATTGTGTTATCAAAGACAAAGCATTGCGAAAAAGGTGGATAAAGAAGTAGAGCTTTTTAGGACTTTTTCAGTAAAGAAGATAGCTTCTATGAGAATGAAGTCCGCGATTGACATTCACAATGAAGGGAAAAATATTGCTGCAGGCTAAGTCTCTCTTCAACATATATACTGGGTAAGCTTTGGCTCTCACTGGCACCCAGAAAATGCCAGCAGTACTTCATGATTGAGGTTATAATCAATTCTTATTGAAAATGTCACACTGAGAGTATTACTATTGCAATCGAGTGTATCCTATCGCGAATGGTCAACCGACAATTATAATTTACTTAATTTTCTCTCATTACTATACTTAGTATTTGAGGGAATATAAAACTGGAAGTTTTAAGCATTTTTTCAAAACAATCAAAAGAAATGCCGTTAATGCAATCGAAAGATCGCTGAACGATAACCTGTTTTTCCTTTGACTGAATGCTTTCTTGAACAAGCACAATAAAAGCCAGGAATTTATCACGCTTTTCTTTCGGAACTCTAAAGACTTACCGGATGAATTCAGAAGAAGAAAACAACAAAAATAGCAAGCAACGCGGATGGAACTCAAAAAAGCGTGGATTCATAGCATAAAAACACTTAATACGTGAATCGAACTTAAGTTAAAAATTGAATTGGAGCTATTTCTGAAAACCTAGTATTCTGAAACTCAAAGTTCCTTAGAAAGTTCTGCGAACTTTAGACACATATTTTGCATTAGATTATATCGAGCACTATGTGCAAGGAATACGAAAGCCTAGTGGGGGAAAGGATATGGGAAGCAGTATCCTGCAAATTCTCAATATTAAAAACCTCAAGAAAGAATGCTAAATAATGGGGATATGTAAAAAGGAAAATCAATCGATAAACAATGGAATAATTTCCTACTAGATGTAAGATTTTTTGGCAAATAAATGCTTATGGGAAGCTAAATAGAAATATTAATACGTCAAGTAAAAATAAATAGCAAGTGTTAGAAAATGTTGGTTTCTGCAAGATCGTATCAAGTTTCTACAGCGTTTCATCATTCTTGCCCCGCCGGGGCAGCCGCACCCAGCCTCAGAGTTGGGGCAGTATGGGCACTGCCCTTGCCCTTGCCGCGGTAGGCTTATGCATACCGTTCTCGCTGCCCCAGGTGTCTGATCCTGCGCCCGCCCCAACCGCGCAATTCCGCGTTGATGCCATCCGGCCCCCGAAGCATGTTCTGGGGGTGTAAACAGCAGATCAAGACTGATGCTAAACTCCGCGCGAGACAAGAGATAGTTCTGCTCTTTGTCTGACTAGCTCTGTACCACAAGTAAAATACACCTGGATCATATCCCGACACTCACCATTCTCAGATCTCACCCCGTGTGAAGCCGTTTCTGAAACAATCTGTGGGTGGCCCCATTCGCCATGCAATTAACAAATTTCGTCTCGTCTGGAAAGAGAAACCATACCACAAACCGTAGAATTCACCTCGATTGTGGCGCTCACGGATTTCAAACGAGTTGCGATCGAATCATCTAATGAGAAATCACCTGTAACTCCAATTGAAAAGCGTTGGTAAAAGGGAGAAAAGTACTATGGAAAAAACAGAGTAAATTTTCAGTAACGTGATGCTTTTTGAAAGAAGACTCTCACAATGCTCTATACTTTATGAAAGTTGGTTAAGAATCATGCGCTCAACACGCTACGGGAAGAAAGGGTCAGATCCCTTACTAGAGTAAAAATCAGCGCTTTTTGCGGCGAGTTTGCACCGATGCTGGCCCTCTGATTCATCCTTCTGCAATGTGTACGTACCTAAAGCGTCGGCACTGATAGCACTGGACCTTTTTGGTCAGGGAGTTTTTTGGTCAGAGCCTAAAGCGACTATGTAATGGGTGTACTGCGCGCCATAGAAGCAGGGCTGTGCAGGAACTGTTCCGCTGTTTCCGATTCCGTTTCCGTATTTCCGGTGTTTTTGAGCTGTTCTGTTTCGCCTTCGTTTCTGACTTTTTAAGCCCGGAAACAAAGAAAAGGCCAATAGAGCTACATGGAGTAATGGTAGTGGCGTATTGGAAAGCGGTGCTTGGAGGCATCATGAGGGGGCTGAGAAACACACTCTCGACCTCTTGTGTTCAATCGGGATGGATCTAAGCCTGGCTGAGATGCTCAGCAAAGTTCGGGTCTCTAAAAACAGAGGCACATCGAAAGTAATTTTTACCTGTTGTCACCGAGTAAGTTTTTTTACTTTTTGAATTGTAAAGGCAGATCGTTCGCGCTGGAAATCAATTTTCTTTTTCAGGCTCAATTTCAAGGGGATTGAGTCCCGGTAGACCCACACTGGTAAACTTTTGCGCGCTGTCAAAAAACGTTGGGCAAATGAGGCTGGGGCTGAGCCAAAGATGAAGATCCACCACCAATTCACCGCAAGTCATCATCTAGCACTTTTTTCCTAGGAATGTTGGTTTGCGACCGTGAAGAACCCAACTTATAAGAAAAATAGTTACGGCACAGAACTCCAAATGCAAGAAAACCTCGAAAATGACAGTGACGAGGCCTCCAAAAGCAGAAAAACTTCAAAGAAAGGATTTTGGCGCGATATTCAGAATTCGTATTTACAATGTGTTCCGATTTGACTTTTCTTTACAAATGAATGGTTTTTCATGCGGCCCCTTTCGACATTTTCTTCGTTCACTAGAGATGCCAAGTTACAATAAAAACACATGCGAAAATTATATACGGTCTTCTGCGCGTACAATGATGCTCTTTAATCGTGCGGCATTTGGTCTGACCAGAGATTCAAAAATGGAGATTCAACAGAAAATCTAGAAAGTCTGTCGTGGTGAGAACCTGAGGTTCATCTCTATCGGTCTTGGAACACGCAACGCGGCCGCCTGTTTCATCACTGCAGGTAACTGGTTCAGCCTGGACTTCTTTCTGGAGGGGAGACAGGCTGTACGCCACGCTGGGTCGGAGTGGGTCACAGCATATACCAATTCTTTAAAACTGCCTTTTTTCAATTTTTTTTTTTTTTTTTTTTTCTGGGGCAAAGATCCGAAATTGTGGAATTCCTCATAGTGATTTTATGTAGCTTGAATAATTATTGATTTATCGACTGAAACCATAGGCTACCAGATGATGAACTGTAGAACTAATGAGTAACGACGTAACGTGAGAATGAGGCACCTCATAGCTTTTTGATCTCTTCCGTTTCCGTTTTTCCGGATTTCCGTTTCCGGCGTTTTTTGACCATTTTTCTTCCGTTTTCCGTTTCCGAAAATCTTGAAAGATTTTCCGCACAGCCCCGCATAGAAAGCTCGCCAATGTTCCGTGCGTGCGCTTCTGCAACAAATACTGGCTTGGTGCGCGATCTCGATTGTGTATTTGTCCTCTTGAGTGCAGTTCCGGTCCGCAGTTGCGGACAGCTGCTGCAGCATGCACCTTGGATGATTACTCAGCTGGGAGCCATGCAGGGCTGGTAAACTGAGCTTAGCCTCGAGGTGGGTGCTGCAAACAGCGGTTGTCCTGGGCAGCTGTGGACCGCAGCTTCGCTCTGATAAGGACAGCACGTCTCTCACAAAGGTATCATGCCTTAACAAAAATTCATTGAACATAAATATAGAACGACACAAGGAGAAGTCACATAAAAAGGAATGTTTAAACAGGAATTCAGGATGAGTTAAATACCCGTGCAAAGTTTCTGACCTTGTGGTGCAGGCGACAAGGCTCCTGCCGCCCGGGGCTGAATCGCACCGGCAATAATATGTCTCAGTAATGCACGTGAGTGTAGTAACAGGAGTGAGCCTTTTTGAAGTCATGCTGACAGACATTATGCTGTAGAGTCTACTGGAGATGCGGATTTATTATTTTCTCTGCTTACTTCTAGCAATAAGAGAAAGTAGAGAAATGGGGACGATCTCTGGCGCTTTTATCCTTCGGTTTACCAGGCTTAGAGATATGTGGAACAAAGCTTGCTTCCAGCGCGTTGGTGAACAATACACCAGTACTGGATGATGAGTGGATGAGACGTTTATAGAAGCTCAAAGAATTGATGAGGCAGACGCTTCAGATGTACGGGCTAATGAAATGCTTGTCATGGCCTTCTGCCTTCCTTCATCGATTTGATGCGATTATCGACACGGGCAGAATCACTGGATAGCAGGTACGTTTCGGCGACTGAGCCTCTTTGGCATGCAGGACAAGCATTTTATTATGCTTGTCACGGCGTGAAGATACTGAAGCAAAACTGTTTGCCAAGTTCACAGGCAGACCCGTGACCATACTCGAATTGCTCCAGGAGAAATCGAGTGTATTCCGTTCAGCGATCATCTTCTCGCTGATAGCATCGAGTACTCCATGCTTTCTTGGCATCCGTAGTGAAATTGAAAACCCCGGTGTATTCTCTCCAACGCGTCTGTTTGTGCTCACTAAGGCTACGGCTATTGTCGTGATCAGTAATTCAGTTGTGACGTTCAGGTACCACCCGATCAAGAATAAGCTAGACTCTGTTTCATTCCAAGCGAACTCATGTTTTCGGTTATCACAGCGCGGAGCGGTGGATTTTCATCGAAACTTCCTCATCACTAGTTATTATATTTCACCGAGGGGCCCACCGCGTCCGCTGCTGGTGATAATCGAAATCCAACAGGTCACTACGGCTGTACCAGAGCTTAAC